>CM070552.1:9228360-9926795 GCA_036346405.1 Phyllostachys edulis
AACACGTGCTAGAACAGAACCTCCAATCTACCATGAACTCAACAAGCCCAACACCTGACAAGAACCAGATGCTATGCAAAGCAGAATAGGGGTACCAAACACAAATGTAAGGTATAGGGGCTTGAACCTGAGTCACATCGCTTGGCAGTAAGATGTAGTCGAATGAGTAGAAGCTGAACCATACTACGTCTCCAAGAAGTGATAGCCAGCATCGAATGCGCATATGAGAGAGGAGAACCAACAAGCGATGTCATGAACCACATGTTCTCCTCAATGAAAAGACTACACCAAAGAGAGAAGAAGTCTATGCCTTGATGCTCGGGTTAGTGACACGTTATCTAGGAAAACAATCTGGGACACCACGACTAGCAAGAACAGCAGTAGATGATCCAAAGCTCATAAATGCATAAAATCAACAAATCAGGGTATGAGCATGAAGATAGACATATCAATTGCAATACATGCTATCCAAGATATGATAAAGCTCAAAATATCCTTAATCCATAATAAGGCATAGGAGCAAACAAGCGCATAGCATATCACACAACATACACCAGTCAAGGGTAAAGTATGCTAGTGAAGCTAAGGCAAAATCCATGTATCCACAATTAACAATAAGGCACAATACCATGAAAGCATAAGAAATGTTATAGAACAAAACATGGAGAATGTATGTTAACATGGATATCAAGTAAGCATGTGAATACACAAAGCAAAAATCAACAAGAGCAAGATAAAAAATATACAAAACAACACAAGCTCATGATGACAAAACCAAACTTATACACCCATTGGAAATAATGAATAACAATCTAACCCATGGATACATAAGCAAGGTACTAGCAAAGGCATGATGAAAGATATTATAAGAGAAACACATGCCAATATGAAACAAGTAAGCACAAAGAAAAGCACAACACGCCAAGAATGAATAATCACGAAGGTAAAGGCATGAAGGTATAAGATAGCTCACAAAACAGGTGAAGACGCCGATCATGAAAGCACATGCCTCTTGGAGGCCATCATGGGGATGGAGAACCATCAAGTGTCCCGGTCACGTGATGAAGCAAAAGACCAGAACCTTTTAAGTCCATGTTCTCCAACTACGTCCCCGGTACCTACACATGAGAAAAGCAAGATGTCCAAGTCTTGGATCCCGAAGGGTTAGAGAGCAAATACTTGGGAACCCAGTACTGAGCCACACGATGCTTAGAAACAGTAGTAGAAGCAGCAATAAAATGGTTATTGGGATAATCATAAGAATGCACACGAGCAATACCTAGACCTCTCCGAATCGACCTACCAAAAGATCGGTACTCCCCCTGTCTAGATGCTACCCGTGGTCTCTCCTCACGATATCCTAACCCAAAATGCTGCCTAGAGCCACCAAAAGAGTAAAAAAAAAGTCATCTACAAACCTAGGCCTATGTCTAGTAGGAAAGACAGGCTGCCTAGCTCTAGAGACAGTCGTAGGTGAAGGAACTCCTCTAATGGACCTCAAAGCACGCACTCTCTCCTTCCTCTCACTCTTAGCTCTACGGAAGCAGAACTCAACTATGTGGCCATCCTTCTTGCAGAAGATGCAATGATACTTGACCTTTTGAGAGGTCTGATCTGCTGAATTAGAAGCATCTGTCTTGCTAGAAAGGGTTTGGGCAAAACTTGTAGATCTAAAAACTAACTTACATGACTCAGGGGGTTCTATCTCAAACTTGCCACTCTCAACAGCTCTCACAACCTTAGGTAGGTGGTTCTTGGAATACTCTAGGGAATTAAATTCTAGGCCACTCTTCTTTACACTCATCTTAGATTGATCGAGAATCAAGTTAATGTTCTTCTTCCCACTAGAGAATCTCTCAAGAGTCTTTTTGAGGTAGTCATTTTCTTTGGCTAGGTCCTTACATGAGGCACACTTATTTGACTTGATTGCCCTATCATACCTTTCCTTATAAAGAGCTGCCTCAACCTTCAAGGCCTCATAAGACACACAAGTGGTATTCCTAATCCTACCCAATTGCTCTTTGAACTTGATTCTAAACGCCTCTTGTATCTCATCTAAATTATGCCCAACTTCAGTACAAAGGCACAAGAATTAGAATCAACTACTTTCTTGGATGCAGTCATGAACATGGATTGTTCAATTTTAGATTTCTCCTCTAGAGTCTTGTTTAGGGCATCATTCTCAATTGTGAGTTTATGACAGTTTTCACATAAAGCAGTTTTAGAATGAAGAACTATTTTAGTCATTTCCTTCATTTTAATTTTACTATCCTCACAATGAGAGCAAGTGTGACTAGCATTAAATTTTAGCAATTCTTTAGTAGCACTATCCAATTTCAATTCGAGAAATGCACAATTTGAGCAAGGTGAAGGAATAGCATCTACTGAAGTCACATCTAAAACAATAGCATCCAAGCAAACATGACTAGGGCTAGATTTGAGATATTCTAGTTCATCTAGAGCATCTTTAAGTTGATTAACAATAGTGGAATGAGCAGATTTCAAATTTGCTAATTCATCATGCAAGCTAGAGTAAGAATCACAATCATCAGCAGGATTAATAGATTTGAGCCTAACCACTTCTAGGTTCAAGTTGTCAATCATGACATCCTGTCTCCTAATCATTTTAGTTTGCTTCTTCAAATTTCATTCAACAGCAATCAAAGCGCGTTTCATCTCATTGAGTGAGGGGCATGCCTCGTCGGGATCGCTGAAGGGATCGTCGTCGTTAGAAGAATCGACGTCGTGGCTGTCCTTGGCCATGAAGCACATCCCAGTGAAGTCCCAGGCCTTCTTCCTACCGTGGGAATCATCCTCGTCGTCCTCCGTCCCCGAGTCCACATCGCCCATATCAACATTCTCAAGAGCAGTAAGGACCCGGTTAACGAACTTGCGGTAGTTGGGCTTCTTGGCTTTTGCATCTCGAGCTTGAGGACGCCTCTGGAAGTCCTTCTCCTCCTTGCCCTTCAGGTTGGGGCAATTGGCCCAAATGTGGTTTGGCTCACCACACTCAAAGCAGGTAACAGGGTCACTTCTTCTTTTGCTCCTCACTTTGTTGTAGGCTCTCGTGAATTTTGTGGATAGGAGGGCTAAGTCATCCTTAGGTAGCTTCTCTAGCTACTCATCGCTCAAGGAGTGCAAGGCGAACAATGAAAAACCAGATGAGCCAAAATCCAAAGAATCAGAAGAGCTACCCTTAGATGGGTTAACCACTAGAGCCATCGACTCTGTCTTGGGGAGACATGAGATGAAGTCAATCTCATGCGTCTTCAACCTCGAGTAGAGCTTATCCATGGTAAGCTCACTCATGACGGTGTTGTCATTGATGGAAGTGATCTTCATCCCTCAAACTCTCATGTCAAGTGCACCCAAGAGCTGGCGTGCATTCTCAGACTCAATAAACACAAGATCCACAACACGCAAGTCATGAATGATCTTGGATAACCTTCCCCACAACTCATCCAAAGATTCACCAGGCCTTTGTTCAATCTTGGAATATTCTTTCTTAAGTTTGTTCTGTCTCACTTCCTTGATCGCGGTAGAGCCCTCATGGTGGTCAGCGAGGGTCTTCTAGATCTCTTGAGCAGACCTCAAGTGAGCAACACGCCCAAACTCAGATCGACTAAACCCTTGAATCAAGAAGTTTCGAGCCTTACTATTTGCCTCCACATCAGGTGTGATCACATCGTCATTGGCTAGCACTATATAAGGATTTTTGACCTTAAGCCAAATTGAGTGCCCTTGAGCCTCGATGTAGGTATGCATGCGAGCCTTCCAATAAGAAAAATCGACTCCATCAAACACAGGTGGTTTGGTGGAATACTTGTCAGACGCCATGGCTCCTAAGATTGGTTAAGATCTATGAGAAGAGCTAACCGGGCTCTGATACCACTTGTAGGACCGAAAAGACGACTAGAGGGGGGTGAGCAGGAGTACGATCACTTTTTCTCCTAAATTGGATTCAACATGATTTCACTCCAATAGCTATGAAAGCTATGAAGATCAATATGTAAGCATAGTGGAAGACGTGTGTTGAATCCAATTAACACACCAAAGCAAAAACCATCAAAACCTCACTACATACAGAGCTGAGCGGTCTGACCGGCGTGCATCTAGTGGTCTGACCGCTCGGCGGTCTGACTGGCATTGAAAGTGCGGTTTGACCGCTCCTGACGATGAACAGGAAAAAACAGCTCGACGCCCAAAACACAATTTGGTCTAACTTTTGATCTACGAATCGAAACTTGACCAAACTTGAGACACACCTTCTTAAGGATATCAGGAACCTATTCAAGCAACGATCGTCAAGATCTATGCCAAAGTTCTGACCTTTTTTCCGTTTGAGTGAAGGTTGCTCCAAAATCGGGCAAAAACGAAAACAAGATCCAAACACTTGCTCGTGGGTGATTGATGATCAAGATGATCCTAGATGTATTCCCACATGTCACAGCAAGGTAGATTAGGGGCAGAAAACAAGAAAAAACCCAAGGATTAAAGAAAGCCCCAAAATCAAAAAATAGAGAGCAAGAACACAAAGAGACTCATCTGTGAGGAATCATGCATAGATTGATTTGAGATTGATAGATGTTTACAGCCACTCCATCTTAGAGGACAAAGATCAACCCAAGAGCACACAATCAATCCACTCTCTAGAACCCTAACCTCTCCATCTTTCTCTCCAAAACCCTAAGACACCAACTAGGGTTATGAAAATGCAAATGGTTCAGAGGTGCTAGACAGAACCCTATCCTATTTATACTAGAGGCTAGCATCTAGAGAATATTCCAATTTGGGCACCTCTAACACCCCAGTCCGACAAGGGCCTGGAATGCTACTAAACTAACATGTTAACAAAATTAAAACAGAAGACAAAATTCTAAATTTCGGCAGAACCTCCCTTGTATAGTTAGCTATACCAGAGGTTCCAACAATCATATATATCAAGACAATAAAGGAATCAATAAGTAACAGAACCATCGCAGGAGTATAGTTTGAATTCCATCAATTATATCAAAAAGATGATCGAAGCTCACACGCAGTACTACTTCAATCATAACGTGGAAGAGGTCATCAACCATAACCAACTTTATTTATTACAGTTTATCAATTAACGAATGAGAAATGGAACTAAAATGTAATCATGGACTTGATTAAGGTGAAGTGAATGAGTAGTGAGTGCCTACTCCCTCCCAATAGAGCCAACCTCAATGATCAGCTAAAATAAACAAACAACGCAAGAGTGAGTCCGAGACTCAGCAAGTACAGTAATTAAATGGTACATACAACAACCATGATTATGACAAATTCATTGAAGAATACGAATAAATTACATAACGAATATTTGAATGAATTGGATGAAATGAAGGGACTACGCACATGCATATACCGATATTGCTGGTGACACACCCGTTGGTGTTCACCTAAGCCCACATTTAACAAAATGCGGGGATCTAAGTCCCGTATGAAGAACGTTTCATACGAGTGTCCCAAACTGCCCACGTTGGAATGGTGGGTCTTACGTGCCCATACTGGAATTGATGGGTCTTATTAATCCACTCTCGTGGATGAAACATGAATAGTGGGTGCATGGAATGAAAATATAAATGTTGAAAAGATATGCTCTCTAATCATGGGGGTAACACATATGGAATGATTATGAACATTAAATATTATCATGGATCTTAGAAACACAATACCAACATCAGACATTCAACATTTTATAATTATAAGAACATTAAAGTACTTGCCTTCCGCGATGCGACGCGTTAGTAGGCAATGGCGGTGCTCCTAAACCTGAAGCCTCTCCGCCTACACAATATATACTCGAAATAAGAACAACATATAACAGGACGCTTCCATTAACGTTCTACAAAGCCTTCCCGACAACCCACAATTAACTAATTAGACCTAATCTGAAAACAGATGACACGAACATGAAACTGATTCGGGATAGTAGCACGAAATCCCTCATATCTAACGATCTGGGACTCGGAACGAGGTGAGCCCAAATCCTTTGGAAACTTAACAAACATATCTACGAAAACCTAGTTGGGGAGGTAACCCAAATCAGCCAAGGAAATATACTAACAGGCAGCTGAACATGAAAGACTGATTCTGTCCCGACGCAACGTACAGCAGTAAAGCAAATAGCGTAACTCTTGATCTACAACTCCGATTGGGGCGTTCTTTGGCATTCTGGAAAGGTTACGAAATTTTATAAAATAATTTAGTTGGGTGGAAACCCTGAATTTGCCTCTAACATAAAGATATTTTAGAAGACAAATCAACAGATTCATCTCGTGAAAAATCTGGGCAGCAAGATTGAAACTACCATAACTTTTGATCCGTATGTCGGAATTAGGTGTTCTTGGTGGCCACGGAAAGCTAAAAATATTTAGGAAATGGGCACCTAGAATTCTGTCTCTAAGAACTTGAAATTAACCACGCAATCTACTGGATAGAACGGAACTACAGCAGAAATAATTCAATCCAACCAATTCTAATCAAACTCGCATTTACCAACAAATCAACAGCTAAGAATGACAACCGTTACCCTTGAAGAACCCAGGAAGATGATGAATGGACTCCCGAAGAACCTCCCATTCCACCTTCTTCCTTTCTTCTCTTAATTCGACCACATGGGCAGCTCAAAAGGGGCTCATTTGGAGGTGAGGCAGGAGAGGCGACTTAGGGAAGACCTTGGAGGGTGGCACCAACAAGAAGGGGCGCCAGGTAGGGAGAGATGGGGCGTAGGAAGGAGATGGAGCACAGGGGCGCTGCCAGGACTTGGATGAGGCGGCGGCTTCAGGATTTGGAGGAGGCGGCAGGATTTGGGGGCAGCCAAGGGAGCTAGGGGATAATGGTGCCAATGCCTAGGGTTAAAGGGGTGGGGGCGCATGGGCTTTAGGCCCATGGCGCCTCCCCTCTTGGGCTGCTAGGCCCACCACAAGGCCAAGGTATCCTAGGCCAGAGGCCCACCTCTTTAAACCCCCTTCCAAAACTGAAATTTACACTGAAAACCTTTTCCCGACTTAATTCTCTCTAAATTAAATTCGGGATATTACAGCACCCGTTAAGCCCACACACAAACGGGTTTAACTCACGCATGCATTTTAAAGCGTCGTCTTCATCTCCACTTGATCTAATCCACTTCTCCTTGCGTCGTCTTGCGCCGCGGGTTAGCAAAAGGTCACCAAGGCGGCATTTAGGTGAAATTACCAAAATACCCCTTCTCGATCCTACAAGTGTAGTAGAATCTCCTCTCTTACTTACACCCTCTATTTTTGGCCCGCTCCAAACTCAAAAATCTATTATGGCGGTCGGGCCGCCACCCATTGGCCGGTCTGACCGCCAGCCACTTTGCCTAAGCCTGACATGAGGCCTGGCCGGTCTGACCGCCAATGTGGCTGGTCTGACCGCCACATAGGCCGGTCTGACTACCACACATTAGTCGGTTTGACTGCCTGAGACCTAACAGCACAAGAACTTCGCCAAAAACGAGGGTTTCTCCAAACACCTCGACGCTATTGCCAATTGTTCAACACACTAAGATTAGGATCATATCCACACGATCTCCACAAAGGGTGAGAAGGGGATGGATCAGAGCGAGCAGAGCTGGGGTTGAAGGTGCGAGGATGCCGCCGTCGCTAGGGTTTCGAGGAATGGCGTTGCGAGGACGAAGAGCAATGAATGGGCGAGGATGGAGGGGAGAGGGGAGGAGGGTAGCGCGGGAGGGGACTTAGTGGCGTGCGAAGATGGAGGGGCAGGGGAAGGATGGCGGCGAGGGTAGGGCAAAGGATGACGGGAGCATACGAGAGGGTTGGAGGGTGGCGCGAGCGTGGGAGGTGGGAGACGTGGTGGGGATGGAGAGAGAGAGAGAGAGAGAGAGAGAGAGGAGATGGAGGTAGGGCAACGCATAGGCGGAAGGGTCCCAGGCCCCGCGATTAGATCTGACCGTCCATTCCTGGCTCGTCGATCTGATAGACGCAGAAGAGAGTGGGAGGACAGATGACCACCAACTCTAATTTTTAAGTAGTAGAGACTCCGTAGCCTCCCAAGATGTGAAATATTCTTTAAACTGAAGAAGCAAAAGATATTCAGGTGTAAACTATGAAACCTAATTGAGTGACTTCAAACATGTAGTTCTAGAAATAACAACCATGTTATTGTCAATTAATGGTGATAAAAATGATAAAACCCATTTTGGGTATCTCTAGCACATGGAGAAGACATTTGCATCATGAGTTACCGATGGCAATAGTTTCTTCCATATATGTCTGGACCTTCCATATATGATAAAACCCGTATTTTAGACCTTCATTTTGTAGTTCCGTATATGTCTGGACTGTTGTAGAGAATTATTCATAAATAAGAACATGTTTGCTAGCCAACAATGCTTTCGCAATGTTTTGTACTTTATGAAGAGAAAACTAGCCATCTTGTACAATGATGTGAGCAATACAAAAGGTTGCAGCACAAACAACCAAAATGGAACAAAATAGCAGCAACAAATCATTTTTTTATTCTAATGAATCGAAGGTCCACATCCTTACAAGCATGCAACATGGAATGGGCTTATGATAGGTACCAACATGTTTGGTTGCACCCCTACCCCTCACCCCTCTAATCTTTCTTAGAATATAAAAGCTTTTTGATCCAAGAAGTATCGAGGGAAAACACGGTAATATCACATTTGTTAGCCACTGAATTGGGAATAGCAAACACGATAAGAATCATTTTTTAAAAGAAGCATACTTGCAGTTCTGAAAGTGAATTCTTTCTTCCTCTTAAATGAATTGGAAGAGTAAACCTCACATCCAAAATGACAGATATTTTGATTTTCGATTCTGTCAAGAATTGGCAAGTTTTTAACATGTCTTTCCCATTTCTTCCTAACATTTCAAAAGAGCTTAGCCCGGGTGATGAACTGACTCACCCTGCAAATGTGACTAAATAAGTAGAGCATGCACATCTTTCCTAGACAACAAATGAAGTTTTGCAAGGTTTCTCAATAAAAAAAAAACTACTAATTCAAAATAGCTTGGCAACCCATTCTATACTCAACCTTCTTAAAACATTTTGTCATTTATATTTAGCGATTCTTTAATAAAATAGAATAACGTTCTTAGAAGTAAGCAAAATGTGCAATGTGTGCAGTTACACACTATCTGACTAATTTTAGAATGGATCAAAGGGACAAATATGCAGCAAAGAAAAAACATGAAAAAAAATCAGAATACTCACCTCTTTGTTTAAAAAGATCATACCATTCCGTGGGCCAAGCAACACCTAGAACACAAATGTATTTTTTGGCCAACTAAGGTGAAACCAGATAATCAAATATTGACACATCTTAGACTACAGTAGTGAAATACATCTTATCATTATACTGTTTTACGGGCCGATTCATCAATCAAGACTCAAGTGTGCAAATAGAAATTGTAGGCTCAACAGGGAGCATTCGAGGTAAGCATGGATATAGACATGGAGCCTCCGTTGACCCAAGGTGATGCAGCCACGCCCGCGCACATGCCGTAGCCACAATTGATGTCGCTGCCTCGCATAGGCCTAGATGCACATTTAGAGTGAACAACTAATGGCTATATAATGGAACTTTTAAGTTATGACAGAACTTTAATTATGGCTTATGATAAACCTTCTTGATGGGAAAATTAACATCAAGTTCTACACTGCTAATACATTATAGATCAGGTGAAATATTAGCTGGCATGCCAGGATGACTATCCATGCTCTTATCAACTCTAGTATCTATGGCGCCATACTCTCCCATTATGCCTTCATTGCTTATGTGGTCATCTTCACCTGTTAATTGGCCATTTTCTGACAAGTGACAACCATATGAACAGATATATATTCCTAATACACTTTACTATCCTAAGGCATGCTCCTTCACAGCTAACAAGCATAGAACATATGAAAGTAAAAAATCCATCAGTTCTTCGAAGAAAAGAAAGGAATTGATAATTCAGTTAATCAACACAAAATAGGGAATTATTCCATTTTAGTTAAGAAGAAGAGAGAATTTAGGGAGCTAAGGAATCAAGAGATCTAGGTTGTTGTTTAGGTAGTGTGCAAAAAGAAAAGAAAAAACTAACAGAAAGATCACATCACAGAGGCCATGATATCGCATAGAAAGTCTGCACTGCCACCCTTCATCCATTTTCCATTACATTTACTAATCAGATAACCATAACCATGTTAAGCTCTTAACCTACTCATAATTGCATCATTCAAAACCAAAACCTTCTTTCTACATAGCAAACTATAAAAAGTGAAGAAATAGTTAAAATATTTTTTTGTGTAATGTTCTTGTTTTCTCAATAAAACATGGATAAAAGGGAGTAGCAAGAATAGTGAAGTACAATTTCTCAGTGCATGTGGCTGTACATCCTCTCACACTTGATCACCTCTCGCTACTTACGATGGCACATTCTCCTTTCCATCAAACAAATTCCACAACGATGGCATCATTATGATTCTAATGGTGGCTCGGCCCGACTTTAACAAATAACACTACAATCTAGAATAAACACAATATGGTGAGTAAAACAAAATTATATGTGAGAATTAGGATATTTTTGCCCTTTGATATGCAACCGTGCAAGTAATTTCAAATTATCATATCTCCACACAATCGAAAGTTTTGTTATGAAATATATATGAGCATAAACATGTATTACAAATTGATTAATAAAACAGGCTTGCAATATGAAAGAGGATGAGTAAGGTAAACCTTCTTGTGCATATTTTTAGCAGAATCATTTATCTATCTTTCTACAGCTGTACGGACATAAATAGTAACAACAATCCGACATGAACAACAATAACTATTCTGAAGAAGAAAAATATTGTAACACCCTGGCTATTCGGAAGCCAAAATGCTACCTAAAGATCTAACATTTAATCCTACAGCGGAAAACATCAACAATAATTCATCAACTAAGCTAAACAGAGCATCAACGATTGGAACATAAACAAGAATGCAAGATTGGATCCACTAAGATAATCCTATCAACGAATAATCCATGAACTTTAACCGCTACTTAATCAAAACTCAATGGACAAAAAAAATGTATCATCCATATCCAGATGTAATTATTACCATCCAACAATTAATGAATGAATGACATTAATCGTCCTTATATTGAAACGAATGTAAAGTGTTTCATGTGAGTAGTGCATGTCTACTCCCTCCCAAGAGAACTTCATCAACGATCACCTAAAAGTAAATAAACAAAGCAAGAGTGAGTCCAAGACTCAGCAAGTACAATGAATAAATGGAACATACCACAAACATTAACAAGTCAACATCATTGAACTATATGAAGAAATCACAGAACGAGTATTTGAATGAATGGAATGAATGAAGTGAATGGAATGGAGGGACTACACACATGCATATCTGGGGTATTGCTAGTGACACACCGTCGGTGTTCACTTAAGCCCGCATCTTAACAAAAATCACGGGATCCAAGTCCCGTATGAAGAACATTTCATACGGGTGTCCCAAAAGCCCACATTGGAATAGTGGGGCCCACATTGGAATGGTGGGTCTTACGTGCCCATCCTGGAATTGATGGGTCTTTTTAATCCACTCCCGTGGATGTAACATGAATGATGAATGCATGGTATGAAATATGAACAATGAACGGCATCATCTCTAACCATAGAAATATCACATATGAAAGGAACATAATAATTGAATACCATCATGAATCATAGAAAACACAATATGAACATCAAGCATTCAATCCTTCACAATTCTTAAGAACATCACGATTACTTGCCTTCCGCGATGTGGCGTTAGGAGGCAATGGCGGTGCTCCTAAACCTGAAGCTTCACCGCCTAACAAGTAAATAACTGAAATAAGGATACAATGAACACGACATTATTGAATAACGTTCTACAACGCTTCCCCGGCGATTCAAAATTTAACTAGAAACTCTAAACTGAAAACCAGCGCATTCTGCTCTAAACCGCCTCTGGACAGCAGCACGGTAATTAACATAACTCATGATCTGGAACTCGAAAAGAGGTGAGCCCAGTTCCTGTGGATTCTTAACTGACCAATCTACAATACTCTAGTTGACGAGATAAACCAATTCGGCCAATAAAGTATGCTAACAGAAGGTTGAACTTTCAGAACAGAAACTGCCTAAAAGAACAAATAGCAGTATTAAAATGATCATAACTTTTAATCTATAACTCCGAATTGATCGTTCTTTAACAATCTGGAAAGGTTATAAAATTACCTACAATAATCTAGTTGGGTGAAAACCCAGATTCTTCCTATTACATTTTCATATTTTACGAAATAACAAAACAGATTAATCTCGTCAGAAATATGGACAGCAGATACTAAATCTATCATAACTTTTCACTCGAGCGACGGAATCAGGTGAACTCGGTGGCCACAGAAAGCTAAGAACATAATATAGATATCTCTAGGAGATGGACAACTCAAATTCGGCCTCTAAGAAACCAAAATCGGCCGCGCAACCCACTGGATAGATCTGTTCGTATCGCAGCAGGAATTCGATCCACTAAACATGGCAAAAACGCATCTACTACAATCCAACCAGCAAAGAACATCGATTGTTACCCTTGAAGACATCAATAGAACCTGCTGAAATACCCCGCGAGACGCTCCTCTCCTCTTCTTCTCCTCTCTTCCTCTTCTTTTCTCCTTCGCTGGTAGCACCCGAAGGGTTCTTCTCCCTCCCTCCTTCTTCTTGGACAGCAGCAAGGGAGGGGGCGGCACTGTAGCGGTGGCGCTACTGCAGCAGCCAGCGTGCTACTGTAGCTACAGTGCCCCCCTAGGGTTTTGGATGCCCCTAATGGGCCAAGGCTATGGGCCTTTGGCCCAAGATTTAATCCCCCTTTTACAGAAATTCTGAAATTCTATTTTAAATCCCAATAAAATGGTTTGAAATCAATTATAATTGTTAAGATTGAACAGGGTATTACAAATATAGAGTTGGTATACCTTGTCAATGTTAGCCTACGATGTCAATGTTTTTCTGCGTGATGGTAATAATTAGCGCATTGTTGTGAAGATCGAAGCTTGGAACCTAGCCTAGCTAGTTTTTTCGTCCACAAATTTTCCTTCACCTCATATTCTCCTCCACGCAATTTACAAAGTTATATAAGGATCCACGTGATCCGAGAGGACATATCATCGATAGAAAAAATCTAACAACAAAAATAAAGAATGTGAAGAACACTCCTATAGAAGAGAAATTATTTTGCCAAGCCAATTAGATAGATCATCATCCATATTTATGGATTACTTTACGTTACCCACTACGTTACCATGTTTGCCTTTTTCGCTTGGTACTATTGTTCCACACATTTAAAGTTATGAAAGCCTAAGCCACTTTGCTATTATTATTATTTTTGCAGTTTCAGCAAAGAGACATGAAGATAAGTTATAGTGACTTTTTTATAGTGATTTATGATAAGTAGAAGCTACATAACCAAAATTTTAGGAATGCCACTCCAGAACTTCTGCCGAAACTAATGGGGGATAGAGTATTTTTGCATGCACCCATGAAATAAACTTAGTTAAAATTCATACAATGTTAAAAGAATAGAACTTCCACAAATTTACTCCTCATGACAAACTTGAAAAGAAACAAGAAAAAACATAAAAATCAGGTCTTGTCATTTAGATCAAGTATCATAAATCCCTATAATGGCGGACACAAAATTAAGGCATATCTCTCGGACCCTCCAGAATGTCAAGATGAACAATAATCTAGAGTTGTGACAGAACTATCACAAATCACATAATATTCATAGAATTAAAAGATAAACAACAGGATAAGCATTGCTACTAGCTCATACACAACACATCCAGTATTGAATAAATTATATTTGCCACAACAAAACTATCTTTTCGCACCTGAGTTCTTTTGTTATGCTGCATCTATACTTGGTTCTGACCTCTTAATATTTCCACACAAAAAACCCAACCATGATCAGTAGAGGATACAACAAAAACCCAACCATACCCTTCTGTGTCTTGACCACTGTAAGATCGAGGAGGCTGACTAGAGGGGGGTGAATAGGCGGTTTTAAAAACTTCTTTGGCTAAAACTGATTTCTAATGCGGAAGCTAACAACAATTCGGTTTTGCACAATTAAAACCTAAATTAACTAGTCTTTACTAAGTGCACCAACAATATAATACTATTGATAATGATAGCAATCAAGGACATGTAAGCAATTTAATTTTAGGAATATAAATTACACAAAGTAAAACGCAAGAGAACAAACCACAAAGACACAATGATGTTTTAACGTGGTGTTCGGAGACTTGCCGGTCTCCCCTAATCCATGTTGAGGTAAGCCCAACCACGTTGGACCGGCTCCACAACTCGAGCCAACACCTTCGAGGTAAATCCAACCACTTGGACCGGTTCACCGCTTGAACCAACACCTCGATCCACTCGGGGTTTCTCTTCCTCCACTCCAGAGATGGCGAGCACCAAACCACTCACAACCACCTGGGTCTACTCACAACCTTCTTTGAGAAAATCACCGTCGCAACTCCTCCAAGCCGTCTAGGTGTCGACAAACACCAAAAGTAACAAGCGAAGACACTCACTTGAACGAATCAAGTGTCTAAGCTCAATGTATACACAATGCACTACCTAATGCAACACATGCACTTAGGGTTTGCTCTCTAAGCTCACTAAGTGCAACACATGCACATAAGAGATGAGAGGGCTTGCTCTTTGCTCAAGGAATGGGAAAATAGCACCAGCAACCTCTCCCTGGCAAAGCTAAGGTGGGTATTTATAGCCCACACATAAAAACTAGCCATTTGGAAGAGAATCTAAAAAAAAATAGGAACCATTGTCATTTGCCAACCAATGGCGGTCGAGACCGCCCTGTTCGATGGCTATAAAACTACTCATTGGACACACATCCGGACTGACCACCAACCAATGGTTAGTCAGACTGCTCCAACCCGATCAGACCACCAAGGGTGAGGTCAGACAGCTCAATAGAACAAAGAGCTATTCCAGAAAAACACCTTCTCTAGAAAAAGCTGACCGGGTCACTTGACCTGGAGGTCCGATCAGACCGGCCAACACATGGCGGTCAGACCACTCCACATAGGATCCACCCAAAACCAGAAAAACACATCTTGGAAAAGCTGACTGGGTCACTTGACCAGGAGATCTGGTTAGACTGGCCAACATATAGCAGTTAGCTCGACACCCCACCGGTTAGACCGGTCAACCACGGCGGTCAGACGGCCAAAACAGGGAACCGGCACACAGCCCGGTCAACCTTTCAAGGGTCGGTCAGACCTCCCAAAAGCCTGCAGTCAGACCACCAAAGACATGGAAACACAGATATTGCATTCTGCTTCAACTCAATTTGCTAAACATATTTGTCAATTGATGCGCGATGCAAACAAGGGATAAAGGCGAGATTCTCAACAAGTTAAAAAACACATTTGCCAACTTTTAGAATCACACCACAAGGAATAAGGTACATAGACTTAAACCATTTACAAAACACATTCATAAACTAAACTCATATGCTATAAGGATTATGCATGAGCCTCAACTATTTGCAAAACACATTCGCAAATATTGGCAACATGCTAACGAGAGCTAAAGCAAACACAATGAGCTATCAACACATGACACTCTCAAGCTACTAGTCAAGACCCATCTTAATAGTATGACAACCTATACTAGCAATCCGGTCTTCCAACCAAACACCAAGACTGGTAAAAGACTAGGAACACATCCTTAGCCTTAGCTAGTCATACATTTGCCTTGCACATTCACTTGAATCTTGATGACACACATCTTCACTTCAAGACCGGGTCATTGACTTGGTAATCATCAACACATGATGATTTCTTTTACTTCAAGTTCTTGACTTGAATATGCATCAACCCATGATGCACTCTTTCACTTGACCTCCATCAACACATGATGGGTCTTGTTTTGACTTGATGATCAACTCATGATCATCTCCTCTTCTTGAACATTATCAACACATGATGATTCCTTTTCTTCGAGATCTTGATATACATCAATACATGATGCATCCTTTACTCCAAGATCTTGACTTAAATATCATCAACACATGATGATCTTCTTCACTTCGGGATCTTGATATGCACCAACACATAAGGATTTCCTTCATCCCGAGTCTTAACTTGATGACAATCAACTCATGATGTCATTTAAGGTCTCCATCATCATAGAACATAACATATTCATCCAACTCATGGAAAATGTTAGTTCCATATGACGATTGTCATTAATTACTAAAATACTCCAATAACTCATAATGACGGGTCTAGATTCTTCAATCTCCTCCTTTTGGGTGATTGATGACAATCCTCTTGCAAATAATTGAAATTGAATTAACATGAGTACATATCAACTATAAAAGCTTTATATACTCAAGGATACATTTCAAAGCAGAGATCCTTAATATAAGTGGATGGAAGAAAGGGTCAATACATGTGTTCACATTATTTATTCGATATCCCTATATCCATGACTGGTGAAACATGGTCATCAATCAATACATGTGCTGGTCGATAAGTCACTAGTGTTTCGAACAGTGACATCCGACCAAGGATACATTTAGAACGACATCATATAAGTTAAAAGAGTTTCACCAACAAGTCATATGCTTGTTAATCTTATAACCAATGATTCATCCAAGAAACAGAATAACATTTATTCAATAACTCATAAACATAGACGTGATACAATCATCTCTATAATTGCCACTAGGGTATATCACCAACAGCTAGATGATCAACTGAAATCAAATAGGAAGATTAGTTGGTTGTTAGGTGTCTCAGCTAGCAGTAAGCTTCCTCTTTCACTCTCTCCCTCAATCTGTGGTTAATCAGGTAGGGCCCACCTATAAGTAGCTAGCTAGCAGTAGTGTAGTGTAAATGAGCCCTGACAATAAAACCCATAGATTAATGAGTATTGCAGTTAACAATATGCATTGTTAGTTAGGTTAATCAAAGATAGTTAGGTGGGTGATTAGTGAGTAAGTAGTGCAATCGACAAATACATGGTAAATCTTAGTGTAATAACTAGGTATTGTGACATATAAGCTCAAAGATACATAGACATAGAATAAGCGGGGAGTAAAAGTATATGTATATGAAGGTATGTCAATGAGCATATGGACCATGCTAGTAGTTGATTAAGCGACTAAGTCTATCATCAACATTTAGAACAAAAATGCCAAGTGAAGTGTAGTAATTGTAAACCTTAATGAAGGTTAGCAGTAGCTATGTCGCGACCTCATGTTAGTTAATCAGAACCAAAGCCGATGGGGTAATCACTGAACAAGGAATAGGTAGATGAAAGCACGTATGCCTTACCTGGGGAACAAGTAGTACCTGCTTAACCTGAGGGAGTCATTAGCTTATGATGTAGCTAAGGATCAACCTAGTGTGATAGGTTTAGTTTAGTATATACCAAGCCGCGCAAGTAATGAGACTTAGTAAGGATCACCTCACGAATGAAAGCCAATCTGCAAACACCACCGAGGGTGTATGGCTGATGTCTAGTCAATGCCTGGAAGTTCCAGCTAAGGCTCGTGGAACTTCCTTGATAAATATAAAGTAATAAAAGAAGTAATTAAGTGCACTAGACCCCATGTATCAGTGAGACTTGTGTCTACGCAGAGCGAATCCTCGCACCTACACGTAGGTCTCACCTAACTATCATGGAACTTCCTCGGTAAATAGGAAGTAATAACTAAACAAACCATTTGATCAGCTAGGTGCCATGTATGGATAGCAGTGATACGTTCCGAGGTGGATGCTAGCAGTCCAACCACCAATCGACATCTTATGGACTCCCGCTATTAGGAAACTGACTGGGATCAAGACCTAGCGATCACCCTCCTCGTAAAACTCCTCGAAAGCGGGCAAAGACTCCTCCACTTCAGCTGAATGATTGCAGCAAGAATGAGTACTCCGAGTACTCAACAAGTTGTATCTCAGAATGCAATTATAGATGATGGCTTATTCTAAAGGAAATGACTTCTATGGTTATTTTGCAAAAAGTGACACTTGCAATTGAATACAAATAAAAGATTGAAAACAAAATTTAAAACAAATAACCAATAGTAGTTTAACAATTATTTTCACGAAGAACACAAAGCCTAATCAATTTCATTCACACAGCCATATGAGTTTAACCACACATATGTCCATTCCCAAGTGGTTTTATGAAAATCTACCCCTCGTGTGAAATCCCCGAGCATTCCATGACCACAGGCGTGGCTATTCGAATACATTGATTAATACTTTGTAGAGGTTTGCACACTTTACCAACAAGATATCACCAGTGTAGTTAGCACCAATCATAACAAACCTTTCTGAAACTTCACCTTGACAATTGATCCTCCTGATGTGTTTTACCATAGTACCAACCCTGACATCGTTGGACCGGAGACGGAGAATCACTCATAAGTGTGACCTTGACACAGTAGTACACACCTCCACCCTGGCACATAGTCTAACCTACATATATGAGTAATCAATGCTAAGATTCCGTATCTTACTAAGTTTGTCATGTCCCATACCAGACATGTGGTCGTACAGTTATGACTTAGTTCAATGGTGAACAAAGTTAAGTCCTTAATTGACCAAGGCAAGACTACCCAATTTCTAACCAAATTACCAAGATTCATACTTTCCCAAGCATGAAGTTCCACCATATCATAATTCTTTCCACTCGCCTCAGTCTAAATATTTTCCCACCCTGTTGGTTAAGTGCAACATATGCCATCAACGAGTAACAGCACACAACACACTATTTGTACACAAAGTTCTATAATTACTTACTCAAAATTATATCAATAATCCGTTGCATGACTAAGCATAGTATTCATGTCCAACCAACCCAAGTTGGTGCTATGATGATACCAACTAATAATTAACCAAGCTAGGGTGACAAAAGATCATGGTAATATATGGAGCAAAGTGGATATAATCAAATGGGTGAATTGCTAAATCCAAAACATTTAAAGAAATAAATACTTGAAGTAAAATGCAATAATTTGAATAAAGTAATTTTGGAAAAACTAGGTTCAACATGATCAAAGGTACAACTTGCCTTGAAATAAGTCTTGGAACTGGTCTTGAGCTTGATCAACTCCTCCTTCCTGAAAAGCTACCGAAGTATCAACGTCTAATCGCAAACGAAAATGAAAAATCAAATAAATAAAAAAAGAGAAACAGATAAAATCCAAAAATGAAATAAAAATCTCAGGAAGGTATAGCTTGAATTTAGATGACTTTATAAACTTTAATGGGATCAATCCGAGTTCGTATGAGGAATAACGGGCTCTCGGAATATTTAAATCTAAGAAAAGAGAATAAAGCACTATTTTGAATTTTTAGAATTTTATTTCTAAAAGAAATTCTGAAATATTGCATCAACATGACGTTAGCAATGAATTTCAGAATTAAAACAAAATCTAGAAAATAGGAAATAGAGGCTGACAAGTGCTACCCTTGGTCTATGGACAAACTCCACGGGATTTGGCTCATGGTCTATGGCTCATGGGTCTATTGTCGGGACCCAAATATGCAAATCTAGATCCTCTCAGTATAATGCACTAGTCCAGGATCATGCTAGTGCACACAATGTTAACATAAATTGTAACATCCCAAAATTTTGGTCTATTTTGAAGTTTTTTAAAAAATAACCATATGATTTTTTTCTTGTAAAGTTAAAAGCTTAATTGGAATTTTCAGAGTTCAAAAACAATTTAATGTGAATAATCTCAACATCAACTATTATTAAAATTATTTTATTTGGTTTCTATGTGCTTGGATATATTTTCTAGATTTTTCTAGAATTTTTCTGAGTGCATTTGCTATTTTCTATTTGTTATTTGGATTTTCTGATATTTTCTAAAAAGAAAATCTATGAAAAATCTCAACTCATGTTGCAGGCCGAATCTTCTTCGCCTGGCGCAATTCTATTCGAGTGGCCCATTGTCATTAACTTCATGACCCATTACCTTTTCCAAGCCTGCTCCGCGTGCGCGCATCACCGTCGCTGGCCAGTAGGCCCACGCCTTCATCGTCTTCCACCTCCGATCGTCCTCCTCGCGTGTCCTTTGTCTAACAACGCCATGGACTTCTTTGTTAGAAGCTTCGTCCGACAAAAGGAAAACCAACCAGAAAATCTTGTGCAACCGCATCTTCTTGATTCTCTTATCCTCCCGTATCTTTAGCTACTAAAATCTCATCTCGTATCTTCTTCTATCTCTAAAACCAACTCGTATCCACTTCGGACTCTTTTGGGATCTACCAATTCCGGCACACCCACACCAAGGACCCCTAGGGTTCGCCCGTGCCTCCTCATCCCGAATCCTCGCCTCATTGTTCTCCAAAAGCCTCAGTGCCACAATTTGGAGTTCTAGGGTTTTGGAGCCGCAAGCTTTTCTTCGAATTCCACCGCCACCGGTAGCGCTCCGCCTCCAGGGACTACACCGTTGTCTTCACCATCGCCAGGACGACCTCGAGCACTCCTCCGCAACCCTGAACCGCCCCTGAAGCATGTTGCTGACAAAACCAGGTTTCGTCCTCCGCTCCGTCGCAAACTCTGGTGATCCTCATTGACCTCTGTTGCGTGCTTTACCTCTGTTGCGTGCACTCACCGTCCGCTTCTTATTCTGCTGCCGCGTTGTCGGCGGTCGAAGCCCCGATGATGATGTCTGTGATTGTGCATCCGAGTCGGCGTCTGGTCGACTCCATCGCTTGCGTGTCGAATTTTGATCGGTCCACGTCAATGCTGACATGGCGGATGAAAACTCCACCCAAGCCAAGTCCTTGTGAACCTGTTCCACCATACACCTACTCGTTGACAAGTGGGACCCACATGTCAGCAATTTCTAATTCTTTTTCTTTCGGCCGAAACTTTGTGCTGACATCAGCTAATGTCACAATTCCCTTT
This sequence comes from Phyllostachys edulis, assembly GCA_036346405.1. NCBI lineage: Eukaryota > Viridiplantae > Streptophyta > Magnoliopsida > Poales > Poaceae > Phyllostachys > Phyllostachys edulis. The sequence goes on from CM070552.1 coordinate 9,249,361, forward strand.
TCCTTCAGTAAAAAATTTAGTAAATTCATAAATACTGATTTTTAGTATTTTATGTGATTTCAATCTTCCAAAGCCCATATCTTTTGCATCCGAACTCCGATTGAGTCCATTCAAATTTCTAAATTCATCTAAATTCAATATCTATTTATCTGAGATTTTTATTTAAATTTTTGGAGTTTGTTTTGTCTCTATTATTTATTTATTTGGTTTATTTGCTTGTTTGCGAGTAGACGTTGATTTTTCGGGAAGCTTTGAGCAAGGAGGAGTACACCAATATCAAGATCAATCCCAGGATTTATTCCAAGGCAAGCTGTAGTCCTTTGATCATATTAAACCTATGATTTCAAAAGTATATTGTTTTATATAAGTGCATGCTATCTTTATATGAATTGTTTCGGGATTAATTATTACTTGTTGTCATTATGCCTCCTTTGATTATTTGAATGCCATGAATCCTTTGTCAACACAGCGTGGATAATTTTAGTTGGACATATTTGTATCACTGACATGGGTATCGTATAGATACTTAGTCAAGCTTAGTTACAATGGGTTCATCATCACGTGTGTCATAATGATTAATCTTGACTTAATGAAATATGGAATCGTGGTGGTGAGCCACTCTTGTTAAAATTTGTGTACCATGACAGAGTGTGTCATTGTTCTTGGTTAAACAAAATGGTTTTCACTCAGGCGAATGGTTCGTGGATAAGATTGAGGGTGTGGGTTTAGCACGGTTTGGGTTTGTCGTAGACTCGCCAGAGTAACTGGTCAAGGACTTAATCTTGCCATTGAACTGGGCCTTAACTGTACAACCACATGTCTGATGGGACGGACCTGGCTAACTAATTAGAAATGTCTTAATTTTGGTTCTGTCGTGGGAAAGCGTGAATTATGGGAAACGTATACTCACGGTGGCGCAAGAGGGGGGCCCTATCTGGTCAAAAAGACATTCAGTGTTGAATCCTTAGCGAGTAGAATTGGGTTAAGAAGGAGCTTCATAAAAGCCTTGTGATGATCACTTAAGTCGCACACTCAAGGAAGTGTGGTCAGACTCGTTGAATTGATTAATCTCTTGTGGGTCAAGCTGTACAACCTCTGCAGAGTGTAAAACTATTCGAATAGCCATGTCTGCGGTTATGGACGTGCTCGGGGATTTCACACAGGAGATAGAGTTTCTTATAAAATGTGTCGGAGTGTAGATGGTAAGTTCACTTGATGAATATAATGCTTGTTTGGTGAACGGGTCATTCACTTGGTGGTTTGTGTCGATTGGTGAATTGGGGATTCACTTATTATGGTTTGGTTGGGAGGTGGATGGGAAGTTCACTGGTTGTTTCAAAGAAATTATTTAATTATTTATTATTGTTTTCAACTACGTATTTTAATCTATTTATTGTAAATGCTGCTTTCTGCAAAAGAACTATACAGCTAACCTTTGTTAGGTCGTGCATGAATACTATTTGCATACATTTCCCTACGGCTTGCTGAGTGCTTTATGTACTCACGGCTTTACGCCTTTGTTGCTCAGTTGAAGAATATCAAGCTGCTCAGGAGTTCTTTCAGAAGGAAGACTATGAAGGTTTTACGGATTAGGATACATTCTCCACTCGATTGCCTGTGGTTATGTTGATTGGTCTTTTCAAGAGTTTTGTTCCACTTCAAGAGTTTATTTGTTTCTTTAGCCCTGCATGGCAAGTTAAGTAAACGTTGACAATAAGGTCCAGTTATTATTATTGTTTGTTACTTTGAGATCTTTATAGTTGAATCGAATAAATGTATGGTATTTCATCATTGTTTCCTGTGTGAGTTAGCTCTTGATGCAGGACTAGTTCGTAAATACAGAGGGTTCCTGAGATGCATTTTTGGATCCCGACATAAATGAATATCATTCCACAAAAGATGAATATAAAAATAAACGACTAATTTGAATAATAAATAGCAGTTGTGACCTTATGGTTGAGTTTACACTTATTTAGCCACACAGGGCTAACACAAAATAAAGAGACGGTAGCGGAACGAAAGTAACTCCAGCGGAAACCCATCGACTTGCCACAAGCAACCGACTAGGATCAAGACCTAGTGATCGCCATCCTCATATAGCTCCATCTCAAAAGCGGGCTAAGATTCCTCCACTTCAGCTGAATGATTGCAGCAAGAATGAGTACTCTGGGTACTCAACAAGTTGTGCCATAGAATGCAAATATAGATGATGGCTTATTCTAAAAGAAATGGCTTCTGTGGTTCTTTTGCGTAAAAGCAACTATTGTAGTTGAATATGAATAATAGCTTGAAAGCGTAATTCAAGACAAATAACAATAATAGATTAACAAGTATTTTCACAAAGCTCCTATAACCTAATCAGTTTCTTTCACACAGCTACATAAGTTTTCCCACACAGCTGTCCCTTCCCACTTGTTTTATGAAAATCTACCCCTCGTGTGAAATCCTCGTGCATGTCCATGACTGCAGGCGCAGCTATTCGAATAGATTGATTAACACTCTACAGAGGTAGTACACTTTACCCAGACGATATAACTAGTGTAGCTAGTACTAATCATAACAAAACCTTTCGGATGTTTTATCTTAACAAATGACTCTCCGATGTGCATACTGTCAACCCCAACCTCACTCATCGGTCCGACGCATACCGTTGGACTGGAAATGATGAACAGATCCATCGATGTGACTTTCATAATAGTCCACACCTCCACCCATCACTAAACCTACTATCTGAGTAGTCAATGTCAAAACTCCACAACTTACTAGGTTAGGCCCGTCCCATCAAGCATGTGGTTGTACAGTAGTGGCTCAGTTCAATTGCACACAAAGTTAAGTCTTTAATTGACCAAGGCGAGACTGCCAAATTCTACTAGTAACCACAATTCACATTTCCCAATCACAGTCAATCATACCACCAATCCTTTCCACTAGCCTCGGTCTAAATCTTTTCCCACCACTGTTGGTTAAATGCATCACATGCCATCAACAGTAACAACATCTGACACAGTATTTTCATAACATGTTCCATAATCGTTTAGTCAAGTTTATATCTTGCAACTCAAAATGATATCAATAACTCGTTGCATGACTAAGCAGACTATTTGTGTCTAACCAACCAACGTTGGTGCTATGATAATACCAACCAACCAACGTTGGTGCTATAATAATACCAACTAATGATTAACCAAGCTAGGGTGACAAAAGATTAGGGTAATACAATGAGCAAAGTGGATATAATCAAATGGGTAAATAGCTAATCCGAAAACATTTAAATAAATACTTAAAGTAAAATACAGTAATTTGAATCAAGGTAATTTTGGAAAACTGGGTTCAACATGGTCAAAGGTACAACTTGCCTTAGAACAAGTATTGGTATTGGTCTCATACTTAATCAACCCATCCTTCCTCAAAAGCTCCCGAAGTATCAACGTCTAATCATAAGCGAAAGTGAAAAGCAAATAAATACAAAGCAAAGCAATACATAAAATTCAAAAAAAATAAATAAAAATCTCAAGAAGGTAGAGCTTGAATTTATATGAATTTAGAAACTTGAATGGGTTCAATCAGAGTTCGTATGAGGAAGAACGGGCTCTCAGAAGATTTAAATCTAAGAAAAAGAAAAAGAAATTACTATTTCGAATTTTCAGAATTTTCTTTATAAAGGAAATCCCAAAATATTGTAGCAGCATGATGTCAGCAATGATTTTAGAATTAAAAGAAAGTCTGGAAAATAGAAAATAGCACTGATAGGTGGGATCGGGCTGTAAGAGAGAGAGGCTTACATGCGGGACCCACATGCAAGAGAGAGAAAGATACAAAAAAGAAGAAACAGAGGAGGGGTGCTGCCGCACAACGACGACAATGGTAGGTGGGCGAGGTAGCTCTGACCGACAGTCAAAATGGATTCCCAAGGGCACGGGAAGACCATGGTGGTGGTGGCTTGGCAAGACCAACGGCGAGGTGGCGACAGCGGTGACAAGCGGCGGCGAGGCTTCGGTGGCGTGGAATTGGTGACTCGGTGGCCTTTCGAGAAAACAAAAGCGAGCACCGGCTTGGCGGTGGTGAGGGGAACATGACGGGAAGCTCAGGCAGTCGGGGAAATGACGACGACGGTGGCGTAGTGGTGATGGCCGGTGGCGAAGAAGATGAGTGGCGGCGACGACACTTGGTGACGAAGAGAGACAAGAAGGAAGGGTTCGAAGAAGGAACTCAAGAACACACGGTGAGGCGGCAGGGAGGCAAGAGGACTCACGAGAGAGATCGAGGCGAGGCGGCGGCGGGCGGTTTTGGGGAAAGGAGGCGATGGTGGTCGGTGATCTCAGGGGATGATAATGAAACCTGACGAAGAACGTCTCAAGGCACGCCCAATGGTGAAGACGGCACCGTCGGGGATCAACAACGGTGACAGAACGCGCGGAGGAAGCTTGCAGTGGCCAACAGCTTTTTGAGCTCCAAATAGCGAGGCAAAGACGAATTCAACAGTGGCACCTTGGGGCCTCGGGGCAGGATGTTGAGGCAAAGAAAAGGACATAGGTGGAGCAGCTTTATAGGCTTGGGATGGGGGAATTCGCATTGAGGCCGGTGGCTTCTTCGTGTTGGACTCGAACACGAGTGTAGGAAGCTCTCAAGGATGAAGATGAGGTCGATGTGGCGGCGGGTCCACTCAGTAGTTAGAGAAAAAGAACGCAGGAGCTGGCGACTAGGCTATGGGTAGAAAAGAAAACAAAATGGGCTGGGAAAGAAAAAGAATAGGCTGGCAAAAGGGAAATCGGTCCGAAGAAATTCCTGAGATTTAAATAGCTTTTCTAATTTAGAAATACCAGAAAATCCAAATGGTAAATTAAAAATAGCAAATGAACTCAGAAAAATTCCAGAAATATCTGGAAAACATTTCCAAGCACAAAGAACTCAAATAAAATATTTTTGGAATTAATTGATGTTTAGATTAGTCACATTAAACAATTAACATTTGAAAGTCTCATTTAAGCTTAATTAAATTCAAATAAAATTGGTGAATTTTTCCTAGGACTAAACTACTCAAAAGGTTTTAAAACTCAGAAAATTGGGATGTTACATCTATGGAATAGTGAACTGACATATGGTGTCCACATGTCAGTGGCTAGGTCCACCATGGACTAAGTCCATGCTGACCTGGGTTTAGGATTTTTGAATGCAGTGGGCGTGTGACGACTAGTTCTCGACGCGACCCACACATGGCACACACATGGTGATGACGAGGCTGACACATAGGTGACTGTCGGGACCCAAAATGCAATTCTAGACCCTCTGTGTATAATGCACTAGTCTAGGATCACGCTAGTGCACACAGTGTCAACATAGATGAATATCGATCCACACAAGATAAAATAATAGAATAAACAGTTAACTTGAATAACAAATAATGGTTTTGACCTTATGGTCGAGTTTACACTTATTAAACCTCGTAGTGCTGGCAATAATTAAATAAGCGGAGCGAGAATAAAAAAACTTGATGAAAACCCATCGACTAAATCGCATGAACCGATCGAGATCAAGACCTAACGATCAGCAACCTCGTAGAACTCCTCCTCAAAGGCAGGCGGTGATTTATCCACTTCAGCTGAATGATTACAGCAAGCATGAGTACACATCCATACTCAACAAGTTGTACCACAGAAATGCAATTATAGATGATGGCTTATTACAAATAAATTGGCATCTATGGTTATTTTGCAAGAAAGCAACATTTGCAATTGAATACAGTAATAGATTGAAAGCGTAATTCAAAACAAATAAATAATAATAATTTAACAATTATTTTCACAAGGACACAAAGCCTGATCAATTTCTTTCACACAGCCATATGAATTAATACACACAGCTTTCCCTTCCCAAATGTATTATGAAAATCTACCCCTCGTGTAAAATCCCCGAGCATGTCCATGACCACGGACGTGGCTATTCGAATAGATTGTTTAACACTCTGCAGAGGTTGTACACTTTACCCACACGATATAACCAATGTAGCTAGCACTAATCACAACAAAACTAATCATCTCAACAATTGACACTCCCGATATGTTTTACTGACGGCACCAACGCCCACACGAGAAATTAGTCTGTCGCACACCGTTGGACCTGAAGACGACGAACTGCTCATAAATATGAATCGCCACAAAGATAGAAACACACCTCCACCCTAGCACAGAGCTTAACCTACTACATAAGTAGTTAATGTCAAAATTCCATAATTTACTAAGTTAGGCCCATCCCATTAGGCATGTGGTCGTACAGTAAGGCCCAGTTCAATAGTGCACAAAGTTAAGTCCTTAATTGACCAAGGCGAGACTACCACATTCTAACTAAATAATCATTCTTTTCAATTCCCAAGCACTAAGCTCCACCATGTCACACAGTTCATCCACTCGCCTTAGTCTAAATCTATTCCCACCCTGTTGGTTAAGTACAACACATGCCATCAACGAGTATTAGCACACAGCAGACAGTTTTATCACAAAGTTCCATAATCACTTAGTCAAATTTATAATTACAACTCAATTGAATGAATGACTCGTTGCATGGCTAAGCAAACTACTCGTATCTAACCAACCCACGTTGGTGCTATGATAGTACTAACTAAATAGTTAACCAAACTATGGTGACAAAAGATCATGATAATACAAGGCAAGGTGGATATAGACAAATTGGACGAATAACTAATCCCAAAGCATTTAAATAATTACTTAAAGTAAATGAAATAATTGAATCAAAGTAATTTTGGAAAACTGGGTTCAATATGATCAAAGGTACAACTTGCCTTGGAATAGATCTTGGTACTGGTCTAGGTCTTGGTGAACTCCTGTAACATCCCAATTTTTTGGAGTTTTTGAAAATTTTCAAAATAAAAATAACCATTTGGTTTTGTTGGATTGCTAAAGCTTAACATGGAGTTCTCTAGTATATAAAATCTCATTTCTCTGTTTGTTCCAAATTCCCAGCGGCCCGTCCCTTTCCCCGCGCTATCCTCTCAGTTGCGACCACCCTCTCAGTGTCGACCATCCTCTCAGTTGCGACTGATGGGATAAGGGTAGGCAACGCTAGATTACAATTGAAAAATTCTGCCACGTAAACCAGGATGCCATGCAAGCAAGAGATCATAGATCGTTACCACCAGACGCGCAGTGCAACAGAAGAAGAGTTGGAGCAGCCTAGTCCAATGAAGAGCACGTCGTGGTAGTGGTCGTAGTCGATCTCCTACCGTGGTCGATCGTCTAGCGTAGTCGATCATCCTTGTCCAGAAACCAATCGAGTTTCTCGCCAAGGTTGTAGATCATCCTCAAGCGTAACAGTAATCACAGTAGCGCGTCTACGGTATCCACACATCCAGGGAAGGAACACCGTATGCCGGTGTGCTAGCACCAAGTCGCACAGTAAGGCTCTCTCAAGAAGGTGATGGCTTGGGTTTTAGCAACTCACGTCAACTCTTGTCGTGTGTTCTCTGTCTCATCCCCTACTCCCAACAGCCTCAAGCATCTCCTTATATAGTGCCCATGACAGATCCTATCTGAACACGTTTGACAAATCGTATCCGTACTGGTTTGTTCCAACTCGTTAAGTGTGTCACCCGTTAGGCTCATGTGTAATCGGTTGTGACTCAAAAACTCCTTTTCGATCACAAGTCGTCAGCGGCTCCTAATAGAACATAACGATTTCCAAATACACACGAATTATATCGGACGAACCTTAATGCAATATGATCTATGACCAGGTCCATATCACTAACGACCAGATCGTATCTCCTTATGACTAGGTTCATATTTGGTCTCGACCAGTTCGTAACTCCTTACGACCAGGTTTCGACCACTTAGTGATCATGTTCGACCAGCCTACGACTAGCTCATATCTTCATACGACTAGTCCGCATCTGATCTAACTGAAAGACCTTCTCGTGTATTCTCCCTTCGCCTCACGATATCTAGTTGAACTCTAGGTGAGATGTTGTGTCATCCATGGACTATTCAGTACTTTCTCGATCGAGTGTCGGATAACATGGCATGGTCGAACACTTCGACCACTAGTGGCAAGGCCATGCACTTTCTTTATCCGACCACATCGAGGGGCCCAGAGATATCTCTCCTGTTATGTTAGGAGGGGCAAATACCATATCCGACTAGTCACATTCCTCCATATGTTTCACAGCATACCTGAAAGCTACCATTATAACTACCTAGTTATGGAGTAGCGTTTGGCAACCCCAAAGTGTACTCTTACACATGTAGAAAATCATGCTGATCTCATGTCTAAGGATTATACATCATCATTGCTTGAGACCAACTGACGACACATGAAATCATAACAATCTCAACAGTGTCTCAAGGTGGGTCAATCCAACCCCATGTTCTCAAACATGTGTTAACATTATTAATTCGATATCCCTAATCCATAACTGGTGAAATATGGTCATCAATCAATACAAGTGTCGGTCAATAGAGTCACTAGTGTTCCGACCAGTGACATCTGACCAGGGATTCATTTAGAACACCATCATATAAGCTAAAAGAATTTCACCAACAAGTCACATACTATAACATCCCAAATATGGGTGTGTGTTTCAAATTTAACCAAATCTAGGTTTGTGTTTCAAATGTAACCTATTATGGGTATGTGTTTCAATTGTAATTAAATGAGTAGAAATTAAAACTTTTCTCACATCTTGAAACTCTTGAACTTTTCTATAATTCTTGTCAAGAGTTGTGGGATTCAAAAACCTAAACCTCCTGTTGACTAAAGTCAAACCCTTATTCAACTTTGTCAAGAATATGGGATTCAACCTTTGAAAATATTTTTCCTTGGTTCTAGGGATGATGTGTGACCCCTCTGAAAAATTTCATAATTTTTAGAAATTATTTGATAAATTTTGGAGACAAGTCAAACCAATTTGTCAATTGGTCAAACCCTAGAACATAACCTTGCAGAATTTTTGGAGAAAAATTCATTCATAAAAACCTCTAAAAATTTTATGTAAGGTTGATCTTGGAGCGAGGAACCTCCAGTCAAAATTTCAGAATTTTTGAAGTTAGTTTGCTACCTCTAAAAATTCTTCCAAACTCAGCTTTCAAATTTAAACCCTAAGCTGGTTTGCCTTTGTTCCTTGGCGCGAGTCGGACTCGGGCTCGAGCCACTGATTCGGTCGAGCCCACTAATTGTCTGCAGTCTTGGACACACGCAGGCGCGCTCGCGATGAGCCGTCCGATTTCCATCGCCTACAGTCCATCTTTGGCGGATTCGTGTTCGCCCGCGTCTTGGCGTGAACCACGATCAAAATCAACGGCGGACTTGTCATCCTTCCTCGCTTTTCATGGCAGCGCTGGTCGCTCATAGCCCGCGCCAGCCGATAGTGTGGGCGGTCACGGCGATGGTATGGGCGGTCTTGATCTTGGGTCACCTCCTCGTCCTCGCCAGCGGGTCGCCTTCTGCGCATTAAATGCCCAACGTCGTTAGCCCAAGTCACCTTCCTCGCCCTCACTGCTCCCCATCGCTTTCGGCGTGCCCATGGCGGCCAGGCTTGATCGTGGAGCATTGTAACATCCCAATTTTAGAGCTTTAAAATCATTTAAATAGTTGGTAGAGAAAATTCACCATTTGGATTTATTTGAATTTAGTTCAAAAGCTTTAACTTGGACTTTAGTAACAAAACAATTTAATATGAATAATTCCAACATGAACAATAGTCAAAACTATTTTATTTGGATTCTATGAGCTTGGATATATTTTCTGGAATTTTCTGGAATTTTTCCAAGTTCATTTGCTATTTTCCATTGCTTATTTGAATTTCTGCTATTTTCTAAAAAGGAAAAACCTATTTTAAATCTCCAAACAGTCGTTGGGCTAAATCTCTCGGCCAGCCTTTGTTCATCTCGGCCCAATCATTACGTGGCCGTCCGTCCCGAGTTGGACGGCGATCTACTTCATGTGCCATCTCGCCCTCTTGCCCGATTAGGCCGCCTCCCGTCTCGGCGCCAGCCAGCCCGTACTGAGTCGTCACCATCGCCGTGTCCGTCTCCAGCGCGTTAAATCGCGAACCGCCATATGATCAACGCCGAAACTTCCACAATGGGCGCCTCCACCGCCCGCGTCCTCGTCGTCGTCGCCACGACACCCACGACCACCCACCGCTTGCGACCCCACTCGTCCCTCATGGCGGGTCAGCGACATGTGGGTCCCACGTGTCAATTAATTCTTTAATTCATTTATTTTCCGGAAAATCCTTGCAGCGTCACCTTGCGCAATAATTAGAATTTCCTTTAGAAAAATAATTCAGAAATTGTTAAATAACGATTTAGGTTTAAATTTGTAAAATTCATAACTTTTGCATCAAACTCCAAATTGGGTGTTTCAAATTTCTAAATTCATATAAATTAAGATCTAGCTAATCAAATCAAAATTATTTAAATTTGACTTTTGTTTAAATTTAGAAATTCATTTAAAATTCAAGAGATAGGTTAAAACTTGTAAAATTCATACCTTTTGAATCCCAAATCCAAATTGGATGATTTAAATTGCTAAAATCTTAGAAAATTATTGTCTAATTAAATAACATATAATTATGTAATTTGGAGTTCAGTTTAGTTTTAGAATTTAGAATTTATTTAATTTCCAAATTTAGGTTAAAATTTGTAAAATTCATAATAATTGAATCCTAACTCCAAATCCATCCATTCAAATTTCTAAATTCGTCTAAAATCCAGATCTATCTATTGGAGATTTTTAATTATTTTATTGGAGTTATTTGCTTCTGGTTTTATTTAGTTTTGTTTGTTTGTGTGGTTTTCGAGTAGACTTGACTATTTCTTTGGAAGAGTTGAAGAAGAAGGACCTTTCAAGACCAAGATCAATTCCTAGATCCTTTTCAAGGCAAGCTATGCCCTTGACCATTTTGCTTCCCAGTTTTATAAAAGTATTTTAATTCAAATTCTGCATCTTAATTCAAGTATTTATTTAAAAGCTTTTGGGTGCGATAGTTAATTCCAAATTGATATGCCTCCTTGTGTAATTGTTAAGCCTTGATTCCTTGTCACCCTAGTTGATAATTAGTTGGTAAATATTGTAGCACCAATGTGGGTTGGTTAGTTGCGTATTAGATTGCTTAGCCATGCCACGACTCACTTGTCATGTATATCTTTGTTATAAATTGACTAAGTGAATATGGCTAATGTGAACAAACTGTGTGTACTATGTGTCTTTGTGGCATATGTTGCACTTAAATCAACCGGGTGGTAAAAGATTTTGGACCGAGGCAAGGGGTGAATCTTGTGTGAAAGGGGTGGACTGTGTGGATGTGTGAATATTAAAATCTGTGTGTCTATGTGGTTTAGTTAGTGGAAGTCTTGCCTTGGTCAATTAAGGACCTCACCATGTGCTCTATTGAACTGAGCTTCTGTGCGACCACATGCATGTTTGAGACAGACCTAGCATAGTAGGATAAGGTATCTGAAATGCTTTGTTATGATTAGTGTTAGCTACACTAATTGTATCTTGTGGGTAAAGTGTACAAACTCTGCAGAGTGTAACTTAATCTATTCGAATAGCGCGTCATGGTCATGGACAATGCTCGGGATTTGACACTAGGGTAGATTTTCATAAAATTGTGTGGGAAGGGAGCTATGTGATTAAATCATCTAGCTATGTGAATAACTGTTAGGTTTGTGTGTGTGTCTTTGTGAAATAACTTGTTAAAATTATTATTGTCTATTTGTTTTACGACCTTAATCTATTAATTGTATTCAATTGCAAAAGTGGCATTTATGCAAAAGAACCACAGAATGCCTTCCTTTGTAAAAAGCGACATATATATATTTTGCATCTCGTGGTGTGGCTTGCGAGATGCGGTGTGTACTCACGCTTGTTTTGACGAATCAAGCGGAGGAGGAGTCTTCACGACATTCGAGGGCGAGTACATCGAAGGTGCTGATCGTGAGGTCTTGATCGATCGGTTGCTGTGGCGAACCGATGGGGTGCCACTACTAGTTTATGTTTCGGCTTGCGTTTATTTCCTATGTTAGCCTGCGTGGCTCAATAGTTGTAAACTTCGACCTTAAGGTCAAAACCATTATTTGTTAATCAAAGTTAATCGTTTATGTTATTATCGCTTGTATGGATCGATTGCCATCTTTGTTGACCTTGTGTGCACTAGCATGATCTGGGCTAGTGCATTAAACCTGAAGGTCCCGAACCGTAATTTTGGGTCTGAGCAAGCATCCACCCATTCCCCTCTTCGCCCTCTCGAATACTTAAGCCCCCCAAGCTCTCCTGTTGCTTCCTTTAAACACTCCCAAGCTCTAGCTAGCCCCCTCGCGGCTCAAGTGAGCTCAATTCACCCGAAGCAATCTCGACAGGGTTCCAGTGGTTCTTCTTCAAATCCTTTTGCATCATTTTGAGCCACTAATCCCCTGGAGTAAAACCCCTCACTCAATTTAGGTTTGCTTCCACAGGAGCGGCTTAATTTGGAGTTTGGTCCCCTTCGGCCGAAAAGCTCCCCCTTCTTCCTCAAGTCCGGTAAGGGCCTTCTCCCTTCAATTCCTTGCTCTGGGAGCATCTCTGTGCTGTGTTGAGTCTAACCCCATGGCGGTCTTGCTCAATTGGCTCGGTAGTCGCCTCCACTTCCTCCTTTTGGCGCCAAGCCAAAACTCTCGTCGCCCGGGCGGCTCGGCCCTCCTCGGCGCTTCCAGCTAAAGGTAACCTCTCTAGTAGCCCCTAGATGCTTGGCACTTTCATTGCATTGGACCGTTGCGGAGCTATTTTTGCATTTGGTCATTCGGCCGTTTGGTCACCCGTTCTCCTCGGCTACTTGCGGTGTAGTGCTCCTCAGGTCACCACCACCACCATTAGGTGGCATGGCTATGCGCACCTCGAGACCATCGCCCATTTAAATCGCCATGGCACGAGTTCTTGGAGATTCGCCGAAGCCACTTTCGGTTTAGTTGTCGACGGGCGACAAGCGTAATATGGCTGGTCATTAGGCTTTAAGCGAGTTCATTAGCGCTAATGATTGGGTTTAACCGTTAACGGCTGTCCTAAGTGGGGCTAATGGGCCGCTGACATGTGGGGCCCACGCACTTAAGTCGCACTGTGCGCGTGCGTTTTGGTTGGGTCGCTATGGGCCGCCCATTCTTGGATCGTGGTGAGATCTCCACAGTCTGTCGCGTTATATTGTATGGCATTGATTGTGAGCCGTCCATCTCGCGATCAACGGTCCACCTTCGCTGCCTCCTTCGTGCGCGTGAGTTCAACCGCGCCACGCGCGATTCAATCTGGACCGTCAGATGCAGCATCGACGGTCCGCATTCGTTTGTTCCGCGCAGGCATGAGCTTGTTGCCCCGTTCCTGTTGGGCCGTCCGATTCAATCTCTACAGCCCAGATTCGTCCACGTCGATTTGAGTTTAGAAAATTCCCGATGGAATTATTTGTACACTAAAAAAGGTAATAAACTTCAAAATTGCATAACTATTTCATTTTAGCTCCATTTGAGTTGATTCAAATTTTGTTAGCTCTAGTTTGAACTGAGCTTTAATCTAAAAATAGTTGTAAGCTTAGTTCGGCTCCAGAAGATGGGTTTGAAAATTGTTTTAGAAATAGACTTTAAATGTTGCTCTAAAAATTGCATTTAACTTAAATTGCATAAGTAATTTTCTATAGATCCTTTTTGAGTGAATCTAATTGTGTTGGCTTCCTCTATTAGTGTAATAAATGGTGTAAAAGGTTTTAGGCATGTCCCTATTTTCAAAATCTTGGTGGGTGCATTTTGTGTTGTTCTTGTGTGCATGTCTTTGAAAAATCATAGAAAATGCATACTAGCTCCAAATGAGGTGAACTCAATTTTGTTATTCATCTCATGAGGTGCTTTACTTACCATAAAAATCCTAGGTGCAACACCTCTTTGGAAAATTGTGTTGACAATTTAATTCGGATGAAGCGATGGCAAGTTGAATTTTCCGGCATTTTCATTGAGCAAAATTGTTTTGGCCATGTAAGACCGGGATTAACACCGAATCTTACGTGCTTTTACGAACTAGTCCCATGATCGGTAGCTAGTTCACACGATGAAACAATTATGGTAACAAAATCATATCACAACTTTATTAATAAATAACAACAAAGTTGATTACAAAAGAGGCTTCGAGCCAACAATAAGTAACACAATGGAAGAGCGAAGATGTAGTAGAGTCGATTAATCGCCACGATGCAATCGGTAGAAGCGGCCTAGTCGTTGAGATCCACACTGATAGTGAAGTCCTTCTCTTCTGAAATTTGTTTGCATAAAGCAAGCATGAGCACAACCTCTAGTGCTGCAAGTTACACCAATATTGAATTGTAATGCATGCATAAGGTAAGCAAAGGACATTAGCGAGGTTATTTTTGCGTAAGCGGCGATTTTAGTTTAAATAATCATATTAGATTGCAAGGCCATTTTCATACAATAACTAAAATCATATTTTAAAATGACAAATGAATAATGTGGATAACCTCCAACAAAGGTGATGGATATCCTCCAATCACAATAGCTAACAGCCCAATTTTCCCACAGGACTAACCATCCACGAAAACATCGGTTGAAATCATTTTAAAACCAAAAACAAGTCTAACTCAAAGTGGCTTTGCTAGCATGTCCATGACGCGCGGACACGGCTATTGAATAGTTTTCTACTCTGCGAGTTTATGCGGCTTTACCCACACGAGATATTATACCCTTTGTGTTGGCCAATCCACGCTTCCTAAGGCGTGTGTGAACAAATATCACAAGGCCGTTACAATGATCTACCTCACAATACTTATGCCGCTAAGGTTTCGCTTCCATTGGACTAACCATCCTCAGGAGCCCCTCTTGCGCCATGTGGGACTCTTGTCTAACCAACACCGCTCATACAACATAGCACGAATATCTATGAGGTATCCCAAATTATTAAGCCAGGTCCTTCCCATACGGAGGACATGTGGTGGTACATTTTGGCATAGCAAAGGAATGCTCAAAGGCGGTCCTTAATTGACTTGGCGTCTTTCCAATTAAACCACAGGCTTTAATCCTAACAGATTAAACCGTGCATAAACTTGCACCCACCTTTCATCCGTTCGCCCAAGTCCAAACCATCTTTATTTTATTTAGTAAAACCACCTTTACAATAACACTATGGTAAAACAATACCATAGGTTCAAGTTTAAACAAATTTGTAATGATTTGGCTCGGCTAAATCCTCCCAAAATCAAAATCATGGTTTGAGCATTTGCTATGCATTTCCAAACAATTTATCTATGGTGACAAGGGATGACATTTCAATATTCAAAGTTGGCCTTACTACAACAAATGGAATAACTAAGCATTTAAACACGGTATTAAAATAATTGACTAAAAATATGCATGCAATAATAATTTTAAAAACTGAATTAAATAACTTTAACATAGTAGGTGCAACATGGTCAAAGTGTAACTTGCCTTGCTTAGTAATGTTGTTTTTCATAACGAGTCACCTAGTACTCACAAACACTCTCTCGGGTTGCTTGTGTGTACAACCACGATGATCATCTGATCAAAATTAATCTTCTTATATGGTCTCCAACTCGTTGAAAATTGACTCTCGAAATTATTAAAAATCTATCTGTGAAGCGATCCAAATTCAAAGCGAAATTCAAATAACAAATCAAAAAGGCAATTCAAATTAACTCAAAACTAAATAATTCTATTTTATTTAGCTAGATAATAATTTTATAAAATTTTAGAAATTTGAAACACTCAAATTGGAGTTTAGGAAACAAAAGGTGTGAATTTTACAAGTTTAAATCCTAAATTTGCAATTTAAATAGTTTCAACTTCAAAATGACAATTTAAACTAATTCCAAATAAACTAATTTTAATTTATTAATCTAGATAATCATTTTATAAAATTTTAGAAATTTAATTCACTTAATTTGGAGTTAGGAATCAAAGGATATGAATTTTACAAATTTTGATCTAAATTTGGAATTTAAATGCATTTTAAATTCTAAAACAAGACTAAACGGAACTCCAAATTGAATACTTATATTTTATTTAGTTAGACAATAATTTTCTAAGATTTTAGAAATTTGAATCATCAATTTGGAGCTAAGTTGTAAAAGTTATGAATTTTTCAAATTTAAACCCAAATCGTTTATTTAACCAATTTCCCGAATTATTTTTCTATAAAATTCTAATTATTAGCATGGTGATGTCAGCGATGAATGTTTCCAGATTTTAAAGGAATTAAAAAGAAATCCGACATGTGGGGCCCACATGCCGGTCTCCAACTCATGTGGACTAAGTGCAGTGTTTGAGGTTTGAGGAGAATGGACCTTGCCAGCGGGCGTGCCGTGGTGACCATGGCGGGGAGGGTGATGTGGCGACTGGCGCCACATAAGCGTCTCGTGGGCGGCTCACGTCGGCACTGGCCGTGTGGCTCGGTGTGCTGGCCGTGACAGCGATCGTGAGTCCGTGAGGTGCCAATCGCCGCGAGGCGGCAAGGCAAACCTAGGGCTTACCTCCTCGGTGAAGATTGTGGTGATGAGCGGCGCGGGTAATTAGCGGCGGCGAGATCGCTTCGTGGCGGCGCGCTCCGTGTATAGGCTCGGGTGAGTCTTGCGCCGCAGACACGGCGAGTGGCGGCGATGCGCATGCGGGTCGGGGTGGTCGGTCGGCCGCGGCGCAATAAGCGGCGGAGGAGCTTGACCAGGTTTTCCTCATGAAATCCGGCCAAAAGAAGAGGGGTGGGGAGAGGTGAATAAGGGGAAAGGATGAGGGGCTCAAGGGGCTCACGTGCTCCCCTTTATAGAACGCAGGAGGCGTAGGAGGGAGATCGTCTTGTGACATGGCGTGGGCCGGTTTGGTCGTGGTGAGACAGGTGAGAGAGAGGGAATCGTGGAAGTGGGCGGTTGAGGGGTGCGGGTCGCCGCGTCGCCTTGCGGCGGAGGTTAGGGCGGTTAGCCGAAGCTTCGCGTCTTGGCGTCAATAGTGGCCTCGCTCGGGCTCTTCAGCGGAGAAAAACCGAGGTGGGAGGTGGCCTGGCGCCACTGTAAGTGAGAGGAAAAGCGATGGGTTGGCGTTGGATCGGCATCTAACGGCCCGCAGCGAGGAGAACTAGATGGCTAAGCGGGCGGCGGTGGGGAAAGCGGGCGGACGACTTCGACCCAAGAGGTTTTGATTTTTTAATTTGATTTTCCAATTTCAAATAAACCGAATAAATAAAAGGGCTTTAGAAAATACCAAATAAAATCCAAAAATTCTAGAAAAAATTCACGAGAAATTCCTAGAGTTGTTTTGGACTTAATAAAATTATTTTCAACTTAAAGTTGGCTTTTATTTTTGTAAATAAATTTGTTTAGCTTTTAAAATATTTAGGAAAAAGCTTTTTAAAATTTGAAACTTCTCAAAATTGATTAAATTTTTATTTTTCAACTTTAACTCAATTAAAACTTTAAAAACTTTAATCAATTTTATTTTTGACTTTTAAATCTTTAGAAATTAAATAAATCAAACAAACTCTTTCAAATTTGAGAAAGTCCAACAATATAATAACTTTAATTAATTTTAAATTAGTATGAGAACTTTGAAATTATTCTGAGGCCATAACTTTTTTCATTGAGAATCCAAATCAATTGGTCTAGCTCTGTAAAATTTCAGAGAATTTGGAGAAAGTTGGTACGGAGTCTTTTCGATTTTCCTCGTTCTTATCGGTTCTTTTAAGCTTTTTCATTAGGTGCCAGCGAGTGCGTTGATCCGTGAGTGACCCTTTCTTTGCATAGTGGCGGCTCCGGCAAAACAAGCGGTTTGATCATGTTTAATCCCATTACTTTCAAAGTCTAATATATTGTTTGCAAAGTGTATGTATGCATGCTCTATTTTGTTGTTAAATGATTATCGATTAGTTGATCCTATAGATGCATACTCTGTAGGTAAATGCTCATTCTCTACTACTAAGCCTAGGAATATCTTCTTTGTGGTGTAGAGTTAGTTGGATGAGCTCTCATCACTTAGTAGATCACGTGTTGGTATTGCTTAGAAATACTTAGATTGCGGTAGAATTAGGCGGTCATTGACTTAGTCGATGATCTTGATCACTAAATCTAATTATTATTCCATTATGTCCAGCACTTGTGCTTTGTTAATTTGTAAAGTCAAAACAAAACTGAAAATGAAAACTATTTGAACTTGGGCACAATGAATGATGGTGTGATTTGTTGGTATGTGGAATGGTGCCTAAGTCAACAAGGACCGAACATCTTGTTACACTAAACCAAGCAATTTTGCGTGCTAACCACATGAGGGGATATGGGACCTCTCTTGACTAAGTACTTTGGCGTGTGTTAACCCGAGTTGCGAGGTGGGCTATGGGTGAGTGTAGTGGGGTTTATCCACTACAAGGCACCATCAAGTATAAGGAGGTGAGCATCTTTGATGACTCCGCATCAGCGTATGGGAGGTTGTATCCTATATGGGTGACTCGTTGTTGACACACAATATTGGAAATGTCTCGTAGGACTTAGCCGTGCTTGGCATACCAAAGGAAGTGTGCTAATAGCTTGGCGAAAAGCGATCGGCGTGTGGGTACATTGGTACACCTACGAGGTTCAAACTATTGAATAGCCTTGTCCTAGGTTATGGACACGCTTGGGGAGGTCTTTCGAGAGTTAGACTATAACCTTTAATTAAAACTTGACATGGGTGGTATGAATGGGTAATTCATGCTATTGTTGTGGTGACTATTGGGCTAGTCACTTCCAAGATTGTTGTTGTCATCTATCTATTGTTATTATTATGTTGTTGCCTCATTGTTATTTGCAAATTAAAATGAATTGTAAAACTGCTTTGAATCTATTTAAATATTGCAAATGAAAACTTGCTTTATCTTTGAAAACAACCTCTGACCTCCACTTAAAAAGCTTGCATGTAGCATATGTATAGGTGCATTACACTACGTAAGTCTTACGAGTACATTTTGTACTTATTTGCTTTGCTTAATTAATTTGTTGCGAGAGGAGGTTGATCCCCAGGTATCACTTACGTGAGATGTCGCGGTGGATTTGGCGACTAGCTTGGCGGCCGATCGGTTGCCTTGTGGGCTTTAGGCAAACCGAATGGCTTTTGTTTATCGCCATCTTATGGCTTTTGCTTCATTTGTTATTTATATTTCTTAGTTGTAATTTGGCGGTCGGCCTTTTATAATAACTCTCTATTATGTATGTCCTTTGTTTAATCTAGTTAGTGCTTTGGTTCTATGTCTTGTATGAAATTGATGCATAATTTTGTAAAGGGGTGTGTATACTGCATTTCTGGGAAGTATACATATCTCGAAGACACAGGTTATTTTGTTTGTGATGCTATGGTCAATGGATGACTAAGCATTACAAGCCAAATAAGTCGGGGTCCTCACAAAGTTGGTATCAGAGCCATACTAACCGTAGTAACCCTAGCTTGGTCGTCTTTAGGATGTTTTGAAAAATTTAGTTTCAAATATCAAATGATTTATGAAAGCTTAAGTAAATTCTCTAATTTTACTCCTTACCTATCTTAGCTTTCTTATCTCATCTTGCTCTCACTTGAGTTTTAAAAGTTGTTTTCCCTCTCCTTCTCTCAAAAGATAGCATTATCGTTTAATTTAGGTTTTGGGGAACCAATGAGATTGGCAAATTGAAGTGTTAGCTGCCCATTACAAAGTTTTGAAGTTCTGGAGCCGGTGATTCGACGAGGAGCTTGGATGCAGAATCTGGACAGCAAGCATCAAATTTCCAGACAACAGTCTCATAGGTTTATAAATAGGGTAGATAATGAGAGGTTAATACAAGTAAAACTTGTGGGAATAAAAGGGTAAGATGTGATACTAGTTGGCTAAGTATCTAACACCTATTTTGTGGGTTTTACCTTGCTTTGTAGAAGTGTTAGAACTAGAGTAGTGTGCTGAAATTTTGTCTTCTCAACCGATTGCTCGTTCATTCAATACGGGTGTGTCGTGTTGGGAAGTTGAGCTTTAGTCCTGTGTTTTTTTGCTGTTTCTTGAGCCTTTTGTAAGTTTTTAGAGTTGTGTTCCTACTATTTTAAGTGTGGCTTTCGGTTAGGGTGATTTTCCGTTCCCCTAGTCGATAGCTTTTAAACTTTTAGCTTCTAATTTTTGGTTTCATTGCTAACCCTTTCTCTCTTGGCGGGATGGTTGGAAGAACTTCGTAGTGGTCGAGGTCGAGCGGTTTGATGCGGATGAGGAGCTCCGCCTCCTCGACCATGGCCGGTTCTTGCTCGGATCGAGCGAACCGAATGGATCGAGCGAGGATTCGGAGGTTATCGCGACCTCCACTCTTCCGGTGCCTCCGGATCGGGGAGAAGTGGGCATCGATCCGCGTGGGGACTTGCGAGTTCCTTCGCACCCGACCGCCCACTTTCTCGGTCGAGGACCCACTAGATCTGAACGGTAGCCGTCTAGTTGGTAGCTCAACATCGCTCGATGCGAGGACGGGAGAAGGCACTTTTGCATCCCATCGGTGGGCGCGGCTCTTCGTGGTGGGAGAACTTTCTCGTCATGCGGCCCGCAGCCACCATCTCTTGGGAGGAGTTCCGTGTTGCCTTCCGGCGGTCTCACATCCCTTCTGGTGTGATGAAGCTGAAGAAGGAGTTTCTTGCGCTCAAGCAAGGCGCGATTCGGTCATGGAGTACTTATGCGAGTTCAACCATCGGCTCGTTATGCTCGGAGGAGGTGGCCTTGATGAGGCCAAGCGGGGAGAAGTTCATGGATGGCTTGTCAGGAGCTTGAGGACAAGCTATTTATCGTTGACTTCCCAGACTTCCAGGCCTTGGTCGACAAGGCCATCGTCTCTGAGCACAAGGGAAGGACGCTGCGAGAGTCTCGCAAGCGCAAGTGGGAGACCCAGAAGTCTTCCCAGACCAGCTCTTCCTGTACTCACTTTGGGCAGTCTCAGGGGTCCTGTCCTCAGGTTTCAGCAGCCCCAAGGTTGTTAACACCTGCCTTGTCCTCCGTGAGCGTGTTTCGACCATGTGCACTGCGGCTCGGCCAGGTGGCCCCGCAATGTTGCGAGGTCACTTGCTATTACGCAACCAAAAGGGCCATTATGCAAATCATTGCCCTAAGAAGAATAAGTGGCCCTCGTCCTAATGGAGGGCCGGGCAAGAGGTGGTCCTTCCCAGGGATCAAGGTTGTCCCCGCACCCAAAGGCGTGGCGGTGACGCGTCAACCTCATCTCCCGGAGGAAGCGCGAGGCACTGACGTCGTGTTGAGTACGCTTCTTATTAACTCTCATCCTGCTACTGTTTTGTTCAATTCATGAGCATCTCATTCTTTTGTATCTCAGTCTTTTGCTGCTATGGGTGATCTTCTTTTTGCTCCTTTGTTGGTTCCGTTGCTCATTCGCTCTCCCGGTTCGGAGTTGAGAGCTGAATCCGAGTGTCGGGAGGTTCCTGTCGAGATTGAGGGAGTAGGATTCTTAACAAATCTTATCCTCCTCAATGCGGTGAGCTTAGATGTGATTCTTGGTATGGATTGGTTATCCCAGCATATGGGGCAAATCAATTGCGCCCGGAAGCTCGTCTATCTCACAAGTCCCTCCGGCGAGCAGGTTCACTTTTCGCCGAAGCTGCAAGGTCCGCATCTCTTCGTGCTTGAAGCGAAGCCAGCTCTAGATATTAGTGAAGTCCCAACGGTGTGTGAATTCATTGATGTATTTCCCGAAGATCTCGCAGGGATACCACCGGTTCGTGACCTCGAGTTAAGTCATCGAGTTGGCTCCGTCTGCCCGATTTCAAAGAGACCTTCTGGGATGCCACGAATGAGTTGGTGGAGTTGAAGAAGCAACTTGGTGAGCTTCAAGAGAAGGGTTTCATCCGCCCTAGCTCGTCTCCGTGGGGTTGTCCGGCAATCTTCGTGAAAGAAGGACAATACTTTGCGCATGTCGTCGATTACCGTCAAGCTTAATGAAGTAGCGATGAAGAACAAGTATCCTTTGCCCGCGCGATGACCTCTTTGATCAATTATCACGGAGCTCAAGTCTTCTCCAAGATTGATTTGAGAGTGGGATATCATCAAGTTCGGATCCGACACGAGGATATTCCCAAGGCGGCTTTCTCTACTCGTTATGGTTTATGCAGTATACGTCATGTCTTTTCGGCTTGACCTATGCTCTGCCTTGTTCATGAACCTCATGAATTCGGTGTTTATGGAGTATTTGGATAAGTTTGTCGTGGTCTTCATCGATGATATTCTTATCTACTCCAAGAACGATGAGGAACACGCCGAGCATCTGAAGCTTGTTTTAGGCAAGCTGCGTGAGCACCAGCTGTATGCGAAGTTCAGCAAGTGAGCATTCTGGTTGAAGGAAGTGGCCTTCTTGAGCCATATTCTTTCAGCAGGGGGCATAGCCGTTGATCCTAGCAAGGTCAGCGATGTGCTATCCTGGAGTCAGCCCCGTTTGGTAACCGATGTGCGGAGTTTTCTCGGTTTGGCGGGATATTTTTGTCGCTTTATCGAGAACTTCTCCAAGATCGCGAAGCCAATGACGGAGTTGCTCAAGAAGGACAAGAATTTCGTGTGGTCCACTGAGTGTGAGGAAAGTTTCTATGTACTCAAGAAGCGTTTGACCACCGCTCCCATTCTCGTTCTTCCGATGTTCGCCGAACCGATATCTTTTGTGATGCTTCTCGTCGAGGCCTCGGTTGTGTCCTTATGCAAGAAGGCAAGGTAGTGGCCTATGCATCAAGGCAATTGAGACCTCATGAACTTAACTATCCTACCCATGACTTGGAGCTAGCTGCTGTGATTTATGCACTTAAGATTTGGCGACATTACCTTATCGTGTCGTTGTGAAGTGTATTCGGATCACAAAAGCTTGAAGTATTGTTCACCGGCCAGACCTAAACCTCGGGCAAAGGAGATGGTTGGAGTTGATCAAAGACTATGACATGGGTATTCACTATCATCCGGACAAGGCTAATGTAGATTCTTGATGCGCTTAGTCGTAAAGTGCATTGCAATGCATTGTTGCTCAAGAGCATCGACCCACCCTTCTGGAGGAGTTTCAGCGTCTCAACTTGGGTTTGGTTGAGTAGGGTTTCCTTGCTACCTTGGTTGTGCAACCAACCTTGGTGGATCGGATCAAGATCGCTCAGCAATCGGATGCTGGAGTGAACCAAATCAGGCAAAATGTCAAGAACGGAACAGCTAAGTGCTTCTCTGAAGATGAGCTTGGTGTTGTGAGGTTCGGGCAACACCTTGTGGTTCCAAAGGACATGGAGCTGCGGAATTTGATCCTCTGCGAAGCCCATGATTCGCCTTTGTCCATTCATCCCGTGGTCACAAAGATGTATCAAGATCTCCGCTAGGGATTTTGGTGGACCGAATGAAGAGGAGATTGCGAAGTTCATTGTCGAGTCTGGGCGTGTGTGCGTCGTGTCAAGGCCGAACATCGATGTCCCGAGCTGCTTGACCTTTGCTAGTGCACAGTGGAAGTGGGATTCGATCGGGATGGATTTTATCACGGTCTACCGGTCTCCCGGAAATGATGCCATTTGGGTTGTCATCGATCAATTGACTAAGGTGGCTCATTTCATTCTGTCAAGACTTCGACTTAGCGTGGGTCTCTTAAATGAGCTCTATGTTTCGAGTGTAAGTTTGCATGGGATACGAAGGCGATCATTTACGATCGTGGTTCTCTGTTCACTTCTCGATTTTGGCATAGCTTGCAAGAGGCTATGGGAACTTCGCCTTTCCTTAGCACAACATATCATCCCCCAAGCTGATGGTCGGACCGGAGGTCAACCAAGTTTTGGAAGACATGCTCCATGCTTGTGTTCTTTCCTATAGGAAGCATTGGGAGAAATGCTTACCATTAGCAGAAGATTTTCTTACAACAACGACTTTCAAGCCGGTCTCGGCATGGCACCTTCGAGGCCTTATCACGGAGAAAGTCACGAGAACCCGTTGAACTGATGCGAGACCGGTGAAAGACCTTTCTTTGGCGGGACTCGATCAATGAGGCCAAGAGTCAAGTCCAGCTTATTCGGGAGCGTCTACGCACAGCTCAATCCAAGCAAAAGAGCTATGCGGATCGCCGTCGTCGTGAGTTGAGTTTTGAGCCTAATGACTTTGTTTATCTCAAAGTCTCTCCTTTGAAGGGCCATCAACGTTTCGGTGCCAAGGGCAAGTTAGCTCCTCAGTATGTGGGTCCCTACCGCATCATCGAGAAGAAAGGAACTGTTGCCTATAAGTTGGATTTGTCTGCTGCACTTGAGGGGGTACATAATGTGTTCCATGTGTCCCAGCTGAAGAAGTGCCTTCGTGTTCAATGAGAAAGCTCTGTTGGAAACTCTCGATGTCAAGAAGATTTGACCTATCGCGAGCACCACTTCGCATCCTTGAAGAGTCGAGCGAAGAGCGAATTGTTCCATCAAGTTCCTTAAAGTTCGTTGGTCGAATCATTCCGTGGATGAAGCTAGTTGGGAAAGGGAAGATTGTGCGTGTGCGGACTACCCTCTTTCTTTTAAAGTGAGCCAAATCTCGGGGCGAGATTTACAGGGGGAGATTTTGTAACATCCCAAATATGGGTGTGTGTTTCAAATGTAACCAAACCAGGGTTTGTATTTCAAATGTAACCAAATCTAGGTTTGTGTTTCAAATGTAACCTATTATGGGTGTGTGTTTCAATTGTAATTAAATGAGTAGAAATTAAAACTTTTCTCACATCTTGAAACTCTTCAACTTTTACGTAATTCTTGTCAAGAGTTGTGGGATTCAAAAACCTAAACCTCCTGTTGACTAAAGTCAAACCCTTATTCAACCTTGTCAAGAATCTGGGATTCAACCTTTGGAAATATTTTTCGTTGGTTCTAGGGATGATGTGTGACCCCTCTGAAAAATTTCATAATTTTTAGAAATTATTTGATAAATTTTGGAGCCAAGTCAAACCAATTTGTCAATTGGTCAAACCCTAGAACATAACCTTGCAGAATTTTTGGAGAAAAATGCTTTGCATAAAACCTCTAAAAATTTTATGTAAGGTTGATCTTGGATTGAGGAACCTCCAGCCCAAGTTTTAGAATTTTTTAAGTTAGTTTGCTACCTCTAAAAATTCTTCCAAACATAACTTTCAAATTTAAACCCTAAGCTGGTTTGCCTTTGTTCATGGCGCGAGTCGGACTCGAGGCTCGAGCCACTGATTCGGTCGAGCCCACTAAGCGCCCAGCCATGAGGGCCAGGCGCTCATGGTGAGCCATCCGATTTCCATCGCACGGTCCATGCTGGTGCGGATTCGCGTTCGCCCGCGTGCGCGTGAGCCACATGATCAAAATCCAACGGCGGCACTGTCATCCCCTTCCTCGCTCTCCTTGGCTCACGGTCGCCATGGCTAAGCGCAGCCGACAGGCGTAAGCGATGCAGTCTTGGGTCACCTCCTCGTCCTCCCCAACGGGTCCTTCTGCGTGCATTAAATGCCCAACGTGCGTTCGCCCCCGAAGTCACCTTCCTCTGCCCCTCACCTGCTCCCATCGCGCTCGGCGTGCCCATGGCAGCGGGCTTGACCGTGGAGCATCCGCTCGTTCCCCTCTTCGCCCTCTCGGATACATAAGCCCCCCAAGCTCTCCTGTTGCTTCCTTTAAACACTCCCAAGCTCTAGCTAGCCCCCTCGCGGCTCAAGTGAGCTCAATTCACCTGAAGCAATCTCGACCGCCATTGTTGAGCTAGAGCTCTCCGGTGAAGACAAGGTTCCAGTGGTTCTTCTTCAAATCCTTTTGTGTCATTTTGAGCCACTAATCCCCTGGAGTAAAACCCCTCACTCAATTTAGGTTTGCTTCCACAGGAGCGACTTAATTTGGAGTTTGGCCCCCTTCGGCCGAAAAGCTCCCCCTTCTTCCTCAAGTCCGGTAAGGGCCTTCTCCCTTCGATTCCTTGCTCTGGGAGCATCTCTGAGCTGTGTTGAGTCTAACCCCATGACGCGGTCTTGCTCAATTGGCTCAGGTCGTCGCCTCTACTTCTTCCTCTTCGGCGCCGGCAAGGCCTTTCGTCGCCGGAGCAGCTCGGCCCTCCTCGGCGCTTCCCAGCGCTAAGGTAACCTCCCTAGTAGCCCCTAGATACTTGGCACTCACTGCATTGGACCGTTGCAGAGCTATTTTTGCATTTGGTCGTTTGGCCGTTTTGATCACCTTCGTTCTCCTCTAGCTCGCCGCCGGTGTAGTGCTCCTCCGGGGTCGCCACCACCACCATTAGGTGCGCACGGCTATTGCACAGCTCAGACCATCGCCCCTTTGTGTTTTTGTGGCCTGAGTCGCCGGTGATTCGCCGAGGAAGCCACTCAGTTTCGTTGTCGGACGGGGCGACAACTGTAGCTGGTCATTAGGCTTTAAGCGAGTTCATTAACTGCTAATGATTGGGTTTAACCGTTAACAACTGTCCTAACTGGGGCTAATGGGCGTGACATGTGGGTCCCAGCACTTAAATCGCCTTTGTCTTGGCGTGCATTTTGGTTGGGTCGCTGTGGGCCGCCCATTCTTGGATCAGCGGCCGAGATCTCGCAGGTCTGTGCATATCGCTATGTGGCGTTGATTGTGAGCCGTCCATCTCGCGATCAACGGTCCTGTCGCCTCACTCCAGGCAGCGTGAGTTCAACCATGCGCGCCTTGTGATCGATCTGGACCGTCGGATGCAGCATCGACGGTCCACATTCGTTGGTTCCGCGCGGGCACGAGCGCGTTGCCCCATTCCTCTTGGGCCGTCCAATTCAATCTCTACAGCCCAGATTTGTCCACGTCGATTTGAGTTTAGAAAATTCCCGAGGGAATTATTTGTAAACTGAAAAAGGTAATAAACTTGAAAATTGCATAACTATTTCATTTTAGCTCCATTTGAGTAGATTCAAATTTTGTTAGCTTTGGTTTGAACTGAGATTTAATCTAAAAATGGTTGTAAGCTTAGTTCGGCTCCAGAAGATGGGTTTGAAAATTGGTTTAGAAATAGACTTTAAATGTTGCTCTAAAAATTGCATTTAACTTGTAAATTGCATAAGTAATTCTCTATAGATCCTTTTTGAGTGAATCCAATTGTGTTGGCTTCCTCTGTTAGTGTACTAAATGGTGGAATAGGTTTTAGGCATGTCCCTGTTTTCAAAATCTTGGTGGGTGTATTTTGTGTTGTTCTTGTGTGCATGTCTTTGAAAAATCATAAAAAATGCATACTAGCTCCAAATGAGGTGAACTCAATTGTGTTATTCATCTCATGAGGTGCTTTACTTACCATAAAAATCCCAGGTGCAACACCTCTTTGGAAAATTGTGCTTGAGAATTTAATTCGGATGAACAGTAACCGATTTGAATTTTCCAGCATTTTCCAGGCTTAGCAAAATTGTTTTGGCCATAACTTTTGCATTGAGAATCCAAATCAATTGGTTCTTATTGATAAATTCTTTAAAAATCATGCTCTAGCTGCTGTAAAAATTTCAGAGCATTTAGAGAAAGTTGGCTGTGGAGTCTTTTCGGTTTTCCTCATTCTTATCGGTTCTTTTTCGCTTTTTCGTTAGGTGCTGACGAGTGCGTTGATCCCGTGAGTGACCCTTTGCAGCATAGTGAGCAGCTCCAGCATGGCAAGTAGTTTGATCATGTTTAATCCCATTACTTTCAAAGTCTAATATATTGTTTGCAAAGTGTATGTATGCATGCTCTATTTTGTTGTTAAATGATTATCGATTAGTTGATCCTATAGATGCATACTCTGTACGTAAATTTTCATTCTCTACTACTTAGCCTAGGAATATCTTGTTGTGGTGTAGAGTTCGTTGGATGAGCTCTCATCACTTAGTAGATCACGTGTTGGTATTGCTTAGAAATGCTTAGATTGCGGTAGAATTGGGCGGTCATCGACTTAGTCGATGATCTTGATCACACAAATCTAATTATTATTCCATTATGTCTAGCACTTGTGGTTTGTTAATTTGTAAAGTCAAAAAAAACTGAAAATGAAAACTATTTGGACTTGGACACAATGGATGATGGTGTGATTTGTTGGTATGTGGAATGGTGCCTAAGTCAACAAGGACCGAACATCTTGTTACACTAAACCAAGCAATTTTGCGTGCTAACCACCGAGGGGATATGGGACCTCTCTTGACTAAGTACTTTGGCGTGTGTTAGCTTGAGTTGCATGGTGGGCTATTGGGTGGCGATAGTGGGGTTTATCCACTACAAGGAGCACCATCCGTATAAGGAGGTGAGCATCTTTGATGACTCGGATCAACGTATGGGGAGGATGTATCCCCATATGGGCGACTCGTTGTTGACACACAATATTGGAAATGTCTCGTAGTACTTAGCCGTGCCGGCATACCAAAGGAAGTGCGCTAATAGCTTGGCGAAAAGCCGGTCTGACGTGTGGGTACATTGGTACACCCCTGCAGGGTTCAAACTATTCGAATAGCCTTGTCCTAGATTATGGACACGCTTGGGGAGGTCTTTCGAGAGTTAGACTATAACCTTTAATTAAAACTTGACATGGGTGGTATGAACGGGTAATTCATGCTATTGTTGTGGTGACTATTGGGTTAGTCACTTCCAGGATTGTTGTTGTCATCTATATATTGTTATTATTATGTTGTTGTCTCGCTGTTATTTGCAAATTAAAAATGAATTGTAAAACTGCTTTGAATCTATTTAAATATTGCAAATGAAAACTTGCTTTATCTTTGAAAACAACCTCTGACCTCCACTTAAAAAGCTTGCATGTAGCATATGTATAGGTCTGTTACACTACGTAAGTCTTGCGAGTACATTTTGTACTCATTTGCTTTGCTTAATTAATTTGTTGCAGATGAGGTTGATCCCCGGTATCACTTACGTGAGACGTCGGTGGATTTGACGACTAGCTTGGCCATCGGTTGCCTTGTGGGCTTTAGGCAAACCGTATGGCTTTTGTTTATCGCCATCTTATGGCTTTTGCTTCCGCTGTTATTTATCTTTCTTAGTTTTTATTTGGCCGGTCGGCCCCTTTTGTAATAACTCTCTATTATGTATGTCCTTTGTTTAATCTAGTTCGTGCTTTGGTTCTATGTCTTGTATGAAATTGATGCATAATTTTGTAAAGGGGTGTGTATACTGCATTTTTGGGAAGTATACATATCTCGAAGACACGGGTTATTTTGTTTGTGATGCTATGGTCAATGGATGACTAAGCATTACAAGCGAAATAAGCCGGGGTCCTCACACATACATGTTAATCTTCAAAACCAATGATTCATTCAAGGAACAGAATAACATTTATTCAATAACTCATAAACATAAATGTGATACAATCATCTCCATGATTGCCTCTAGGGCATATCACCAACAGCGACCACCCTCTCGGTGTCGACCACCCTCTCGCTGTCGACCATCCTCTCAGTTGTGACCATCCTTTCGGTTGCGACCACCCTCTCGCTGTCGACCACCCTCTCGGTGTCGACCATCCTCTCAGTTGTGATAATACTTTCGGTTGCGAACATCCTTTCAGTTGCGACCACCCTCTCGTTGTCGACCACCCTCTCGGTGTCGACCGTCCTCTTAGTTGCAACCATCCTTTCAGTTGCGACCATCCTCTCAGTTGCGACCACCCTCTCAGTTGCGACTACCTTTTCGTTGTCGACCACCCTCTCGGTGTTGACCATCCTCTCGGTTTCGACCACCCTCGTCTCGGCATGTTCTCTCTCTCTCTCTCTCTCTCTCTATGTCTCTCTCTCCGCTACGACGTGTGCATTAAATGTCGTTGCCTCTACTGCGACATGCGCATTAAATGGCGTTGCCTCTGCCGCGACATGCGCATTAATTGTCGTTGTCTCCGCCGCAGCGTGCGCATTAAATGCAGATGCCTCCGCCGCGCCACCGCGAATCCCACCGCTCCATCTTGTCGCCTGGTCCCCCTCCTTCCTCTACAAATGGAGCACTAGGGAGCCCTTTGCCTCCTCCTATTTTCCCCTCAACTCTCCTTTTCTCCCTCTCTCTCGCCCTCATTTCACCGTGCTTCGAGTTTCTCTGCTGCCGACTGGAGCTCGCACCATTGCCTCTACGGCACCGTCTTCAACCTCCTCGCTGTTAAAGAGTTCACCGGAGCGCCTGTACCATCTTCAACCTCCTCGCCGCCAAAGAGCTCACCAGAGCGCTTGCGCCGTCTCTGACCTCCTCCAGCCTCTCTCTCGGTCTTGGTGAGTTTCTTGTGCCCTATTCTCTCTCGTGTTCTTTCGACTGCGTCGAGCAGTCGAGTCCTTCCTTTGACCGCTCGTGTAGTCAAATCCTTCCTTCCACCACTCGTGTAGTCAAATCCCTTCTTTCGAACACGTTGAGTAGTCAAATCCCTTCTTTCGACCATGTTGAGTAGTCGAGTCCATCCTTCCCACCTGTAGTCGAGCCTCCTTCGACCAGATAGTTGAAGTCTTCCGACCAGTTGAACCTCCTTCCGATGGCTCGTTCTCCTTCGTCCGAGCTCCGATTCGAGTGATTCAAATTTCTAACTTCTTATAAATTTAG
Source organism: Phyllostachys edulis (assembly GCA_036346405.1). NCBI lineage: Eukaryota > Viridiplantae > Streptophyta > Magnoliopsida > Poales > Poaceae > Phyllostachys > Phyllostachys edulis. The sequence continues at coordinate 9,279,879 of CM070552.1, forward strand.
TACCTTTCATTTGGTGCTAGTCTGGTAATTTTTGGATTTTACTTGGATTTGTTGTATTTATTTGGCTCTTTTCGCATGTATAGATTCCGGCATTTCCGAAGAGTTCTTGGACCCGAGGACTGAAGCATCTCAACTCTTCAATGAAGGCAAGTCATTGGCCTTTGATCATGTCGTACCCATTTTATAAAATTATATTGTTTTATATCAGCAAGCATTGCTATTTTTATATCACTTGTTTTCGGGAATAGTTAAATACCTACTTGACAGTATGACCCCTTGAATAATTATGAATGACATGTTGACATGTACCCTTGGGTACTTTAGGTTGGGTAATCTTAGTTGGACATTATTGTAATACCAACATGGTGCGTATTATGCTTAGTCATACTTTAGTTATGCGATAGTCTCTCGATCACATGATTCAATGATGATAAATTTGACTTAATGATATATGGAACTTTGGTGCGATACCACTATTGTGCAACTATGGTGTGAGGTCACAATTGTGTCAATTGTGGGGTGATGTCGCTGTTATTAAAAGTTATTGTGACATGGCAAGGGTTGTCATTTGACCTGGTTGAACGAAAATGATTTGTGCTCGGGCGAGTGGTCGGTGGCAAAGGAAGAGTGCGCGAGGCACTTGGGATGAGGTATTCTCTCCTGAGCAACCACTAAGGACTTAACTTTGTGTGCCATTGATCTGAGCCATACCGTGCAACCACATGTCCGGGATGAGGTGGACCTAGCCAACTAATTAGCAATATTTTGAGTCGGTTCTGTTTGGGTTGATAAGTGGCGCAAGAGGGGCTGGGATGGTGAATCCTTAGCGAGCAAAACCGAGTCAAAGCGGAGCTTTGTAATGGCCTTGTAATAATCTCTTAGTCGCACACCTCGAAAGTGTGTGGGCGAAAATATAAGATGATTATCTCTTGTGGGTCAAGCTGTACAACCTCTGCACATTGTAAAACTATTCAAATAGCCATGTCTTTGGTTATGGACAATGCCTGGTGATTTCACACGAGGGGTAGATTTTCTCAAAAATGTTGTCTCGGTGGTTACGAGTTGTTTCAAAGAAACTTGATTACTTATGTATTAATCTTTCAAAATGTGCTTTACAATCTACTTATCGCATCAAATGTCAATATTACTTTCTGCAAATTAACCATAAAGCTATCCTTGTCAAGCTTTGCATGAATACTACTTACATACATTTCCCTACGACTTGCTAAGTACTCTAAGTACTCATGGCTTTACACCATTTGTTGATCAGTCGCCGAAGAAGACCCAGGGAGCATCGAGTTCTTCGAGGAAGACTACTTCGAAGACCATGCGTACTAGGCTGCGTCCTCCACTCGATTGCTTGTGGGGCATGTCGTATGGCTTGTATGAGTTGTTTCTTTCCGCTGCAAGTGTACTCTTTTGTCTTGAGCCCTGCGTGGCAAACTCTGTAAAACTTGACCATAAGGTCCTGTTGCTGCTAAGTAATATTAATTCGCCTTTTCTTAGCTATCTGGTTGTATGGTTATGATTTCATCATTGTTGCAACTGTGTGGACTATCTACTGATCTGGGACTAGTTCAGAATACACAGAGGGTATCGGAGTTGCATATCCGGGGTCCCAACAACTCCTCCTTCCTCAAAACCAGACTACAACCGCCCTAGTCGCAATGCTGAATTAAAGCAATCAAGCAGCTACCATGCTGTCACATCCCTGAGTTAATTAATAGAAATTAGTATTCATCTCAAGAGCATGCATCATGTTTTTGGAGCATTTGCATAAATTTTTGCACTTGGAAAATCTTAATCACAAGATTAAACCTTAACCTAAAGCAACTCCCAAAAGAAATTAGGAACAAAAACTTGTGATCATTATATGGAAATAATTTATTGAATTACTATAATAATTATCAAGAATAAATATAATTTTTTCCCAAATTTGTGGGACTATTTTCAACCCGAGAAATTTCCAACACGCTTCAACGACCTATCCTAAGTTTGAATTTAAAATTTACAAATTAAAACTTTAAAGGAGAGCTTTAAAATTTTTTTGAAAACTAGACCTTCCCAGAACCCCCCGATTTATTTCAGACTTTTAGGAATTTTATTTCTATTTTTAGTGGCTTGGTCAAATTAGAATCGATTAAATCAAAATTAGTCAACTATGGCTATGGTTGACTAGGGCCAATCAGGGTCGTCCGATCAAGATCGGGTGGCCCACACGAGCGGTCCAATCGGCCAGTCTGAACAAACCGACCGAGCCCTACCGTTTCGAACGTGTGGCAAATCTGGGCCGTTATATCCTAATCGGGCTGTCCAAAATGACTGGCCCGTTCGGACTGTCCGAACGAGCCACGCACCTGAGCCGTCCGATCAAGATCGAACGGTCCAAACGAAACAGACCCGCACCACTTGACTTGGCTAAGTCCAACCGCCTAACGGTACCTCCGACCGCGTGATCTGGACCGTTGAATTTCAATCGGATCGCCCGAAACATTTGGGACATTCAGACCGTCTAAACGCCCCACTTGATCTGAACCGTCCATTTCTGATCGGACCATCCATAACATCCTGACCAGGGGCAAACTGACTTGACCCAACCAACTAACTTCACCGTGCTTCACCAGGCTCCGACTCGGTTTTGTTTTGAGTCACTGACGAGGAGGCCCCACTTGTCAGCTTCTTCGTTCTCCTTTCGTTGGGCACGCAGAGCTTCTTTGCCACGTCGCTGCCGCATGCTGCGCAGCTCCGTCAACACCGTGGATCCACCGCCCTGGCAACCAGTCCCTGAGCTTCTCTGTTACTCACCGCCTCCATTGTCGTCACTCACTTGGGATTAAAACCCCTCCGAACCCTAGTTCTCCCTCACTTCTCCTCTTTTTGGCCGAGGAGAGGGAAGCTCGTGTGAGCTCATTTCTATGGTAAGAACCTCGCTTCCAGTTTCCTTAGCTTCCTCTTTCGATGCCATTTCCATTTTTGCTCTTGCCAGCACTTGGTTTCACTTGTAGCTTCTGGACCACGATCGTGCCAATGGAAGCTCTAGAGCACGCACCCAAGTGACATCACCGTGCCATTTCGTTCACGTGAGTATGATTCCAAATCTTTCACATCATATCGTGTCATGTAGGATGACATTGAAAACCCCTAAACCTATTTGGACATTGCACGACAAGAACTCGTGAATTTAGAGATTTGCCCATTTCAGCCGTAGAACAACCCCTTCGTCTCCCACCTTGATCCGGTAAGGCATTCTTCGATTCCTTGCTCCTATAGCATCCTCTAATGATCCTTAAGCTATTCCGACCATTCACTTTCCTTGGTTTTTCTCAGAGCAACCTCTCTCCGTTGAACTGTGCCGTTGTCGTGGCCATTGCCGACGTCGAGCTACTCTAGGCTTTCCTGAGCACCCACTTCATTCAGGTAGCCTCCTTGTAGGCCCTAGAAGCTTGGGCACCCGCTTGAATGGATGCTGTGGAGCTACATTTTCTTGTGCATGTTTGCCATAGAACCACCGCCGCCCAACTCCGGCTAGCCGTCGGTGTAGACCACCTCAGCTGCTGTAACCACTCCCATTAGGTGCGCAACACTATTGCGCATCTATCCTAGGCCTTGGCTAGCTCCACCATGGCATGTAGCGCTGGCAAGCCACCGGGCAATCCCACGGACGGGAAATCCCGTTTTCGTACGAGGACAGGAACTGCAGCAAATAGATTAAGGGTTAATGGCAATGTTTAGTAATGAATGTATGTCTTAGCCACGTTAATCAGTCGCTTACACGTGGGCTCCTTGCATAGAAATTGGGTGAGTTAAGTGAAGCCGATGAGAGGCGACATGTGGGCCTAGCCCTTAAATGCCGTCCGCTATGCAGTGCATTGGTGGATCGAGTCGATGGACCGAGTCACCCTTGACGCTGGGTCCCACATGTCATGCGAGTTTTAATCCGGAATTTAAAAGAAAAACACACTATTCTTTAGGCCCCACCAATCAGCGCCTGTGGCTAGCGCAGCATCAGTAAGAAAAGTTTTAAATGCATTGTAAAATCCGGAAATCAATTATTTATACACTGAAAATTTGAATAACTTCAAAAATGCATAACTAATTCATAAAAACTCCAAATGGGATGAACCAAGTTATTTTGGACTCATAATTTTATTCCCTATTTATCTATGTAATCATTTTCCTCCCCACTGCTCTTCAAATTTTGACCAAATAATTAAACTAAATGTACAGTAACATATTGCAATTAAATTGATTTTTTCTGAAAACTGAAATTCAAACTGCTATAACTCTCACATACTAAATCCAAATGAAATAATTATTTCACATAAATTCATATAAATCCATGAACTAGACATTGTAGAAAATTCACGCATTTTTTAGCAATTTGAATTTTGTGGTATTTCTAGGTGTTTGTCGATATCTTTATTCTATAGATTCCGAAGCTTTTGACATTGACTCGTAAGCTACCGAAAGCGAGCAATTAATCTTCTAGCAAGGCAAGCATCATTTAAACTTTATTTTGCATCATAGTGATCCCAGATTTTGATTAGTTAAGTGCAATGATAATTGCTTGCATGCTAATTTTTTTATATCGTTATTTTTGTGATGTGTAGTTAATTATATCCTATTCATGAGGTTATCCTTAAATTATTCCAGTACCCACATACTTAAGTTAGGTTGCGTGAAATATATTGTATGGGTTTGCTTAGCCATGCAAGTCTAGATACGATAGATTGATTGTCGGGAATAACCCAATAATTATGGGAGACACAAGTTTTCTTATCTTTTTTTATTCCAGATCTTCATATCTATTTCTTAAGTTAAACTTTGTCATTTTAAAAAGAGTGCAGGGTCTCGACAAGTGGTTGCTAGTGAGGGTGCCTTCGTGCACGAGATCAGGTATGTGGTTGACTTGTCCGGACCTACAAGGACCGAACTTTGGTGATGTCGTTAATTCAAGTAAAACTCGTGCTATCACATGTGAGATATGGGTACCGTCTGATTCCAAGAAGGGAAGTTTTATTGTGTTAAGTCCTGTGGTGTGAGGACACTTGTGTTTGATCATTTGTTCGTAGGAGCCGATGTAATTTTCTATAGTATGCAGGGGAGCACCATTTTTCGTTGTTTACATTGCATCGGTATATCCAATACAATTTGTGAGCTGCTTAGCAAGTGCTATCCGTCGCTTATACTAAGTAAGGTAACATCTTGCAAGGAGGGCTTATCTCAATAGGATTTTCTTGCTAAAAACGATTGTATCTCGATTCTCCTCGGCCGGCATACCTAAGGAAGTGTGTCATTATCAGGAGACTTACAAAAGAAGTTGAGTCGTGTCGGTAAAGTAGTACACCTCTCAGAGAGATAAATCTATTCAATAGTTGTGTCCACAATTACGACGATTGCTTGAATTCGGGAGTCACTATTGTTAGACTTTGAATTAAAATTTGTGGGTACAACTTGGTATTCAGCCTGAACGGGAGTTCACGCATGTTATTGTATCAAAGTGGGCTGCCACTTTGGTTTTTGTTTGATTCATTTGTTTATCAATGTATTACTTTATCACATGTTTTACTTCTACTTCAAATCTGATTTTGAAATGGTATTTGAAAAACTAGTGTGTGTAGGTTGAAAATTATTGCGTCTTTCGCAAAACTAAAGCCACTAATGCTATCCTTTGAATGTCCATAATGAAAACTAATTTTACCTTTGTGTAAAACTTGCGAGTACATTTGTACTTAACCTGGCTGCAACGATTCAAGTGAAGAAGACTTCGAGCCTTATGAGCTCGTTAGGGTCGATTTAGGCGACACTGACGAGTAGTGCTATTATTTAACTCCCAGTCGGTTGCCTTGAGTTATGGGCATACTTGCTAGACTTTTCGTTTATTTATATCGTTTCCGCTGCCACTCTAAGTGTTTAATTGAATTTGGCTGATCAGCCCTTTTGTAATCGATGTAGACTCGAATTATTATGATGTATGTCTTTCTTTATGTCTTGTATGAATGTTGTATCGATGTAATCAATGATGAATGAGAGTATGAGTGTGTTGGTTGCTGATCTTGGGAGCCAACATGATCTCATACTCGCTATTGATGAATTCCCTTTTAACTCATTAAGTGTAGTCTCGAACTGTTTAGAGAACCGATTATCATGTGGTGCTTGCAGAGGAGCAATACGTATGATCATCGGAGCTCTAGTTCGGGCAAGACCTCTCACTTAGATGGAGTTAAATTAGAATCCAATTACCGGAGGCCCAGAGTTATTTCCATAAGACCGGGAAGGCCTCGGTCTTACGAAAATAACCCAGGGGTCCCCACACATGCCACCGCCACCCCCACCAGCTTTCTCTCAGTCAAGGCTAGCAGAGTTCATGAGGACCCATCCACCTACGTTCTCTGGCTCCTCCAAGCCATTGGACATAGATGATTGGCTGCGCTCTACTGAAAAGAAGCTCGCCATCACTCGTGTGACGACTGTGAGAAGGTTCTATATGCCGCACACCAGCTTGAAGGCACTGCCGCAGAATGGTAACCACCAGAACATCACTTAGGCTAATTTTTCAGAACCTTCCGCCACTCTCATATTCCTAATGAGAAGGTGGAAATAAAGAAGAACAAGTTCCGTGAGCTACGGCAAGGAAACATGTCGGTGAGTGAATACCTCAACAAGTTTACTCAACTCTCTCGTTATGCTCAAGCGAATGTTGCCACAAATGATGCAGGTCAGAAGCGTTTCAAGTGGGGACTCAACCCTAGCTTGAATATTCAAGTCATGGGCGATGACTATGCAGATTTTTAGCGTCTAGTAAACAACACTATGCTCATAGAAGATTCTCGCCGTGAGCTTGAAGAATCTTGTAAGAGGAAGATGACACAGCATAGTGCTCATCAAAGTCGTCTGCAGAAAGCCAGAATGAATGTGCAACACCTTGCCCATTTTGCTCCTCCTATTGCATTCAGGACCCCTTCGACAGCACCTCGCCTAGCTACTCCAGGATTTCGCAGCTTCAGCAACAACAACATCAACAACCAGCAGCCAAGAAACAACAATCAAGTCATGGGAATTACCTGTTATAACAGTCATCAATTGGGACACTACACCAGTAACTAACTGCCCACAGAAGCAAGGTCAAGCGCCTATCAGATTCAACTTGGGAGCTACTCTGACCAGAACTCTCATGCCAGGAGCAAGACATGGAGCACCCCAGACCCTAGTTGCACTAGCCAAGACCCCTTAGCCTTTTGGGAGAGGTTGTGCGAACCATGTCACAGTGGAGGAAGCCCAGACAGCCTCGGACGACGTGTTGGGTAGGTTCCTAGTGAATTCAGCAGCTGCTACTGTTTTGTTTGATTCCGGAGCTTCGCGTTCATTTGTTTCTCAGAGTTTTGCTGCAAAGCATCAGTTGGAGGTTTCAACTCTTAAAAATGTTTTATTGGTTCAATCCCCCGGTTCGGAGTTGAGTACAAACCAAGGTTGTCCAAAGGTTAAAGTGGCCATAGAATGGGTAGAATTTCTAGCCAACCTCATAATAATCGACACCAAGTCCCTAGATGTGATTTTGGGTATAGATTGGCTTGCTAATCACCAAGTAATTTTGGATTGTGGTGGTAGAAGCATCACTTTGGTCAGTCCCATTGGAACCAAAGTGAAATTTGAAGCCTCCACGGAGAAGCATGATGGAGCTCCAGTCTGCAGTGTCAAGATTGTACCTTTGGAAGATGTTCCAGTGGTCGGAGATTTTCCAGATGTCTTTTCGGATGAATTACCTAGAATGCCACCAGACAGAGACCTAGAGTTTGTCATCAACCTAGTCACGGGAACCGCACCCATTTCCAAGAGACCCTACCGTTTGCCGGTTGATGACTTAGTCGAGCTGAAGAAGCAGATCGAGGAGATGTAAGATAAAGGATTTGTCCGACCAAGTTCTTCACCTTGGGAAGCCTCAGTGATCTTTATTGCAAAGAATGATGGTACCCAGTGGATGTGTGTGGATTACCGCTCACTCAACGAAGTCACCATCAAGAGCAAGTACCCTCTGCCCAGGATTGATGATCTATTCGACCAGTTAAAGGAAGTCGGAGTGTTCTCCAAGATAGATTTGAGGTCAGGTTATCATCAGCTAAAGATTCGTCAAGAGGATATCCCCAAGACAGCTTTCTTAACCCGTTATGGACTATACAAGTTCACGGTCATATCTTTTGGATTGACCAATGCCCCTGCTTACTTTATGAACTTGATGAATAAAGTATTTATGAAGTATTTGGATAAGTTCGTCATTGTCTTTATTGATGATATTCTAGTATACTCCAAGAGTGAAGAAGAGCATGAAGAGCACCTTCGCTTGGTCTTGAATAAGTATAGAGATCATCAACTCTATGCCAAGTTTGTCAAATGTGAGTTTTGGATGAAGGAAGTTATCTTCTTGGGACATGTTATGTCTACAGAAGGAGTCGATGTCAACCCTAGCAAGGTCAAGGATGTGCTCAACTAGGAGTCACCCAATTCTGTGCCCTAGGTCAAAAGTTTCCTTGGTATGGCAAGTTACTACCGCCGGTTTATAGAAGGATTTTCTAGAATAGCAAGACCTCTCACCCAGTTGCTGAAAAAGGAGAAGAAGTTTGCTTGGATACTAGAATGTGAGTAGAGTTTCCAAGAATTGAAGAAGTGTTTGACCACCGTACCAGTGTTGATCTTAATTGATGATCGAAAAGACTTTGAGGTTTTCTGTGATGACTCACAGCAAGGTCTCGGTTGTGTCCTAATGCAAGGAAGGAAGGTAGTAGCATATACTTCCCATCAGTTAAGGTCTCATGAAGCAAATTACCCCACTCACGACTTAGAGTTGGCTGTCGTGGTGCATGCTTTGAAAATATGGCATGATTACCTCATTGGTAATCGCTGTGAAGTTTACACTCACCATAAGAACTTGAAGTACATTTTCACTCAAACTTATCTTAATATGAGGCAAAGAAGATGGTTGGAATTGATCAAGGATTACAATGTGGGAATCCATTATCATCCAGACAAAGCTAATATTGTAGTAGATGCTTTAAGTAGAAAGGTCTACTGCAATACTCTGATGATCGAGGAAAGTCAGCCAACACTGCACGAAGAATTTCACAAGCTTAGGCTTGAATTGGTTGAAGAAGGTTACTTAGCTGCTTTGGAAGTGTAACCCACTCTTCAAGATCAGATCAGGAAAGCTCAGGTAGAAGATGCAAATATCAAGGAGATCAAGAGCAACATGAAGAAGGGTAAATCCCTAAGATTTTCAGAAGACAAGCAAGGAACTATTTGGTTTGATAAACGTATTTGTTTACCAGACCAGAAAGAGCTTCAGCGGTTGATACTGAAGGAAGCTCATGAAACCTTGTATTCCATTCACCTCGGAAGCGCGAAGATGTATCAAGACCTCAAGGAGTTTTATTGGTGGCCTAGTATAAAGCGTGAGATTCCTGAATACATAGCTTAGTGTGATGTTTGCCAGTGAGTTAAAGCCGGGCATCAGAGGCCTAACGGACTCCTGCAACCTTTAAGCGTACCTGAATGGAAATAGGAAGAAATTGACATGGACTTTATCATCGGTCTGCCGAGAACCAGAGTTGGCTATGATTCTATCTGGGTAATTGTAGATTGCCTAACAAAAGTTTCTCACTTCATTCCAGTCAAGACCACCTACTCAGGAGACAGACTTGCAGAGTTGTATATGGCAAAGATAGTATGCCAGCATGGTGTACTGAAGAAGATCGTATCGGATCGAGGATCCCAGTTCACCTTAAGATTCTAGCAGAAGCTGCATAGCGTTTTGGGTACAGACCTGAATTTCAGTACAGCTTACCATCCGCAAATAGATGACCAAACAGAGAGAGTAAATCAAATCCTATAGGATATGTTGCGAGCCTACGCTCTAGAAAACCGGACTAGTTGGAACCAAAGTCTACCCTATGCACAGTTTTCGTACAACAACAATTATCAATCAAGTCTGTGAATGTCCCCGTTTGAAGCTCTGTACGGAAGGAAATGCATAACACCCTTGTATTGGACCAAAACAGGCGAAGGACAAGTACCCATACCAGATATCTTGAAGAAAGCCGAAGATCAAGTTCGGTCAATTAGAGAAAAGCTGAGGACCGCTCAGACCAGGAAGAAGAGTTATGCTGATAACCATCATCGAGACTTAGCTTTTGCACATGGAGATCACGTGTACCTAAAGGTTTCACCTCTCAAAGGAATACGTCGTTTTAGGGTAAGCGGGAAGTTTACATCAAGATACATTGGACCCTTTCTAATTCTAGTCAAAAGAGAATAAGTTGCTTACAAATTGGAGCTCCCACCTCAGTTGTCAGATGTGCATGATGTCTTCTATGTGTCTCGATTGAAGAAGTGTCTGGTGTCTTAAGAGCAGATGCCATTGGAAGCAGTTGACCTGTAGGAAGATCTCACCTACAAAGAGCAACCCATCAAGAGTTTAGAAGTAGTAGAGCAAGTGACGAGAAGCAAGATCATCCATTTCTACAAGGTTCAGTGGAGCAACCTCACTGAAGAAGAAGTCACCTGGGAGCGTGAAGAGGATCTGAAGGCCGAGTTTCCAAACCTAATCTTTAGACAGCTCGAATCTCAAGGTCGAGATTCCCTTTAAGTGGGGTAGGTTTGTAACATCCCAATTTTCTACAGTTTTTGAAAATTTTCAAAATAAAAATAACTATTTGGTTTTGTTGGATTACTAAAGCTTAACTTGGAGTTCTCTGGTATTTAAAATCCCATTACTCTGTCTGTTCTGAATTCCCGGTGACCATCCCTTTCCCCGCGCCATCCTCTCGGGCCATTCGACCATCCTCTCGATTCATGCCACCCTCTCGTTGTCGACCACCCTCTCGGTGTCGACCATCCTCTCAGTTGCGACCACCCTCTCGGTGTCGACCATCCTCTCAGTTGCGACCATCCTTTCGGTTGCGACCACCCTCTCGGTATCGACCACCCTCCCGTTGTCGACCAACCTCTTGGTGTCAACCATCCTCTTAGTTGCGACAATCCTTTCGGTTGCGACCATCCTTTCGGTTGCGACCACCCTTGTAACATCCCAAATGTACAAATGGAAACAAATCTAGGTTTGTGTTTCAAATGTAATCAATTATGGGTGTTTGTTTCAAATGTAATTAAATGTGTAGAAATTAAAACTTTTTCTCCCATCTTGAAACTCTTGAACTCATCTATAATTCTTGTCCAAGAGTTGTAGAATCCAAAAATACAAAACTCTTGTTGACTAAAGTCAAACCATTATTCATCTTGTCACAAATTTTGTGCCAAACTTGGGGAAACATTTTCCCTTGGTTCTGGAGATGTTGTGTGACCCCTCTGAAAAATATCATAAGTTTTAAAACTTGTTTGATAATTTTTGGAGATAAATCAAACCCTAGAACAACCTTGATGAATTTCTGGAGAAAAATGCATTGCACAAAAACCTCTGGAAATTTTATGAAAGGTTAATCCTAAAGTCAGCAAGCTCCAGTTAAAATTTCATAAATTTTGGAGTTGGTTTGCTATCTCAATCAAATCCTCAAAGTATCAGCTCTTTATTTTAAACTCATATGGCTGCACTATTCCTTGGGCTTGAGCCACATTCCAGGTGGGCTGAACCCAACCCACTCCTCTGGCTCAGCAGACCTCCTTTCCACCCGCGTGAGGTCGTGAATGTTGGATCAAAATCTGATGGTCACGACCTCCTCCACAACCAACTCGGTCCGCACCTCCCACCTCATCGAGGTCATAGCCGCTGGATCGCATCCAACACCCATGACCTCCCTTGTTATCTAGAGCGCAAGTCCTCCCCGCGCATTGTGTTGTGCGCCGTTGGATTAAAATCCACGGCCACGACCTCCCTTTTTCATCATGCGCAACAGACCTCCCACCCACACGAGGCCGTAGCCGTTAGATAGAGATCTCATGGCCAGGACCTCCCTTCTCATCTCATAGCCGTTGGATAAAAATCCAACCGCCACGACCTCCCATCGCACAATGCGCAATGGCTAGGACCTCCCCTCATTTGATCAGCGCCTTTGGATGTAAATCCAACGGCCCTGACCTCCTTGGTGTCATGCGCACCAGCTCAAGACCTCCCTCCATGTTGTGTGCCCTTGGATTGAAATCCAAATGCCAAGACCTCCACATCCCTTGGTTGTATCGTGCGTGTCGTTAAGTCCTCACCATCAGGTCCGCGCCTTTGGATTTAGATCCAACGGCCAGGACCTCCTGTCCCTTCAACGCATGACCTCCCTTATCATTTCGCAACTGCGGCGATGAAAATCCTACTTTGTGACCTCCCATTCGCTGCGCCTCCACGCAATGTCGATCTTAAGGTCGACCTCTCGGTCCAGATCCTAGGGTCAAGACCTCCCCCTTTTCCTTCAGACCTTACCGCTTCAAATCAAATCCGAGGGTCACGACCTCCCTAGGTCTTATCCAACGGTGGAGGGTAGCTCCTGTTCTTCTCCTAGCTCTGGCGCCCGCATGCGCCGTGGCAGTGAGGAGGTCAATGGCATGTCTTGTCCCAACGGCTCTGTGCCTGCGCGCATTTAATGCGTGTTAGTGCCTTTCTGCCCCTAGGCCATGCCCTAGGTCTGGCTCTGACCTACCCCCATCACCTCCATGTCCTGTCCAAGCCATGGACCGCGCCATGGGCTAAGCTCACCATGAGCTTAACCCTTGGCTCATGACCTCCATTCCCTCGAGCTATAAGACCTTCCTCTGGTCTTCATTGGCTTCTTTTTCATATTTCACCCTTGCTCTCGGAGCTCAAAATACCTAGACCTCCTCGGCCGCCATTGATGCCCTTGGAGCTCCTCGGTGCATTGAGTGTTCCAGTGGCTCCCTCATTGACCCTTGCTCTTTTTGCTCCTCTAACTTCCTGGAAGTTTAACCCTAACTTGACTTTGGGTTGACCTCTTCAGGAGGGAGCTAATTGGAGTTGGAGCTTTGGCCGTGGAGCGCATTGTCTTCCCCATCACCGGTCCTCATCTCCTCCGGCCTCCTTTTCGATTCCTCAGCATCCAGGTAAGCCTCAAGTAATCCCTAGATGCTTGGGCACATGTCAGACGACTCGTTCTATGAGCTTTAAATTCATATTGTGTTTTTGGCCGTGTTGGTCACCTTGCTCCTCTCCGGCTCGTTGGCGTTCTAGACCGCCGCCGCCGTCGAGAGTGGACCCACTAGGTGCGCAAGGTTATTGCACACTCAGTGGTGCCCTTGGATGTCGCCGGCGAGGTCTGTATCATCGGCAATGACCACTTCCTTGCGCTCGAGATTTTTGTTGGACAAAACAACAGTGCTGTTGTCGTTTTAGGACAAAGATCCCCCTCTTAAATGCGTCAATCATTGCTAATCTTGGGTAATCATTGGGGTTAGCCATTAATGCCCTAGATCATGTCCCCTGGTCGCGTATTTAAGGCCCGCGCGCTTGGTCTCCCCATACGCGCGCATCGCTCTGGGACCTCTTTGCCCAAGGACCACTCCGTAGACTTTTGGCAAAGACCACCCCAAAGACCTCCCCTCGGGGTCCTCTTTGCAAAAGATCACCCCTGGTCTTTTGTAAGGACAACCCCCAGGACCTCCCTCCTTGCGATCTTGGCCATTCAAGACCACCCCCAAGTGGATCTCGAACCGCCCAGACCTCATCGTTTTGTCTTGACAGCCCAGACCTCCCTTGAGTAATCTGGACCGTCCAAGACCTCCCCTCTTAGGATCTCGAGCCGTTCAGACCACCCGTGGGAGTCGTGAACAGCTCAGACCTCCTCTGTTGGACTTAAGGTGCCCAAACCACCCTCCGCTGCGTGATCTCGAACCACTCAAGACCATCAGCGTGGCGATCTGGACCGCTCAGACCTCCCTTGCGCCTCTGAACAGCCCAGACCTCCCGTGTTGATCTCAACCATTGAGATCCTCCCTGTGTTGATCTTAGCCGCTTAGGACCTCCTCAAGGTCATCTCAGCCATTAAGGTCCTCCCAGATAGATCTGGACCGTCCGGTCCTCCTCAATTGTTGTGGTCCGTTGGATGCAGATCACGGCCACGACCTCCTTCCTTTAAGCGCTGCGTTCTGTGGGAGGACATGAACCGTTGATCCAAGATCAATGGCCCATGTTCTCTGGACACACACAGCACGAAAAGTGCTGAGTTCGCCGGGAGGTCTTGGACTGTCCGATTTAGCATCAACGGCTCATGTCCTCCCGCTCTGTTAGGGTTTTAGAAATTTCCGGTTGGAATTATTTGCAAACTAAAAAGGTAATGAACTTTGAAAATGCATATCTTTTTCATTTTAATTCCAAATGAGTTGTTTCAAATTTCTGCAGCTCTGGTTTGACCTGGGCTCTAATCTAAAAATGGTTGTGAGCTCAGTTTGGCTCCAGAAAAGGGTTTGCTAAAATAGTTAGAAATAGGTTTTAATTATTATCCTTTAAATGGCGTTTAACTTGTAAAATGCATAAGTAATTCTCTGTAGATCATTTTTGAGTGAATCCAACTTTGTTGGCTTCCTCTGTTAGTGAACTAAATGGTAGAATAGGATTTAGGCAAGTCACTATTTTCAAAAGTTTTGTGGGAGCATTTTACTTGTGCTCTTTTGCATATCTTTGAAAAATCATAAAACATGCATAATAACTCCAAATGAGATGAATCCTATTGGGTTGTTCATCTTATGAGGTGCTTGTTTTACTGTAAAAACTTCAATTGCACCACCTTTCTAGAAATTTTTGCTAAACAATTTAATTATGTGAATAGTGGCAGATTTCATTTTTAGAGGCTGAGCAGAATTGTTTTGCTCATATCTTTTGCATTGAGAATCCAAATCAGTTGGTTCTTATTGCAAAATTCTCTAAAAATCTTGCTCTAGCTTCTGTAGAAATTTCAGAGCATTTGGAGTTAGTTTTCTGTGCTGTCTTCTTGGTTTTCTTCGTTCTTATCGCTTCTTTTCGCCTTTTTCGTTAGGTGCCAACAAGTGCGTTGATCTTGAGAGTGTTCCTCTGCAGCAGGTTGATTAACTCTAGCAAGGCAAGTAGTTTGATCATATCCCATTGTTGTCCCTTTACTTTAAAAGTTAATACTTTGTTTCAATTATATGTATGCATGCTACCTTGTGTTAAAATATCGATTAGTTGAGCCTATAGATGCATATCATGTAGGTAAATGTTCATTCTCTACTACTAAGCCTAGGATTATCTTGCTGTGATTTAGAGTTCGATGGATGGACTCTTATCACTTAATAGTTTCCGTTGATAATGCTTAGAAATGCTAAGATAACGGTAGAAATGGGCGGTTGTCGACATTAGGTCGATGACCTTGATCACACAAAAACTATTATTCCATTATGTCCATCTTGTGCTTGTTACTTTGTAAATAAACAAACGTGAAAACAAAATTGTTATTGACTTGGGCACATTGGATGTTGGTGTGATTTGTTGGATGTGAACGGAATGGTGCCTAAGTCCCTAAGGACTGAGTTACTTGGGTCACTAAGCCAAGCGCTTATTGCGTGCTAACCACACGAGGGTATTGGGAACCCCTCTTGACTAAGTACTTTGGAAGGTGTTAGTTATGGGTCGTCACGATGAAAACTGTTTTTATAAGAGGAAGAGCTCCCGCAGTTGCTTCGGCTGGGCCGGTGTCTCCTACTCTTCAGGTGTGTGCGGCTCTTAACTAGCATCATTCATTGGAAATGTCTCGTAGGACTTAGCCGTGCCGGCATACCAAAGGAAGTGTGCTTAATCATGTGGCGAAAAGGCGGTCTAGCGTGTGGGTACATTGGTACACCCCTGCAGGGTTAAAACTATTCGAATAGCCTCGTCCTAAGTTATGGACATGCTTGGTAAGGTCGTTCAAGAACTAGACTCAAGCATTTAATTAAAACTTGTTGGGTGGTATGAATGGGTAATTCATGCTATTGTTGTGGTGGCTATTGAGTTAGTCACTTTCAGGATTGTTGTTGTCATCTATCTATTGTTATTATTGTTCTTGTCTCGTTGTTACTTGCAAATTAAAAATGAATTGCAAAACCGCTTTGAATCTATTTAAATATTGCAAAGGAAAACTTGCTTTATGCTAAAATAAGTCCAAAGCCTCATCCACTTAAATAAAGCTTGCATGTAGTTAAACTATAGTTCTTATACTACACGCCGTCTTGTAGTATATTTTTATACTCATTTGCTTTGCTTAATAACTTTGTCGCAGAGGAAGAAGGTGAGCCCAAGGGCTTCACTATTGTGAGATGTGCTTGGGTTCACGACTAGCTTGGCGGTCCTGTTAGTTGCCTTGTGGGTAAAGGCACACTAATTGGCTTTTGTTTATGGCCATCTTATGGCACTTTTGCTTTTGCTGTTTATTTAGTTTTGTATTGGTTATTTGGCCTACGGCCTCTCGTTTGTAATAACTCTATCTCTTTTTATATTAACTTCTGGTTTGTTGCTTTGCTTCTGTGCTATGTGTTTGAATGGAATTGATGCATGCTTTTCTAAAGGGGTGTATGTACTGCATCTTGGGAAGTGCATATATCTCGAGGCTTGGTTTATTTGATTTGTGATGCTAGGACCAAGTGGATGGTTAAGCATTACAAGCCTAATAAACCGGGGTCCTCACAACCCTCTCGTTGTCAACCACCCTCTCGATGTCGACCATCCTCTTAGTTACGACCATCCTTTCAGTTGCGACCATCCTCCCAGTTGCGACCACCCTCTCGGCTGCGACCACCCTTTCATTGTTGACCACTCTCTTGGTGTCGACCATCCTCTCGGTTTTGACCACCCTCGCCTCGGCGTGTTTGTCTCTCTCTCTTTTTCCGCCGCGATGTGCGAATTAAATGTCGTTGCCTCCGCCGCGATGTGTGCATTAAATGTCGTTGCCTTTGCTACAACGAGCGCATTAAATGTCGTTGCCTCCGCCGCGATGGCCGCATTAAATGTCGTAGTCTCCGTTGCAACATGCGCATTAAATGCCGACGCCTCCGCCACGCCGTCATGAATCCCGCCGCTCCATCTTGTCGCCTGGTTCCACTCCTTCCTCTATAAATGGAGCACCAGTGAGCCCTTTGCATTCTCTTGGTTTACCCTCAACTCTCCTTTTCTCCCTCTCTCTCTCCCCTCATTTCACCGTGCTTCGAGTTTCGCCGCCACCGGCTGGAGCTTGTGCCATCGCCTCTATTGTGCCGTCTTCAACCTCCTCACCATCAAAGAGTTCGCCGGAGCGCCCACGTCGTCTTCAACCTTCTCGCCACCGAAGAGCTCACCAGAGCGTCCGCACCATCTCCGACCTCCTCCAGCCTCTCTCTCGGTCTTAGTGAGTTTTCTATGCCCTGTTCTCTCTCGTGTTCTTTCGACCGCGTCAAGTGGTTGAGTCCTTCCTTTGACTGTTCGTGTAGTCGAATCCCTTCTTTCGACCACGTTGAGTAGTCGAGTCCTTCCTTTGGCCACGTTGAGCAATCGAGTCCTTCCTTCTCACCTGTAGTCGAACCTCCTTCGACTAGGTAGTTGAAGTTTTCTGACTAGTTGAACCTTCTTCCGATGGCTCGTTCTCCTTCATTCGAGCTCCGATTCGAGTGATTCAAATTTTGAACTTCTTATAAATTTAGTACCTTTCATTTGGTACTAGTCTGGTAATTTCTAGATTTTTTTTGGATTTTTTGTATTTATTTGGCTCTTTTCGCATGTATAGATTCCAAGTGTTTTCGAAGAGGTCTTGGACCCGACGAATCAAGCATCTCAACTCTTCAACGAAGGCAAGTCGTAGGCCTTTGATCATGTCGTACCCATTTTATAAAATTATATTATTTTATATCAGCATGGATTACTATTTTTATATCAATTGTTTCTGGGAATAGTTAAATACCCACTTGACAGTATGACCCCTTGAATAATTGTGAATGACATGTTGACATGTACCCTTGGATACCATAGGTTGGGTAATCTTAGTTGGACATTATTGTAATACCAACATAGGTGTGTATTATGCTTAGTCATGCTTTAGTTATGCGATGATCTCTCGATCACATGATTCAATGATGATAAATTTGACTTAATGATATATGAAATTTTTGGTGCGATACCACTATTATGCAACTGTGGCATGAGGTCACAGTTGTGTCAATTGTGGGGTAATGCTGCCGTTATTAAAAGTTGTTGTGCCATGGCAATGGTTGTCATTTGACCGAGTTGAACGAAAATGATTTGTGCTCGGGCGAGTGGTCGGTGGCAAAGGAGGAGTGCGCGAGGCACATGGGATGAGGTAGTCTCGCCTGAGCAACCACTAAGGACTTAACTTTGTGTGCCATTGATCTGAGCCATACCGTGCAATCACATGTCCAGGATGGGGTGGACCTAGCCAACTAATTAGTAATATTTTGAGTTGGTTCTGTTTGGGTTGATAAGTGGCGCAAGAGGGGGCTAGGATGGCGAATCCTTAGCGAGCAAAACCGAGTCAAAACAAAGCTTTGTAAAGGCCTTATGACAATCTCTTAGTCACGCACCTCAAAAGTGTGTGGGCGGACAGTATAAGATGATTATCTCTTGTGGGTCAAGCTGTACAATCTCTGCACAGTGTAAAACTATTCGAATAGCTGTGTCCCTGGTAATGGACAATGCCTGGTGATTTCATACGAGGGGTGAATTTTCTTAAAAATGTTGTCTTGGTGGTTACAAGTTGTTGGAATGATTGTTGGTTGGAAAGTGAACATGGTGTTCACGAGTTATTTCAAAGAAACCTTATTACTTACTAGCCTGGCTACTCCTCCAGGGAGCGAGAACGGGAACGACTCTGAGTGAAGCTTGGTGAGCAGGAGCAGAAGCGAGAACGGCTGAGACTGCGTCCACGGCTAGACTCTCCAAGGTCGATGAAGGGTCAGCAGATCGGCGTCAGACGCTTTTGCCTTGATCATCCCGGCACGGGCTCCTCTGGGTCGGTGTGGTCGATCAAGAGTCATGTCACTGGAGACGATGGCTGGTGGAGAAACTGGAGCTGGAGCAGTGATCGCAGTGGCGGCTGTGAGACGTGCCAACTCTACGACGGCGACATCTCTCTCCCGGACTGCAGCAAAGTGGGCCTCATCGCTCCTGATCAGGTGGTTGCGGAGGGTGTCGGAGTGGGCGCCACTGCCAGCGAGAAGCATCCGAAGCTGCATGATCTTGTCTGTGGCGGTGTGGATGGTAGCTATCATCACCTGCGTGAGCTGCACCTAGTGGGTCAAGCGGAGATCGTCGTCTATGGCGTCGAAGACCGCCGGAACACGCTCTCCGTGGGGAGATACGGGTAGAAGCAGAAGGGTGACCTCAGTAGGAGATCCTCGTGCACCCAGCACAAGCGAGTGGAGACGAAGTAGGCTGCATCTTGAATGGCATTGAGAAAGCTGCAACGGGGTGCCTTGACCTTGAAGGTGTGGGGAACAAACTTGCCAACCCTGGCATAGAGGTAAACCTCCATGGTCCAAGACTCGTGGGCCATGATCTTCATCATCCAGCCCCTGAAGATAGGAGGACAGGTGTAGCCAAGGTACAACATCAGCTGACGAAGGATGTCTATGAACCCTCCTTCGTTCTCTCCATGGGAGCAATGGTCCCATGGGCCATCGGCTGAGGGGGTAGCCATCTACAAATTTTGAAACAGGAGAAAGATCAGTCAAAACTTAATGAAAGTATGGATAAGTACAAAACTAGGAGTGAAGAGCAAAAGCAATAAGTACTCTATATTTTGTCAAAGCTTTTCTTAACTTTTGAAAATAAGACCCAAGTCCTAAGGCAACGACCAATCTAACTAAGGATTCTCAGTCGTATGCTCTGATACCAGCTCTGTCGAACCCGGATTTCGAAAATCCAAATCCTCTGTGAAAACACTGTGTTATTCCCTGGATCAGTGCATAGCACTCACAGACACATTGCTGAATCATTTCATACAAGGCATGAACTAAACCATTCAAATATATTACAAACAACAGAGTGACATAGACCACATCAGGTCGAGTTTTACAAAAGGGCTTAACAGGCCAAATTGATTACATTACATGAAAGCAACGTAAACTATAGTGGAAGCAAAAGGGTAGAGCTCATCTCTCCACAGGCAAGCGACTGGGGTAACCTGTGTACGACTGATATTAACCAAGAGGTTAGATAATATCGGTTGTACGCAAGTACCGAACGAGTCCACTAGACTGAGGTGAGACCTAGACTACAGAACTAGACTACTCTTCATCGTTTCCTTGTCCATCGGCTTCTGGGACTTCAAAGTATGCATAATCGCCTTGATCCACATTATCTGAGGGGTTTGGGGGAGAGCAAGAATGAGCACAACTTCCGTGCTCATGAGCCAATACACAAGATGCAATAATATACATGCATGGCTTAACAAGGATGTCTCGGGTTCTTTTATTTGCTAAAGCAACATTTTCAATTATCATAATTACAAATTCCTATCACTTAGCATTTTTAACCAAATTGCATTTTATTAAAGGGAGTAATTGTGCAATATTTATATTAGTAGATGTTCCCTCCATCGAAAACTCTACCTTATGCTTCTTTTGATTGGAACTACCTCCATTTATTAACACCACTGAGCTCGACGGCTTAGGAAAAATCTAATCTGAGGGCTAGGTGAGCCCGACCTGATTTTCATACGACCCACAAAGGTTTTTAAAATAGAACTAACTCTAGCAAGTTCCTATGTCCGCCTTTGACCGTAGGCGCGGCTATTTAAATAGTTTAGACTCTATAGAGGTTGTACACTGTACCCACAAGAGACAATCATACTCGTTACCCCACATGATTCCTTAGTCATGTAGTTGAGCGACCATCACAGTAACCTTTCAAATTACCTCGCCCCTTCCGTCATTTCACCCATATGGGGTTACACCCATACATTGTGCGGGATGTTCACCTCAGCGATCTGGAGTAGTTGGACTACACCATAGCGATTGGCAACTTCACCTGGTATCGGTGTCCCATTCAAGCCGGACATATCAAGCGCTTGCACATCCCCGTTATCCATCCAGCGAGATGGCATTCAGGGTTTAATAAATTTACTAAGCCAAGTTGCACTTTGCAGACTTATAGTTGTACTTGTTTTACACGGGAGGTCATGACAAGATTAAGTCCTTAATTCATCCAGACGGTTCATTCCACATACCAACCACTCTCGTGCCCCGACGGCACCCACCACCATTCCATCTGCCCAGATGTGGTAATAGCAAATTATTAGGGTTTTGAGGAGTAAAACCAAATTATCTCATTCACTTCAGTCATGGACCCCCAATGACTGCCCAAAACTATTTCACGTTTGAAGAGATGATGATTAGAGCATTTTAATGCCCTGGTACTTAAGCAAGACTAGCATGCCGCTTAAGTACAACCTATACTAGTATTTACCACATAGTTACTAGGGTGACATGGAATAACGGATTCAATTATCAAAGGATGGCATAGTAGTTAATTAATCATCAAATTGGTATTTAACTACCTTAAGATTTAACATACATTTGATTAAAGAATTAAGGCATGTAATTTTGGTAATTTAAATGAATATAATTTACATAAAATGTAGGCTCAAAGTGATCAAAGTATCGACTCGCCTTGGTTAAGGGCAAAAGAGTCTTGATAGTCTTGTGCTTGATCAAGTTAGAGATCTCCCGTGTCTTCGAATCCTATTCGGACAAACGATCGGAAAAAGGCACGAACAAGTAAAGAGAGCAAATAAATTGTGAGCACCCGGATTTATTAAGCTCATAATACCTAGTCATCCAATTGACCCTAGTATTATCAACCAAATAAACCCAGTCTCGAGAGATGTATACTCCCCAGAATGCAGTATACATACCTCACAACAAAAGAATGCATCAATTCCATACAACACATAGTACAAGCAACAAACCAGAGGTTAACGTTAATATGGAATAGATATTACAAAAGAGAGGCCCTTAGGCCAAATAACAATAATTACAAAAAGATAACAGCGGAAGCAAAAGTGCCATAAGATGGCCATAACAAAAGCCAATTAGTGTGCCTTTACCCACAAGGCAACTAACCGGACCGCCAAGCTAGTCGTCAAACCCGAAGCACATCTACGCAAGAGTGAAGCCCTTGGGCTCACCTCCTTCCTCTGCAACAAAAGCCACAAAATGCCACAACCACGGGCGGATGAGTACATAAAGTACTCCATAAGACTTACGTGTGAGATAACAGAACTATAAATAGCTACATGCAAGCTTTATTTAAGTGGATGAGGCTTTGGACTCATTTTAGCATAAAGCAAGTTTCATTTGCAATAACATATATAATTTGAAGGCAGTTTGGCAAAGCATTTTAATTGTTGAAATTCAACGAGGCAAAAACATAGTAACAACAACAAGAACAACCTAGAAGTGACTAACCCAAGTCACCACAACAATAGCATGAACTCCCTGCTCATACCAACCATGTCAAGTTTTAATTAAAGGTTGTAGTCTAATTCTTACGGAAATAACCAAGCGTGTCCATAACCTAGGGGCGAGGCTATTCAATAGTTTTATCCTGCGCAGGGTGTACCAATGTACCCACACGCCGATCGCCTTTCCTTTAAGCACACTACCTTAGGTGTGTCTTGCACGGCTAAGTCCTACGAGACATTTCCAATGGACAATGCTAATTCGAGTCGCACAACCCACGGGAGAAAGAGACATCACACAACCTTCCCTAAGCTAATGCTCCTCCCACATCACACACACATTTTATCTTTAAAAACACACCAACCGAGCGACCCCAATTAACACCGCCTAAAGTACTTAGTCAAGAGGGTTCCATATGCCCCTCGTGTGGTTAGCACGCAAAATTGCTTGGATCAATGGCGCAAGAATTCGGTCCTTGTTGACTCAGCATACCACCACATCCAAAAACCACACCATCCATCCAATATGCCCAAGTCTAAATCAATCTTTTATTTTCAGTTTTGATTTTACAATTAATCAAAGCACAAGTGCTGGACATATAGGAGTAATAATCAGTTTTGAGTGATCAAGACCATCGACTAAGTCGATGATCGCCCATTACTACCGTTATCTAAGCATTGCTAAGCATGACACCGTAAAAGCAATAAAGAGCATACTTAAATCACGGGCTCTAATTCACCAGCGATATTAGTAACTTATGGTTTGTGGCGGGGTAACAATTTAGGGCAACTATGCAATAGGAATAGCTACCTCTAAACGATAAAATACTTTGACACAAAAGCATGCATACATACAAGTTAAACAAAATATTAGACTTTAAAGTAATGGGACAATGATGGAAATGATCAAACTGCTTGCCTTTACTTCTGCTGGACAATTTGTTGCCGAGGATCGCTCACGGGATCAATACACTCGCCGGCACCTAATCGAAAAGACGAAAAGATTCGATAAGAACGCGAAAACAACAAGGACAACACAGCAAACAAACTCCAAACACTCTGAATTTTCTACAGCAGCAAGAGGGTGATTTTAGGAATTTATCAACAAGAACCAATGGATTTGGATTCTCAATGCAAAAGATATGAGCAAAACAATTCTGCTCAGCCCTAAAAATACCAAACTGCACTATTCACTAATTTAATTATGAGGCAACATTTTCTAGAAAAGTGGTGACACTGAAATTTTACAGCAAAACCAGCACCTCATGAGATGAATAACACAATTGAGTTCATCTCATTTGGAGCTAGATTGCACTTTCTACCATTTTTCAAAAACAAGAACTTGAACAAAATTGTAATGCACAAGTCCTCATTTTTATAACAGCAACGAGCTCAAAACTAATTTTCGTAGTAAGTTCATTAATAGAGGAAACCAACAAAGTTGGATTCACTCAAAAATAATCTACAGAGCATTAGTTATGTATTTTACAAGTTAGACATTATTTTGAGTGTATATTTAAAGTGAGTTTTAAAATCTAATGGCAAAACTGTGCTCTGGAGCTGAACTCAACTTACAATCATTTTTGGATTAAAGTCAAGTTCAAGACAGAGCTAACACAATTTAAATGACTTCATTTGGATTTAGAATGAATTAGTTATGATATTTTGAAGTTCATACCTTTTTCAGTTTATAAATAAGTGCTTACTGGAATTTCTAAAACCAAAAGAGAGGGGGAGGACGTGAACCGTTGATCTAAATCAAACGGTCCAAGACCTCCAGAGGAAAACACGCACGCGCCTGCGCAGGTCCAGAGAACATGGGCCGTTGATCTTGGATCCAACGGTCCATGTCCTCCCTGCCACGCTGCGCGCAACGGAGGGGAGGTCGTGGCCGTTGATACTGCATCCAACGAACCACAACACAAGAGGGAGGACCGGAACGGTCCAGATCAAACGAGGGAGGTCCTGGACGGCTGAGATCTTCCAAAGGAAGATCTAAACTATCAAGATCTCCCCAAGGAAGATCTACACGTCAGGACCTCTCGAGGGAGGTCCCGGCGGTCCAGATTTTCCAAGGAGGACCTTAATGGCCTAGATTGTCCTAGGGAGGACCTTAACGGTCAAGACAACAACAAAGAGGTCTGGGCGGTTCAGATCCACTGGGGTGGTCCCGAACGGCCAAGATCTAACAAAGGAGGTCCTAAGCGGCTCAGATTTCCATTGGGAGGTGCAGGCGGCTAAGATTTACCCGAGGAGGTCCACAAGGTTAAGAGGACCTCGGGGAGGTCCTACACGGTGGAGATCAACACAGGAGGACCTCAACGGCTAAGATCTCCCACAAGGAGGTCCTAGCGGTCAAGATCGCAAGGAGGGAGGTCCTGGGTTGTCCCTACAAAAGACCGGGGGTGGTCTTTGCAAAGAGGACCCCGAGGGAGGTCCAAGATGGCTAAGATGGCCCCGAGGAGGTCCCCGTGAGACCTAAGATGGACGGCACAAGACCTCGCACGCACTAAGGACATATTAAAAGCTACAATGATTGGAGGTGATTAGCCAAAATGGGGAGGTCTTTGTCTTAACGACAAAGGCACGGTGCCATGGTCGTCCGACAAAATCCCGAGAGGCTACCAAGGCTCGGCGCCGGCGATGAGGACCTCGCGGCGCCATCCAGGAGCACCAACGCAGTGCGCAATAGTGTTCTTGCCACGCCAGACCATTCCCTGCCATGGGTGGCCTGAACGGCGATGAGTCAAGATTGGCGCAAAAAACACACGGCCAAAACACAAACAGCGATAATGAGCTCATGGCAGACATCCAAGCGTGTGCCCAAGAAAAGCTCCGCAACGACATACACGCGGGTGCCAGCATCTACGGGACTACCAGGAGGGTTACCTGGAGGTCGCGGAGGTGCTGAGGAGGTTGGGGACGTGGAGGACCCGAGTTGGGGAAGAAGGGTTGCTCCACGGCCAACTCCAAGCTCCAAGCTCCAAGCTCCAAGCTAGGCCTCTTCTGAAAATGTCAACCCAAAGGGGGTTAGGGTTAACTCCAGGAGGTCTGGGGAGCACAAAGTGAACAAGAGGTTGAAGAGGGAGCCACAGAAGCACTGCCACCGAGGAGCTCCAAGGACTTCAACAATGGCGGCCAAAAAGGGTAGGTCAGTGGAGGAGATGCTCAGCCCAGCGCAGGCAAGGCCAAGCTCAATGGTGTGTAAAAGAAGCCAAGGGCAACAGTGGGGGGTTTTATAGCTAGGGCAAAAAGAGGTCCTGGACCACGGGTTAAGCTCATGGTGAGCTTAGCCCAAGGGAGGTCCACGGCTTGGACAGGACGTGGAGGTGACAGGAGCAGGCCTGCACAGCGACTTTGGGGCGAAAAGCACTGACCCGCATTAAATGCGCACAGGCAAAGAGCCGTTGGACAAGACAGATCACTGCCTCCTCCACTGCCATGGCGTACGCGCGCGCCAGAGCTAGGAGAAGAACAGGAGTTGCCCACCACCGTCCGATTAGAAATGAGGGGGAGGTCGTGACCCTCAGATCTAAATCGAAACAGTAAGTTTTAAAAGGAGAAGGAGGAGATCACAGCCATTGGATGCAGGCCGGGAGGTCGTGACCCTCCGATTTCCATAATCTTGAATCTTGCGTGGAAAAAGGGACAGGAGGTCCAAGGCGTTGGATTTCAATCCAACGGTGCGGACCTCCTGTGAGGTCTTAACCGCACACGAACTTAAGAACAAGAGGGGGAGGTCATGGCCTTTGGATTTAAATCCAAGGGCGCACAACCAAAGGGGAGGTCTTAGCACTACGCCAGCGCACAAGAGGTTATGGCCATCAGATTAAGATCTAATGGTGATGAGAAGGTGAGGGAGGTCTGAGACGTTGCGCAAAAGACAAGGGAGGTCAGGACCTTTGGATTTTTGATCCAACGGTTCTGATCAAAAGAGGGGGAGGTCCTGAGCTTGCGCCTTGCACTGGGGAGATCATGGCCTTTAGATTTAAATCTAAGAACTCACGACCTCACGTCTTGGAGGAGGTCTAATGTGCACAAGACAAGGAGGAGGTCGTGACTGTGGATTTTAAATCAATGGTACACAACATGAGATGGGGAGGTTGTGGCGCCTGGATATTTTGAGGGGAGGTCGGGCTGTTGGATCTCGATCCAACGGCCACGACCTCAACAAAGTGGGAGGTTTGCTTAGTTCAGCAGTGAGGAGGTCATGGCCATGGATTTTGATCCAAGGGCGATGACCTCAACAAGGTGGGAGATCCACGTGGCGATGGTTTGCGAGAGGAGGTCGTGGCCTTTGGATTGGATCCAACTCGACCTCAAGTGAGTGCAAAAGGAGGTCTGAGTAGTTTGAGCGAGGTCATGGCCATGGATTTTGATCCAGGCTAAGACCTCATGTGAGTGGGAGGACTTCATTGCGTTAGGCGAGGAGGAGGTCGTGGCGGTTGGATGTTAATCCAACGGCTCGACTGATCAAGGTGGAGAGGAGATCTGACGAGCCGTGGAGTGGGTTGGGTTGGACCAGCTTTGCAAAGTGGCTAGCCAAGGAACAAGATTAGTAGTTTTGAATTCAGCTTTTAACAAATGAAACTTAGCAGAATTATTTGGGATAGCAATTGAGCTCCAAAATTTATGAAATTTTAACTGAACTTGCTGACCATGAGATTAACCTTGCATAAAATTTCCAGAGGTTATTATGCAATGCATTTTTCTCAGGAAATTCATGAAGGTTGTTCAAGGATTTGTTTTACCTCCAAAATTTATCAAACAAGTTTTACAACTTGTGATATTTTTCAGAGGGCCCACATCAGTTTTAGGACCAAGGAAAAATATTTTCCAAATGTTTGGCACAAGATTTAAGATAAGCGGAGAATGAGTTTGACTTTTGGTCAACAAGAGCTTTGTGTTTTGGATTACACAACTCTTGGACTAGAATTACATGAGAGATTAGGGGTTTTCAAGATGTGAGAAAAAGTTTTAATTTCTACACATATAATTATACTTGAACAAACCCTAATTATACATTTGGGATGTTACAAAATCTCCCCCCCTTACAGAAATCTCGTCCCGAGATTTGGTTGACGAGGGAAGAAAGAGGGCATGCAAGATGCGATTTTCCGCTTCCAAGTA
The DNA here is from genome assembly GCA_036346405.1 of Phyllostachys edulis. Lineage (NCBI taxonomy): Eukaryota > Viridiplantae > Streptophyta > Magnoliopsida > Poales > Poaceae > Phyllostachys > Phyllostachys edulis. Next base: position 9,307,388 of record CM070552.1, read on the forward strand.
GCTTCATCCACGGAATGGTTCGACCACTGAACTTTTAGGATCTTGAGGACACGATTCCTTGATCTTCGTTTAGCTTCTTCAAAGATACGAACCTTTCTTTAAGACTCTTATCCATTTATAATATTTTTGTTGTACTGGGACCTAATTCTCGAACTATGTTCACCCAACCAACACTTTATTTAGTTACATATTGCTCCTAGCTCGTTTCTTGTGAGCGGATCTTATTTGATTTGTTTTATTGCATTGCTTCTCGTTAGGTCACAATTCCGACCCAACTTCTTGCCCAACAAGAATTTCCAACGAGCTTCCTCGGTTGGAACACGGAGGCACTTCTTTGAGCGTGGGCGCATGGAACACATCATGTACCCCTCAAGGGCAGCGGTAATTTCAATCTTATAGGCGATAGCCCCTTTCTTTCGATAATCGTAGGATTCACGTGTCGAGGAGCTAACTTCGCCCATAACGATTTAAATGTTGATGGCCCTTTCGGTCGACCATCGGTTTGATGAGGGTAAGTGATCTGAAAAAAACTCGAGTTTAGTAGCCCTTATAGGCTATGCCAAAATTGAGGCGTGAAGCAGAGAAGCACGATCGGCACGATTGTCTTGATTACACCGTGCAAATTTACGATCACGGAATATGTAGAGATCCTTTGAAAACCTACAAGAAGGTTATTTTGACAGTGAGAGCTTGTTCTTGATTCGATGGTTGGTGGTGCATGGCCGTTGTTAGTTGGTGGAATGATTTATGCGGTTAATTCGGAACAACATGCAGTTAATTCGGAGCGATTTATTTGGTTAATTCCACTAACAACGGGATCTCCGCTTTGCTAACTAGCTTTACTGAGTCATCCTCCGCATGACTAGCTATCTTAGAGGACTAAGGTCGCTCTTAGTTGGTGGAGCAATTTGTCCGGTTACTCCACTAACAAACGAGACCTTGGTTGGTTAACTAGCTATCTGAGTCATCCCTCATGACTAGTCTCTTACAAGGATTATGGCCATTTAGGCCATGGAGTTGGAGAAATATAATTATGTGATGCCCTTAGATGTATAGGGAAGGAATGGTGCCACTTTCGTCACACGGTTGATGACAACCCGGATGACATCGTTATTTTCTTGGGGTTCGATGTAGACTAGTAGACCTTTTTTCTTTGAAATCGGGCGGTGCAGGTACCATCTTGATGGCGACTCGAGTTCTCGAGCAGGAGGCATCCGGAAGATCTTCGGGAAAGACATTGGCGAAGTCACACTTCTTGGAACTTCACGAATATCCGAGCGGCTTTGCTTTAAGAGTGAAAAGATGTGGACCTTGCGGCTCGTGAGCAATGAACACGCTCACCGAAGGGACTTGCGAGGTAGATAAGCTTCCTGGTGCAATCGATTTATCCCATACGTGGAGACAACCAATCCATTTCAATGGTTTGCACAGGTTTAGAGGTAATTTTTGGCATGGATTCCACTTCCTCAATCTCAACAGGACATTCCGACACTCGGACTCGACTCTCAACTCCAAACCGAGAGTGAATGAGCAACGAAACCAATCAAAGGAGCGAAAAGGAGACCACCAACAGCAGACAATAGACGAGGTACAAAAGATGAGATGCTCTGAATCGAATAAAATAATATCCGAGCAAGAGTTAGCGAAAGCGTACCTAACACGACGTCAGGTGCCTCCAGAGCTTTCTCAGCTAAGATGGAGTCGACTGGATTACAAATGATCTTGTGCTGCTTTAAAGGGCAATTGTTGGTGTAGTGCCCTTTCTTGCTACAAAAGAAACAAGTGATCCCGGCATCTAATTTGCGGGGACCACCTTGCTGACTCGCAGTGCACGTGATGGAGGCACTGACTGCGAGCAGCGAGGGTCTGTCAGAAGCTTCTTAGGACAATTATTAGCATAATGGCCCTTGAGATTGCGAAAGAAACAAGTGACACCGGCGACCTTCTTTGAGTCACCACGAGTCCTCTCTTGACACTGCGACGATCCTCGACTTTCTCTTTACGCCCATAGCAACAACAGATTTTCGACCACAAGTGAAAGTCGGGAAGGCATGGGTCTGTAATTTGTCCCGCAACTCCTCAGACAAATCACCCAAGAACTTCTCTGATTTGGAGGCATTGGCGATTGCGATGCTTGCAGATGACCGAAGAAGCAGTCGCTGCAGTTCCAATGACTTGGCAATCACCAGGTTCATGCTACACTCCTTGGGATAGTGATCGCTTCCCTCGCAAAGGAAACAAGTAACTTTGGCGATTGGACAATCTTCGGGTAAATGGTCTTCATCACAGTTTGGACAAGCAGAAGTACACTGATTGCTGTAGTGTCCTTCCTCGCCACAACGCCGACAGACCTTGATTCTTCCTAGTTCGCAATCATCGACGAAATGCCCTTCTTCGCCACAGCTAAGGCAAAAAGGAGGATTTTCATCCCAACCAGACTTGTCGACCTAGTCATTCGCTGATGCCTTGGTTTATCTCGCTATTTAAGAGATGGGTTAACACGAAACCCAAGGACTAGAAGTTGAAGAAAGCGAAAAGGATGCCAGCGACTAGGGAACGGAACATCACCCTAACCAAGGCCAACAAAATAGATAGTACAAATCCCTACCGAAGTTAATAACGGATTAGATGATAGTAAATGTAAACTAATGAAACAAGCAGAATAAAAGAAGTTATAGGGAGCATAATAAAGGAGAAGCAAAAACAGCAAGGAAATGCACTTTAAAAGCTCCCAAAATGACTCCAAAACAGCAAGGAAGACATAATATTAAAGGCCAACTTCCCAACACAACTAACTTGTATTGAATGAACGAGTAATTGGTTGAGAAGATTAAAAATCAGATTGTAAGATGAGATCTAAAACTATTAGAGAGCAAGGTTAATGCAGCGAAATAAGTGTTAGATACTTAGCTAACTAGTATCACATCTTACCCTTTTATTCCCACAAATTTTTGTTGATTTAACCTCTCATTTTCTACCCTATTTAGAACCTTTGAGCTTGCTGTCCGGAAATTGACGCTTGCTGTCCAGATTTTGCATCAAGCTTCCAAATGAAATTGTCCATTCCAGAAGCTTCAAAACCTTGTAAATGGGCAGCTAACACTTCAATTTGCCAAACTCATTGATTCCCCAAACCCCATTAATCGACAACAACTATTTTGTAGAAGGAAGAGAGGAAAACAACTTTTAAAACTTAAATTAGAGTGAGATGAGAAGAGAAAGCTAAGATAGATGAGGAGTAAAATCGAGAATTTTCTTAAGCTTCAAAACTCATTTGACACTTTGAAATTAGGTTTTCAAAATATCCTAAAAGCGACCAAGCTTGCGTTACTACGGTCAGAACGGCTCTGATACCAACTTTTGTGAGCACCCGGATTTATTAAGCTCATAATACCTAGTCATCCAATTGACCCTAGTATTATCAACCAAATAAACCCAGTCTCGAGAGATGTATACTCCCCAGAATGCAGTATACATACCTCACAACAAAGAATGCATCAATTCCATACAACACATAGTACAAGCAACAAACCGAGAGGTTAACGTTAATATGGAATAGATATTACAAAAGAGAGGCCCTTAGGCCAAATAACAATAATTACAAAAGATAACAATGGAAGCAAAAGTGCCATAAGATGGCCATAACAAAAGCCAATTAGTGTGCCTTTACCCACAAGGCAACTAACCGACCGCCAAGCTAGTCGTCAAACCCGAAGCACATCTACAAGAGTGAAGCCCTTGGGCTCACCTCCTTCCTCTGCAACAAAAGCCACAAAATGCCACAACCACAGGCGGATGAGTACATAAAGTACTCCATAAGACTTACGTGTGAGATAACAGAACTATAAATAGCTACATGCAAGCTTTATTTAAGTGGATGAGGCTTTGGACTCATTTTAGCATAAAGCAAGTTTCATTTGCAATAACATATATAGATTGAAGGCAATTTGGCAAAGCATTTTAATTGTTGAAATTCAACGAGGCAAAAACATAGTAACAACAACAAGAACAACCTAGAAGTGACTAACCCAAGTCACCACAACAATAGCATGAACTCCCGTTCATACCAACCATGTCAAGTTTTAATTAAAGGTTGTAGTCTAATTCTTACGAAATAACCAAGCGTGTCCATAACCTAGGGCGAGGCTATTGAATAGTTTTATCCTGCGGGGTGTACCAATGTACCCACACGTCGGACCGCCTTTCCTTTAAGCACACTACCTTAGGTGTCTTTGCACGGCTAAGTCCTCTGAGACATTTCCAATGGACAATGCTAATTCTAAGTCGCACAACCCACGGGAGAAAGAGACATCACACAACCTTCCCTAAGCTAATGCTCCTCCCACATCACACACACATTTTATCTTTAAAAACACACCAACCGAGCGACCCCAATTAACACCGCCCAAAGTACTTAGTCAAGAGGGTTCCATATGCCCCTCGTGTGGTTATACATAAAATTTCTTGGATCAATGGCGCAAGAATTCGGTCCTTGTTGACTCAGGCATACCACCACATCCAAAAACCACACCATCCATCCAATATGCCCAAGTCTAAATCAATCTTTTATTTTCAGTTTTTGATTTTACAAATTAATCAAAGCACAAGTGCTGGACAATAAGAGTAATAATCAGTTTTGAGTGATCAAGACCATCGACTAAGTCGATGATCGCCCATTACTACCGTTGTCTAAGCATTGCTAAGCATGACACCGTAAAAGCAATAAAAGAGTATACTTAAATCACCGGGCTCTAATTCACCAGCGATATTAGTAACTTATGGTTTGTGGCAGGGGTAACAATTTAGGGGCAACTATACAATAGGAATAGCTACCTCTAAACGATAAAATACTTTGACACAAAAGCATGCATACATACAAGTTAAACAAAATATTAGACTTTAAAGTAATGGGACAATGATGGAAATGATCAAACTGCTTGTCTTTACTGTTGCTGGACAATTTGTTGCCGAGGATCGCTCACGGGATCAATACACTCGTCGGCACCTAATCGAAAAAGCGAAAAGATTCGATAAGAACAGCGAAAACAACAAGGACAACACAGCAAACAAACTCCAAACACTCTGAATTTTCTACAGCAGCAAGAGGGTGATTTTAGGAATTTAGCAACAAGAACCAATGGATTTGGATTCTCAATGCAAAAGATATGAGCAAAACAATTCTGCTCAGCCCTAAAAATACCAAACTGCACTATTCACTAATTTAATTATGAGGCAACATTTTCTAGAAAAGTGGTGACACTGAAATTTTACAGCAAAACCAGCACCTCATGAGATGAATAACACAATTGAGTTCATCTCATTTGGAGCTAGATTGCACTTTCTACCATTTTCAAAAACAAGAACTTGAACAAAATTGTAATGCACAAGTCCTCATTTTTATAACAGCAACGAGCTCAAAACTAATTTTCGTAGTAAGTTCATTAATAGAGGAAACCAACAAAGTTGGATTCACTCAAAAATAATCTACAGAGCATTAGTTATGTATTTTACAAGTTAGACATTATTTTGAGTGTATATTTAAAGTGAGTTTTAAAATCTAATGGCAAAACTGTGCTCTGGAGCTGAACTCAACTTACAATCATTTTTGGATTAAAGTCAAGTTCAAGACAGAGCTAACACAATTTAAATGACTTCATTTGGATTTAGAATGAATTAGTTATGATATTTTGAAGTTCATACCTTTTTAGGTTTATAAATAAGTGCTTCTTGGAATTTCTAAAACCAAAGAGAGGGGAGGGCGTGAACCGTTGATCTAAATCAAGCGGTCCAAGACCTCCAGAGGAAGCGCGACGCGCTGCAAGAGTCCAGAGAACACGGGCCGTTGATCGTGGATCCAACGGTCCATGTCCTCCCCGCCACGCCAGCGCAATGTAGAGGAGGTCGTGGCCGTTGATACCGCATCCAACGAACCACAACACAAGAGGGAGGACCGGGCGGTCCAGATCAAACGAGGGAGGTCTGGGCGGTGAGATCTTCCAAAGGAAGATCTAAACTATCAAGATCTCCCCAAGGAAGATCTACAGTCGAGACCTCTCGAGGAGGTCTGGGCGGTCCAGATTTTCAAGGAGGACCTTAATGGCCTAGATTGTCCTAGGGAGGACCTTAACGGTCAAGACAACAACAAAGAGGTCTGGGCGGTTCAGATCCACTTGGGGTGGTCTGAACGGCCAAGATCTAACAAAGGGAGGTCCTAAGCGGCTCAGATTTCCTTTGGGAGGTGCAGGCGGCTAAGATTTACCCGAGGAGGTCCACAGGTTAAGAGGACCTCGGGAGGTCCTACACGGTGGAGATCAACACAGGAGGACCTCAGCGGCTAAGATCTCCCACAAGGAGGTCCTAGCGGTCAAGATCGCAAGGAGGGAGGTCTGGGGTTGTCCTACAAAAGACCGGGGGTGGTCTTTTGCAAAGAGGACCCCGAGGGGAGGTCCAAGATGGCTAAGATGGCCCCAAGGAGGTCCTGGCCATAGACCTAAGATGGACGGCACAAGACCTCGCACGCAGCACTAAGGACACATTAAAAGCTACAATGGTTGGAGGTGATTAGCCAAAAATGGGGGAGGTCTTTGTCTTAACGACAAAGGCACGGTGCCATGGTCGTCCGACAAAATCCCGAGAGGCTACCAAGGCTCAACGCCGGCGATGAGGACCTCGCCACGCCATCCAAGGCACCAGCGCAGCGCAATAGTGTTCTTGACACGCGGAGACCATTCATTGCGGGGGTGGCCTGAACGGCGACGAGTCAAGATTGGCGCAAAAACACACGGCCAAAACACAAACAGCGATAATGAGCTCCGCAACAGACATCCAAGCGTGTGCCCAAGAAAAGCTCCGCAACGACATACTGCGCGGTGCCAAATCTTCACGGGACTACCGGAGGGTTACCCGGAGGTCGCGGAGGTCTTGAGGAGGTTGGGGCGTGGAGGACCCGAGTTGGGGAAGAAGGGTTGCTCCGGCCAACTCCAAGCTCCAAGCTCCAAGCTCCAAGCTAGGCCTCTTGAAAATGTCAACCCAAAGGGGTTAGGGTTAACTCGGGAGGTCCAGGGAGCACAAAGTGAACAAGAGGTTGAAGAGGGAGCCACGGAAGCACCGCCACCGAGGAGCTCCAAGGACTTCAACAATGGCGGCCAAAAAGGGTAGGTCGGTGGAGGAGATGCTCGGCCAAGCAAGGCCAAGCTCAATGGTGTGTAAAAAGAAGCCAAGGGCAACAGATGGGGGTTTTATAGCTAGGGCAAAAGAGGTCTTGGACCACGGGTTAAGCTCATGGTGAGCTTAGCCCAAGGGAGGTCCACGGCTTGGGCAGACGTGGAGGTGACAGAGCGAGCTGCAAGACAAATGACTTTGGGGCTAAAAGCACCGACCATTAAATGCGACAGCAAAGAGCCGTTGGACAAGACAGATCACCGCCTCCTCCATCGCCATGGCGTCTGCGGCCAGAGCTAGGAGAAGAACAGAGTTGCCACCACCGTCCGATTAGAAATGAGGGGAGGTCGTGACCCTCAGATCTAAATCAAACAGTAAGTTTTAAAAGGAGAAGGAGGAGATCACAGCCATTGGATCTGGTGGGAAGTCGTGACCCTCCGATTTCCATAATCTTGAATCTTGCGTGGAAAAAAGGGACGGAGGTCCAAGGCGTTGGATTTCAATCAGCGGTGCGGACCTCTGTGAGGTCTTAACCGCACACCTAACTTAAGAACAAGAGGGGAGGTCATGGCCTTTGGATTTAAATCCAAGGGCGCACAACCAAAGGGGAGGTCTTAGCACTACGCGTAGCGCACAAGAGGTTATGGCCATCAGATTAAGATCTAATGGTGATGAGAAGGTGAGGGAGGTCTGAGACGTTGCGCAAAAGACAAGGGAGGTCAGGACCTTTGGATTTTTGATCCAACGGTTCTGATCAAAAGAGGTCCCGAGCTTGCTAACGCACTGTGAGAGATCATGGCCTTTAGATTTAAATCTAAGAACTCGACCTCACGTCTTGTGGGGAGGTCTAATGCGCACAAGACAAGGAGGAGGTCGTGACTGTGGATTTTAAATCCAACGGTACACAACATGAGATGGGGGAGGTTGTGGCTGGATATTTGAGGGGGAGGTGGGTCGTTGGATCGATCCAGCGCTCACGACCTCAACAAAATGGGAGGTTTGCTTAGTTCAACGGTGAGGAGGTCATGGCCATAGATTTTGATCCAAGGGCGATGACCTCAACAAGGTGGGAGATCCATGCAGCGATGGTTTGCAGAGGAGGTCGTGGCCTTTTGATTGGATCCAACGGCTACGACCTCAAGTGAGTGCAAAAGGGGAGGTCTGAGTAGTTTGAGCACGAGGGGAGGTCATGGCCATGGATTTTTGATCCAGCGGCTAAGACCTCATGTGAGTGGGGAGGACTCGGCTGCGTTAGCTGAGGAGGAGGTCGTGGCGGTTGGATGTTAATCCAACGGCTACGACCTGATCAAGGTGGAGAGGAGATCTGACGAGCCAGGAAGTGGGTTGGGTTGGACCAGCTTTGCAAAGTGGCTAGCCCAAGGAACAGTACTAGTTTTTGAATTCAGTTTTTAACAGCTGAAACTTAGCAGAATTATTTGGGATAGCAATTGAGCTCCAAAATTTATGAAATTTTAACTGGAACTTGCTGACCATGAGATTAACCTTGCATAAAATTTCCAGAGGTTATTATGCAATGCATTTTTCTCAGGAAATTCATGAAGGTTGTTCAAGGATTTGTTTTACCTCCAAAATTTATCAAACAAGTTTTACAACTTGTGATATTTTTCAGAGGGGCCCCACATCAGTTTTAGGACCAAGGAAAAATATTTTCCAAATGTTTGGCACAAGATTTAAGATAAACGGAGAATGAGTTTGACTTTTGGTCAACAAGAGCTTTGTGTTTTTGGATTACACAACTCTTGGACTAGAATTACATGAGAGATTAGGGGTTTTCAAGACGTGAGAAAAAGTTTTAATTTCTACACATATAATTATACTTGAACAAACCCTAATTATACATTTGGGATGTTACATAAATACAAAAAGAATAACAAATGAACTCCAATTAAATAAGACCAGTGCCATTAGAAAGATCTTGAATTTATAAAATTTTAGAAACAAATTTCATAATTTTTGGAGTTATAACGGAGGAGAACGGAGCTTCCGAAGTTTGAATTTGAATTAAATCGAAAAATAGAAAGGAGAGAGAGAAAATGGCCCACTGACATGTGGGACCCATGTATAGTGCCTAGTCCATGTGCACAATGCATGGACCGGAGGTCAACATGCACTATGCACCGGTTCATGGTGCACCAAGTGCATACTGTAGGTGGGCCCACCTGTCATTGAGCCACCGAAAATCAAAACTGGCCGGCATTTACTATTTTTGTGGCCCCGCTGGTCAGAGAGTCAAGGGGGGATTAAGACACCAATTAATGGTTATTCATGCTTTAGGGTTCAAGACAGCAATTAAGGCGTTAGTGACGCCCAAAGCCTGTCCGAAGCGCCGCGGACGAGGGCTCTCAAGTCTGCGGCTGGCCACGGCTACGCCCGCCCAGAGAGGAGGAGCGGCGGGCCGGGAAGCGCGGGCAGGAGGCCCTCAACAGGCGGAGCCGATGCTAGTGGTGGTGCGTCGGGAGGAGCATCAGAGCGGCGGTGCAGTGGAGGTGAGCGGCAGCGGAGGCACGGTGGCGACGGAGAGGGAGCTCCAGCGGTGTCCTGAGCCGGGGAGGGTGAGCATGGGGAAGGGCTCAGGGAGGTGGACCTACCGGGTCAACAAAGGAGGCTGGAGAGGGATGGTGGCCAGAGAAGGGTGGTGAGGAAGGAGATGGCCAAAGTTAGAGGAGATGGCCGAGTACGGCGGCGATGGCAGTCCAAAGCCAAATCCCTTCAGGGGAAGGGCTCCTTGGTGTCAGGGGTGCACGGTGATGAGGGCGGCGTGGTGGAGGCGACGCCGGAGTAGCTGGTCGGCGGCGGAGGCGGCTCGGCCAAAAGGGGGAAATGGGTGGCTTTGCGTTGGGCTTACCAGGGAGCAAATGGGGCTGCGTGGGGGAGAACAAGGGGCACAGGGGAGCTTCTGACAGCCACGCAAGGAGCTTGGGAGCCGTTGGGGAGGGAGCTTGGTCCCGAAGCGGCATGGGCGGGCTGGCAAGCTTCAGGCACGATGACGACTTGCGTAGCCCGGGGTGAAGCAATGGGGCGGGAGGGAGGTGGGCGCGACAAGGAGATGACAAAGGGGACGGCGACTTGGAGGGCCAGCTGACGCAGGCGCAGGGCGCAGGCCGAGCGTCTCCGGGCGGCATGGCGTCACGGGTGTGGTGCGGCGAGGGACAAGGCGAGGGCGAGGGCGCCGAAGTCTTGCGTTGCAGAGGGGTGGCGCGGCGGCGAAGGCGGCGAGGCACGTGGGTGGCAGAGGAGCGGCGTGGGGTGTGATAGAGGTGCACGAGATGGGGCAAGCGGCAGGGCGCTCGGTGACGAGGGCATGACCCTGTTGGGGAAGAAGGAAGCAAGAGGGTGGGGGTTGCAGGGCCAAGAAGGTCGAAAGGAGGAGGTGGGCCGGGGGATGTGGCGACCGGATGGGCCAAAGGGGAGGAGGGGAGATGGGCTGGGCCCAAGAAAGAAAACGGGCTGAGCCCAAAACAAGAGAGGAGGGCAAAAGAGAGAAAGAGGCCCAAATTCAAAAAGGAGAATTCAAACTTGAACTTTGAATTCGGGAATTGCGAAGAGGTTTGAAAAACAAACCCGAGCTTAGCTAAAAGCTAGAAGATTTGAAATAACAAGATAATTTGAAATAGGGTTTAAAATTCAAGAACCAAATATAAACACTATTCACATCCCAAAACGGAGACGTCGCCGTTAGAAAGGCAGACGTCACAAGCAACTCAACGAAGAATGGTCCGGCGTCTCCTTTTGGAGCTTTTTCGAGATGGGATACAGGATTTACGGGGCCGTTCTGCTAACTTCATCGATGGGCCGCACCCAGGCTGGATGCAACTTTCTGAGCGACTATTACAGTTGAGCCGAACCAAGCGGTGTACGTGAATCATGACCCGTATGCACAAAATCTGCTTCTTTCTCCAGTTGCTCTGGTGCTCAACTTATGTAGCTGCCGTGCTGCGCACATTGTCGCACCTGCAAATAGTGTCATCGTCATTACGCAGAGCTTAATTACTCGTGATGGAACGCCCATCTTATTAATCATCGCTGTACTAGCTAGTAGGTAAAAAAGTTTTCCAACTCTTGTAATTATCATAGAAGATTCTTTCGAGAAACAAAAGGGACGATATATTTCCTACTTAAACGTTGTGTCTTAGTTATCGTAGAAGAATCTTTCGAGAAACAAAAGGGACGATATAGTTCCTACTAAACCTTCTCGTCTTAGAATATGTACAACAGACTTATATCAGTCATCTATAATCTTTGTTATGTAGAATTTTTTGCTGACATGGATGAAAAAAATAAAAGAGAGAAAGATGTTGTCTACAATCCTGTAACCGACTATAGCACAAAAATCAAGAAAAACATTAAAAGAATGTGTGTTCTATAAAGACAACTAAAAAGACAGCAGCCGTCTGTACCGTATAAGCTGTCTTTAATGCTGTCTATAGGTAATATAGAAAATTGCTATAGACAACAGCTGTCTATAATATTATATATGCCTTTAGCAGCCATCTTCGTCCTGACTCCTGAGAGGTACCAGCATCACTGTACATGGCTTATTGAAAGCGATACATCTGCATGCACTTTTTTTTTGAGCGGGTACAGGCGCAGCGTTTAAGCCAAGGTTGAGGTGACCGATCTTGAACCTTCCTCCCGGCACAAAAGAAAAACGTGGAACCCTATCAGTATATCTCGGATTCATTAAACGATACACACTTATTTCTAGCTCCTCTCCATCTTTTCTCTCATCCGTGACCATGGCTTCAGTTGCACTACTCTTCCTCATGGCCATCCTCTGCGCCGCACGGTGCTTCTGCTTCGCATCGGACACCATCTCCGCCAACTCCGCCATCTCCGGGAGCCGGACCGTCGTGTCGAAAGGCGGCAGCTTTGAGCTGGGCTTCTTCCGCCCTGCAGGCAGCAGCAGAAACACATCCTCCTCGCGCAACAACTACTACGTTGGAATCTGGTACAAGAAGGTCGTGTCGCAATGCACGCCCGTCTGGATCGCGAACAGGGCCGCGCCGGTGGCCGACCCGGCGTCCTCTCGGCTCGCCATAGCGGCCGACGGGAACCTCGTGCTCATCAGCGAAGCCAACGAGCTCGTCTGGTCCACGAACATCAGCTCCGCCGGTTCGAACGGCACCGTGGCCGTCATCCTGGACACCGGAAACCTCGTTCTCTGGCGCGAGGAAGACGAGTTCTTGTTGTGGCAGAGCATGGATCACCCCACCGACACGTGGCTCCCGGGAGCCCGGCTCGGGCTGAACAAGGTCACCGGCGACGCGCAGACGCTGCTCGCTTGGAAGAACTCCGGCGATCCGGCTCCCGGCGTGTTCTCTTTGGGGATCGACCCGGACGGGACCAGCCAGTACTTCATATACTGGAGCAGTGGCGAGTGGAACGGCGACATATTCGCCGGCATCCCGGAGATGACGTCGCACTACATCTACAACTTCGAGTTCGTGTCCAATGCCAACAGCAGTTACTTCACCTACTCGCTGCAGGACCCCACGGTCATCTCCAGGCTCGTCTTGGACGTCTCCGGCCAGGTGACGCAGCTCACGTGGGTGCCGGCCGCCGATGGGTGGCAGCTTTGGGTCGGTGTACAAGGGAGCGTTTCCCGGCGCCGGCGCCGTCGTCGCGGTGAAGAAGCTCGAAGGCCTCCTCCACGTGGGCGACAAGCAGTTCCGGAACGAGGTGCGCACCCTCGGCACGATCCACCACGTCAACCTCGTCCGCCTCCGCGGCTTCTACTCCCGCGGCGGCGACCGGCTGCTCGTCTACGACTACATGCCGAACGGCTCATTGGACAAGGTGCTATTCGGGAAGAAATCCTCCGCCATGTTGAGCTGGAGTGCGAGGTACCAGATCGCGCTCGGCGCGGCGCGGGGCTTGCTGTACTTGCACCAAGGGTGCAGAGACTGCATCATCCACTGCGACATCAAGCCGGAGAACATACTGCTGGATGGGAAATTCGTGGCCAAAGTCGGGGACTTTGGCCTCGCGAAGCTGGTGGGGAGGGACTTCAGCAGGGTGCTCACCACGGTGCGGGGCACCATCGGGTACCTCGCGCCGGAGTGGATCTCCGGCGTGCCGATCACCGCCAAGGCGGACGTGTACAGCTACGGGATGGTGCTGCTGGAGATCGTATCCGGCAGGAGGAACACGTGGTGCTCGGCGTCGGCGGTGACGGGGGAGCAAGGCGCGTGCTCGAGCTACTTTCCGCTGGTGGCCGCGAGGAACGTGCACGAGGGGGAGGTCGTCGGGCTGCTGGACGCGCGGCTGAACGGCGACGCGGACGTGCGTGAGCTCGACCGCGCGTGCAGGGTGGCTTGCTGGTGCGTGCAGGACGACGAGGCTCACCGGCCGACGATGGAGCAGGTGGTTCAGGCGCTGGAGGGCGTTGTGACTCTCGATGTGCCGCCGATTCCGGCGTCGATGCAGGCTTACGCCGACGATGCTGGTGCTGTGGACCACGCGTACTTGTCCGACGACTACTCCAAGTTGCAAAGCTCTTCTTAGTTAAGCTTGGGCCGTGTCTGCCCACCACGTTGGAGACTTTGTTCACTGTGCATTAGCGTACGCGTAAATTTTCTTTTTTTTTTTTTGAAAAGGGGGAACCCTAGCTTTTAATAGAAAACCAATAACAAGGTTTTACAACGCAAAACAGTAAGCAGAAACTGGGGACTCCAGTTACCTAAGCAAGAGACCACAAAAGACACAACCGCTCCAACATCGAAACGAGCACTAACGACCAAACAGTCCAGCACAACAACCAGCCCTATTACACAGCTAATAACAGCAGGAGCCAAAACATTAGTAGCTCATCACAGATAACAGCTACCTATTAGATAGGCTAGTATTCCTATTACAAAAGTCTTTCGCCCAAGCTTCAGAAATTGAAATGAGCCGATCCAACTTATCACCATCATTCTTTTTCACAAGGATCCTCGGTATTTGCAAACAAGATAAAGCTTTGAAGATGACATCTACTGAGTTCTTAATATAACTCTTGTCAAACACCATATTGTTCCTAATTCTCCAAAGAGTCCAAGCCGTAGCTGCAAAACTAAACAAAGCAACATGATGATTAGCCCCTTTAACATCCAACCAATTCGATTGGAAGTCATCAATACAAGTGGGGTTTCGATTCCAGCCGAGAATCTCTGTAAAACAAATCCACAAGAATTTGGAAATAACACAGGAAAACAGAATGTGATTAATAGTTTCTTCCACCCCACACAAGAGACAGTTAGCATTACCTTTCCAACCCCTAAGTTTAAGCTGATCCATAGATTGGGCTCTATTTTGATAACAAAGCCAAACAAAAATTTTAACTTTCAAAGGGCACTTGTTTTTCCATAATCTGATTAATTTCCTGTTGTTAACACCCCAAACAACAAATGCTTATACAAAGACTTGACCTAAAAACCCCAGCTCTCCATACACAGATTGGTTTGTCCTGTTGACATCCAAATCCACATTCGATGTCATTTTGAACTCCTCCCATTCTTGCATTTCTCTAACCCCAAACCTCCTTCTAAAAGGTTACTCCAAACCCACCTGCACCCCTTCCTTCACACTAATCACTTTGGAGACCCACACAAACAAGCAGGTTGTTGTATTTGATTTTAGCGGACACTCCTCGATCCAAGCATCATTCCAAAAATAAGTATCTTGTCCATTACCCACCTTGTATCTCACCCCCAAATTGAAAAACTTATTAACTTTCATCAAACTCCTCCAGAGCTGAGAACCTCCTAAAATTCTAGCTTCCTTAAAGACCCCAGTGGGAAAGTATTTAGCTTTTAAAATATTCCACCATAAGTCAGAATCTGTGGTTTTAATTCTCCAAATCCATTTAGCCATTAAACAATCATTCATCACCCGTGTATTAATAATCCCCAAACCACCATAGTTTTTTGGTCGACACACCACACCCCAACCCGACCATATGATACTTAAATTTGTTGGTAGTGCCCTCCAAAAGAAATTGGCTCGATCTGTCCATCTTCTTGTGAGACTCTTCCTAAGCCTATAAAACCCATAGTATATATTGGTAAACCGCTCAAAGCTACTGTTGATCAATGTTAATCTGCCTCTAGACGATAACAAATTGCTTTTCCAATCGATCCAGATTTTTTCCGGTTTGGTGATCACATTTTCAGAAGCTTTCGCCCCTAACGCTCTGTCACCAATCAAGATACCTAAATAATTCATGGGTAAATGGGCCCTCTTGCAATTGAAAATCTCCGCTACTCTATAGGCTTCTTCATTCTCCACCCCTAACACAAAAACTTCACTTTTATGGTAATTGATTTTCAGCCCGGACATCCACTCAAAACAATATAACAGAAATTTAAGGTGCAAGAAATACTCCTCCCCATATTCAATCATCAGCACCGTGTCGTCTGCATATTGCAAAACAGGCACCCCTCCTGGAATTAGATGAGATATCACCCCCTTAATCAGACCTCTATCTTGAGCTTTATACATCAATTCTGCTAGAGCGTCCGCAGCCAAGTTGAACAAGAGAGGGGAGAGTGGGTCTCCTTGTCTCAAACCTCTAAACGTTTTAAAATAAGATCCCATCTCACCATTCACATTAATACAGACTTTACCCCCTTTGACTGAACTCATAATAGTCTTAACCCACTTGTCCGAAAATCCTTTACCCTTCATCACTTCTTCCAGGAACTCCCAATTGATTTTATCATAAGCTTTCTCGAAATCCAATTTTAAGATCACCCCTCTTCTTTTAGAAACCTTGATATCATGAAGGATTTCATGAAGAGCCACCACCCCATCCAAAATATTTCGACCTTTAATGAATGCCGATTGGCTCTTATTAATAACTTTGTCTGCCAATAACCCCAACCGATTGGCCAAAAGTTTCGTTAAAATCTTAAAGCTAACATTAAGAAGACAAATCGGCCTGTACTGTTTAATGTTGTTGACATCTTTAAGTTTCGGAATCAACGTAATCACCCCAAAGTTTAATCTTTTCAAGTCTAGATCGCCTGTCATAAGATCCTTAATCATAGCCATGAACTGAACCTTCTGCACCCCCAAAATTCTTTATAGAACAGACTAGGAAAACCATCCCACAGTCTTTGAATTAGCAGGAAGCTCCTTGATCACCTGACTAACTTCCTCTTCAGAGAAATCTGCCAGTAGCAAGCTATTATCTGCCTCTGCTAATTTATAACATCTGTTCCAGAAACCTTCGGCCAATCCCACCTCTCGGTCCCCATCTGACCCAAACAGCTCTTTATAAAAGCTATCAATATGAGCTCTTATTTCAGCTTTATCTGTCAAAACATTCTCATCCTTGTTCGGTCAAAATCTGATTTTTCCTTCTCCTACCATTGGCACATTTGTGAAAGTAACCTGTGTTGGAGTCTCCTTTAAGCATCCAATTCAAATTGCCTCTTTGCTGCCAGTGAAACTCTTCAGTCGCAAGTAGTTGTTCTAGCTCAACTTCCAAGGAGTACCTTAGAGTCCACTCATCACAATTTAAAACCCTAACTTCTGCAATCAAATCAAAATTTTTAATCTGCTCCACCAACTTCAATTTCTTAACTTTGTAATCCCCATTGAAGTTAGCTCCCGAGCCTCTTAGAAATCTTCTGAGAGACGCTAAGCACCCATTCCAAATTTCCATAGAATAGCAACCTTCCGGAGCTCTATTAGTGCTCTCATTCCATTTAGTCATAATAAGTTCCCTAAATTTCTCATGACACAGCCATTTAGCCTCAAAGAAAAATCTCCCAGATTTAACATGGTCTCTCTCACCAGAATTCAGCAGAAGAGGACTATGATCTGAACCTACTCGCATCAGACAATGCGCCTGACAAAGAGGGAAATTAGATTCCCAATCAGTTGTCACAAAGATCCTATCCAAGTTGACCATCACTGGATTATCCCGTTTGTTAGTCCAAGTATATCTCGCACCTTTTTTCTTGACTTCCAATAACCCATTATCAGAGATGAAATCATTAAAGAGGTCTATCAGACCATGGTCCAGATGACCATTATTTTTGTCCCTAGCCTCTCTAATCAAGTTGAAATCGCCCCCCATCACCATTGGCGAGATTGAACTTTTGCATTTTCTATCAAGTTCATCCACAAAAAGTGGGAGAGCTCATGCTTGGCAGGACCGTAAACCACAACCACTTCCCATCTGAAGTTAGTCGCCCTGTTACGAATCCCCATACTGACAAAGAACATGCCAGAATCATGAGTTTCCACTTCAAAAAGCTCTTCTTTCACCCCCAACAAAATACCCCCTGAATGTCCAATGGCTGGAATCCAATGCCACATGAAGGTAAATTACACCCCAAGTTTGTAAGATCTCTAACCGAAAACTCTTTTTTAATAGTCTCCTGCAGCCCCACAATGTCTAAGTGTTCATGCATTAACAACTCCTTGAATTGTCTTCTTCGCGCCGCCTATCCCAAACCTCTAATATTCCAAAATAAACATTTCATGGTTTAAACTCTGCACCCCCTTTTTTCTTTGCCTTGCTGCCCAATTTCTTACTTATCTTGAAACACAGAAACACCCTTTTTTCACACATTTCGATTACGTGTTAACATTCTCCAACTTGCTAACCACCTCCGAAGACTCACCTTTCTTAGCTTCAACTGAAACTTGAGCAGCTTTTAGCTAACGCCGCTCTAACAATTTCTTGGGCCTGCATTGCTGTGATGATTTCACAAGATTTTGTGCAATGGTTGCCCAAAATAATATCACAAGAGGAAGCAATATCTTCTAAGTGACTAATTGAAGTATTATTAAGCACATTAAAAGGGTTTTTAGTGTTACCTTGAGAATCCAAATTTTGAGAGGATTTAAGAATTGATGCCTTCCTTTCCATTGATATGCCTGCATCCTGTATTCTAGAACTTTTCCTAATTGCCACAGGAGGATCAGCAAATCTATTTATTTTCCCTTTCTTTTTTTTACTGGAGATCCAACATTCTTTCTCTTCCTCTGCAGCTAACCCCTCACAGACTGCTAACTTACCACCCTGTTGTGAATATACTGTCTCCACCCCCACACCGGATTGAAGAGCATCCTTTACATCAACCAGATGTTCTGAAATAATGCAACTCTTCTCACCTTTTTTGAGAGTATCACTTACTACTGCCCCTTTAGAAATCTCTGTGACAATAGTCTTGAGCTCAACTTCAGAAGTTGATTCTTTCATAGGAGTCTCCAAACAAGGCCAACAAATAGCCGGTATCATAGTAAGACCTCCCTCAGAATGTACCTCAATGTTCTGATGATTAATGATTGCCTCTTTCTCCAAACTTTCAACCTCCACCCCTTGTGAGGTCATTAATCCTTCCTTTTCCAGAGGGCAAACAACCACAAACTTCTTATCTTGAACTGGCTCAGAAGGGAGACTGTAAGATAAAGGAACTATAGCTAAAGCATTAAGACTCTCATCCATTGGATTATCCTCCACCGCCATTCCAGCACTGTTGGACACAAAAGATAATACAAG
Source organism: Phyllostachys edulis (assembly GCA_036346405.1). Classification (NCBI taxonomy): domain Eukaryota; kingdom Viridiplantae; phylum Streptophyta; class Magnoliopsida; order Poales; family Poaceae; genus Phyllostachys; species Phyllostachys edulis. Next base: position 9,326,064 of record CM070552.1, read on the forward strand.
CGAATTATTATCTTGGGATTCAATCTGACACCCCTCAATATCTGACAACGACTCATCAGTGGAAATATTAATCATTTGCAAAGCCAAAATTGGCTCCTCCACTGCTTCTTTCATAGACTCCTCTCCTTCTCCCAAACAAACCTCATTCGCTTAAAATCAAACTTCAAAAATGCCCCTTTATCAGCATCATCCTCTGATTGTTCCAAAGAATTGTCACACCCCATTAAACTCTTCTTGTCACACCCTTTGTGCTCCTCTACCTTATGTGAAGCGCTAAGTCTACTTGACTCAGCTCGCTGTATTGCAACCAAGTAAGAATCCTTTTTCCCTTTAACATCCTCTTTCCCCAAATGTTGTTTGCCTTTGTCCTTTCCAGAACCGCCACCACCCTGTTGCCCAGACGACTGATTAGTATCCCCACCAAATTTCTCCACCATTTTGTCCCATTCTGCTCTATAATTACTACTGTGAGAATCTTCCTCCTCCTCATCGTCCTCTTCATCCTTCTTCTTGTGTTTATGGTTTTTATGAAAGTGGTCGTACACAGGACCACTCTTCTTCTTTGAAGTACCCCCCTCAGATTCAAACTTTATTTCATATCCCATGGAATTTATAAAGATCTCGACAAAATAGTTAATTTTTGTGGGATCTCTACAAAGCACTTTAACTCTCACTGGATCAGCTCTTAGCAAACTTAACTCATCTACTTCAAGTGGCTCCCCCACTGTGCTAGAGATGTTCATAACCAAAGCAGTAGTCTTCGCAGGAGACGGTATGCCTGATACCTTAATCCACCCAGCAGTGAGTATCGAAGAAGCTTCTGGATCAAGAGTTGATTTGTCGATTTTTGCCTTAATAGAATGCTGAGCCAATTCCACACTTCGAGCTTTTGACCAAGTTTCCAACATCGCTTTGGAAGGGAAGACAACCCCAAACTCAGAATCGAGAATCTTCTAACCTTCCAATTCCAATCTGCTTGAATTAAATGTTTGAATTCAGCTTCTATTTTTGCCTCGATGGCCACCTTCAAGAATACTCAAAACCCCGAAGCTTCATTTAATTGAGATAATTTCAAACCTGGTTCTTGAATCTTTGTAAAAGCCTTGTCCCGAATGCCAAATCCACATAACTTCAAACCCACGTTCTTCTTTTCCTCGTGGCGGTGGAAGACCAATGACCAGATTTCTTACACTTAAAACAAACAGGAGTATTAGTGCATCGGCCCGGTAATGCCCTCGATTGGAGACATCTAAAACAAATGCCACGATCTTGACCCTCAACACCCCCTGTTTGCACCAATTTCACCCCAAGATTTTTTGCTATTATCACCTTTAACGAGATCATCGAGAGGTGTCGAGGATTCGCATTTTTAGGATTATTAACCCCAAAGTCTTTGCTACCACCAAAATCCCCTCGCAATCCCTCTCAAAGAATCATCCCTCGGCTATCATGACCTTGATACCAATTTTCCCCGAAAATCATATCCTCGAATCTCGACCTCCAAGGCGGGACTCAAATCTATCCTTGTTAGGCTCATGAAAACCATATTATGCGTGCACAGGTTGTAAGAGCTCCCCGATGAGATTCCCGATTTCTCCACTTCAGATCTTGATCTCGACGAAGCTTTGTTCTCGATCTTCTTCCACCAAAAGATCATCCTCGTTCATCCATCTCCTCGGGCGGATCTTTTTCCCCAATGTTTGACCCCTCCTCCAAAGCACGCGGATAGCGGCCCTTGCCCTATCCATCGTCTCACCCTCAACACTTCGACGAAAAAGAACGCGTGAGCGGCGGTTCCTGAATCCGCTTGACCACCTTCGCTCTACCACCCGCACGATGAATCTCACGTTGGTGGCTAGGAACCCTAACTTCGCCAACACAGCGTTCTTTGGTATCGAGACCCAAGAAGATTTCGAGCGCCACGCCAGAATGCGCATAGAGATCTCGCCAAAGACGCACTAAAGCGATGTACCTTCCCTGTGTTGTAGCCTTTGTCTTCGTCGTGCCCCTGGTCGCAATCCACACGCGGTGAATCCTCAAGAGACACGACCTCCCTTTAGCCGATGCACGGCGGATGGAACCGCCACCACGCCGTCGAGAACCTTCGTCCGCTAGCTTCAAGGGCAACACCGACCTTTCCCCCGAGACGAGCTCGAGGATATCCCACGCCGATTGGCCTCGTGGAAACCCTAACCGCCGTCAAGGGCGAGTTAGTCTTTTTCGCCATCGTCGCCCGCCAGATCACAACAAAGAATCCCATCAAAAGCTCGCAGATCTTGGAGTGGTCGCGCGTGAGGATGTTGTATCTGATCGAGAGGCGGTGTCGGCCGGCGACGACCACGATGAGTCGGCGCCCGGCGATAGCCACGCAGTCCCGCCGTTGATGCTAAGTCGCCGCATGTGCAACCAAACCTACCTGCGCGTAAATTTTCTTGATAATTGTGTATGCATATAAATGACACTAGCTTAATGCTTCCTAGCTTGCAACGATCAAATAAGATGGGCGAACAAATTCTACTTTGGAAAATTTTGGGTCATTTGTTTGCGCTTGAGTTTAGACAATAGGAGCGATCAAGGGCATTAAATTCTTCGCCGAAGTCACGCCGTCGCTCGCGCCGTCTCTCTGAGCAGCGTGAAAGCATCGAGCGACTACGACGCCTGCGTGACGAGTCGCCGAACAGCAGGTGCAAGCGAAGGCATACCGAAGGCGAAACGCGACCGGGAGATAATGCCCGTGAATGGGCGAAGAGGCCGCCGATTCTACCAGCTATAATAAAAGTAGTACGTATTAATCTTTTAAATTGTACTTTACAATCTATTTATCGTATCATATGTCAATATTGTCTTCTACAAATTAGTCATAAAACTATTCTTATCAAGCCTTATATGAATACTAGTTGTATACATTTCCCTACGACTTGCTGAGTACTTCAAGTTCTCACGGCTTTGCGATATTTGTTGATCAATCACCGAAGAAGACCCGGAGAGCACCGAGTTCTTCGAGCAAGACTACTTCGAAGACCATGCGTATTAGGCCGCGTCCTCCACTCGATTGCATGTGGGGCATGTCGTATGGCTTCTACGAGTTGTTTTTTTCCGCTGCAAGTGTACTCTTTTGTCTTAAGCCCTGCGTGGCAAACTCTGTAAAACTTCACCATAAGGTCCTGTTGTTGCTAAGTAATATTAATTCATCTTTTCTTAGCTATTTGGTTGTATGGTTATGATTTCATCATTGTTGCAACTGTGTAGACTAGCTACTGATCTAGGACTAGTTTAGAATACACAGAGGGTCTCAGAGTTGCATATCCAGGATCCTGACAACTCCTTCTTCCTCAAAATCTCCCGAAGAAGCAACGTCTACTCGCAAACAAAACAAATGTCATAGCTAAAAGATTAGACAGTGGATACGGAGGGTACCCCGTACCCTTTATTTTGGGAGAAGGGCCGGAGAGGAGAGGAGCCAAAGACAGGACAATAAGTATATGTATTGTCTCAAGTGTAAATGAGGATCTCCTCTCCCTTACATACCCATGGGGCTTTACTTATAGGGGGCAAGAAGGGACATTTATCTTCTTTCCCCCATAGGCGAGAGAGAGAAATGGTAACTTAGGTACATTTGCCTAAAAGATGCTATACAAGCTAACTTTACATATGTACAGTACCCCTGACAGCACACCGGTATTCCGACGATCCTAGGGTGCGGGGCATTCCTTGGTGCCCTGCTACGACAACTCCCTCGTCTGTGTGGTCCGAGGTCACGAGGACAGGTCCCGCGGTCCTGAGGGGCGAGCGGACGCAATCCTGTCACCCCCGGCCCCTCGGGGTCGGGATACTCAGGAGACACAGTGTGAACAGTGAAGGGGCCCGGAGCGACCGGGGCGGGCGACCGAGGGTGCTCGAGGCAGGCGCCGACGGTGCTCCAGAGGCGGCCGGAGGCGAGGCGCCGAGGGTGTGCCGGAGGAAGATCTATGTCGGAGTCGCCTTGCCGAGGCTACAGCATCGAGGCGGGCAGTGAATGACGGCGGAGCCTGTGGGGGCGAAGTCGACGCGGAGTCGCCACGCCGAGACATGGCCCTCGAGGCGGGCGGTGCGTCGGGGCCACCCCGCCGAGGCAATAGCCTCAAGACGGGCGGTGAGCAGCGACGGAGCCCATGGGGGCGAAGACGACGTGGAGCCGCCACGTCGAGGTATGGCCCTCGAGGCGGGCGGTGCGTCGGGGCCACCCCGATGAGGCGATAGCCTCGGGGTGGGCGGTGAGCAGAGGTAGAGCCCGTGGGGGTGAAGTCGACGCGGAGCTGCCACGCTGAGACATGGCCCTCGAGGCGGGCGATGTGTCGAGGCCGCCCCGCCGAGGTGATAGCCTCAAGGTGGGCTGTGAGCAGTGATGGAGCCCGTGAGGGCGAAGTCGACGCGGAACCGCCACGCCAAGGCATGGCCCTCGAGGTGGGCGGTGCGTCGGGGCCGCCCCGTCGAGGCGATAGCCTCGAGGCGGGCAGTGAGCAGCGGCGGAGCCCATGGGGGCGAAGTCGACGCGGAGCCACCACGCCGAGGCATGGCCCTCGAGGCGGGCGGTGCGTCCGGGCCACCCCGCCGAGGCGATAGCCTCAAGGTGGGAGGTGAGCAGCGGCTGAGCCCATGGGGGCGAAGTCGACGCGGAACCGTTACGCCGAGGCATGGGATGCGTCAGGGGGCCGTTGCTGCCCTTGTTTTTTGATTATTTCTTCAGGGTGACAGCTTGCTATGCCCTATTGAGGGCCTGGTATCGTCCCCCCATTCGGCCATTCCTGATCGAGTGTGCTCGCGACTTGGAGTGGCGTGTAGGGGTTATGTTTCTTTTTGTGCTGATTGGGCTCGTTTGAGAGCTGAAGGCTAGCGAGGGGGAGGCGAAGCCGAACGTGGTCCCCCAACTTTCTTTGATTGGGCTCATTTTGAGAGCTCAATGCTGGCGAGGGGGAAGCACGGGTGCGTACGATCGAGCTTTGATCCATCGAACTGTCTGAACCCGTCCATATTCCCTACAACTAGCAGCAATCATCCCTAGCTAGGCTAGGTTCTAAGTGCCGCCTGACCTTTCCTGACCTTGTCGTTGTTCGTGATGGGACTGGACTAACTGGCGGGGGGAGGCAGAGAGACCGTCCCCTACACACTTTTATTTTCTTTTCCCTTTTCTTATAAGGTTCCGGGGAGCCCTACTGCTCTGTTGTGAGGAGGCGAGGCCTCGATCGTCCCCCATACTTTTTTAGATAGGGCTCCGGGGAGCCCTAATGCTTTGTTGCTAGGGGAGGCGAAGCCTCGCGTTGTCCCCCATCTCTTTATACCTTTTAGGATAGGGCTTCGGGGAGCCCTAATGCTTTGTTACAAGGGGGAGGCGAAGCCACGCGCCATCCCCCATACCTTTTAGGATAGGGCTCCGGGGAGCCCTAATGCTTTGTTGCGTCGGTGAGGATGACACCGTCCCCCCTAGTACGTTTTGGTCTTGGGACCGTGCTGTGCCATGGTTAGGTTTGCGCGTCGTCTTTGTCGAGGCATTCATGTTTGTGGATGGTATTGGCTTGCACCGAGGCTAAAGGCCGTGTGCGGTGGTTTTGTTTTTGTTGCGGCCTCTTGCTGCTTTTTCATTGAATGGGAGCAAAAAGAATGCAATGAGCTACAGCTATTTTTGTACATGCCCGCTCTATTTGGAAATGGTGGTTCTATTTTCCGAGCGTGGGCTCTTCGCGTTCCAAGTGTGGCCCAATTGCTGGTGGCCTCACTTGGCTTGCTGCTCTACTGATGGCAGTGGGAGGCTTGGTTGTGGTTTGGTTTGCTCGGTTGTGGGTGTTCTTGGGAAGGCAGTTGTGCTTGGTTGAGCTGAATGAGAGTGATAGTAGCTTGGCTTTGTGAATGAGGGCTTGTGATATCAGAAAATGATTTATGTGGGGAAGAAGCTTCGGTTGGGCGAGGCCCTCGCGACGGGAGACTCCCTAGTTACCGAGGCGGGGCCTCCGGAATGACTAGGGGTGCACATTTGAGCGTGATATGAGATGTCTCTATGCCGAGACGAGGCCCTCGCGGTGGGATACTCCCTAGTCGCCGGGGCAAGGCCTCCGGAACGACTAGGGGTGCGCGTTTGAGCGCGATATGAGATGTCTCTCCGCTGGGGCGAGGCCCTCGCGGCGGGAGACTCCCTAGTCGCCGGGGAGAGGCCTCCGGAACGACTAGGGCTGCGCGTTTGAGCGCGATATGAGATGTCTCTCCGCCGGGGCGAGGCCCTCGCGGCGGGAGACTCCCTAGTCGCCGGGGTGAGGCCTTCGGAACGATTAGGAGTGCACGTTTGAGCGCGATATAAGATGTCTCTCCGCCGGGGCGAGGCCCTCGTGGCGAGGGACTCCCTAGTCGCCGAGGCGGGGCCTCCGGAACGACTAGGGGTGCGCGTTTGAGCATGGTATGGGATGTCTCTCCGTCGGGGCGAGGCCCTCGCGGCGGGAGACTCCCTAGTCGCCGAGGCGGGGCTTCAGGAACGACTAGGGATGCGCGTTTGAGCGCAATTTGAAATGTCTCACCGCTGGGGCGAGGACCTCGCCTCGGGAGACTCCCTAGTCGCCGAGGCGGGGCCTTCAGAACGACTAGGGATGCGTGTTTGAGCGCGATTTTGAAATGTCTCTCCGCCGGGGCGAGGCCCTCGCGGCGGGAGACTCCCTTGTCGCCGAGGCGAGGCCTTTACAACGACTACGGATGCACGCTTGAGCATGATTTTGAAATGTCTCTCCGCCGGGGCGAGGCCCTTACGGCGGAAGACTCCCTAGTCGTCGGGGCGAGGCCTCCAGAATGACTAGGGATGCGCGTTTGAGTGTGATTTTGAAATGTCTCTCCGCCGGGGCGAGGCCCTCGCGGCGGGAGACTCCCTAGTCTTCGAGGCGGGGCCTTCGAAACAACTAAGGATGCGCATTTGAGCGTGATTTTGAAATTTTTCTCCACCAGGGTGAGGCCCTCACGGCGGGAGACTCCCTAGTTGCCGAGGCGGGGCCTTCGGAACAACTAGGAATGCGCGTTTGAGCGTATTTTGAAATGTCTCTCAGCCGGGGTGAGGCCCTAGCAGCAGGAGACTCCCTAGTCACCGAGGCGTGGCCTTCTGGAACGACTAGGGATATGCGTTTGAGCGCAATTTTGAAATGTCTCTCCGCCGGGGCGAGGCCCTCGCGGCGGGAGACTCCCTAGTCGCCTAGGCGGGGCCATCGGAACGACTAGGGATGCACGTTTGAGCGCGATTTTGAAATGTCTCTCGCCGGGCAGGCCTCTCGGCGGGGAGACTCCCTTGTCATTGGCGAGGCCTTTAGAACGACTAGGGATGCACGTTTGAGCGTGATTTTGAAATGTCTCTCCGCCGGGGCGAGGCCCTTACAGCGAGAGACTCCCTAGTCGTTGGGGCGAGGCCTCTAGAATGACTAGGGATGCGCGTTTGAGCGTGATTTTGAAATGTCTCTCCGCCGGGGCGAGGCCCTCGCGGCGGAAGACTCCCTAGTCTTCGAGGCGGGGCCTTCGGAACAACTAGGGATGCACATTTGAGCGTGATTTTGAAATTTCTCTCCACCGGGGTGAGGCCCTCACGGCGGGAGACTCCCTAGTTGCCAAGGCGGGGCCTTCGGAACGACTAGGGATGCACGTTTGAGCGCGATTTGAAATGTCTCTCCGCCGGGGTGAGGCCCTCGCAGCGGGAGACTCCCTAGTCGCCGAGGCGGGGCCTTCGGAACGACTAGGGATACGCGTTTGAGCGTGATTTTGAAATGTCTCTCCACCGGGGCGAGGCCCTCGTGGCGGGAGACTCCCTAGTTGCCTAGGTGGGGCCGTCAGAACGACTAGGGATGCGCGTTTGTGTGTGATTTTGAAATGTCTCTCCGCCGGGGCGAGGCCCTCGCAGCAGGAGTCTCCCTAGTCGCTAGGGCAAGGCTTCCGGAACGACTAGGGATGCGCGTTTGAGTGCGATTTTGAAATGTCTCTCCGCCGGGGCAAGGCTCTCGTGGTGGGAGACTCCCTAGTCACCGAGGCAAGGCCTTCGGAATGACTAGGGATGTGCGTTTGTGTGCGATTTTGAAATGTCTCTCCGCCGGGGCGAGGCTCTCGCGGTGGGAGACTCCCTAGTCGCTGGGGCGAGGCCTCCGGAACGACTAGGGGTGCGCATTTGAGCACGATATGAGATGTCTCTCCGTCAGGGTGAGGCCCTCGCGGCGAGAGACTCCCTAGTCGTCGGGGTGAGGCCTCCGAAATGACTAGGGGTGCGCGTTTGAGCATGATTTGAAATGTCTCTTCGCCGGGGCGAGGCCCTCGCAGCGGGAAACTCCCTAGTCGCCGGGGCGAGGCCTTTAGAACGACTAGGGGTGCGCGTTTGAGCGCGATATGAGATGTCTCTCCGCCGGGGCAAGGCCCTCACACGGGAGACTCCCTTGTCGCCAGGGCGAGGCCTCCGGAACGACTAGGAATGCGAGGTTGAGCACGATTTGAAATGTCTCTCTGTCGGGGCGAGGCCCTCACGGTAGGAGACTCCCTGATCGCCGAGGCGGGGCCTTCGGAATGACTAGGGATGTGCGTTTGAGAGCAATTGTGTTGCCACGGTGGTGGGCTTATGCACTGCACACTCGTGCGGGTGAGCTAGATCGGTGTGCACCGGGGCTCAAGGCCATGCGCGGTGTCTTAGTTTATACACTCATGCCCGCGGGGGGCATCGGTGTGCACCAGGACTCGAGGCCATACGCGGCGTCTTCGTTTATACACTCATGCCCGTGGGGGCATCGGTGTGCACCGGGGCTCGAGGCCATACGCAGCGTCTTTGTTTATACACTCATGCCCGCAGGGGGCATCGGTGTGCACTGGGGCTCGTGGCCATGCGCGGCATCTTCGTTGCCACGGCGATGGGTTTATTGACGTTGCCATCCTTGTGGGTTTCCGCTTCACACTCGGAGAAAGAGCTAGTGTGCACCGGGGATCATGGCCATGCGCGGCGTCTTTGTTGCCACGGCGATAGGCGTATTGACGTTGCCATCCTTGTGGGCTTCTGCTGCACACTCTGGAGAGAGAGCTAGCGTGTGCCGGGGCTCATGGCCATGCGCGGCGTCTTTGTTGCCACGACAATGGGCTTATTGACGTTGCCATCCTTGTGGGCTTTCGCTGCACACTCCGGAGAGTGAGCTAGCGTGCGCCGGGACTCATGGCCATGCGTGGCGTCTTTGTTGCCACGGCGATGGGTTTATTGACGTTGCCATCCTTGTGGGCTTCCGCTACACATTCCGGAGAGAGAGAGAGAGCTAGCGTGCGCTGGGGCTCATGGCCATGCGTGACGTCATTGTTGCCATGGCGATGGGCTTATTGACGTTGCCATCCTTGTGGGCTTTCGCTGCACACTCCGGAGAGTGAGCTAGCGTGCGCTGGGGCTCATAGCCATGCGCAGCGTCTTTTTCTTCTTTTTTTTTGCCGATGGGCAAAACCGGTCGAAGGGCCCTCGCTTTTTTTTTGTATGATGATTTCTAACCAATTTGAATATTGCACTCGAAGTATGAATTGAGATAGAAATGTAAATGCATGGCAATAAGCTACACAACATGAATGATGTCTAGTATGCACCGGAAAGGGCATTTAATAGAAAAATAATCATGAGGGCTTCACCTAGCCACTAAACACTGCAGGCACTAGAATGTAACATCCCAAATCTGGGTGTGTGTTTCAAATGTAAGAAAATGAGGAGAAATTAAAACTTTTCTTGCATCTTGATGTTTTTGAACTTTTGTGTAATTGTTGTAAAGGAATTGTGGGAAACCAAAAACCTAAATCTCCAATTGACTAAAGTCATGACCTCATTGTTGAGAATCTTGATTCAACCCCTGGAAATATTTTTCCTTGGTTCTAGGGATGCTATGTGACTCCTCTGAAAAACTTCATAATTTTTAGAAATTATTTGATAATTTTTAAGAGGCAGTTAAACCAGTTTGACTCTTGGTCAAACCCTAGAGCAAACCTTGAAGAATTTCTGGAGAAAAATGTTTTGCATAAAAAATCTCTGGAAAATTTACACAAGGTTTATCCTGGAGTTAGAAACCTCCAGTCAAAATTTCAGAATTTTTGGAGTTAGTTAGCTAGCTCTAAAAATTCTTCCAAGTTTAGCTTCTAATTTAAACCCTAGTCAACCGTGCGGTTTGGGTCTAAGTCAGACTCGGGCTCGTGGTTGAACCCTACCCTGCCTTAACGGGCTCGCCCGGTTAGGCGCGTGCGTTGTGGACTATGGGATTTTAATCGGATGGCCCACGTTCAAGTGAACGCTTGGACTTCTGTTTGTCCCCGTCAATCCGAGCTGTTCATTTTTTATCATGCGATCATGAGTTTGGACTCAGGTCAATTGGTTTGGCTCAACCCATTAGTGGTTTGACTCGAGCCGCCCTTTTGTTTCTTTCGCTGGCGAGTGGGCCCTCGTTGCCTGGTCACTTTCTTCCCAGTGGCTCGTCTTGGCGTCATGCCATGGCGAGGCATGGGGCCTTGATGCCTTGGTCGTCCCCGTGCGTCACCTTCAAATGGCTCCAAGCCCGGTTTAATGCTCGTTAGAGCTTTGCCCTCAAAGTCCTCCTTCTACCTGCTCCCATCCTCTCGGCGTGTCCATGGCAGTAGCTTTGACCCGGCTCACCGTGGAATTTGTCGTTGCTCGATCCTTGCCCCTCCGGCTATTTAAAGCCTTTGAGCTCTTCCTTAGCTCTCTTTAAACACCTCCTTGGCTTAACCTGGCTCCCTCTCAGTTGGTTGAGCTCCAAACACCAAAAACCCCCCAAATTGCCATTGTCGGCCACTCAAGCTCTTTGTCGCCGACAGTGCTTCAGTGGTTCCTTCTTCAATTCCTTCACTTAGCCTTGCACCTCTAATCACCTTGAGCAAATCCCCTAACTCAATTTAAGTTTGCCTTCACAAGAATAGCTTGAATTGAGTTTTGCTCTCTTTCGGCCGAAGTTCATCATTTTCTTCCTCAACTTTGGTAAGGTGCTTCATTCTTCAATTAAATGCGCATGGACCATCTATGAGCTATAATGAAGCTAACCCTACCACCCGGTTCTATTCTTTTTGCTCAGACCGGCTTCTCCACGTCGTCTTCCTCAAAGCCGGCGAGGCTCTTTGTTGCTGAAGCTACTCCGGCCAACTCTTTGCTTCTTCAGCGCTAAGGTAGCCTCCTAGTAGTCCCTAGACTCTTGGCACTCGCTTCTTTGAACCACTGCGGAGCTTTTTTTCGCTTTTCGCTTTCGGCAATGCTTGTCACCGTTGCTCCTCTCCGGCTCGCCGGCATTCTAGGCCGCCATCACCGTCGAGAGTGGGCCCAGTGGGTGCGCAAGGCTATTGCGGTCTTGTTCATGCCCTTGGTTTGAGCCGCCGTGACCGGAGTCGCCAGCGGTGAGGCCATTTCCGAGCTCAGCTCGTTGTCGGACGCGATAGTCACTGTTGCGACATCGTTAAGACATTGATTCTGCTCATTAATTGCTGATCATCGTTTAATCATTGTTAATCACGGCTTAGCAATTAATGCTGTCCTAAATCGGGCCTTAAGTGCCACTGACATATGGGCCTAGCACTCTTTAAACCCCCCCCGGCGCGTGCGCAACGTTAAGCTCGCTCTGGACCATCAGATCTAGATCAACGGCCAAGATCTGCTGAGACTTTCGGACCTCCGGGTTTCTCAAATCGATGTGGGCTGTTCATTTCTTGATCTACGGCTCAGATTGCATGAACGTTCGGACTACTGAACCTCCACTGTCCGATCTAGATCCAACGATCTAGATCGCTGTGAGCGTTCGGACCACGAACCTCGGTAGTCCATTTTGAGATCTCTGATCGAGATCTATGGGACTTCGGACCCCAATTTGTTGGGGCCGCGGGGTAGGCTACGATAGCTACAAACAAAAAATTCTACCACGCAAACCCGGGAAGCTAAGCAAGTAGATGATCATAGATCGTTACCACCGACGCGCAGAGTGAGAAAAAGGGTTGGGCGACTGGTCCAACGAAAGCACGTCGATGTAGTGGTGCGTAGTCGATCGTCCAACGTCCAGCAAGTCGATGCGGTGGTCGTAGTAGATCGTCCCCTCCAGCAACCTCTGCAATTCCTCGTGAAGATCACGGATCGTCCTTAAGCGCAACAATCGTAGTAGCGCCTCTCACGGTATCCACGTCGGGCGAGAACAACCATATGCGGTGTGCTAGCACCAAATCGCCGCTGCGAGGCTCTCAGGAAGATGGCGGCTAGGGTTTCGGTGGTGTTTTTCTCGCGTGTCTCCCAACAGCCTCATGCATCTCCTTATATAGTGCTCGTGACGGATCCTATCCGAACACGTTTACGAATCGTATTCGTACTGGTTTGTTTCAACCCGTTAAGTGTGTGACCCTGTAGGTTCATGCGTAATTAGTTTTGACTCGGAAACCCTTTCCGATCACTAGTCATCGCGGCTCCTAGCGAGAACATAGCGATTTCCGAATACACACAAATTATATCGGACGAACCTTAATGCAATATGATCTCTGACCAGGTCCTCATCACTTACGACCGTGTCCTATTTCTATCTGACGGTTAGTATGTAGTCACGACGATTCGTAACTCCTTACGACGAGTTACGACCACTCTGTGATTACGTTCGACCAATCTCGACCAACTCGTATCTCCATACGACCGATGCATGAATCGATCGAGCGAAAGTGACCTACTCGTGTATACTCCTTTTGCCTCACGATGTCGGTTGAACTCGGTGAGATGTTGTGTCATCCATGGATTGTTCAATTCTTTCTCGATCGAGTGTCGAGATAACTTTCGTGGTCGAACACTTGACTACTAGTGGCATGGCCATGCACTTTCTTTATCCGATCTGTGAGGGCCCAAAGACATCTCTCTGTTATGTTAGGAAGGGCAAATCCTATATCCGACCAGTCACATTCCTCTCCATGTTTCACAGCATACCCGAAGCTACCTTTGTAACTACCCGATTCACGGTGTAGCGTTGGCAACCCCTAAGAGTGCTATTACACATGTAGGTGGTTTTGCTGACGTGGCTTCCAGTCAACCCGGTTTCGCCACGTATGCTGATGGGTGGACTAGGTCAGCCGGTCCAGTCATATCCTCAACTCAACACCAACTACCAATTCCCCTTCTCTCTCCCCGACGCCGCCTCCCCATCTTGCCCGAGCGCCACCCCCCATCCCGCCCGATGCCGCCTCCCAATCCGCCTCATGCGGCCAGGCGCGATGGAGTCGGCGTACTCACCGCCTGAACCCGGCTTACTTGGCGGCTCACTTGAGCTCAGGCAACCCGCTCATCCCTTCTCCTCCTCTCTCAAACCCCGGCAAGACATCGCGCCGGATCGGTCGAGGTCGGTGAACCAGCGCTGGTGCCGCCTCACAGGGGAGAGTAGGGTGAGGGTGAGGCGGTGTCGACCTTCAACCTCGGCACGTCTGGCGACTTCGGGCAGGGAGCTTGAGGCGGGCGCAAGGTCGCCCCACCTCCCCGGCCGTGGAGGAGGGCGAGTAGGAGGCCGGGCGGCGCGAGGCGATGTAGTCGCTGCGCCGAGGGGCGGCATTGGAATCCGGTATGGTGAGGTCCTCAAGCCGGTTCTTTGGTGGCAAAGAACACTGGAGCTCGTCTTCATCGCCGAGGTGGCCATCCGACCTCGTCTCCATCGCCTCGTCTCACCAGATCCGGCGGTTGGGATCCGGAGCACGCCCAACGAGCTAGTCTCCATCCAGCGCTCCTGGACTCTGCTTCCACGGATCCGGGCTTGCTCTCGTTGCCGCCATCAGATCCCATCGGATCTGATCCTCCTCATCGCCGCCGCCTGCTGCCGCCGAGCTTGATCCACGCCTCCTCTGCGCTAGATCCGGCGCCTCGTTGATGACTCAAGTCCCTTGTGATCGAGCTCACGGCGCCTCATCCCTGCTATCGCCGAGATCGATCCCCGGCTCCTCTGCACGGGATCCGGCTTCTCCTCACCAGTGCCTCATCCCCATCGCTGCTGAGCTTGATCCACGCCTCCTCGGCCGAGGATCAACTCGCCGAGTGGAGGCATCGACCTCGGGCCGCGGGCGATAACGCCGATGCTCGCCGTCGTCGAGAGAAACCTGACATCCTCCAAACGAGGCGAGATGAAAGAGGAGTAGGGCAAGGACGTGGAGTTCGCTTGAGTTCGCCGAGCGGCGGCACGACGGTTCTTCAAGGTCGACCCGTGGTTCTGAAGGCCGCCCCCAGCAAAGCTCGTTCAACTCGTCGGGAAGTTTGTGGTCAAGCACATGGACTCGTGAGTAGATCGGGCGAGAAGATAGGGGTAGAAGGTCTGCATCGGGAAGAGATCGAGGAAAAATGTGTAGAAACCGACATGTGGGTCTTGTAATATTATAATTTTGATTTCTTGAGTCATCGCCACGTCGCTGACCAAGTCGGCGATCTCGTGGTGAAACCGCTCCACCCGGACGCCATCAACAAAACCACCGCATCATAACAATCTCAATAGGGTAGATTGTCCGGTTTATCCAACACCAGGGGGTCAACATGGGTCGATTTTTTTTTTGGGGGTTAGGTGTCCGCACTTCGTGATACTTGAGGGTAGAATGGACTTCTTCCTTATTGGTTTGATATCTCCATATCTATGACTCGTGAAACATAGTCATCAACCAATACACATGCTAGTCTATTCATATGTGTCCTCATATGTTTCCGACCAGGGATCGTATAAGAATAATTATCGCAGAAATATAGAGTTTCACAACCAAGTCACATAATGAAATATAATCATCTCTATGATTTCCTCTAGGGCATATTTCCAACACAGACCTCCCCGTAGCTTTGGCCGTCCGTTTCTAGATCTGTGGCTCAGATTTGTTGGAACGTTCGGACCGTCCGAACGTTACCTTGATCTGAGCCACCCATCTTTAGATCGACGGTCCACATTCGTTTGGACGTTTGGACCGTCCGACGCCTCCCTCATTGTGGGCCGTTAGATCTAATCCAACGGTTGGCTCTGATTGGCGCTGTGCGCGCTCCGATCGGCCAGTTCGCTTTGGCCATGCCATTCAATATCAACGGCCCAGGTTTTTCTGCGTTGATTTAGTTTTTAGAAAACCCGAGAGCTTTTGTTTGTAAACTGAAAATTGTGTTAAACTTTAAAATTGCTTAACTAATTCGTTTTAACTCCTTTTCGGTTGGTTCAAAATTTGCTAGTTCTGGTTTCAACTAAACTTTAATCTAAAAATTGTTGGAAGCTTAGTTTTGCTCCAGAAAAATTTGTTGGTAGATTAAATTTCTGTTTAGGCTTTATTTGTGCTCTAAAAATTCATTTAACTTGAAAAATGCATAAGTATTTCTCTATAGCTCTTTTTTGAGTGAAACCAAGTTTGTTGGTTTCCTTTGTTAGTGTGCTTAATTGTAGAATAGGTTTTAGGCATGCTGCTGCTCTTAAATTTTCTGTGGTTGCATTTGTTTTGTGCTCTTTTTCATGTCTTTGAAAAATCATAGAAAATGCATCCTAGCTCCAAATGAGGTGAATCAAGTTGTGTTGTTCGTCTCATGAGGTGCTTTGCTTACCATAAAATTTTTAGGTGCAACACCTCTCTGGAAATTTGTGCCAAAAAATTAATTTCGGATGAATAGTAACCGAAATGAATATTTCAACCTTTTTCCAACCGGCTGATCTTGTTTTGGCCATAACTTTAGCATGGAGAATCCAAATTCATTGGTTCTGGTTGCTAAATTCCTTAAAAATCATGCTCTACCCGCTGTAAAAATTTTGGTAGCTTTTGGCTGAAGTTGGTTTTTGAGTCTTTTCGGTGTTCTTCGTTCTTATCGGTTCTTTTCGTTCTTTCGTTATGTGCCGACGAGTTCGTTGAGTTCGAAAGTGATCCTCTGCAGCAAGAAAGCTACTAGCAAGGCAAGCAGTTTGATCATATTAGTCCCATTACTTTCAAAGTCTAAATATCTTGTTTGCAAAGTGTATGTATGCATGCTCTATTTTGTTGTTAAACTATCTATCGATTAGTTGATCCTCTAGATGCATAATCTGTAGGTAAAAGTTTATCCTCTACTACTGAGCCTAGGATTGTCTAGCTGTGATTTAGAGCTTGCTGGATGAGCTCCTATCACTTAGTAGTTTACGAGTTGTGGTTGCTTAGTCATGCTTAGCTACCGGTAGAATTGGGCGGTTATCGACTTAGTCGATAACTTTGATCACACAAATCTTATTATTACCTTATGTCCAGCACTTTGTGCTTTGTTACTTTGTCAGGTATAAAACTGAAAATAAAATGTTTGAGACTTGGGCATATGGTAAGATGGTGTGGTTATCTGGTGTGTGGTGGTATGCTTGAGTCAACAAGGACCGAACATCTTGTTACACTAAACCAAGCATTTTTGCGTGCTAACCACATGAGGGGGATATGGGACCTCTCTTGACTTAGTACTTTGGTGTGGGTTAGCTCCGAGTCGCAGGAGGTTGTGTGTGTGTGTTGTGTTGAAAAAGAAACTTGTGTGTACGTGTGGGTGAGCGGGAGTGGAATCCTATCTAGGTTCTCCACACCGAAGGGCATTGTAGTTGTCCGGGAGCTTTACCCTATAGTGGTAGTTGACTTTCGGCTTTACAATGACTCTGTCTCAACGTATGGGTTTCTATCCATACGGGCGACTCGTAGTTAATACACAATATTGGAAATGTCTCGTAGGACTTAGCCGTGCCAGCATACCAAAGGAAGTGTGCTTAATCTTGTGGCAAAAAGGTGGTCTGACGTGTGGGTACATTGGTACACCCCTACAGGGTTTCAAACTATTCGAATAGCCTCGTCCTAGGTTATGGACATGCTTGGGTAAGTCTTTCGAGAGTTAGACTATAACATTTTAATTAAAACTTGTTGTGGGTGGTACGAATCGGTAATTCGTGCTATTGTTGTGGTGGCTATTGGGTTAGCCACTTCGGGATGTCTTTATATTGTTATTATGTTTTGTCTCATTGTTATTTGAACAATAAAAATAGATTGCAAAATTGCTTTCAAGTTACTACATTATTGCAAAGGAAAACTTGCTTTATGCTGAAAATGAACCTAGAGCCTTCTCCTTGATTAAGCTTACATGTAGCTATGTATAGGCTATTACCTGTAAGTCTTGCAAGTACATTTTTGTACTCATTTGCATTGCTTAATTGTTGCAGAGGAGGTTGATCCCCAAGGGATTGACTATCGTGAGATGGACTTCGACTTTGACAACTAGGTTGGCGGCCCGGTCGGTTGCCTTGTGGGCTAAAGGCAAACCGTATGGCTTTTACTTATTACCATCTTATGGCTTTTGCTTCCGCTGTTATTTTAGCTCTTTAGCTTGTGTTGTGGTCGATTGGCCCTTGTTGTAATAACTCTATTATGTCTTTTGATTTGTAAAGCTTTTGATTCGGTTCTATGTGTTGATTGGAATTGATGCATAATTTTGTAAAGGGGGTATGTGTACCGTAAATTCTGGGAAGTACATGTATCTCGAGGTTAGGATTATTTGATTTGTAATGCTAGGACCAAGTGGATGGTTAAGCATTACAAGCCAAACAATCCGGGTTCTCACATAGAAGTAGGTAAATCTCCCTTGGATTGATTGCTTCCCCTTGGACTAGTTGGTAGCTAGCAATTAGTGCGGTGGTCCCTTACTCACGTGTTGCTTCACTAGCTTCGTGGAACCAAATGCACACTACAGGTGAGGAGTAGTAGTGCGTTAGTGAAAACGAGGAAGGCACATACTTGTCTTTGGTGGCTGCGAGGTGGTGCTTCGGGTCTGCCCCGAGGTAACGAGCAAAGTGGAGCCACTGCGAAGACGCCCCAAGGCACCACGAAGTTGTGGCGGCGGCCCTTGGCTGCTATGTAGAGCCGACGCGCAAACACCCCGAGGGGGCTCGAAGTTGCACCAAGGTTGGAGCTCGCGCTGAAGGGGGCCAAGGCATGGCTGGAGGCCTCGGCTGCAGTGTGTTCTCTCTTCTGTGCTGCCCGTGCTTGAACGAAGGGGCTATGGGCACCCTTCGCTCTTTCCAAACTGGAGCAAGCGCGGCAGCCATGAGGGAGCCGGAGGGCCGAGGTGGATGTTGCACGGGGCGCGCCGCCAGCGCCTTGAGGTCTTCAAGGCTTCGGGTGCTTCGAGCGGGCGCACGCCTCGGTAACGAGGCTGCGGCGGTAGTGGGTTGCGAGGTGGTGGAGGCCTCGAGGGGGCTTCGGGCGGGGAGCCTGTGCTGGCGGAGGTTGTCCGCGGTTGGTGGAGGCCTCGAGGGGCCCTTCGAGCGTGAGGCGGAGGAGGGCTCCGGGTGGACGGAACTGCTGCGGAGGTGACGCTGCGTGGAGATGCTGCTCCGGAGGACCTCTGGTTGATGGCCAAAGGTGCGGCGGAGGTAATGCCGGCCTTCGGCTGGTGCTTCGGGTGATGACCGAAGATGAACCGAGGGCATTGTGGGTCTTCGGGCTGAGGGTGGGGTGATGACTGAAGGTGACCGAAGATGAACTTGGGCATCCTTTAGTTGTGATGTGGTGTGGTGTCTTTAGTTGATCCTCTTATGTGCAGCTTCTTGTTCGGTCCACACGGACGATGCCAATTGTCATAGCTAAAAGACTAGATAGTGGGTACGGAGGGTACCTGTACCCTTTATCTTGGGAGAAGTACCGGAGAGGAGCCAAAGACAGGACAATAAGTATATGTATTGTCTTAAGTGTAAATGAGGATCTCCTCACCCTTACATGCCCATCGGGCTTTACCTATAGGGGGCAAGAAGGGACATTTACCTTCTTGCCCCCATAGGCGAGAGAGAGAGAAATGGTAACTTAGGTACATTTGCCTAAAAGATGCTATACAAGCTAACTTTACATATGTACAGTACCCCTGATGGCACACCGGTATTCCTGACGATCCTAGGATGTGGGGCACTCCTTGGTGCCCTACTACGACAACAAATAAATAAAATAAATACAAACTAGAGAGAAAACAAACTCCAAAAATTAAATACAAATCTCTGGAAACTAGATCTCAAATTTAGATGAATTTAGAAATTTGAATGGGCTCAAACGGAGTTCGTATGAGGAAGAACGAGCTTCTGGAAGATCTAAACCTAAAGAAATAGAAAAATTGGATTTTTGGGATTTTCCCGAATTATTTGCCTACTGGAAATCCCAAATAATGACGTCAGCCCTAATTTTCGGAATTAAAAGAAAAACCGGGAAAAAGATACTGAAGCTGACATGTGGGCCCACGGTCCATGGACTGGGTCCACGAAACTGATCTATGGTCTACGGGCTCATGAGTCTACGGAATAGTATATGACATGTGGGACCTACAGGTCAGTGGCTCGATCTACAATAGAACAGATCTATGTGGTTTTGGATCTAGTTTAGGGCTTTGGTATGCCACGCGCGCGCTGATGCGGTGCTGAGCGGACCAACACGAGGCGACACGTAGGCGTATGGGCTGATGTGGCGCTGAGGTGGTGACTAACATGGACTGCCAAGTCGACTAAACGTCGGCGAAGGCTCGGGAACCAAAGGCTCTGGTGAACAGTGGTGTTTGGTCGCCCGGTGAGGGTACCAGCTTGTAGAGGGCGCTATTGCGAACCTCTGGTGTACTCACTGGTGCGGCAAGGTTTAGGCAACAAAGAAGCTCAGTTATTATCGACGATGAGCTCCGATGGTGCTTCGGCGGTGACAAGGGGCGCACAAGGTAGAGCTTGCGACGGTGATGATGATGACATAGACAACGTCGGTGGGCCATCAATGGCGGCGGTGGAATTTGCAAAAGACGAGCTTTGGGGGAAAACCCTAAATCTCAAATCGAGGCGGCGCTAGGGCTTTAGAGGCGAGGAGAGTTGGGGTTTCAGGATGAGGGCGACAAGGTGATCCTTGGGGTGCCTTTTATAGGGTAGGAGCATGACCGAGGTGGCGTATCGGCGGCAGAGTCCAATTCGGAACTAGTGAAGAGATAAAGAAATTGAACAGGATTCGGATGAGATACGATATCGAATCTGTTGCGAAGGATAGAGCTTCTAGATGGTGAGGTCAGCACAAAAAATCTAGGGCAAATCGGCTGTTGTCGGACGAAGCTTTGAAGAACAGCAATGGCGGTTGCGAGCGAGGCTCATGCGAGGATGATGACAGGAGGTAGGGGATGACTGTCAAGCGGGTCCCACCGAGCAGCGAAAGGACGAAGGCGAGCGCTGGTGGGCTACACTAACGGGAAAGGCGGAGTGAATAGGAATGGACCAAAGCAAAAGGAATTCAGCCCATTTGATTAACTGAGATTTTAAATAGATTTTCCAATTTAGAAAATATAGTAAATTCAAATAGCAATTAGAAAATAGCAAATGAACTCAGAAAAATTCTAGAAAAATCTAGAAAATATATCCAACCACATAGAACCCAAATAAAATAGTTTTGGCATTAATTGACGTTGAGATTAACCATATTAAATTGTTTTGTTACTGAAAGTCCATGTTAAGCTTTATTAAAATTTAAATAAAACCCTTGGGTGAATTTTCCAAGGCTAAACTATTCAAAAGATTTTTAAGACTCAAAAATTGGGATGTTACAGCGACCACGTCGATAAGATAGACTACCACGGTGGCTTGACAGCGAAGACGGTGAACGACGGTGATCGGCGGCGAACAAAGTACTCCTCTGGCATCACCGTGCCTCAGCGATCACATCTAGTGGCTCAAATGTGACTAGATCGGCTGACAAGGTGGTCAATGGTGAGGTAGGCAATGGCGGTGGCTCGGGTTGACCGCTAACTAGTGTTGGAGTGCTCCGGCGGGGTTTGGGTGTGTGCAAAAGGTTTGCGGAATCAAGGTGATGTGACCGGGCCATGCACGAGGACCAATGGTCAGCAACGGAGACGGGAACGCGACGGCGTAGCTTTAACGGCGAAATGGTGCTATGGGGTCTGACATTAAATGAGCATGTGAGCATGTAGTACAGAGTTACTATGCATTAAATGAAAAGTGGATATGATATTTGAGTATGAGCATGAAGGGGATATGTGGATGTGTTGATGATGATATTGATTATGGCTATTAAATTCATCGGATCCCGGGCTTTGAATACCCAAAGCCCTCGTATGTGTACAGTACTAGTCACATGATCGGTGGCTACTACACACAACTCCAACATTGGTAATCACATCCATACATTCATATGTACAAAATAAAGCAAGAATGGTACGTAACTTAAGCGATTACAATATTTACATCACAAGGGCCAACAGGCCAAATAGAAACGAGTATCAATAGAGTAGCAACAGTAACAGCGGAAGCAAAATATAGTAAGAGTTCAAAAATTCCAGCGGCATGCCTATCCAAACCCTTAGGCAACCGACTAGAAACAAGTCCTAGAAAAACCCATCACCGAACCCACTGATTCCGAGTGCGAAGAAGACGTCATCTGGCATAGGCTCATCCTCATACTCTGAACAATAATTTAAGCAAGATTGAGTACATTGCGTACTTAGCAAAACTTGTAGTGTATCGCAAAATTTAAATAAATGCAAGGCTAACAGAGGAGGAGGCTCTACTCTTCAAGTTATTTTTAGCATCAAGCAAGTTTTATTTGCAATATCAATACGTAGTACTTTGCAACGGACCTTTCAAAAGCGATTAAATAGATATGGGACAACAAGTAAGTAATTAAAGAATTAACAACTCGCAACCCTCCTTAGCTGCAAGCAACATCTCTTTTTCATCCATATGCATGGCACTCAACTCAAATAACAACAATAACATCATCCCATCATTTTCCAACGAAACTGTTTTTGATGAAAACCAAGACTATACCCATTAAGATTGCACTAAGCACGCTCGTGACCACAAGCATGGCTATTGAAATAGATTTACACTCTGCAGAGGTGTACAACTTTACTCACAGCACACAAATTCTCTAGTTTATTTGGCATCCGTCGATACCACCACTCACTACCTTCGGTAAGCAGTCTAGAGCATGTGTCGAAGCTTTTACATCATCTAGTCCTACCCTTGCACTAGTCCGGTGAATGAACACCCTCACTTCACCTAAGTTTACACCCCCGTCAAGTGAGGCATTCACCGTTGTGTCGAAAGGCTTTGTGCCCAACGCCTCAGTGAACGAACCTCCTTCAAACATGCCTACACCGGTCATGCTCGCACTACTACAGCCTACCAACATACAAGGCTAGTTTTCGATGACTTAATTAGCTAATGTTGTCCCATACTAGCATATGTGGTTGTACGCTTAGGCTTAGATAGGACTTGCTAGAGTTTAGTCCTTAATTGACCTGGGCGAGGATCTCCCTTTATCTACTTGTGAGATACACCTCTCACACTTCTCAGAATATAATATAAGTCGTCCGCATCACAAACTAAGTTTTTTATTTTTATTTTTATACAAAATAACAGAGGTAAACCCCTCTGGACTTTCATTTCAAAAACTCCCAAACTCATATTTATCATGTCATCCTTTTTACAAATTTTAGTAAAGACTATAGCCCGACTAAGAAATTATGCGAGATTCGCATTTGAAAGACCCAAGTTGACATCACTCATTGTATAAACCATAACCTAATGGCTCTAACAGTAGGGATATCAATATTTCAAGGAGGATCATACATCGAATAGGATTTACAACTACCGTTATCATAAACATAGCAATTTTGTATCAAACATACACGCATGCATAATAGATTTTGCAAACATAAGTACAATAATTAAAATAGTAGGATCAACATGGTCAAAAGAGGTACTTGTCTTACTCTGGTTGCTCTGAATATGAGGATGGATGATCGTCGAAAAATTCGTTTGAACAATCAACGTCTATTCCAAAAGGAGCCGAAAAAAATTAAATAAGGAAAAATAATTTAAAAAGTAACCAAATACAAATATTTTTGCATATTCAGGTAGATTATGATTTTAGATGAATTTACAAAAAAAATATTCACCTTATTTAGAGTTCATATGCAAAAGTTATTAATGTTTTCATTTGCTTCGGTTTCAAAATTCCAAGAAAAAAATGGTGACGTCGAAAGTGTATTTTCCGAAGTTTACGCTTTCCAGCAGAAAAAGCGTATTATCTCTGAGTTCTACCGAGGTTTACGCTTTCTAACAGAGAAAGCGTATTTTCCTCAGAACTAAAGGGGGCTTTCTCATTTTTCCAGATTTCTATTAACTTACATGTAGGGCCTACTTGTCAGTGACTCATTTCTTTTGTTTTATTGATTTTATTTATAAAATAGAGGTGGTCCCACATGTCATAGACTCATTTACTAAAAATGTTTGAAATTAGATTTCCTTTAACCTTTTCAACTTGGTCCCACATGTCATAGACTAGTTACGTTTTAACTCTAATAATTAGCCCTAATTAGCGTTTTAATCCCTCGGGCCCACTAGCAGCGAGAGAGGGAGAGAGCAAGAGCTACGCTCATGACCGAGTGCCATGGCGAGCTCGCTAGTCGCGAGGTAGGCACTCCCATTATAGTGTCATGTTATCTTCTTTAGGATTTGATAAACTTGAATAAATCTAGATGTTTGGTTGGAACTTGACTCATTCATACAATAGCATCGCTATGGACAGTTTATTAATTATTGATTTATCATTCGGTGTTGCTACCTAGAAAATCGATACTCATGATTATTGTATTGTGTTTAATGCTTTTATTGTGACTCGTGGGCGGGTTTTATTATTCAACTACTTGCTGGAATTTATTGTAAATTGTTGTTAAAATTAATAGTTAATGTAGTTTAGTAACATTAGAGCTCGATGTTGGACCAGGTGTTACAAGCCGAGAGATATGAGCCTTTTGAGAATTATCCATACGTAGTCCACAATTTTGTCCCTAAGAGAAAAGATATTTTTAGGGCGGTATAGATATAGGACAGTATAGATAAATCTTAACTAATTTGATCCATAACATTGAAAAGAATGGATGGTCTACAGTCATTTGTGAGTACTGGAAAGGTGCTCAAGAATAAATGTAAAATGCATTCCTTCTCGCAACAAAGAAAAAACACAGTATAGATATGAATGGAGGCTCGGGTTTAGGGCAAAATGGGTTTCTCTCTCAACAGTGATACCACCGGGTGGTGGTGGAGGCCAGAGAGATGACCGGAGGTGTTGCTGCGATGGAGAAAATCAGTGGAGCTCCTCAAGCTCCAGGTGGGTTTCTCGATTGGGGCAAATCGGTGGCAAGAGAAAGTGTGCATTGGCTTTGGGAGGCTACAACGATGATACACATGATGCTCGAGGACCAATGGTCCCGGCGTGATCACAACACTTCCGTGGCGGCGCCATGATCGGCCACGATGAACTCTATGCTACGCTAGCTAATCATTCATTCTAATGCGCGCAAAAGCCCTAATTAAGGGGCTACTAGAAGCTCAATAAGGTCCTTGAAGGCATCGAGGGATGACCGGAGCGGCTTGGCAACATTGATCAGAAGTGGCACGAAGGAAGCTCTCAGTGACAGTGCATTGTAGGGATGGAGATGCTACAAGGAGATGTGCATTAGCTTGCATGCACACTGAGGATGGTAGCGGTAGAAGGAATTGACAAGAGACTCACCATGGTGGTGGCTAACAGAAAATAGTTCTGGCAATAGGAAGTGAGGAAGAAGGTTGATTTAGGGGATTCTCTGCGTTTGAATCCTCATCAACCGAGGGAAAAGCATCAGTGAGGCATAGGACACAAAATCATGCGGTCAAGTGAGGGTCAAGCTCACCAGAACGTTAGGAACGAAGATGTCCAGAAAGGGGTGCCTGCCGGAGGTGAAGAAGGCGATCACCGCTGTCGACCTCTGGGGTTCTGGAGCTACATCAAACATAGAAGAAGCATCGGTGAGGCAAGGGGCGCATGTTGACGCAAGTGGCGGGGCAAGGAAGCTCACCCGAGCTAGAAAAGTTGCGGGGCTTGCTCACCGGCGTCGAGAACGACGCTTGCATTCCCAGTGAACCAAGGAGCAAGAAGCTCTGATGCTTGGTGGGAAGCGAGATTGGCAAGCTGGGATCACTGTGATGTGGTCGGAGGTTTAAGTACGAGTGAGTAGAGCGTAAGAAATGTGATGAGAGGATATGGCCGTGGCGAGTATCTCATGCTCCACTTCGGCGTCTCCACCAGTGCAGGGGAGTTGGGTGCCATTAAGGCGATGGGTTGCATGGGCAAAGCCAGGCGGAGGTGACGGCAGTAGGTGAGTGCGAAAACTGTGGGCGGCTAGTGAAATCCGTGGGTGAGAGTGGGAGGAGGTGCGCGCTGGCGAGGCGAGGTGGACGAAGGGCTCTAATGTGTGGGTCCCACATATCAGCGAGACGTCTAGCATGTGCTGGCACTGGCCAATGGATTTGGGCTAGCTCAGTTTCGGCTCAGAGGTCCGGCAGGAATTCAAAACCGTTTTTGAATTTCCAAAAATATGGCTAAGTGTTTGCTGATTTTTTTACTGAGCAAACGGAGTCCAAAATTTACGAAAATTTTTGTGAGGGCTCGTGACCTAGTATAGTTTCTTATGTAAATTTTTAGGATTTCATGTCCTCTCGTGAATTTGCGAAAATTCTTACGAAGTTCTTGCTTGTATTAAATTCCTTATTTGTTTTATGCAAATAGTTCAAAAATCATGCATAAATGATTTTCCATATAGAATAAGCTCGACAAAATTACTTTCCCATTTATTTTAACTAGGTCTCTCAAAAATAGAATTTGTGGAATGTTACAAAATTATTGTTCATTATTTTATTATGCTTTTGTTGAGTGGTGGACTCACTCTTGCTCTATTATTGCTACTGGTGGACATTGACGACATCTTGCATGGGAAGGGATAGCGCACATGAAACACTTGCAATTACTGCAATTACTTGATTCATTTTGTCATGAGAACTCCCATTATAGTGTGATGTTATCTTCTTTAGGATTTGATAAACTTGAATAATTCTAGATGTTTGGTTGGAACTTGACTCATTCATACAATAGCATCTCTATGGACAGTTTATTAATTATTGATTTATCATTCGGTATTGCTACCTAGAAAATCGATACTCATGATTATTGTATTGTGTTTAATGCTTTTATTGTGACCCGTGGACGGGTTTTATTATTCAACTACTTGCTGGAATTTATTGTAAATTGTTGTTAAAATTAATAGTTAATGTAGTTTAGTAACATTCCGAGCTCAGTGTTGGACCGGGGTGTTACAACTGAGAGATATGTGCCTTTTTGAGAATTATCCATACGTAGTCCACAATTTTGTCCCTAAGAGAAAAGATATTTTTTAGGACAGTATAGATATAGGACAGTATAGATAAATCTTAACTAATTTGATCCATAACATTGAAAAGAATGGACGGTCTACAGTCATTTGTGAGTACTGGAAAGGTGCTCAAGAATAAATGTAAAATGCATTCCTTCTCGCAACAAAGAAAAAACACAGTATAGATATGAATGGAGGCTCGGGTTTTGGGCAAAATGGGTTTCTCTCTCAACAGTGATACCACCGGGTGGTGGTGGAGGCCAGAGAGATGACCGGAAGTGTTGCTGCGTTGGAAAAAATCAGTGGAGCTCCTCAAGCTCCAGGTGGGTTTCTCGATTGGGGCAAATCGGTGGCAAGAGAAAGTGTGCATTGGCTTTGGGAGGCTACAACGATGATACACGCAGCGGCTCGGGGACCAATGGTCCCGAAGCAGCGGTGACAACACTTCCCGTGGCGGCGCCATGATCGGCCACGATGAACTCTATGCTACGCTAGCTAATCATTCATTCTAATGCGCGCAAAAGCCCTAATTAAGGGGCTACTAGAAGCTCAATAAGGTCCTTGAAGGCATCGAGGGATGACCGGAGCGGCTTGGCAACATTGATCAGGAGTGGCACGAAGGAAGCTCTCAGTGACAGTGCATTGTAGGGATGGAGATGCTACAAGGAGATGTGCATTAGCTTACATGCACACTGAGGATGGTAGCGGTAGAAGGAATTGACAAGAGACTCACCATGGTGGTGGCTAACAGGAAAATAGTTACGGCAGCCGGAAGTGAGGAAGAAGGTTGATTTAGGGGATTCTCTGTGTTTGAATCCTCATCAACCGAGGGAAAAGCATCAGTGAGGCATAGGACACAAAATCATGCGGTCAAGTGAGGGTCAAGCTCACCAGAACGTTAGGAACGAAGATGTCCAGAAAGGGGTGCACGCTGGAGGTGAAGAAGACGACCGCTTGTCTGAGCTACGGGGTTCCCGGAGCTACATCAAACATAGAAGAAGCATCGGTGAGGCAAGGGGCGCATGTTGACGCAAGTGGCGGGGGCAAGGAAGCTCACCCGAGCTAGAAAAGTTGCGGGGCTTGCTCACCGGCGTCGAGAACGACGCTTGCATTCCTAGCGAACCAAGGAGCAAGAAGCTCTGATGCTTGGTGGGACGCGAGATTGGCAAGCTGGGATCACTGTGATGTGGTCGGAGGTTTAAGTACGAGTGAGTAGAGCGTAAGAAATGTGATGAGAGGATATGGCCGTGGCGAGTATCTCGCGCTCCACTTCGGCGTCTCCATCAGTGCAGGGGAGTTGGGTGCCATTAAGGAGATGGGTTGCATGGGCAAAGCCAGGCGGAGGTGACGGCAGTAGGTGAGTGCGAAAACTGTGGGCGGCTAGTGAAATCCGTGGGTGAGCGGGAGGAGGTGCGCGCTGGCGAGGCGAGGTGGACGAAGGGCTCTAACGTGTGGGTCCCACATATCAGCGAGACGTCTAGCATGTACTGGCACTGGCCAATGGATTTGGGCTAGCTCGGTTTAACTCGAGGTCCCAAGAGAATTCAAAACCGTTTTTGAATTTCCAAAAATCTGGCTAAGTGTTTGCTGATTTTTTTACTGAGCAAACGGAGTCCAAAATTTACAAAAATTTTTGTGAGTGTTCGTGACCTAGTATAGTTTCTTATGTAAATTTTTTAGGATTTCATGTCCTCTGTGAATTTGCCGAAAATTCTTACGAGTTACTGCTTGTATTAAATTCCTTATTTGTTTTATGCAAATAGTTCAAAAATCATGCATAAATGATTTTCCATATAGAATAATCTCGACAAAATTACTTTCCCATTTATTTTAACTAGGTCTCTCAAAAAATAGAATTTGTGGAATGTTACAAAATTATTGTTCATTATTTTATTATGCTTTTGTTGAGTGGTGGACTCACTCTTGCTCTATTATTGCTACAGGTGGACATTGACGACATCTTGCATGGGAAGGGATAGCGCACATGAAACACTTGCAATTACTGCAATTACTAGATTCATTTTGTCATGAGAACTCCCATTATAGTGTGATGTTATCTTCTTTAGGATTTGATAAACTTGAATAATTCTAGATGTTTGGTTGGAACTTGACTCATTCATACAATAGCATCGCTATGGATAGTTTATCAATTATTGATTTATTATTCAATATTGCTACCTAGAAAATCGATACTCATGATTATTGTATTGTGTTTAATGTTTTTATTGTGACCTGTGGACGGGATTTATTATTCAACTGCTTGCTGAAATTTATTATAAATTGTTGTTAAAATTGATAGTTAATGTAGTTTAGTAACATTCCGAGCTCAGTGTTGGACTGGGGTGTTACAGCTGAGAGATACGTGCCTTTTTGAGAATTATCCATACGTAGTCCACAATTTTGTCCCTAAGAGAAAAGATATTTTTCCGGACAGTATAGATAAATCTTAACTAATTTGATCCATAACATTGAAAAGAATTGACGGTCTGCAGCCATTTGTGAGTACTGGCCGGAAAAGTGCTCAAGAATAAATGCAAAATATATACATTCTTTCTCGCGACAAAGAAAAAACACAGGTACCATTTAATTCCTGGCCAGCTCCTTCCCAGTAGATTATCCTTAATTGGATGAATTGGATTCACGACTTTCTCCATTAGACCAATCTGACAAAATGTAGCTAGCTGCTTGCGGTGTCCTACGAACTTTCCTGATTCTCCTGTTCAGATGAATCCTCCCTGCGTGTTATTCGAAAACAAATACACAAAATTAATTTCTGTTCTCATGAAACCATACTTGGTTCATGACACCCTCCGGTCAATAAATAGTAATACTTTGTTAAGTTGGTAGTATGCATAATAGGTATCTTCTCCTATCTTTTCACCAGTAAAATTGGACATAAGTACTGTTAATGGTGAGAAAATAAAATAATAATAAAATTGAAATGTAAAAAGCGGAACAGTACACAAAATTTGCACCTATTTAGCTATACTTGCTTCAGATGCACAGTGGAAGAAAAAACTTACTGTATAGCTGAATAAAAGTGTTGCTTTGGTGGTATCTGAAGCTGATCGGCGCTTTTCCCAAACATTTCCAAAACATCGCACATTGTTGGGCGAGACATAGGGATACTTGTATGCACCAGAGACCAATAGAGGCCATTTTTCTTGCAATCTCCTCAGTTTCACCTCCCAGGTCAAATGAGTGCAAACTTCCCACTTCGGCCAAATGACTATAAATCCAGTCTGGAAAATACACCTTGCTCGGATTGTCAACGCTTCCTTTCAAATTCTTTCTTCCTCCAACCATCTCCAGAAGCATCATTCCATAGCTGTAGACATCTGACTTAGTCGAAACAACTCCAAATCTCCTCGAAAATACTTCTGGTGCAATGAACCCAATAGTCCCTCGCATGCCGGCCATTGATAGGTAACTCTCCTTTGGATTGCATAACTTGGCCAATCCAAAGTCGGCGATTCTAGGGACAAAATCATGGTCTAGTAGGATGTTGTGCGGTTTGATGTCGAAATGTATGATGCGTGTATTGCATCCACGGTGCAAATACTCCAAACCTCTTGCAATACCTATTGCTATCTCATATAACTTGTCCCATCCAAGAGCTGTTTTTGAATTTTCTGCATAAATGAATTTGTCCATTGATCCATTAGGCATGTACTCATAAATGAGAGCTCGTTTTGATCCCTCCAAACAAAATCCCAGCAGAGTGACAACATTAACATGAGATGTCCTTCTAATGCTGATAACCTCATTTACAAAATCTTCTCCATTTCTAGTGAAGTCGTGGAGGAACTTGACAGCAACTGAGTGACCATCAGGTAAAGTACCTTTGTAAACCATTCCATAGCCACCTTCTCCTAGCTTCTCACTGAAAGATCTAGTTATTTCCTTCAGCTGTGAATACTTGTATCTCTTTGGAGCCAGAGAACCATAATTTTCTATTAGATCTTCAATCTTCTCATCCTTAGGATTGGAGTTCTTTCCTATGATCCATTTAAATTTTCCACTCTTACGAATCTTCACAACAACGAGGCACGCCATGACAAAGAGAATGGCTGCAACACTTGAAACTAGTACATAGAAAACATGTGGATTTTAAGCAGGCTATATATATATATATATATATATATATATATATATATATATATATATATATATATATATATATATAATTTCACTATCTCAAATAAGTTAATATGTCGTCAGAAGATTATGAAAAGATACCTGTGAGTGCCAATCTTATGCGAAACTTGCTAGGCTTAACGTCTGCAAAGAAAATATAAATGCATGAGATTCCATTAAAAAGAAACAGTACGACGAACTTTGAGGACCGAGGAATTAATATTGACTTTGCTGATTGTATAAAACGATGAAATCAAATAAACATTTGCCATGAAATACAACCATTGATAATTTCAAAAGAACGCCATCGCTAGCAGCTTTTTAAGGGGAATCTAATGGGTCTTTCCAACTGGCCCCGCCTAGTCACCCACTTGAGTTGAGGACTTTATTTGGATTTGTGGTGATTATAGGTCTAATCTCTTTGGGTGAGCATCCCTAGTTGGTGCAGAGACCGAGAGTTGTACTTCCATTAACTAAAAGAAATCTCTTTGGGTGAGTCACGATGAGAGCCATGGGCAGGTACACAAGACGACCGCTCATCATGTGTCGACCGACTGACGCAGACAAAAGTTGCCATTGTCCGTCACCTTTACCCCTTCCACTAGCTTGCCAATGCATGCGTACACTGCTTACACCCGTGCCATGTCCGTTTCTCCTTACTGCATCACCATTATTTACCATCAATAATACTTCGGACTTCACTCGAGTACGCTACGTACCTCTGGAGTTTGACGCCGGAAACAACGGCGGCGCGTCCGATGAGGACTCCGGCGATGGCGCCGGCGCCACGACGATGGTCCGCGTGTTCGGCGGCATGTAGAACGGCACCACCTCGAACCTCGTGTAGCAGGTCAGCGAGTACGCGCGCCCTCCTTTCGTCCATCTGCGCGCGGCGATATATGGTTGATCAGCTGGCTTGTCAGAAATCCACTGATCTTCAGAGTTGTTAAGAGACTGAACTCTTTCTGATTTCTTCAGAGAAGTTCATTAGAAAAACAAAAACAGAGACAAGGTTTTTCGACAACTCGCAGCTTTTCTGTTTTCACTCTCTCTTATTTAGCCACCTGATTACGAGATGCCACTACGGAAAGACTCAATCAAATCAGACTACTGAACTAACCAACAAAGCTAGAAGAGCTACTGAAAAACGGGCAGTTATGAATGGCTCCGGTCATGTCGACGGCTAGATGCATGCATGCATGAGCATGACGCGCGCGTACGTACGAACGGTGTTCTCTTACATGGGCAACGTCACGGCGAGGCGCTGGAGGCAGCGGCGGCAGTCGTCGCGCGACAGGTCCTTGACGCACTGCGCGAACCCGTAGAGGCTCTGGTTGGCGGTGAGGTTCACGCGGCCGTACGCGAACAGCTGGAGCGACGCTGCGGCGGCTGGCGCGAGGCTGTCCATGAGCCGCCCGAGCGCGCCGCTGTTCCGGTCGGCGTCGCCGGCGCGCGTCATGTTGTTGTAGAACGAGAACCTCTGCACCATGTCCGGGAGCGCGAGGAAGCTCGCGTTCGCGTACCGGAGCAGGCAGTTGTTGTACATCATGGCGGCGCCCACCGCGCGCGGGCACGCGAGCGTCACGTTCCCGGCCGCCATGTCCAGGCAGAGCCGGCACACCTCGGGACGCGCGTCGGCGTAGCAGATGGCGAGGCCATAGGACTGGTCCGGGCCGTCGCCCGCCGTGTCGTTGCCGTAGCCGCCGTAGGAGACAGCGACGGTGGCCAGTTCCTTGAGCATGCCGCGGAGGCTCGTGTCGTAGGCGCCCCCTGGGGTGTAGTTAGCCGGCGAGCACGACGACCAGACCCGCACCGTCTGCGCGAGCGCCGGGGTGGCGCAAAGGACGCAGACGGTGGCGAGGAGCACGGCGAGGAGGTGGGAGTCCATGGACATGGCACCCGTGGCATGCGAGTTGCACTGGTCGAGCACTAAAGTTTGTGCACTGCACGTACGCGTACGTGCAGTGCGTCTTTGTTGCTTGTGAGTTGTGATATGTGGGTTTCGTCGGCAGCTGACGAAAAATCGTTATGGAGTTTCTGTGTTATCTGGGTTCTGCAAATGGGTCCACATGTCAGTGAGTGCTTCCAACATTGTTTTGTATGACTAGGAAACTGCTTTTGTTGGGCATGCATGCACATGCATTTATTGACGGGAGAGGAGGCGAGATGCTGGTCAAGACGTCAAGGTCATGCATTTTGGCGTTTTGCTATCAAGTCACCTCGTCATGGAGTATTTTTATTTGGGGCCGACTAAGCTATAGTCTTCTTAGATATTCTTAAAACTCATTCACTTTCTTCTCGGGATATTGGATCACTGTCTAATGATTTCTGTTTTTTATGTTAAAAAATTATAAACTACACAAAAGTAAATCTAGGTGAATCTTACAAATATAAGAACAAAATAAAAAAAATCTAAACTAGATAAAAGTAAATTTAGGTGAACCCTACAAATACAAAAACAAATAGAACTAAAAGTTACAATTAAGTTGTACTAAAATTGTATGTCACTTGGTAAAACAATTTTAGACTTAGTACTATACAATTATAGGTTACTGTGTTTTGAAAAAGATTTAGACGATTTTCATTTTTCAGTGAAGCGTAGTGTGTACGTACATATATGGGACCAAGCTCAGCTAGACCGAGGACGTGAATTAATGAACATTAAAGGTGACCGAGGACGCACGACGCACGCTGTAGGCAATAAATTGGGAGTACTAATTGGGCTGTTAAACCCTGTTTCTAACAGCTGGCTTTTTTCTCGATTTGATTTCTGCTGGAATTGAACTGTTTATCATAAAATTTCTACAAAATTCATGTGAAATTATTTCGTTCCAAACACCAAACGGGGCTTTAAATGACATTCTGACGATGCAGGAGCATTACCATTGGATGTCCGGACACTAGTCTCCTCTTTTCCTTTTTTTTTTCTTTTCTCTGCCTTCCTGTTGTATAAATTATCAACAATATTTCTAGTCTTAATAATTTACGTCATGGTTTTAATTTGTGATATATAGATCTTTTCAATGCAGTTTATTTTATTTAATTATAATGAAGTCACTGCTCCTTCGTTTCAAAATAGTTGTCCACTTTCTTGAATTGTCGTATCAAAATATTTGCTATTGCCAGTCGACTAAAAAAATATTTGTTATTGAAGTTTTCCATCCTCTACCCCTATACCCTAGTATTAATAATGTGAAAGATGTTTGAGTCGTTGAAATACGTCGTTTAATGGTACGCAGGGTGTACTAGGTTAGGTCAAGTTAGCTCTGTTTGTCTTCGCATCACTCTCCTACTGTTTTGATGGTACGCAATATGGTTGCGTCATCGCTACGAAAAACTCTCTCGTATATTACATGAATTTGATTATTCTGTCTTTCAAACTCAATGTAGACTCAAGGCCTGATTGGTTGATGCTCTGGACTTCATGTCTGAGAAAAAGTGGTGTCTGGATGTAGCGCGAAAAGTAAATAGTTTTGACCGCAGAATAAACGCGAAGATGAGTTGTTTGATTGAAAGCCTATGTCTGAAATTAATGAATGAAAAAAAAACTATTGGATCGAACTATCAACGGTATTTGATCTAGCAGCCTTCAGACAGCTTGCCCTGGCTACCAGTCGCCAAATTCTTACGCCTGGACGTACTAACCTGCCAGGCAACCAAACAAGCATCAGCTGGCAACCTCCAGATACGGGTCCTGACCAGGCATCGGGAGACCAGGCCCAAAGCAAACATGCTCTCAGTGCGGTTTTGCGTCAGTTGCCTTCCATCTCCCAGCATTTTTATGAGATACGTGGGCTCTACAAATGGGTCTACATGTCAGTGAATGCTTCCAGCATTATTTTGTAGTGCATGGAAACTGCTTTTGTTGGTCATGCATGCACATCGATTTATTATTGACGCGAGACGAGACGAGACGAGACGTCAAGGTCATGCTTCTTTGTCGTTTTGCTATCAACTCTCCTCGTCTTGATATTTCTCAGTGAAGCATAGTGTGTAGATATACGGGACCAAGCTTAGCTAGACCGACGACGTGAATTAATTAATGTTCATGGCGCCACCAACATTACAGTCGACGCAGTACAACGGAAAATATCTTTATAACGGTTTAAAAACGTCATCATAGACGATTTCATGAGTCGTCTGAGTTTATGAATCAGTAATGACATGAGGTCATCATAGACGGTTTGAAACTTCACAGACGGTCCAAAAACGTCATCACAGACGATTTCGTGAACTGTTTGAGTTTATGGGTCAGTAATGACATAAGATCATCACAGACGGTTTTCAAACCGTCTGTGATGTAGACTATCACAGACGATTTGTAGATTAAACCGTCTGTGATAGTTCACTATCTGATGTATCACAGACGATATGTCCTAAGGAACCGTCTGTGATATTCTTTTGTATTGCTAAATTTATTTTTGTTTATTAGCTAGCCTCAGGAAATGCTAGCCATATCCTCTGAAACAAGCTGAAACACAACAAGTACATGTATACATCTAATTCACATTCATTCAGAAACAAGCACATCGAACTTACATTCATTTCATAAACAAGCACATCGAACTCACATTCATTTCAGAAACAAGCACATGATCCAATTCACATTCATTTCAGAAACAAGTACATCCAATTCACAAATCAATTAACTAAATTTAACCATCCATGTACATTTATACATATGTATCATTAAGTTCAATCTTATCCCAATCAAGTTCAATCTATATTGTGGAACTTCCCATCTAGATTTATGACCTTACGGTTTAAGAATGCCGCAAACTGTCCTCGAATGTTTATGAGCTGGCCTTGTTCCAACACAGTTGTATCGATGCTCGCAACCTACCGCTAGGAAGATTAAATTCGTGCATATATAAATTGATAAGTATGAAATAATTATTGCAAGATTCGACAAACCTGATGATCATTGGTCATCGCGGAACCGACAAGTAGTTCCATGTTGTGGCAAACATAGTATCCACAGATGTTGCAGGCTGGCGGCTGCTGGTGGCACTGCAAAATTAGAATTGATTAGTTCGAGAGACGTTACTACGAAATGTTATATAGGATTAATATGTGCAGTAGCGAATACCGGAAATTTAGATCGTGTCGCATAATCCTTCCCTTGCAATTCCCTCCTTTAGCAAAGTACACGGCGAACGACCTACATGATTCCAAGAAGTTAGCCTTAGCCATTGCAAATGAAGGAAAGACTACAATAGAGTTATCTATGGAGAAAATGTGTTCACCCGTCAATTAATTGTCAGACAATTGTGAAGTCGTGTGAGGCCCTCTTTAGGGAATCTAGGTATATTATCATGTTCCGTTTTGGTATAATTACAATTAGAATCCAGTGGAACCTACACAGGTATGTCGCTATGGTCATTAAACCTAAGTTCGTGTTGCTTATAAAGTACAAATCAACAAGTATAGCCACTAGTGCAGCACTTACTTCTGGTTGTAGGGCAAAAGTATGAATTCCTTGTCGCGGTGATCCAGCAATGACTCCGTCATGTAATTATCGACGAATTTTGCATTCTCCTTGATGGTTTGCAAGGAGACCAAGTGTGGGTTGAGGAAACCTACCGGTGAATTCCTTAATTCGGCTTCAAAAATCATTTCTCTCTCTCTCTCTCTCTCTCTCTCTCTATATATATATATATATATATATATATATACACACACACACACACACACATATACATATACACACAAAAGCAAGGAGTTATATATAACATTTATCGTATTACACGAATGTTAACTGTGATTGTAGACTCTTACAGTATCCAGCATCGCATGAGTGGGGCATCGAGGGTGTCGAGGTTGAAGAGAAAGAACAAGTCCTCAAAAGTCACCGTGAAGACACAGTCTTGAACCACGTGGTTAAGATGATTCTTCTTGAACTTGACGTTGACACCCGAGCATCGTTGTCCATCTGTCTTGTTGGTCTATTCCATGTACCATGTATGCAATCTCATGCAAGAGAATCCTAGGGTATGGTCGTGCTCTACCATCTCGACCAACGGCTGGCTTAGCACGAATTTCTAGGTCAACGGCAAGAAGGGGATATCAGAACAGGAGTCGACCGTCTTTGATTTGCCCTTGCTGCCTCGCTTTTTAGAGGTCGACTTCATGAGAGTTGACAGAGCACGAGGTGTAATGCATCTGATGCACCAGGCCCTTGCTGCTTCGATGCAGGTAGCTCGCATGGAATTGACACCCTTGCAGGACATTCCCGTGAAGTTGACACTGGAGCAGGTAGCTCCAGGCAGATGTCCCTCTTCGGCCACTGGATGAATGTTTCAATGGCTTGCCCTAGAGTCATGACCTCGTCGTTTGGGGGAATCTACAGCGGGACAACCGCGAAACTGGCATAAACACCGTCCACATTCACTTTTCCGAAACCCGGCGTTGGATTAACACCGTGCACCAAAGCCCCGACACGGGATAGATACACCTGGCCCCAAGCAGCATCTAGGGCAACGGAGGCATATCTCACTTGGAGCTTACACTTCATAGCCACCTACATAACGATACAAAATTAGCTACTCCAACAAGCCTATCAATGGATCGAGCATTCCATAGATAATAATTATTACCAGGATGTCATCGCCTTTTGGGGTAGGGTTAGGGTTGGACGCACAGCTACTCGGATGTTTAGGGGGCTAGCTAGTACAATAGGGGCAGGGGCTTGCAACTAATTTTCCCTAAGCCTTTCCTCAAAGCTCCCCATCTGTCGTCGCGTCTCATCTCTGACGCGATCATTGATCTCATGTTTGATGGATTCAATGATCTCATCTATGAGGTTTTCACGAATCTCCTCTCGTAGCTTTGCAACGCGTTCGGGTTTGGCTCTCTTCCTACTCCGGTACACTTTAGAGTCCTTTGGGAATCTATGTTTCCATGGAACATAAAGACCAAAGCCTCTCGTGCGACCTGGATGCTCATTGTTTTCTAGGGCCGTGTAGAGTATATATCTCTCTCTGACTGCCTGGAATGAGCATTAGGAAGATTGTGCACTCAGTGTTTCCTGAAATAGCCCGACATGTCATTTCACTTCCTATGAAGTTATGGAGTAACTACAAACTGGGTAGTTTGATATCTTACCAGACGCTGGGACATGCCCTCGTCTACGGGGTTTGGAAAGGAGATGGCCCCCGAAGACAGGGTAAATAACCTCCCTCTTAGCTAGTTTCGGGCGCGCTCATCAGGGATCCCGACAAATGGTGGGGAGGCATTCGAACGGTTTGCCTGCTAGTCCTGATCCCTCCATTGGGGATTTTACTCGCATACTCCGCGGTGCTGAGTCTATGGGGGGTGCGTGTTTTTTGCTTGGAGGGCCCTGTGCACCGCACTTTCACTCCTAAAATCATTTATCGTCTTCTTCGCCACAAAGTTTTTCTAGTACTCTTCCAAGAACAGATACTTATGGAAGGGCGTCAGATCCTTCTCCACGTAGTTCTTGACAAGTGTGCTCTTGAAGTTCTTCCACGCTTTGCACACCTATAGCAACGTGTGTCGTTGCACGGAGTCCTAGTGTTATTTCGAGATCTCGAACAATTGGAAAATATCCGTCAGCAGCTCACCTTTCTGAGCTTTGGTCAACTCCTTCCACGAATCATAGGTGATGTTGACCCGTTCCTATGCAACTATTCTTCTCACAGGTCCTCGATTTATGTCCCTTTCCGAGCACAACATCTAAATTCTTAACCATGTCATTGACCTCTTTTCCGCTTAAATGCCTTGGAGCTGAACTGTCCTCCTTCTCTCCATCGAATTATTTCTTCATCCTGCGGTACGGGTGAGCCCTCCGAAGGAACCTACGGTGAAGAATGTACACGGTTTTACGCGAGTGCTTCAGCCACACACTCTCGATATTATCTAGGTAGTGAGTACAAGCTTTGGCCCCTTTTGTACTATGGCCGGACAGGTTAGCAAGGGCAGAATAATCATTTATGGTGTAGAACAACAAGAAGCGTAAAGTGAAGTTCTCTCGTTTATACGCATCTCATACATATACCCCTTCAATCCACAGTATTTTTAGATCTTCCATCAATAGTGCTAGGTACACATCAATATCATTTCAGGTTGCTTCGGACCTTGGATAAGTATCGACAGCAAAATATACTTCCACTTCATACACAACCAAGGAAGAAGGTTGTAGATACAGAGAGTCACGGGCCAAGTGCTATGCTGGCTGCTCATGTACTCAATCCAAACCTTATATTCGTCGGTTCCGCACCGTAGTCTGCAAACTTCTTATCGATGTTTCTCCATTGGGCGGAATCAGCAGGGTGTCTTAGCTTTCTATCATTTTTACGCTCCTCCGAGTGCCAATACAGCAGTTTTGCATCCTTTGGGTTCGCAAAAAACTGCTTCAAACGTGGAATTACAGGAAAATACCATGCCACCTTAACAGGAGGTCCTTTCTTCACCTCGATTCCCTCACCGTTAGGGATGGCAATCGGGTGCGGTGGGTACGGGTAATGCTCGCCCATACCCATGCCCGCGACCCTGATTTCCCCCCCACAGGCATGCCCGCGAAGGACGACGGGCGAAGAATCTCGCCCATGCCCGTCGGCCGCAGGCATGCCCGTTTACCCGTGAATACATGATACAGCTCTTCTTTTGCACACTCTAGTATCAGCAGCAGTAACCAAGTAACACCACATTCTGAAGCTATTTATCATTCACAAGTAGGCTGACACTATTCACAAGTACTTGGAGAGATCAATTGCAATGAAACTAATGG
Organism: Phyllostachys edulis; assembly: GCA_036346405.1. Lineage (NCBI taxonomy): Eukaryota > Viridiplantae > Streptophyta > Magnoliopsida > Poales > Poaceae > Phyllostachys > Phyllostachys edulis. Next base: position 9,365,183 of record CM070552.1, read on the forward strand.
AGGTTTTAGTTTCTAGCTAACACACACTACACAATTACTACTAATGGACTATCACAGCATCCTGAGATAGATGAATCACAATTGGAGCCTTGCAACTGCCTCAGCACACCTTCAATTAGAAATGGATCAACACTAGAACACAAGTACACAATTGACGAATCCATCACTCACTAGATGAGTAGCAGTTGGTACATCACTTTATAAATCATACGATTAGTAGATCTGAGAGATGACTAAAGCACGATCAATTAAACACATAATGAGTAGATTGTTCATATCTCAAAATCAAGACACAGCCACATCATAGATATGGATAGATCCTCATAAGGTTCCAAAACTCGCATCGACACATTTTGATTGGATAAAGCAGTAGTTTTCAAGTAGCATAAACTCCTAACAGAAGTGGTGATAAAAAACTAGATAGGGAGAGACAGTACGACCAGCAGTAGATCCCCGAGCCAAATCGATCTCCTGGAGCGAGGTGCTAGTGGAGGAGGCGGCCCCGGCGGCGACGTCGTCGGCTGTGAACTTCCCCTTGGCCTTGTTGGCGGCACACCTGCAGGCCGGCCACTAGATCTGGAGCATCCACCACCGATCTCGCACCAAATCTCCAGGCTCTTACTCCTCCACCTTCATGCCTCCCTCCCGCCGTCCCTCACCGGTACTAGCGGAGCTTCAGCTAGGCCGCGACCGGGAGGTGTTGAGGAGGATGCAGTTGGCGGAGTGGGCAAGTGGCGGCTAGGAATGTGAGTATGTGACTAACCCAATAACCTAGGGTTTCATGGTGTTACTGTTGGCCCACATGTCAGTATATGGCGTGGGTAAGCAGGCGAGGCAGTGCAGGTGGAGCTTACCCATACCCGTACCCATTTACCCGATGGGCAGAAAGTTTCCCCCATTTTAATGCCTGTGGGCAAACAAAAATAGCACATACCCAGCTCTATTAGGGTATTTACCCGCGAACTGAGTACTCCTCTGGCATCACCGTGCCTCGGCGATCACATCTAGTGGCTCAAATGTGACTGGATCGGCTGACAAGGTGGTCGATGGAGAGGTAGGCAATGGCGGTGGCTCGGGTTGACCGCTAACTGGTGGTGGAGTGCTCCGGCGGGGGTTTGGGTGTGCGCAAAAGGTTCGCGGAATCAAGGTGATGTGATCGGGTCATGCACGAGGACCAATGGTCAGCGATGGCGACAGGAACGCGACAGCGTAGCTTTAACGGCAAAATGGTGCTACGTGGTCCGACATTAAATGAGCATGTGAGCATGTAGTATAGAGTTACTTTGCATTAAATGAAAAGTGGATATAATATTTGAGTATGAGCATGAAGGGGATATGTGGATGTGTTGATGATGATATTAATTATGGCTATTAAATTCGTCGGATCCCGGGCTTTGAATACCCAAAGCTCTCGTGTGTGTACCGTACTAGTCACATGATCAGTGGCTAATACACACAACTCCAACATTGGTAATCACATCCATGCATTCATATGTACAAAATAAAGCAAGAATGGTACATAACTTAAGCGATTATAATATTTACATCACAAGGGCTGACAGGCCAAATAGAAACGAGTATCAATAGAGTACCAACAGTAACAGCGAAAGCAAAATATAGTAAGAGTTCAAAAATTCCAGTGGTATGCTCATCCAAACCCTCAGGCAACCGACTAGAAACAAGTCCTAGAAAGACACATCACCGAACCCACTGGTTCCGGGTGCGAAGAAGATGTCGTCTGGCGTAGGCTCATCCTCATACTCTGAACAATAATTTAAGCAAGATTGAGTATATTGCGTACTCAGCAAAACTTGTAATATATCGTAAAATTTAAATAAATGCAAGGCTAACAAAGGAGGAGGCTCTACTCTTCAAGTTATTTTTAGCATCAAGCAAGTTTTATTTGCAATATCAATACGTAGTACTTTGTAACGGACCTTTCAAAAGCGATTAAATAGATATAGGACAACAAGTAATTAAAGAATTAACAACTCGCAACCCTCCTTAGCTGCGAGCAACATCTCTTTTTCATCCATAAGCATGGCACTCAACTCAAATAACAACAATAACATCATCCCATCATTTTTCAACAAAACTGTTTTTATGAAAACCAAGATTATACCCATTACGACTGCACTAAGCACGCTCGTGACCACAAGCACGGCTATTGAAATAGATTTACACTCTGCAGAGGTGTACAACTTTACTCACAACACATGAATTCTCTAGTTTGTTTGGCATCCGTCGATACCACCGCTCACTATCTTCGGTAAGCAGTCTAGAGCACATGTCGAAGCTTTTACATCATCTAGTCCTACCCTTGCACTAGCCCGGTGAATGAACACCCTCACTTCGCCTAAGATTACACCCCCGTAAAGTGAGGTATTCACCGTTGTGTCGGAAGGCTTTGTGCCCAACACCTCGGTGAACGAAGCTCCTTCAAACATGCCTGCACCAGTCATGCTCGCACTACTACAGCCTACCAACATGCAAGGCTAGTTTTCAATGATTTAATTAGCTAATGTTGTCCCATACTGGCATATATGGTTGTACGCTTAGGCTTAGATATGACTTTCTGGCATTCAGTCCTTAATTGACTCTGGCGAGGATCTCCCTTTATCTACTTGTGAGATACACCTCTCACACTTCTCAGAATATAATATAACTCGTCCGCGTCACAAACTAAGTTTTTTATTTTTATTTTTATACAAAATAACGGAGGTAAAACCCTCTGGACTTTCATTTCAAAAACTCCCAAACTCATATTTATCATGTCATCCTTTTTTACAAATTTTAGTAAAGACTACAACCCGACTAAGCAATTATGCGAGATTCGCATTCGAAAGACCCAAGTTGACATCACTCATTGTATAAACATAACCTAATGGCTCTAACAGTAGGGATATCAATATTTCAAGGAGGATCATGCATCGAATAGGATTTACAACTACCGTTATCATAAACATAGAAATTTTGTATCAAACATACACGCATGCATAATAGATTTTGCAAAGATAAGTACAATAATTAAAATAGTAGGATCAACATGGTCAAAGGAGGTACTTGCCTTGCTCTGGTTGCTCTAAATATGAGGATGGATGATTGTCGAAAAAATCGTTTGAACAATCAACGTCTATTCCAAAAAGAGCCAAAAAAATTAAATAAGAAAAAATAATTTAAAATGTAACAAAATCCAAATATTTTTGCATATTCGGGTAGATCATGATTTTAGATGAATTTACAAAAAATATTCACTTGATTTAGAGTTCATATGCAAAAGTTATTAATGTTTTCGTTTGCTTCGGTTTCAAAATTCCAGGAAAAAAATGGTGACGTCGAAAGTGTATTTTCCGAAGTTTACGCTTTCCAGCAGAAAAAGCGTATTCTTCTCTGAGTTCTATCAAAGTTTACGCTTTCTTACAGAGAAAGCGTATTTTCCTCAGAACTAAAGGGGGGGCCTACTTGTCAGTGACTCATTTCTTTTGTTTTATTGATTTTATTTATAAAATAGAGGTGGTCCCACATGTCATAGACTCATTTACTAATAATGTTTGAAATTAGATTTCTTTTAACCTTTTCAGCTTGGTCCCATATGTCATAGACTAGTTATGTTTTAACTCTGATAATTAGCCCTAATTAGCGTTTTAATCACTAGGGCCCACTGGTCGTGAGAGAGGGAGAGAGGAAGAGCTGCGCTCATGGCCGAGCGCCATGGCGAGCTCGCCAGTCGCGAGGTAGGCACTCCCATTATAGTGTGATGTTATCTTCTTTAGGATTTGATAAACTTGAATAATTCTAGTTGTTTGGTTGGAACTTGACTCATTCATACAATAGCATCGCTATGGATAGTTTATCAATTATTGATTTATCATTCGGTATTGCTACCTAGAAAATCGATACTCATGATTATTGTATTGTGTTTAATGCTTTTATTGTGACCCGTGGACGGGTTTTATTATTCAACTGCTTGCTGGAATTTACTATAAATTATTGTTAAAAATAATAGTTAATGTAGTTTAGTAACATTCTGAGCTCAGTGTTGGGTCGGGGTGTTACAGCTGAGAGATACGTGCCTTTTTGAGAATTATCCATACATAGTCCACAATTTTGTCCCTAAGAGAAAAGGTATTTTTCAAGACAATATAGATAAAGCTTAACTAATTTGATTCATAACATTGAAAAGAATTGACGGTCTGCAGTCATTTGTGAGTACTGGAAAAGTGCTCAAGAATAAATGCAAAATACATTCCTTCTCGTGACAAATAAAAAAACACAGTATAGATATGAATGGAGGCTCGGGTTAAGGGCAAAATGGGTTTATCTCTCAACGGTGATACCACCGGGTGGTGGTGGAGGCTAGAGAGATGACCAGATGTGTTGCTACACTGGAGAAAAGCTCGGAGCTCCTCAAGCTCCAGGTGGGTTTCTCGATTGGGGCAAATCGGTGGCAAGAGAAAGTGTGCATTGGCTTTGGGAGGCTACAATGATGCTACACGCAGCGGCTCGGGGACCAATGGTCCCGGAGCGGCGGTGATAGCACTTCCTGCGGCGGCACCATGATTGGCCACGATGAACTCTATGCTACGCTAGCTAATCATTCATTCAAATGCGCGCAAAAGCTCTAAGGGGCTACTAGAAGCTCACTAAGGTCCTTGAAGGCATCGGGGGATGACTGGAGCGGCTTGGCGACATTGATCAGCGACGGCACGAAGTAAGCTCTCAGTAACAGTGCATTGTAGGGATGGAGATGCTACAAGGAGATGTGCATTAGCTTGCATGCACACTGAGGATGGTAGCGGTAGAAGGAATCAACAAGAGACTCACCATGGTGGCGTCTAACTGGAAAATAGTTGCGACAGCCGGAAGTGAGGAAGAAGGTTGATTCAGGGGATTCTCTGCATTTGAATCATCATCAACCGAAGGAAAAGCATCAGTGAGGCATAGGACACGAAATCATGCGGTCAAGTGAGGGTCAAGCTCACCAAAACGTTAGGAACGAAGATGTCCAGAAAGGGGTGCACGCTGGAGGTGAAGAAGATGACTGCTTGTTCGAGCTACGGGGTTCCTAGAGCTACATCAAGCATAGAAGAAGCATCAGTGAGGCAAGGGGCGCATGTTGACGCAAGTGGCTGAGGCAAGGAAGCTCACCCGAGCTAGAAAAGTTGCGGGGCTTGCTCACCGGCGTAGAGAACGACACTCTCATTCCCGGTGAACCAAGGAGCAAGAAGCTCTGATGCTTGGTGGGAAGTGAGATTGGCGAGCTGGGATCACTGTGATGCGATCGGAGGTTTAAGTACGGGTGAGTAGAGCGTGAGAAACGTGACGAGAGGATATGGCCGTGGCGAGTATCTCGCGCTCCACTTCGGCGTCTCCACCGGTGCAGGGGAGTTGGGTGCCATTAAGGAGACGGGTTGCATGGGCAAAGCCAGGCGGAGGTGACGGCAGTAGGTGAGTGCAAAAACTATGGGCGGCCGGTGAAATCCGTGGGTGAGCGGGGAGGAGGTGCGCGCTGGCGCGCTGGCGAGACGAGGTGGACGAAGGGCTCTAACGTGTGGGTCCCACACATCAACGAGACGTCTAGCATGTGCTGGCGTTGGCCAGTGGATTTGGGCCAACTCAGTTTCGGCACAGAGGTCCGGCAGGAATTCAAAACCGTTTTTGAATTTCCAAAAATCTGGCTGGGTGTTTGCTGATTTTTTACTGAGCAAACGGAGTCCAAAATTTACGAAAATTGTTGTGAGGGCTCGTGACCTAGTATAGTTTCTTATATAATTTTTTTAGGATTTCATGTCCTCTGTGAATTTCCCGAAAATTCTTACGAGTTACTGCTTGTATTAAATTCCTTATTTGTTTTATGCAAATAGTTCAAAAATCATGCATAAATGATTTTTCTATATAGAATAAGCCCGACAAAATTACTTTTCCATTTATTTTAACTAGGTCTCTCAAAAAATAGAATTTTTGGGATGTTACAAAATTATTGTTCATTATTTTATTATGTTCTTGTTGAGTGGTGGACTCACTCTTGCTCTATTGTTGCTACTGGTGGACATTGACAACATCTTGTATGGGAAGGGATAGCGCACATGAAACACTTGCAATTACTACAATTACTTGATTCATTTTGTCATGAGAACTCCCATTATAGTGTGATGTTATCTTCTTTAGGATTTGATAAACTTGAATAATTCTAGATGTTTGGTTGGAACTTTTTACTCATTCATACAATTGCATCGCTATGGACAGTTTATCAATTATTGATTTATCATTCGGTATTGCTACCTAGAAAATCGATACTCATGATTATTGTATTGTGTTAAATGCTTTTATTGTGACCCGTGGACGGGTTTTATTATTTAACTACTTGCTGGAATTTATTGTTAAAATTAATAGTTAATGTAGTTTAGTAATATCCCGATCTCAGAGTTGGGCCAGGGTGTTACATCTGAGAGATACGTGTCTTTTTTAGAATTATCCATACGTAGTCCACAATTTTGTCCCTAAGAGAAAAGATATTTTTCAGGACAGTATAGATAAATCTTAACTAATTTGATCCATAACATTGAAAAGAATTGACGGTCTGCAGTCATTTGTGAGTACTGGAAAAGTGCTCAAGAATAAATGCAAAATACATTCCGTCTCGCGACAAAGAAAAAAACACAGTACCATTTAATCCTGGCCAGCTCCTTTCCAGTAGATTATCCTTAATTGGATGAATTGGATTCGCGACTTTCTCCATTAGACCAATCTGACAAAATGTAGCTAGCTGCTTGCGGTGTCCTACGAACTTTCCTGATTCTCCTGTTCAGATGAATCCTCCCTGCGTGTTATTCGAAAACAAATACACAAAATTAATTTCTGTTCTCATGAAACCATACTTGGTTCATGACGCCCTCCGGTCAATAAATAGTAATACTTTGTTATGTTGGTAGTATGCATAATAGGTATCTTCTCCTATCTTTTCACCAGTAAAATTGGACATAAGTACTGTTAATGGTGAGAAAATAAAATAATAATAAAATTGAAATGAGCTATATATGTTACATAAAAAAAAAAGCGGAACAGTACACAAAATTTGCACCTGTTTAGCTATACTTGCTTCAGATGCACAGTGGAAGAAAAAACTTACTGTATAGCTGAATAAAAGTGTTGCTTTGGTGGTATCTGAAGCTGATCGGCGCTTTTCCCAAACATTTCCAAAACATCGCTCATTGTTGGGCGAGACATAGGGGATACTTGTATGCACCAAAGACCAATTGAGGCCATTTTTCTTGCAATCTCCTCAGTTTCACCTCCCAGGTCAAATGAGTGCATACTTCCCACTTCTGCCAAATGACTATAAATCCAGTCGAAAATACACCTTGCTCGGATTGTCAATGCTTCCTTTCAAATTCTTTCTTCCTCCAACCATCTCCAGAAGCATCATTCCATAGCTGTAGACATCTGACTTAGTCGAAACAACTCCAAATCTCCTCGAAAATACTTCTGGTGCAATGAACCCAATAGTCCCTCGCATGCCGGCCATTGATAGGTAACTCTCCTTTGGATTGCATAACTTGGCCAATCCAAAGTCGGCGATTCTGGGGACAAAATCATGGTCTAGTAGGATGTTGTGCGGTTTGATGTCGAAATGTATGATGCGTGTATTGCATCCACGGTGCAAATACTCCAAACCTCTTGCAATACCTATTGCTATCTCATATAATTTGTCCCATCCAAGAGCTGTTTTTGAATTCTCTGCGTAAATGAATTTGTCCATTGATCCATTAGGCATGTACTCATAAATGAGAGCTCGTTTTGATCCCTCCAAACAAAATCCCAGTAGAGTGACAACATTAACATGAGATGTCCTTCTAATGCTGATAACCTCATTTACAAAATCTTCTCCATTTCTAGTGAAGTCGTGGAGGAACTTGACAGCAACTGACTGACCATCAGGTAAAGTACCTTTGTAAACCATTCCATAGCCACCTTCTCCTAGCTTCTCGCTGAAAGATCTAGTTATTTCCTTCAGCTGTGAATACTTGTATCTCTTTGGAGCCAGAGAACCATAATTTTCTATTAGCTCTTCAACGATCGATTTAAATTTTTCACTCGTACGAATCTTCACGACAACAACGAGGCACGCCATGACAAAGAGGAATTTTGGACTGATTTAGCCCTGTAGCAGTTTTTAATTCCAGTTTTAGCTCCCATAACGTCAAAATTCCCGGTTTAGTCCCCCTCGTGCACGTGCTGCCGTCCCGAAGGGCAGCAACCGAGTTGATGCCGACCGGGAGGGCAGCAACTAGTTGCTGCCAACCGACGGCGACAACTTCGATTCTTGCCCGGGTCGACAAAGAATCGCATCTTTATGCAAAATCAGTCCAAACTAGTTGCTGCCGACCCCGGGGGCAGCAACCGAGTTGCTGCCAACCGGGACGGCAGCAACTCGGTTGCTGCCCTCCGGGACGGCAGCACGTGTTTGAGGGGGGCTAAACCGGGAATTTTGACGCTACGGGGTGCTAAAACTGAAATTAAAAACTGCTACAGGGCTAAATCAGTCCAAACTCCTGACAAAGAGAATGGCTGCAACAGTTGAAACTAGTACATAGAAAACATGTGAATTTTAAGCAGGATATATATATATGTATGTATATATATATAATTTCATAAGAAACATATATAGCACAAATAAATGTTCAAAATATATAAGGGAATTCCTGCTTTCATTGTCGTTTAATGAGCAATCAATTATTGAGGAGTACATATCAATTATGGTATGGCTTGCCACTACAGAAAAAAATGGGAAACGTTGTGGGCCATGCGTCCGGACGAGAGAAAAAAAATCGGCCGCTAGGAAATACGGGGCCGTATGGATTGGAATGGGGGTGACGCGACCGTGACAAGATTTTTGCTCGCTCGTGCCGTGCTGCTCTGCCTTTATTAAGATCTTGAGCCAAGCTGAGGAGGCTCTGACAGCTTGCTAGCTATTGATGCACTGTCAAGTCATCGCAAAGACCGTGCAACCGTTGTCCGGTGATGTTGCAACCGTTGTCCTAGGATGTTGCAACCGTTGTCCGGAGATGTTGCAACCATTGTTATAGGATGTTGTAACCGTTGTCCAGGGATATTTCAAGTGTTGCATCTGTAGAAAAAAATATTGCATCTGTAGAAAAAAAATGTTGCATATTGTTCACAACGATGTTGCAATTTTTTTCAACGCGTTTTTTCTTCCAGATGTGCTTTGTTTTTTTATTTGTGATGTTGCAACCATTGTCCGGGCATGTTGCAACCATTGTCGTAGGATGTTGCAACCGTTGTCCGGAGATATTGCAACCGTTGTTCGAGGATGTTGCAACCGTTGTTCGAGGATGTTGCAACCATTGTCCGGAGATGTTGCAACCATTGTCCGGGGATGTTGCAACCGTTGTCCGAGAATGTTGCAACCATTGTCCGAGGATGTTGCAACCATTGTCCGAGGATGTTGCAACCGTTATATAGAGATGTTGTATTTGTAGAAAAAAATGTTGCATACTGTTGACAGTGATGTTGCAAGTTTTTTCAACTCGTTTTTTTCCAAATGCTTTTGTCTTGATTCTGATAATTTTCATGTGTGCATCTTGTTTGCTTGAAATGTTGCTGAGACTTTTGATATGGAGGATTATTGATGTTTTATCTGCACTGCGAGAGATTTTTGGGAGGATGTTGCTCACGAAAGAGATGAACGTCTGAAGGATATCACCTAAATCCGACGGAAAGCTGCTGATCAGATTGTTGTATTGCCCTCGTCGAATAAAGAATTTTTTCTTATGGCCTAACCTCATTTGCTGTACATATGGACTAAATTTTTATTGCTGCAACGTGCGTCCGATTTGTTTGTACTTAGATCAACTGGTCTTTCGATAAAAAAAAAAGCAACGAGCGAATATATGGGATAGCTAATGCATGCTTGAGTTGTTGCTGATTGCCTTCTCTACCTAATATCAACGTGATTCGGACCGTACGGATGCTCCCACCCACCCGTACGTCCGCTCCCTAGTAGCTTCCAAAAAAAAATTGTTGTTCTACCGACCATACCATGAAAGACATTTTACTATTTCAATTCCAAAAAAGTTTACTTTTCACTATCTCTAATAAGTTAATATGTCGTCAGAAGATTATGAAAAGATACCTGTGAGTGCCAATCTTGTGCGAAACTTGCTACGCTTAACATCTGCAAAGAAAATATATACGCATGAGATTCCATTAAAAAGAAACAGTACGACGAGCTTTGAGGACCGAGGAATTAATATTGATATCTTAGTGCAAAATACTTGCTATAATGCTATGTAGTTGTTTGTGAAGTACTTAATAGTTAATATTGCCCGATTAATACAAGATAGCCTTTCCAACTGGCCCCGCCTAGTCACCCACTTGAGTTGAGGACTTTATTTGGATTTGTGGTGATTATAGGCCTAATCTCTTTGGATGAGTCACGATGAGAGCCATGGGCAGGTGCACAAAGACGACCGCTCATCATGTGTCGACCGACCGACGCAGACAAAAGTTGCCATTGTCCGTCACCTTTACCCCTTCCACTAGCTTGCCAATGCATGCGTACACCGCTTACACCCGTGCCATGTCCGTTTCTCCTTACTGCATCACCATTATTTACCATCAATAATACTTCGGACTTCACTCGAGTACGCTACGTACCTCTGGAGTTTGCCGCCGGAAACAACGGCGGCGCGTCCGATGAGGACTCCGGCGATGGCGCCGGCGCCACGACGATGGTCCGCGTGTTCGGCGGCATGTAGAACGGCACCACCTCGAACCTCGTGTAGCAGGTCAGCGAGTACGCGCGCCCTCCTTTCGTCCATCTGCGCGCGGCAATATATGGTTGATCAGCTGGCTTGTCAGAAATCCACTGATCTTCAGAGTTGTTAAGAGACTGAACTCTTTCTGATTTGCTTCGGACGAGCTACAGTAAATCTTCAGAGAAGTTCAGAAGAAAAACAGAGAGAAGGATTTTCGACAACTCACTCCTGATCAGATGCCACTACGGAAAGACTCAATCAAATCAGACTACTGAACTAACCAACAAAGCTAGAAGAGCTACTGAAAAAGGGGCACTTAAGAATGCCTTTGCAAAGCGTGCAACAGAGAAACCGAACAGAGTAGAAAACACAAGGTGAAAAAGAAATTAACAAGCATGGCTCCGGTCATGTCGACGGTTAGATGCATGCATGCATGCATGAGCATGACGCGCGCGTACGTACGAACGGTGTTCTCTTACATGGGCAACGTCACGGCGAGGCGCTGGAGGCAGCGGCGGCAGTCGTCGCGCGACAGGTCCTTGACGCACTGCGCGAACCCGTAGAGGCTCTGGTTGGCGGTGAGGTTCACGCGGCCGTACGCGAACAGCTGGAGCGACGCTGCGGCGGCTGGCGCGAGGCTGTCCATGAGCCGCCCGAGCGCGCCGCTGTTCCGGTCGGCGTCGCCGGCGCGCGTCATGTTGTTGTAGAACGAGAACCTCTGCACCATGTCCGGGAGCGCGAGGAAGCTCGCGTTCGCGTACCGGAGCAGGCAGTTGTTGTACATCATGGCGGCGCCCACCGCGCGCGGGCACGCGAGCGTCACGTTCCCGGCCGCCATGTCCAGGCAGAGCCGGCACACCTCGGGAGGCGCGTCGGCGTAGCAGATGGCGAGGCCATAGGACTGGTCCGGGCCGTCGCCCGCCGTGTCGTTGCCGTAGCCGCCGTAGGAGACCGCGACGGTGGCCAGTTCCTTGAGCATGCCGCGGAGGTTCGTGTCGTAGGCGCCCCCCGGGGTGTAGTTCGCCGGCGAGCACGACGACCAGACCCGCACAGTCTGTGAGAGCGCCGGGGTGGCGCAAAGGACGCAGACGGTGGCGAGGAGCACGACGAGGAGGTGGGAGTCCATGGTCCATGGACATGGCACCCATGGCATGCGAGTTGCACTGGTCGAGCACTAAAGTTTGTGCACGCACGCGTACGTGCAGTGCGTCTTTGTTGCTTGTGAGTTGTGATATGTGGGTCTTGTCGGCAGCTGACAAAAAATCGTTAGGGCTTGTTTGGAAGTATTGTGATCTGACTCAATCTCTTAATCTTTTCGGATTGACTCGGAATTTGAACTAAAATCCTTTTCAATCTGAAGAGATTAGTTCTAATCCCTCTCTATCCAAACTAGCCCTTAGGCTGCTCCCAATGAACAGTATCCTAGTGCAGTTTCTTTAATGCATGAGGAGTGATAGGATATTACCTTTTCAATGCATGGTTTCTTATGGTATAGTATCTTAGACTTTTTCATTTAATTACATGCATGATCTTTACTAATATTTGAGTGTTGTGGCCTATTTGTGGTATATGTACTAAAGCAATACATGTTTGTTGACACACACAAACGTAAATACACGAGATCGATCACAATAAATTTTATGCGTTGGATTTCGAGACCGAACCGGTATCCAGATTAGATACTAGAGTACCATCTCTTTTTATTAACTATGATATCACATCATCATTTTGTCTATATAACATGTTTAAGATACCAATCAGTGGAACACTGAGAACAGCCTTATGAAGTATTTTTGTGATATTTGGGTTCTACAATTGGGTCCATATGTCAGTGAGTGCTTGCAATATTGTTCTGTATGACGAAACTGATTTTTGTTGGGATGCATCATGCACATGTATTTATTGACGGGAGAGGAGACGAGATGCTGGTCAAGACGTCAAGGTCATGCAACTGTAGCGTTTTGCTGACAACTCACCAACTCACCTCGGACTCATGGAGTATTTTTATTTTTCAGTGAAAGCGTAGTGTGTACATACATATACGGGACCAAGCTTAGCTAGACCGAGGACGTGAATTAATGAACATTAAAGGTGACGTTGGAGAATAAATTGGGAGTATTACTTGGGACGCTCAAGGCAATAAATTGAGAGTACTAATTGGACTGTTAAGCCCTGTTTCGAACAGGTAGTTTTTTTCTCGATTTGATTTCTGCTGGGATTGAGCTGTTTATCATAAAATTCCTAAAAATTCATGTGAAATTATTTCGTTCCAAACGCCAAACAGGGCTTTAAATGATACTAGAATGCAATCCGCGCTAAATGGTGCGGCTGTGGCTGCTATACATGGGTGACAAGAGTTTAACTGAAACTTTTTCTTTGAACATTAGGATTTGGCGTGCTCTAGCACACAAGACAAATCTGCGCAAAACAAAAGATGAATATAGAAAAAAGCAATCGATATCTGTGTGAGAACTCATTATTCTCCATTCTAACTTGCTGCTTAAAAAAATGCTAGAAATAGTGGACCTGTGTGAGAACTCATTATCCTACACTATTTCTATGCAAACTAAGTAAGAAAAAAATCTAGTTCAGATGCTTATACAAAGCTAGAAATAGTGAAAACGTAATCGTGATAACTAGACTAATTATATCCTTGTTCGACGACTTTTTGAGATAACATCTTCATTCAAAGATCAATTGTGCCATAGGCGGTGCATATATCTTTAGAACCAATTTAAATAGACACCTATCTGGTAGAGGATAATCCTCTTAAGAGAAAATTAGTAATTGGGGGATAAGCCTTTTTAAAGCAAATTGGTATTAAAAAATACGCTCGACCTTCTCGACACCCCAGGTGACAACAGAACATAACTAACATACTAATTTTAGATGCAGTATCATGTTGGAGCAGCATATGCGCTCCTCATTTTAGGAACAAAAAATTGACATTTCAGGGAGAAGTCGCATGTACCGTAAATGGAGCAATAATAGAAACCCATATTGGACCAGACATAGGAAAACTCATTGAACCAATAACTAAGCAAATGCAAAACGAATGGAGAGAAGAAATAACCTGGCTGTGGGAGGACATGAGAGCTATAGAGCATATTATAAGCCAGGATGACCCCAAACACTTTTCTGAGCTATATCATGTAAGCCACTTTATTTAGCTAATTTGATGTAAGCCAAATAAATAAGCCTATAACATAATCATAACTTACGCCAAACAAACCCTACAAAAGGAAATGTAATGCCAATAAAAGCCGATCTAGTTCAAGGAAAAACCTTAAGCATTCGTCATCTTCAGTGAGTGCCCAATCTGTGTGCAACCCTACCATTGTTGGCATTCCAGCTTTACAAAAGAACACAATACATTGCATTAGGATGATCTACAAAGGGTTAAGCTAAGTCGAGATTCAGTTATGGACTCATGATGATAGTATTTAAAGGGAATGATGGAAACATCACATGCACTTATGTGAGGACGGTTGCGGCCTCTCAAGGAGTACTTTGAAATAGGAGTTATCAAAAACATTTGGATTCCCAAATCCTTTACCTCCAATTGTGTGATCTCCGGATAACACAACCATCTCCCATGTCCTGCTAGGTATCAATGTGAACTTCAGACATGGATGGATACGCTGCTTTCTGGAACAATTGGTAGAAAGCCTAGGGGATAACTATATATAAATAAACAATTCTGGCCAACCATTGCTAAAGTTTATTATTCTAGTATTAATTGCTACAGGAATTCTAAAATAGACAGCTGAAATTTAACAAAAGATGTTAAAGAAAAGGACGACTCACGAAAAGGCATTTTTGCTTAATAATATTTTGAAGGCAACAGCATCCAATGTTTCTTTAGGAAGTTTACTGGCAGGATCAGTAGTACTACCGAGACGAATCTGTTCTTTCAGAAAAATACGGATAGATACTAAACAGAAACACCGCCTGGAATAGCCTAAAGTTTGGCTAATATTGTGAGGAAATTTTAAAATGAACAAACCACTATGATGTTGCACCTGGAATCTAATCGGTCTAGTCTTACTGGAATTTTGGGCCCTCCATAGAGTGAAACTGCCTCAGCACTAGCCACAGCAATCAAGTCCGCCCATGACACTATTAGCGAAACAATGGTAGATTTGGCTTGAGGATACATTAAAATTGAAGTTCAATACAGAAAGCACATGTGCAAAGCACACAGCTTGCTAAACATGGTCAATTCTTTCTTTTGCTTTTCCTAATATCTGTTCAGTTTTGAAGCAATTAAACATATATGTCAAGTCAGCTATTCTTTAGTAATTACATTGCACTATTCATGACAATAAGCAAAGAAAAAAGAACTGTTGTAGTGGTACTTTTAGGAGGGAAAAACCTTTATCGATTTATTTAGCCCGGCATTTTCAGGCCTGTCAACTTTGTAAATTATAGAACCATTCATGCCACCTGCAAGATATTGTCACCAATGTTTGTCTGTTTCTACTCTACAAAAAATCCATTTTTAGATATCTTGAACTGTACTTTAGTTTATTTCCATTTGCAATTTTCTATTTTACACACATGCAATCCTTGGTCACAAACTATTGTTAAACTTGGATAACTGAAGACAAATAAGATCTAACCTGATTTGTCACCAATATCAAAAGTCTCTGCATCATGGAAAACCAAACGAAGCATGCCAACAGCTTTGACCTTGGTTAAAACATTCCTCACACCATTTCGAATAATTGATCCATCATATGGCTCAGCCCTATAAAGTTTTACCTTAAGAAGCTTTACAATGGCAATAGTTTTTTTTTTATCACCCTCCCCATAGCTTTGATGACGATTTCATCTGATCCGTTCTATAAAAAGAAAACAATGGAGGGAGGATAAGCTAAAAGATTCTATGCTTAAATTGTATCAAGAACTACTTACCTTCTGATGTTATTTTTCCAGCACCAACCACTTATTCTTTACTAACAAACAAAATAAGAACTATAATTGAAGGCATGTAAGCAAAAGCCATTTTAGAAGTTTAGACCAGGGCAAATAGCGTGCTACTCAAATCTTTATACCCGCAAAGATAAAGTATTAGTAACAAATAAGTTCAATTCATGCAAACAGTGCTACTCAAATCTTTATAAGTATTAGTACCAAATAAGCTTCAATTCATGCAAACACCTAAAATTTCATCTAAAAGAAAAGCACTCTATTGTTATAACCAATGAAACTTCCCTTTTATTTTTCAATATATCTACACATTGATCTGCATATGTAGATAGGGTTCCAATCGAGTCTTATAAATGGCATGTGTTGGGAACTTTACCTATTAGCGCAGCAACAAAGGAAACCATGAAAAACAATTCTACAACTAATTCAAGAATCATGACCACTCCCTCATTCAAATCAATATTTGTAGAAGAACCTAGCTTCTCAAATAGATCATGATTATAATGCTATAATATCAAACTCAACACTTGCAGGTGGTACCATCTCAGTAATGCACCTAAATTTCATTTGCAAGAATGCTTCCTAGTGCTTACGTAAAGCTACTACTAAATCAGGATATCCTGTAGGTTCAAACCAAAGTAAGTTTCTAGAATCTATGTCAACATATATATTACCTAATCTATAGCTAAATTAGGACATCCTTTATGCTGCTATGAACTTTACCAATCTTTATCCATTTTGTCTATCTTTAAAAGCACCTAGAGATATCTTTGTGAAAGAAAGTACATTCAGTTATACAAATTCCAACCATGCAAAATATATTACCTTGATAGAGAGATCTCTAGAACCATCCAAGTTTCTAAGGTTGTCTGCAAATATCTTACTGATATGCACCAGAGTAATCAACTGTTACATTGTCAACATATATATTACCTAATCTATAGCTAAATTAGGACATCTTTTATGCTGCTATGAACTTTACCAATCTTTATCCATTTTGTCTATCTTTAAAAACACCAAGAGATATCTCTGTGAAAAAAAGTACATTAAGTTATACAAATTCCAACCATGCAAAATATATAACCTTGATAGAGAGTTCTCTAGAACCATCCAAGTTCCCGAGGCTGTCTACAAATATCCTGCTGATATGCACCAGAGTAATCAAGTGTTACATACTAAAACAATTTATGAGTGAAGATCTACTACAATGAGCAATGGCTTAATTACCTCCAATTTAGTATTTTTTGTGGCAACAACAACGCAAGATTGGCACTCAACACCACGGTTGTGACTTCATCCAGCACACATGGCGGCGTCGACCAAATCTGCAATTCTGAGTGCCCATTTGGCCAACGAGGGAGGAGAGGAGAGGGAGGCGGAAGGGAAGAGGAGAGGTGGAAGGGAAGAGGAGAGGAGCAAGGAGGAGGACGCTAACGCACGTGGCTCGAGGAGAGGGAACAGGAAGACCGTGGGAGTGGGGACGAGCGGCCAGGCGTCTGGCGCCGGGCGAGACCACCAGTGAGAGGCGTACAGAGCGAGGAGGGAGCGGAGAGGGAGGCGGAGGAGAAGAGGAGAGGAGCGAGGAGGTGAGAGGATGCCGATGGTGACGAAGGATGTCTACGTCGGTGAAGGGGAGGAGGAAACGCCGGAGAGGAGGAGGAGGCGGAGAAAGACTCCTAAGCGAGGCAAGGATGTACGGAGCAAGGGGAGGCGGAGAGGAGCGAGGAGGCGAGAGGATACCAGTGTCGGTGAAGGATGGCAGTGGCGGCGGTGGGGAGGAGAAACGCCGGAGAGGATGAGGAGGCAGAGAGGAGTTCGGAGGCCAGCCGCAGCGCAGCAAGGCAACCGCCTCACGCGTTAGAGAGGAGCTCGAGAGAGGACGGTGCAGCCGGCCGCGAGGCAGCGAGAGGGGTGTGGGAGAGAGGAGGCGAAGCGGGAGCGGGGAGGAGGAGGAGCTGGCGACAGCGTGAGGTGCGTGGGAGAGAGGAGGCGAAGCAGCAGCGGGGAGGAAGGGGAGCTGGCAAAGCGGTGCGAGGGAAGGAGACGGGCGGCCGGGCGTGAGAGAACAGAGGGTGAGACAAAATCGTAGCGGCGCAAAAGGGGAGGAAAGGACGTGTCGCGGGAGGCCCTAGGGCTTGGGCAGGCGGAGCGAGTAGCGCAGAACCGATCGTCGTTCGCACGTGATCCAACGGGCGCGGGCTTCTAAGCAATGTGGTGTGTGCGTGACCAAGCTTTCTTGCGAAGCGTAGGAGGCCGGATCGGACGGCGCGGTGCGGGCACGAGCGCGATGCAATGGTCGGATTTTTCCTGTCGACGTAGCGTGCCTGGCTGAGCTCCAATCCTAGCATTCTTTAATGTTAGTAATTTTGACGATGCAAGGACCATTCCCATTGGATGTTTGGACACTAGTCTCCTTCTTTCTTTCTTTTTTCTTTTCTCTGCCTTCCTTGTATAAATTGTCATCAATATTTCTAGTCTTAACAATTTAGGTCATGGTTTTTAATTTGTGATATATAGATCTTTTCAATGCAATTTATTTTATTTAATTATAATGAAGTTACTACTCCCTGTGTTTCAAAATAGTTGTCCACTTTCTTGAATTGTCGTTTCAAAATATTTGTTATTGAAGTTTTCCATCCTCTACCCCTATACCCTAGTATTAATGATGTGAAAGATGTTTAAGGGCGTGTACAATGGTACAGACATTTATTGTCTATATTAACTCTTCATGTCGCCTGTAGACGGTTTTCTTTTCACTTGTCTTTATAAATAACACAATCTTTTAATTCTTTCATGGACCTAAGACATTTTCTCCTTGGTGTTGGTGATACAATCAACTATATGATTGTAAACAATATATTTCTCTTTCTTTATTCTCTTTTATCTATATCAACTTAAATTCTACGTAGCAGCTGATGTAAACCCATCGTACATGGTCTAAGTGGTTGAATTACGTCATTTAATGGGGATATGAATGATCCGATTGCATTAGTGCTAAGATTTTTGTACATCATTGGCCTGTACTTACTTTGTTGTGGGACAAATATTTTGACGTGTATCAGTTTGCAAAACTCTCTTGTATTAAATGAATTTGATTATTCTGTCTTTCAAACTAAATGTGGTTATGTCAGTTGCCTTCCATCTCCCAGCATTTTTTCTGAGATATGTGAGCTCTACAAATGGGTCCACATGTCAGTTAATGCTTCCAGCATTATTTTGTAGTGCATGGAAACTGCTTTTGTTGGGCACGCTTGCACATCGATTTATTATTGACTCGAGAGGAGATGAGACGAGACGAGACGAGACGCCTGTCAAGACGTCAAGGTCAAGCATCTTTGGCGTTTTGCTATCCACTCTCCTCGTCGTGATATTTCTCAGTGAAGCGCAGTGTGTACATATACGGGACCAAGCTTAGCTAGACCGACGACGTGAATTAATTAATGCTCATGGCGTCACCAACATTAAAGTCGACGGTGGAGAATAAAGTGGGAGTAGGTGGGATCATAATTGTCTCTAGATCATCCGTGTATATCGAGCTAGTCATATGATCATTACATAGCTCACACGATATAACATCGATGAATATCACATCTAAATAAGTGTAAATATACCTCACGCTCGAAGTCTTACATCATGGGCCGATATAAATGATTTCTTACAGCGAAAAAAATAAGTAGTCGTGGTGACTCTCAGGATATGCTCACTTGCAATCAACTGGGTAAGCGATCTAGTACTTAGCGTCATTCTGGACTCCTGAGTGGTAGATATAACTGTTCACCGGTTGATATTTTCGGACATACTGAATTCACATATATGAGCAACCATTAGTACAAATGTACTCAGCAAGTCCTTATGCCAAATGCACATATGCACAAAACCAATCCGAGCCATCCAATCTCATCCGAACGATCCAGATCTTAGCCAGCGGAAGGGTCTGAAGGAATGAGGGGAAGGGAATGGATTACCACCGTGGCCGGCGACGCGGACTAATAGAGGTAGCGATCGGCGTAGAGGGCTGGTGGCAGCGTCGATCAGGACCGACGGGAGGCGGAGACTCCAACGTCCGGGCGATGCGGTGGCGGCGGCGGGAGCAAGCTGCCTTGGTGGAGTGGGTCGGCGACGATGCTTGGAGATGAGGATGATGGTGGGGCTGCGCTCGGGGATGGAGGTTGGCTCGGCGCAGAGGTGCGGCACGGCGCTGCACAGCGGCTTAGCGGTCCGCTTCAGTGCGACCCCTCGCCTCGGCCTCAACCCGCGCCGCCTCCTCCGGCTGTAGGTACGGGTTGCTGCGCGCCGGTCGCATGCCCATGCCCGTCCGTCACTACTTTTCCCAACAAACTTGATGTAGCTGGCAGAGACACAGGAGACGGCGTCGTCGACTCGGCGCAGAGGTGCGGCATGGCGCTGCGGGCGGTGGCCACCCCTAACCCAAGCTTGATTGAGAGGTGCGCAGGAGGATGGGGCTGACCGGCTGAGGACGATGGAGCTCGCGGGGAAAATGGTGTGATCTGGGGCAAAACGCATAATAGCGTGAGTGAGAACGTGGGGAGCGCCACTGAGATCTAGACCGTTCGGATGAGATCGGACGGTTCGGATTGGTTTTGTGCATATGTGCACAAAAGGTGGCTTGTGCACCTGATATGTTGTCGCCAAAGAAGGGGTCTTATAGTTATTTTAGCACAAAGCAAGTTTTGATTACCAATACCATACCATAGTTATTTTTCAAACCTAGAACCTAGCAATTTTGAACTTAAAACCAAAGTGTCTTTTGTAAGCAAGTTTTATTATAAAAGCAAGGTTCCATCCACCTATCGCTACTCATGAGATTCTATCCACCTGTCTCTAGATATCAGGTGCCATCCACCCAACTTTAGATATCAGGTTCCATCCGCCTAACTCTATATCATAAGGTTTCATCCACCTACTATTATATCATTGCTACCATCATTTTTAACATGTTCTCATCCCATATTTTATCAAAACTAACTAAGTATGGCCTTCTGCACCATGCCCATGATCGGAAGTATGGCTATTCGAATAGATTATACACTCTGCAGAGGTTGTATAACTTTACCCACAAGATATGATCAACATATAATGTCGGCCAGTGACACGCTTCATTAGACATGCGACTAAGATGTAACACTCCGGCCCAACACTGAGCCTGGAATACCACCAAACTACTCTAACCACTAATTTTATCAATAATTAACAATAAATTCCAGCAAGCAATTCAATACTAACACCTGTCAACGGGTCACAATAACGTATAAATAATGATATGGCAAGCACAGCTATTTAAACCCTAGATAGTAAGCAGGATAACAATTCAAGAATTGAATAACACCAGTCCAAAAGAGGCTACCGAATTAATAACAAGTTTCAAGCAATCATCTAGAGTTATTCAATGTCTATCATATCCTACTAGAATAAACCATCATGCTAAGGTAAAGTTTTCTAATGACAAGTGATCAAATAATTGAGTGTATGCTGTGTTCCAAGTGATATCCCTTCCCAAGAAGCGTCGTCAACGATCACCTAAAAACAACAGTAAAGTAAGGGTGAGTCCACGACTCAGCAAGTACAGTAATAAACAATGAACAATGCTTAAACAGCAGTACACAACATCATCATTAACATCAAATGTTCACTTTTATTTATTCTCATGCTCAATCATTCAATTCCATTTCGTTATTCATATACACAATCCGACAACCTTTCATTCCATGCATATCTATATTACATGTCCACATGCACTTCTTTTGCGCATACCGATATAGCATGAGTGTTCACCCATCAATGATACACTCTCAAACCTGTCCTTCTCAAGGATCGGGGACTGTAGCGTCCTCGTTTTCGGACGGCGCATAGTATTTACCGTTCTGGTTTTCGTTCTTCGTCGTATTTCAAATTATCAAACTATTTGCGAAAATCTCCTTTCTTCTTCTTAGCTCGGGTGTGTGTTTCAAATATTCGAGTTCGAGCTTCCCTCTTTTGAACTTCGAGCTTTCCTTCTTTCTTTCGGGCTCAGCCCATTTTCTCTTTTGGGCCAAGCCCGTTTCTCCTCTGGACCACCTGGCCCATTTTTCCTCCGACCCACACCCCCCTTGCCAGCCCCTTTTTCTTCCCCCTCCGGCCTTTCTTGGTCCGAGCCGCACCCAGCGCCGGCGTCGTCTTCCCCCTAGATCCATCCTCCTGGCGCTTCTTCTCTCCCTCCCATGGGCAACGCCACCTCTACACCAAAGACGCCACCTCCTGTCTTGGCCTTGCCTTCTGCCACCTACACCCGTTGCATCTGCCGCTGCTGCGCGCCACGCCACCTTCCTGTCCCCTTAACGCCGAGCCACGCCTTGTCTGCAGCGTGCCGCTGGCACGCCCAGCCTGCCAGAGCCACCCCGCCATCGCCGCCTCGCGCCCCTCAACCCCTAACACCCCAGATGCACCGCCTGTCACCTCCATCGCAAACCAGCAAGAAGACACCACCTCCTCGGTCTCATGCCCCAACGGCTCCAAAGAGCTCCCTCCCATTGGTCTCCCTCGCCCCCGCAGCCTATAAAGCCCCCCCTGTGCCCCTGAGCTCCCCACGCTGCCCCGAGCTCCTGGTAAGATCCATCAAGCAAAACCACCCCTTTTCATTTTCGGCCACCGCCTCCGCCGCCGTCTTGCCGCTCCGGTCATCTCCCGCCACCGCCGACCCCATCATCGTGAGCCCCTGGCCACCAGGAACCTTTTCCCTCAAACCCCCTCGAGGATCAGCCACCACAGCCGCCGCAATCGAGCTTCTTCCCCGCCTCCTGCCGCCACCTTCTTCACCATGCGCCGCCGCCTACAGCTCCTCTCCGTCCTCCCCATTGAGCCCGTTGGCTTCACCTCATCGAGGGCCACCCGGTGCTCCCCTCCCCCGGCTCAATCCGCCACCGGACCGTCCTTCTCGCCGTCACCGAGCTGCCGCCGCTTAGCACCACCGCCACCGGGCGACGTCCACCTCCCGGCGCCACCACCCGTCCACTCTCGCCACCTTGCCGCTCCCGTTCCGTGCTCAACCGCCGCCACGCCAGCTCTCCGGCGCGCGCAGAGCCGTCTTGCATGCGTGGATTGTTCGGACAAACCCAGCGCCCTCCCATCATTATCCTTAATGATGGTGCTTAAAACCTAATCTAATGATTAGCCATTAAGTGTGTCTAAACCCACCCCTTTGTTTCACTGCCCGTGGGCCCCCGCGCACAGTGAACCGCCAGCCCTCCCCCTTGCACTCACTGGCCAGTGGGCCCCCTCCGCGCCACTGTGCCGTGAACCGGTGCCCTATGCGCATGAACCTGGCCCATGGCACTATGCTGTGGACCAGCTTCTCTCTCTCTCTCTCTCTCTCTCAATTCATTTAACCTTCATAAATTCCGCTCTCCTCCATTATTGCCCCAAAAATTATGAAATAAATTCCTAAAAATTTGTTAATTCAAGATCTTGCCGTTGGCATAGGTCTTGTTCAATCTGGAGTTCATTTGTTTATTCTTGTGTATTTATTTACTCTCTTTGCCGTTGTGCCTTTTTCCGGTATTTTTGCCCGATTCGGATTTGAAGATGCAGGAGACCTACAAGTTGATCAAGCCTAAGAGTATCAAGATCCCCTTGCCTTCAACCAAGGCGAGTCAATGCTTTGATCATTTTGATCCTACATTTTATGCAAATTATGTTCATTTAAATTAACCAAAATTGCATACTTTAATTATTTAATCAAATGTATGTTAAAGCTTAAGGTAGTTAAACACCCATTTGTTGATTAATTAATTAATATGCCATCCATTGATATTGAATCCATTATTCCTTGTCACCTTAGTAAATATATGGTAATACTAGCTATAGGTTGTACGTAAGCGACATCCTAGTCTTGCTTAAGTACCGAGGTATTAAAATACCCCAAATATCATTCTTCAAACATGAAATGATTTAGGCAATCATTGGTGGTCCATTGACTGAAAGGAATGGAATAATTTAGTTTTACTCCTCAAAACCCCAATAATTGCTAAATACCACATCTAAGCGGATGGAAAGGTGATGGGTGCTCCAGGAGCACGAGAATGGTTGGTGTGAGGAAAGAACCGCCTAGATGGATTAAGGACTTAATCATGTCACGACCTCCCGTGTTAAACAAGTACAACCACAAGTCTGCAAAGTGCAACTTGACTTAGTAAAATTATTAAACCATGAATGTGTCTCACACGGTGGAGAAAGGGAAACACGCAAGCTTGGGTACATCCAGCTTGAATGGGTGAAGTTGCCAGTAGTTGTGGGTAGTCTAGAACTACACCCAACGCTAGGGTACAACGATCCCGCGCAACGTATGGGCGCAACCCCATATGGGTGAGATGACAGAAAGGGCAAGGTAGTTTGAAAAGTTACTATGACGGTCGCTCAACTACATGACTAAGGAATCGTGTAGGGTAATGAGTATGACTATCTCTTGTGGGTACAGTGTACAACCTCTGTAGAGTCTAAAACTGTTTAAACAGTTGTGCCTACGGTCAAAGGCGGACATGGGAATCTTAACTTGAGTTAGTTCTATTTTAAACTTTGTGGGTGGTATGGAAAATGTGGAATGGCTCACCTAGCCCTGTGTTGGATTTTACCTGAGTCTTCGAGCTCAGCGATGGTAGTAATTGGAGGTAGCTCCAATCAAAAAGATGCATAAGGTAGAGTTTCCGCCAGAGGAAACCTCTATTGAAATAAATATTGTACAATTACTCTCTTTAATAAAATGCAATTTGTTAAAATGCTAAGTGTTAGGAACTTTAATTATGATTAATTGAAAAGATTGCTTTAGCAAATAAAAGAACCGAGCCATCCTTGTTTAACCTTGCATATATATATATATATATATATATATATATATATATATATATTGGCTATATATATAGACACACACACACACACACATTATTGCATTGTGTGTTGGCTCATGAAACTTATGCTCATTCTCACTCCTCTCCCCGAACCCTTCAGACAATGAAGATGAAGGAGACTATGCTTTCTACGAAGGCCCAGAAGCTGATGGACAAGGAAATGATGAGGAGTAGTATAGTTCTGTAGTCTAGGTCTCGCCCTAGTCTAAGTAGACTCGTTGGTACTCGCGTACAACCGATATTATCCAGCTCTTGGTTAATATCCATCGTACACAGGTCACCCAAGTCGCTTGCCTGTGGTGAGATGAGTCCTACCTCCCCTTTTGCTTCCGCTATAGATTTTGTTATCTTCTTGTAATGTAGTCAAGTTGGCCTTGTTCGGCCCCTTTTGTAAAACTCGACCCAATGATGAGGTCTATGTCACTCTGTTTGTAATATATTTGTGTTATTTCACAACTTGTATGATTGATTCAGTTATGTGCCTGTGAGTGCTATCTACTGATCTAGGAAATAGCATAGTATTTTCATAGAGGATTTGGATTCTCAAAAATCCGGGTCCGACAAGAACCTCCACTCCCGTGGAGTTGTGATCAACATGATCACCTTCTCATATGTAATGATGTTTATAAATACACAAATATTCATTGTTTTATAAACATTACCATTGTCCAACAATATCATGTCCAACTATAAGGAATAAATAATGTGTTGAAAATATACCCTAGAGGCAATCATAGAGATGATTATATTTCATTATGTTCATAATATTGGATAATATGTTATCTTGTTCCTTAAATGAATCATTGGTTATGAAGATTAACAAGTATGTGACTTGTTGGTGAAACTCTTAACTTATATGATGTCATTCTAAATGAATCCTTGGTCGGATGTCAATGGTTGGAACACCATTGACTCTACGACCAGCACATGTATTGATTGATAATCATGTTTCACTAGTCATGGATATAGAGATATCGAATCAATAATGTGGACACACGTTAGAGAACATTGGGTTGGATTGACCCACCTTGAGACACTATTGAGATTGTTATGATTCTATGTATCGTTAGTTGGTCTCAAGCAATGTTGATGTATAATCCTTAGACCTGAGATCAGCATGGTTTCCTACATGTGTAATAGTACTCTTAGGGGTTGCCAATCGCTACTCATAACTAGGTAGTTATAAAGGTAGCTTTTGGGTATGCTATGAAACATGTGGAGGAATGTGACTGGTCGGATATGGGATTTTCCCCTCCTAACATAACAGGAGAGATGTCTCTGGGCCCCTCGTTGTGGTCGGATAAAGAAAGTGCATGGACATGCCACTAATGGTCGAAGTGTTCGACCACGTGAAGTTATCGACACTCGATCGAGAAAGTATTGAGCAGTCCATGGATGACACAACATCTCACCCGGAGTTCAACCGCACATCGTGAGGCAAAGGAGAATACACAAGTAGGTCGCTTAGTTCGATTAGTTCTGATTTGGTCATATAGAGATCTGAGCTGGTCGTAGGTGGTCGAACATAATCCTGAGTGGTCCTAACACGTCGTAAGAGTTACGAATCGTCGAGACCAAATCTGAACTGATGCAGATAGAGATAGGACACGGTCGTAAGTGATGAGGACTGGTCGTAGATCATATTGCATTAAGGTTCGTCCGATATAATTTGTGTGTATTTGGGAATCGTTATGTCCTGCTAGGAACCGCTAACGACTCGTGATCGGAAAGAGTTTTCGAGTCACAACCGATTACGCATGAACCTAACGGGTCACACACTTAACGGGTTGGAACAAACCAGTACGGATTCGATTCATCAAATGTGTTCGGATAGGATCCGTTACGAGCACTATATAAGGACATGCATGAGGCTGTTGGGAGATATGGGTGAACATAACAGACGAGACACACGAAAGTCGTGAGTTGAGTTGTTCCACCAAAACCCTAGCCGCCATCTTTTTGAGAGCTCTGCCGTGCGACTTGGTGCTAGCACACCAACGTACGGTTGTTCCTTCCCTGGACGTGTGGATACCGTAGAGGCATTACTATGGTTGCTGTTGCGCTTGAGGATGATCTGTGATCTCCATAAGGAACTGCAGAGGTCACTGGAGGAGACGATTGACCACGACCACTGCATCGACGTGCTCGACGCTGGACGATCGACTATGACCACTACTTCGACGTGCTCTTCGTTGGACCATGCTGCTCCAACTCTTCTTCCGCTTGCTCTGCGCGTCTAGTGGTAACGATATGTGATCATCTACTTGCTTGGCTTCCTGGTTTACATGGTAGAAAATTTTGATTTGTTGCTATCGTAGCCTACCCGTATCCCAACATAATGACCATTAACATTACTTGCAATTAAATAAGTAAAATCACAGCAATATAATGGTAATAAATGGTAAAGCATATAGTGTTCAACCATTGAACACCGTCTACCCTGCACTTGCTTGTCTACCCTTGTGACGCCGGATAGCGATGTGGCGGTAATGCACAAGAGGCCACACTCCTAAAAAATAATTCAAAACACATATAAAATTATTCATTACAGCACCGACACTTTATTCTAACCGTCCTCGCACGTCTACGTCAAACCGACACTTTTAACCCGAAACTACTAGACACACTACCCGCTATCCCAGTAGTAAAACGGTCCTATCTTACTCATCTGAACTTCAAATTAGGCCATCCAAGACTTTATGGAATCCTCACAAAATAAACTACATTTTCCTAGTTATGACAAAACTCTAATTCTACCATTTTCTATTCTGTTCCTTTACCCAAAGACCGTTTTAGATTATGCCAGAATAGTCTGTTTCACAATTTTATATCTTTAATTCTACAACTTGAACATATATGAATAATATGATTTATGGAAACTAAACAAGATTCTCTACAATATTCAAGTTGACATAAATATTTAATTTTACCAGTTTATGCACGAAATAGACCCAACTACATGAAGTCTGCCATCCACGTCCCGAATCTAGACAGCAGCCTTTCGGAGGTTGTAACTTTTTGTTCGCTACTCCATTTTTAATGATCCATACCTTCCTAGAAAGCTAACGCAATAACCTAACTTTTCTCTAATTACACGAAACTCTAATTTCGAGTCTAAATACCCCTAATTGTCCCCCACGACGTTCTGCCCTAAACCTGACGAATCTGAACAGAACAGAAATCCATCTTTCCCTTGACCAAACGTTCTAAAAATGGATTAGAGATTAATCTAGAGTAAATCTACTGGGTTCAGATCGTTACCCTCAGAGACACGAAGCCAAAGCATGAATTTTCCATCTTTCCCCTTCTCTTCTCTTCCCTCTTTCTCCTTCCTCTTTCTCCTTCTCTTCCCTCTCTTCTTTGCTTCAGGCCAACAACACTCAAAAACAGCATGAGCTGCGCATGGTAGGAGAGGGTAGCAAGGGCTAGGGGTGGTGCTACAGTGCAGGGGTGGCTAGGGTTTGGCTTGCCCCACCCTCTTAAGCCGGGCTCCCCCACTTGGGCTATAGGTCGGTGGTCCAATACTCTCCTCAACTCACTAAATTCTGAAATTTCACTCTTAAATACCTCTTCTAATCTCTCAATTACTTACTTAATTAAAAGGGATATTACATAAGATGGTCATAACAAGGCCTTTATAATAACTAGCCCTAATGCTACACCATACAATGGGTTCGATCATTGGGCGTTAGAACAACATTAATTCCGAGGAAACCACCGTTGGGCTAGTACATGTATCCCGACTTTGTACCACCACAATACTCAACGAGTGTGTACACCAAGATACACCCTCCTACAGCTCAGTCCAACAACCCGACCCAAACTGCTCGCAATATGGCGATAACACCACGACTCGGTAAGTTATTCAGCTAGGTCTATCCCATACTAGACTTGTGTTTGCATGATTATTAGTTTCAGAAACATGGCCCATGATTCGATCCTTCACTAGTACAGAGAGGGTCATCACAGACGGCTCCAAACCGTCATCACAGACGATTTTTGAACCGTTTGAATTTATGTGTCTATGATAATAGGCGGTTATCACAGACGATTTGTGAGCCGTCTGTGAAAAGTCACAACACAGACGATTTTTCGTATAAACCGTCTGTGAAGGCCTACTATCACATACAGTTTCCACCAATAATCGTCTGTGATAGTAGGCCTTCACAGATGGTTTATACGACAAAACCGTCTGTGATGGTTCATTATACCTAACTACATTTTTTCTGATTTTTAGCTAGCATCAGGAATTGCTAGCTATGCCCTCTGAAAACAAGCAAGCAGAAAACAGATAAATCACAAATGAATCAATTGTTGACAACTCAAAGTGATCATTTACAACTCAAAATCAAATACAAAAGAATATGTTCAAGTATTGTCACTAGAGTTATAATTGAATTACAACTACTCAAAGTGAATTACAATTGAATCAATTGTTTGAAGGTCGTTCAGCAGTGTCAACGGAGTAAAACTCTCCGTTAGTGTTAATGATCTCCGTCTTGATGAAGCCGCAGAGCAGTCCTCGAACCTCCGAGATCTCGCTCATAACGAATGCATCTAAATTGAGTATAATGCTATGTCGCTAGCATGAGTAAAGTAGTAAGCATATATATTTAAATTTATAATTAGAAAATAATTATTACGATATTGACAAACCTCTAGATCATTCGTCTTAGCATTTATGATTTGCTGCATATGGCGGCAAACATAGAATGCACATAGGTGATCTTGTTTTTGCTAGTGGCACTGCAAAAATACAATTACATATAGGTATAGTCAGTTCGAGAGGCATTATTACGAAGTGTGATATAGGATTATTGTGTTGTAGCGCGTACTGAAAATCACGTCCTATGTTGCAGTGTGGCGCTCGATTCCTTGTGTGTCCCTCTCCCAGCAACATAGGCGTTGAACGACCTACGTGATTCCAAAAAGTTATCATCGGCCATTTCAAACGAAGGAAGACCACAATAGAGTTATGTATGGAGGAAATGAGCATACCTGTCGAGTAATCCTTGCACAAGGGTGAAGTTGTGGATTTTGTTGATTAGGGAATCAAGGTATATTACCTTGTTCCTCTTTAGTGCAATGAATAAAAGGATCCAGTGGAACCTACTCATATATATCGCTATAGTCATTAAACCTAAGTTCGTGATGCATATAAAGTACAAATGAAATTTGTATAGCAAGCAGTGAAGCACTTACTTCTAGTTGTAGGGCACCAATATGTAGTCCTTATCGCCCTAAGCAAGCAATCCTGTCTTTATGTAATTCTCGATGTAGGATGCGTTTTCGGTGATGCATTGCTCAGAGATCAAGTGTGGGTTAAGGAAATCCACCGGTTCTCACCATCGTCGGGCTTCTTTCATCATGCATCTATATATAAGCAATGAGTTGTGATATTTATCGGTATTACGTGAATATAGAACTTGATTGTACACACTTACAGTGTCCAGCATCGTAGAAGTGAGGCATGGAGGGCTTAGAGGTTGAATAGGTCGAATAAGTCCTCGAAGCCCATGACGAAGTGGCCCGGCTCGTGGAGGAAATGATTCTCTGTGTATCTGATGATGATTCCAGTAGGCCCGCCTGACCTCTGATCTTTGGTCTTCCGCATGTACCAGAGATGCAAACTCTCGCAACCTATTCCAACACGGGCTAACTCCGTGTCGGGGACCAATGGACTTCCAAGGGAGTATTTCCAAGTGGAACAGCCATCAAATTATCATGTACCATGCCCACCTACACCTTGGCGTAATCCTGCGCCAGCTGGGCACCGTGCACCATTATCCCTTCCTGGCATGGAAACTCCATCCCCCGCCCAGCCTCAATAGAAATGGACCCGACTAGCCTCACTTTGAGCATATAGCGCGTTGCCTCCTACAAAACGATACACAATTAGCTAAGGCGTCCAACAGGTCTATCTTTAGATCATTCCTGAGATGTACATTACCTTGATATCATCGATAGGTGATTGGATGACGTCGCTATGTTCAGAATGTAGCATGGACGCGCAGCTACTCTGATGTTGAGGAGGACTGGCTCCCAAAATAATGGGGTGGCTTGTGACCGGTTGAGGAGTTGATTCATTTGATCCTGCAATGATGTTATCTGTCCTTGAAATTTTGCAGTAAGCTTCGCATGAATCTCCTCTATCAACCAGTCCTCGCGCTCGGCCTTGGATCTCTTCCTACTCCTATACGTCTCGTAGTCGTCTAGGAATCCCTCCCTCCATGGTACGTAAACCCCAAGGCCTCGCGTGCGACCTGGGTGCTCCTTGTTTCTCAGGATCGTGGATAGTATATCCTTCTCCCTGACTGCTTTGAAGGAGCCTTAGGAAGATTCGGTAGTCAATGCTTGCTGCAAGAGGCCATCATGTTATTTTAGACACTACGAAGTTATGGACTTATTAACAACTAGGTAGTTCAACATATTTACCAGATGTTGGGACACTTTCTGGTCTGCCGGGTTTGTGAAAGAGATGTTGTCCGAAGACGTAGCTAATGCCCTTGCTCTTAACCAGTTTCGGGTGCGCTCGTCTGTGATCTCAGCAAATGGCCAGGGGGTGTCCCACCGGGCTGCGTTCTCATCCTACGTTGCCCATTATGGGAGTTTACCCGTATCCAGCGGTGCCGAATCTGTGGGGGTGAGAGTTTTGTGTCTGAAGAGCCTTGTGCGCTGCACTTTACTCTTGAAATTCGGTCGTCATCTTCATCTACACAAAGGTGTCTCATATATCCCATCACAAGAATTTATACTTCGCGAAGGGCGTCTGATCCTCGTTCACGTACTTTGTGATAACGTGCTTTTGAAGGTCTTCCACGCGTGTCCTATCGCGAGCAAAGCTTGTCGTCTTACGCGTTCCTAGAGTTATGGTGGGATCTCGAACAAGGTTTCAATTTCAGTCCATAGCTGGCCTCTCTGTAGGACCGTCAGAGACTTCCAGCTTGGTGTGGTGATGGGGACCCGTTCCCTTCCTAGTATCCCGTAGGTGGTCCAAAATGCTACCGCTGCTTTCTTGGGACTCAGAGGGACCCCAGCGGTACTGACCTCTGTGATGGTCATTCGACCCGTAGGTAATTTTGATATTCCTCTGCCATCTCGCTTACATACCACTTTTCTCGAATGTCTGATGCATTCGGCGATGCCGATGACGGCGGCGAAGACGGTGCGGACACCATCTCGCTTACTTGCTATCTATATAAGTTACATACGCAATGAACTAAAATTTCAGAATTCAAAACACTGAGAGTTTAAAAAAATGGATTGCAAGTTGATATCCACTAGGTATTTTCAAAGATAATTTCCCTTGGAAACATATTTTATACTGAAAAATAGAAGTTACCCAACCAATGAACTAAAATTGCCTTGTAAACAAATTAACTATGTAAAAAAAATAGAAGTTACCCATTGAACTTATATATAGAATACACAGTAAAGAAAATTGAAAACTGAAAAGGTACACATATTAACATCTGCTAGGTAATTTAATGCAGAATATAAGACCTGAACATAATAACAGAAAAAACATAATAATGCAGAATATAACATCTCAACTTATGCATTTGGCCAACAGAAGATCATCAATGCAAAATGATCACATAATTGAACACTTCAATCTATAAGCCAACAAAATACTAATAAACTCAAAGTAATTCTTCTAAGTCATCTAAAGAGAATAATATGCTTAAAACATTCATCAAGAGAACATCAAAAATTAGCATAAAGCTTAGATATAAGATGATGATGAGTGCTCTCAGAAGGCGAGTTGCAAAAGAATTAATCTTTGCCATCTCAGCCCTTTAGATTATACTCTTCACAAATTGAATAAGATAACAGGCTATCAGATTTGAGCTCTAAATAAACCTTGCCTAACTGACAAAAGAAATCTCATGCAAAGAGTTAAAGCTTGAACTTTCTGTCACATGATAACAAGAAAAAGATTACAGAATTCACTACTTCAATCCAAAAGCTAGCAGATTATTAATGAACTCAACAGAAGACCATAAACAGATCACAAAATTCACTACTTCAATCTATAAGCCAACAGATTATTAATGAATTCAATAGAAGTTACCCAACCAATGAACTAAAAACATAATAATGCAGAATATGACATCTCAACTTATGCTTTTGGCCAACAGAAGATCATCAATGCAAAATGATCACAAAATTGAACACTTCAATCTATAAGCCAACAAAACACTAATGAAATCAAAGTAATTCTTCCAAGTCATCTAAAGAGAATAATATGCTTAACACATTCATCAAGAGAACATAAAAAACCAGTATAAAGCTTAGATATAAGATGATGATGAGTGCTCTCAGAAGGCGAGTTGCAAAAGAATTAATCTGTGCCATCTTAGCCCTTTAGATTATACTCTTCATAAATTGAATAAGATAACAGGCTATCAGATTTTGAGCTCTAAATAAATCTTGCCTAACTAACAAAAGAAACCTCATACAAAAGGACTCACAAAGGTAGCCAAAAATAGATCACAAAACTCACAGAGTTCAACCAAAGACCTTTGGCCAGAAGAACCAGCAGCAACCAAACTATCCAAGTGATCAAGTTAAGCACAACAAGTTAACAGAACCTCTAGAGAGTAATATGCCAGTAGCAAGAAGTTATATTAGAGATCAATCTAATCAAGTTATCATACCAATTTTAGTATAAGACCATCAAAATCACATAGCAATATATCAAGCCCACATAATTCACTTTGCTATATGTCACAGTGTATGAATCAATTCAAAACAACATACACATATATATAACCAAAGTGAACTGCAATTGAACAAAGTAATACTCATAGAGCCGGCATGGAGAAGGAGACCGAGCAGCGTGGCTCGGCGTGGAGGAGGAGGCCGAGCGTCGTGGCTCCGGCATGGAGGAGGAGGCCGAGTACCACGGCTCGGGGTAGGAGGCGTTGGGGAGGGAGTTTCTGGCAGCGCCGACGCGACTTGGGGTGGCTATCGGGGAGGAGGCTTCGGGTGGTGGCAGCGCTCAGGTGGGGAAGGGAATGGGCGAGAGTGGCTCTGGGTAGGGGAACGGGCGAATGACGAGAATAAGGGCGCAAACCCTAGTGGTTCCCTACTAATAAAGGGATATCACATACGGTTCTATTATGGAACCGTCTGTGATGAGTAATCACAGACGGTTCTAAACTGGAACCGTCTGTGATGTGGTCACATATCATAGACGGTTCTATTATGGAACCGTCCGTGATATGCGACCACATCATAGACGGTTCTAGTTTAGAACTATCTATGATTACTTATCACAAACGGTTTGTTGCACTAAACCGCATGTGATAGTTCTGCCAAAATCATACGCTTGAAAATTCCTTGTATGAAAATCATACGCTTGTCATTTCCTTGTGTGAAATGGGCCTCCCTCCAAGTTCAACAACATTGAAATACTTCCTGGCTATATTAGATTCATTGTATTATCTGTGTTGTTACTAGAATAAGAACTTTGGTTGTTAAAAAGGCTACAATCATGATAGTCGTGACAACAAACCCCATATAGACTAGTACATTAAAGTATTCGTACACATACTTTCTCAAATTAGGGTTATAAGTAAGAGTTGCTACTTGCACCAACATAGTTTGGTATGCATTACCAATAAGCATTTTCAAACCCGAACCCATATGAGTGCGATGGATCCATTCGTACGATGGTTTTAAATTGTACATACATTCCAAACCCAAGGAATCCTTTATTGTTTTGAACTTAGAAAAAAACTATAAATTTATTTGACTTTGTAATTCCATAGAAGCAGAGCGCACCGATATCATGCCATGGTATGAGTTGTTCTACTATATTAAAAACTACTGAATAATATCACATCCAATATGCAGGTGTGCGAAACAGTATATCAAAATTAGTCATGCTTTTAACATGCTTAATAATTCTTAATTACATGCCGAGTTTCTTAATTACAATGGGATAAATTCTTAATTAAAATATAGCCCTTCATGACGATTGACACGCATATAGCTAGCTTCTTTGTTGGGTTCTTCCTCGAGCCTGATGCCGTCTTCGAAAGGAGGCAACACGTCAAATTGATTGTACTCTTTCTCATCCACGATATTCTCAACTCCGACAATCCTTCTTTTTCTATGAAGAACTATGTAGTAGTTCTTATTTGCTAGGTCAGTTACATAAAAAACTTAAACAACTTGCTTAACGAGTATGAATGGTTCATCTTTGTATCTGACACATTTGAGGTCCATAGTAGTGACACCGTACTTGTCGACATTCACACCTTGTGGAAGTTTGACCCAATAGCATTGAAACAGAGGGATCTTGAAAAGTGCGTAGTCGAGATCCCAAATCTCCTCTATGAACCCATAGTAGGAGCTCAACCCACGTGGCCCAGCGGTATTGAACTGCTCGTGAAACACATCTAAATAGACACCGCTGTTCTGGACTATGCTCTTCCTATCCTGAATTGTCATATAAAATGTGTACCCATTTATGTCGTATCCTTGCCATGTCATGATTGTAAATTTTGGCCCTTTTGCCAACCATAGTAGCATATCATCACTTGATGACGGCCTCCCAGCGAATCGCACCTTTAACCATTTGTTGAACTGGCGGTTGTGCTCTCTCATGATCCAACCCTCCGACCGGCCTGGATTCTGTTGGTATACCTTGTCTTTGTGCTCGTTGATGTACGAGGACACTTGGGTCATGTGTTTCAAGACCATGAAATGGGCTTGAGTGTACGCGTTGAAATCAAGAGTGATTGCTTTCCTTCCAATGGTCCTGATACCCTCTAGTCTCCCATCATGATGAGATAGAGGCACACCTATCGGTTCCACCTAAGCTATGTAGTTGACGCAGAACTCAATGACCTCTTCGGTTGTATAACCTTTGATGATGATGCCCTCCGGCCAAGATCGATTTCGTACGTTGGACTTGAGAATTCCCATGTACCTCTCGAACGGGTACATATGATGTAGGAACACAAGGCCGCATATCTTTATCTCTTTCACAAGGTGAACAATGAGATGGACCATGATATCGAAAAATGACAAGGGGAAATATATCTCAAGATGACATAGAGACGTCACCACCTCAGCCTGCAGAGCATCTAATCCTTTGGGATCGATGACCTTCCGAGCAATTGAGTTAAAAAAATAACATAGCCTCATAATTGCCACTCGGACCTTGTTCGGCAAAATACTTCTAATTGCAACAGGAAGCATTTGTGTCATTAGCACACGACAATCATAAGACTTCACACCAATTAATTTCAAATCTTCTAAAGAAATAAGTTCCTTCATGCTGGCGGAGTAACCGCTGGCTCCACCAACCTCGGCGGCACGCCGGCTCGGTTCAGCTACGCTGCGACCGACACACCTTCAACTTCCTCCTCCACCGCGGCTACGGTGAGTCATGATCAATCAATGTTGTGAGCTATTGCGTTTTGATCGTTGGTGTTCTAGTAGAAGTGAGAGAGCCATACGGGGCAAGAATTGTTCATTCAATGGCTTCTTACTTCTTAATTGTGCTAAAATGTTAAGTGGAAAGTTTGAATCAATCAATAAATATAGGTAATCTGGTTTCATGTTTTGTAGCAATTGTATAGGAAGATCAACCAACGTTATAAATCTGTTGTTGAAATCCAACCTTTATGGCGGCAGACATGTCTCACTGATACAAAATTAGATGAGAAGAAAGAGAGACCATTTCAGGAAACTGTTTGTAAATTTGACAAATTTAGGACCCTATTGCCATGTTCCAGAAAAAGAAGAACCCAATGTTGCCATGTCGAATAATAGATGGGATCACATTCGGAGAACCAAAAACTAGAAGAATGCAAAAGAAAAATGGCATCACCAATCAGCAAATCACTCATAGAAACAATAGGATTGTGGTTACAAGCTTGGGATCCACATGAGGGACTAATAAGATATATATTTAAATGTAGAGAAGGCAAGTTGCTTTTCCATTGTGATGGGTGCTAACGGGGTAGTAATACGATGAACTCCATGTAACATCCTAAAATTCGCTTTCTCTAAAATTTAATTTCAAATTAATTAATTAGAAATGTCTGGATTTTATTTGTATATATCTATATTTTTTGTGTAATTCTGGAAGGAAATATCAAAATTCGAATTTCTAACTCAAATTCCAAAACTCCATTTTCAATCTAAATTCCAAATTCAAATCTCCAGAAAAATATTCGTTCTAGTTTCTCTATAATCTAATTTTTGCACTTCTCTCTTTTTCTTTATTAAAAAAATTCCAATTCCGGTCGGGTCACCCATCCTATCTCTGCTTCCTTGCCAACACGCTTAACTACACAAAGCTCTTCAATGTGTTACCAGAATTCTTTTTCTTTCATTTGTTTGCATCTTCTCTTTTATTATGATATGCTTTATTCTTTCTCTCTCCTATCCATCTTCTTCCTCCCGTAGCTTCTTCTTGTGCGTGTATTTCTTCCCGAGTCGGCCACCAGCACCTCCATGGTAGCCCACCTTGTCGGCTGCCACCGACCTCACCACCGGCCGCACCTCACTGCGCTGCCCTCATCCCCGGCCACCCGCGCCACCTTCTTCCCCTCCCCTTGCTCTTGCGCAGCCCACGCCATGCAACCCTTGCCAAGCCGAGCTCCAACAGCTCCCGAAGTCCAGCAACATCGTCTTCGCATTGTTCTTCCTCTTTGGTGATCCGCCGACCAAGGTGAGCGTGTCATAACGTGTTCCCAGTATCACTCATCCTATCTCCCACCTCGTTTCATCTTTTTTGTCACCGAGAAGCCTCGCCACTGCAAGCTTTTCATCGCCGACCATGGCAACCATGGTTGCACCTCCTCGGCCACTCCCGAGCTGAACCGACCACTCCATCGCGATCCCCATGCCCTGCTCGTGCCCGTGCTCACCTTCCCTCGCTGGCGCCATCGCCCGAGCACCACCGTCCCGTGCAAGCCACCATCGTCATGGCTCTGTGCTCCCTGTTCGGCATGAATTGCAATTCCAGAAATAGTAGTTATTTATCCAGTCATGTCCAAAAGCTTTGTATGTGTTCATTTTTCATGAGAATTGATTTTCCAAAAATACATTCTCTCGCATACAAACTCCAAATCCATTGATTCTTTCTCCTAAATTCATTCTCTAATTTTCAGTATTTATTTTATAATTTTTAGTTTTTATTTAATTTCTGTTATTTATCTGGTTCAATTCATGTAGTTAATGTCCGACGTCGCCGACACGAATTTGGATCAACAGGAAGCGCTTACCTCCAACGTCACCGAAGGTGAGTCTCCTTTGACCACTTTGAACCTATGATTTGTAAATTATGTTTTCAGTTTTAAAGTTATGCATTGCTAATTTATTTAAATGATAAGTTTAAACTATAGGTTGTTAGTTAAAAACCTAAAGTTTGTTAATATCATCCTTGATATTTGTTATCCTGTACCTCTGTAACCCTAGCATAGGAAATTCCGCATTATTGAATACAATTTTGCAGAATAGTTGGATCTGGTAGAATTGCTTAGACATGTTGTTTGGTCTTGTTTAACCTTTGGGGGAGAAAAACCTTTAATACTTGTTGTGCTTTAAATTTTGGAAAATATTTGACATTAGGTAATGTCAATATTTGGAAATAAAATAAAAAAGGTGAAAAATATTTTCGACTAGGGTGAGTGGCATGAGTCTGGTTTGTCTCACCCTAGTTGTTCAAGGACCGACTCTTGTGCGTATTCAAACCAAGCTATACCGTACAACTAAATGGGAAGGACTCGGCTGAATAATTTACTATATTTTGGCATTACGCACCTCGTAGATGGTAGGAGTTACATAGTGCGAGCGATGGTAATTGGCGTCCATGTCACCGGGCTTCTGTTTGGGCGTTGGTAAAAACGCCCCAAGTGCAGGTAGGTTATCCCCAAGCGATGAGCATGGTAAATGATGTCCATGACCTGGTGTTAAGCTCATTGGGCAGGCTAATGTTAGGATAAAGTATTATAAAAGCCCTATCTTAATCGCTTAGTCACACCCCTTCGGAAGTGTGTAAACGGACAGTATAAGCTGATTTTCTCGTGTGGGTCAAGCTATACAATCTCTGCAGAGTGTTAAAAACTATTCGAATAGCCGGGCCCATAGTCAAGGGCGGGCAAGGTGCGTATACACATGGTAGATTTCAGTTTTGGTTTTAAAAGAAATATTTTGGGAATATGGGAGTAGTTGGAACTCTTGGATTGTGGTTCTAACAGTTAGAGCCAGTTGAGCAAGTAGAGCTCAATTCTTGAAAACTTGGCGGTTAGAGCCTATTTACTAGTGTATGGTAGTTGGAACCTGCATTAGAGTTTGATTAAATTACTTTAACTATTTAATCATCTTTTGTCAAATGAGCTTTATAAAAGATGTTTAAACTTAAAATATTGCTTTGTGCAAACGAACCCTATATTCCCAATTGTTAAAACTATGCATATGCATCATTTCCCAACACTCATGGAGTACTTTATGTACTCACATGCTACACTCAACAAATCTCATAAGTCTACAAAGATCTTGAGAACGACTCGACTACTTCGCTGCGCTTCGGCGAAGGCTTCCTGAGCACTAAGGCTGCGTTTCCCCGGTTGAATGCTAGTGGGTGATTCAATGGGTCAACCATGGAGTTTATCATTTTTATTTCCGCTGCTATGAGACTTAGGGTCTTTGGACCTCTTTTGTAATAAGTGGCCATAAGGCCGGTACTCAGTTATTTATTAATGTTATTTCATGATTCGAACTGGTTATCAACAATGTTTCCACTGTGTGCACTAGCTACTGATCTAGGACTGGTGCAGAAATACACAGATGGTTTGGATTCAAAAATCCGGTCCCGACAGAGTTGGTATCAGAGCCGAGTCAACTGTAGGACGTGACCTAGTTAGAAATGGCAAGCCTTAAGAATTTATATTTTTCCTAAAAATTAATTTATAAACTTTTAAGTCTCTTTGCTACTTTCTTTTCTATCTTTATATTTTCTTGTCTTTGTATTCATTATTTAAAATTGTTACTGATCTTCTCTTGTTTTTCAAAATTTTGTAGATGCGTTTCATCAACTCTTGCGCTGAGAAGGAAGGAGGATTCTGTGCTGAGTTGTGGTTCATTCTTGAGGATTGGGTTACATCCATCGCCCAAAGTACCATGGTACCACCATCAACAAGTACAACAAGGAGATATGGCGTGTCAAGGTCACCATCTACGCCAAGAGTCACCTACGAGGAGATCGACCCTACCGCTTCATGGTAGAGAGAGAGCGATAAGCTTGGAATGCAAGATGATGCCAGAGAAGCAATAATCCATCTAGGGTTCCACTACCGCACTGCTCTGGGACGCATTGCTTTTCGTTACTTTCCCTACTGCAAGAAGGGGGAAGTCTTCAGCAAGTTCAGAGCCACTGAGAGGGAGGAGGACAGCACCATCTCACACATGGTGTCCCTAATCAAGGTGCAAGATGAGGCCTATGTGTTTATGGCCAACAAGTTGGAGCATGTCTACGAGAGGCTAGATTCTGCAGAGAGAGAACTCGCCTAGCTGAAGGAGCCATCACGTCCTTCCTGCATCCGTACGACTGCACGCAAGAGGGTGCACCGTCCTGATGACCACATGACTACAGCGTTGTATTGCAGCTTGTTCACCCCTGCCACTCAAGGTGAGTCTTTTGGTACAGCTGTTGCTGCCGCCCCCTCTGATGCTCTCATCGTTGGAGGTGCTAGTGACTCGGTGGACCAGCCTGAGGAGCCCGAGCCTATGGAGCATGACATTGAGGTCGACGTTGAGGACAACGTTGAGGATGACGCTGAGGACGACGCTGAGGATGACTATGAGGAGGACCCTAACGAGGTTGAGTTTGAGGAGTAGTCTTTGGTCGTGAGTCTGACAGTGTCCAATAAAGGTCTTGCAAATTTAGACGATTATTTTGTTTGGATTTGTAGATTGGACTGTATCAAGCATTAAGCACTTGTGATACAACCATTCTTAAAACTATTTCCCGTTTTAATAATTTCAGTTGGAGTTCTTTCTTGTTGAGCCTATGTTGGTTGTTGTTTGGGATGCTAATTTTACCCCTGTTCTCTTATCTTTGCTTTTCCCTCTTTTCTCCATGCTATCCTTGGACCGTTCAGATGGAGAACCTTGGAAGAGGACATGGAAGAGGTCGCACAGCAGCCCGTGGAGGAGCTCGCGGTGGAGGCCGTGATCTTGGAAGAGGTCGTGGTCTTGGAAGGGGTCGCGGTCAACCGTTTCCCGAGGAGCCAGTTTTGCCTCAAGCACCACAAGAACCTCAACTTCAACCAAAGCAGTTATTTGAGGAAGAACCTTTACCACCACCACCTCCTGGTCAGCCTCCGATGATGAATATGGAGCAGATGATGGCCATGCAACTGCAGTTACTACAGGCGCTTGCTCATAATCAAGTCAACCAACCTACACCAGCCCCTACTCCAGTCTTACCACCTCCGTCCAAACTGGGGAATTTATGAGAACTAGGCCACCAACCTTTGCCGGTTCAATTGATCCTCTTGAAGCTGATGACTAGTTAAAGGATGTCGAGAAGAAGCTGATCTTGGCTCAGTGTAATGATCAAGAGAAAGTTCTCTTTCTTTGCCACCAACCTGGCATTTGCAAGAACTTGGTGGGAAAACTATTGCACAGCTCACCAGAATGTCCAGGCTATTTCTTGGCAGGAGTTTTCTGCTACTTTTTGCACAGCTCACATTCTTATAAAAATGATGGAGATGAAGAAGAGATAGTTCCATAAGCTGCAACAGGGCAATCTCACGTTTGAGTACCTTAATAGGTTCACCCAGCTGTCAAGGTATGCACCAAAGGATGTTGCTAATGAGGGAGCGAAGATTTGGCGCTTCATGGAAGGACTTGACCCTAGACTTAAGGTGTAGTTGGTGTCAGTTGACTACCCCAACTTCTAGTAGATGGTCAACAAGGCTCTCATACAGGAGGATGATCAACGTCAGTTGTATGAGTCCCATAAGAAAAAATGGCTTTTCAGTCGTAGCATGGAGCCAGTAGTTCTAGGTCTCGTATGAACCAGCCACAATTCAACAAGCAGTCAATGGCCAATTCACCCAAGACTCCAATGTCAGGACCTCGCTCGATCATGCAGGGATTCCGCAACAACACTGGTGCTCAGCCGCAGACAAAACAAGACATCCGCAGCTAGAGTTCAATGCTTTCACTATCATGAGATGGGGCATTATGCTAGCAATTGCCCTCAGAAGCGTCAGAACTTGATTCCAGTATGCTTCAACATGGGGAGTACACCAGCCCGTGCACCAGCTCCAGGACAAGGACGTGGCGCCCCTCAGACTCCAAGGACTCCGCAAACTTTTGGGAGAGGACGTGTTAACCACGTCACTGCAGAGGCAGCCCAGGATGCACCAGATGTAGTTCTGGGTAAGTTCCTTGTTAATTCAGTACCTGCATCAGCATTGTTTGACTCTGGAGCTTCGTATTCTTTTATCTTGAAGAATTTTGCTGAAAAGCATTGCTGGGATGTTTTTGAACTTAAGAACCCTATGGTAGTCCAAACACCTGAAAAGGAAATGAGGACTAATACAGTATGCCCGAGAGTGGCTATAGATATAAATGGGGTTAGATTCCTAGCGAACCTTATCTTATTAGATTCCAGAAGCATTGATGCAATCCTTGGAATGGATTGGTTAACCAACTTTAAGGGACAGGTCAATTGTGCCAACGAGCCATCAACCTTACCAATGTCGATGGCATTCAAGTGGAGTTTGTGTCCAACAAACCATCAAAGATGAGTTGTCTTCTAAACCGCGTGATGGGCATACCTTTGGAAAGTGTGTCGGTAGTGCGGGCATACCCAGATGTATTTCCTAATGAACTACTTGGAATGCCACCAGACCGAGAGATTGAGTTCATCATTGACTTAGTACCTGGTACAGCTCCTATATTCAACAGATCTTACCGGCTTCCAGCAAATGAGCTAGCTGAGATGAAGAAGCAGATTCAAGAGTTACTTGAAAAATGTTATATTCGACCCAGTTCATCACCATGGGGAGCACCAGTAATCTTTGTGAAGAAGAAGGATGACAACTTAAGGGCGTGTGTGGATTATAGGGCCCTGAATGAAGTCACCATTAAGAACAAGTATCCTTTATCGCGAATTGATGACTTGTCTGATCAGTTAGAGGGAGCAAGTGTCTTCTCGAAGATTGATCTACGCTCTGGATATCATCAGCTGAAGATAAGACAATCGGATATCCCTAAGATGGCGTTCACCACTCGTTATGGTCTTTATGAATGTACTGTGATGTCGTTTGGTCTAACAAATGCACCAGCGTACTTCATGAACCTGATGAACAAAGTGTTTATGGAATACCTGGATAAGTTTGTAGTGGTATTCGTAGATGACATTCTTATTTACTCTAAAAATAAGAATGAGCATGAGGAACATCTGAGATTAGTTCTGGACAAACTCAGAGAGCAACAATTGTATGCTGAATTCAGTAAGTGTGAGTTTTGGTTAAAAGAAGTTGCTTTCTTGGGGCATGTAATTTCTGCTGGAGTAGCAGTGGATCCAGGAAAAGTTAGGGAAGTTCTTAACTGGCGACAACTCAAGTTAGTTCCAAAAATCAGAAGTTTTCTTGGTTTAGCCGGTTACTATCGTCGTTTTATTGAAGGCTTTTCAAAATTGCAAAACCCCTCACCGATTTGCTCAAGAAAGAAAAGAAGTTCGAATGGACCTTTGCTTGTGAGCAGAGTTTTCAAGAGCTGAAGAAGAGGTTAACTACTACGCCAGTGCTGATTTTGCCTAGCATCTGGAAAGACTTTGAGATTTTCTATGATGCATCAAAACAAGGTCTTGGTTGTGTGTTAATGCAGAAAGGCAAGGTTGTGGCCTATGCTTCAAGACAATTGCGTCCGCATGAGCAGAACTATCCAACCCATGATTTAGAGTTAGCCGCATTGGTGATGCTCTAAATATTTGGAGGCATTACCTTATCGGTAATCGTTGTAAGATATATACCTACCATAAGAGTCTCAAGTATATTTTCACTTAGTCAGATCTCAACTTAAGGCAAAGAAGATGGTTAGAGCTAATCAAGGATTATGATGTTTGAATACACTATCATCCAG
Source organism: Phyllostachys edulis (assembly GCA_036346405.1). NCBI lineage: Eukaryota > Viridiplantae > Streptophyta > Magnoliopsida > Poales > Poaceae > Phyllostachys > Phyllostachys edulis. The sequence continues at coordinate 9,408,915 of CM070552.1, forward strand.
GCAAAGCTAATGTAGTAGCTAATGCTTTGAGCAGGAAAAGCTATTGCAATAATATGTTGATAAAAAGTCACCGCTTCAGGCGAGGAATTTCAAAGAACTCAACTCGAATTAGTTGAGGAGGGTTGTGTGAACACCGTTGAGGTCCAACCAACTCTGGAAGATCAAACCATGGAGGCTCAGAAGGAAGACTCAGATGTCAAGGAAATCAAGGTTAATATGAGAAAAGGCAAAGCACCTAGATTTTCAGAAGATGAGAGGGCATTGTTTGGTTTGAAAAAGGAGCTTTGTGCCAAGTCATAAGAAAATCAAAATTTCGATTCTAAAGGAAGCCCATGAATCTGCATATTCAATTCATCCAGAAGCACGAAGATGTACTAAGATCTTCATGAGAGATATTGGTGGTCAAGCATGAAAAGAGAAATTGCTGAGTACGTATCATTTTGTGATGTGTGTCAGTGGATTAAACCTAAACATCAGAGATCTGCTGGATTGCTTCAGCCTCTAAAGGTACCTGAATGAAAATGGGAAGAAATTGGAATGGACTTTAACACTGGCCTTCCAAGAACAAAATCTGGATATGATTCGGACTAGGTTATTGTGGATCGGTTATCAAAGGTTGCATATTTTATTCCAGTGAAGACTACCTACTTGGGAGACCAACTCGCAGAGTTGTGTATGACCAGAATAGTATGTCTGCATAGGATACCTAAGAAGATTGTATTAGATCGAGGATCTCAGTTCACCTCCAGATTTTGGCAAAAACTGCAAGGAATTTTGGGCACCAACTTGAACTTCAGTACAGCTTACCATCCGCAGACAGACGGATAAACTGAGAGGGTTAATCAAATTCTCGAAGATATGTTAAGAGCTTGTGCTTTAACCAATAGTACAAGTTGGGATGTAAGTTTGCCGTATGCAGAATTTTCTTATAACAACAGCTATCAGTCAAGCTTGCAAATGTCACCTTTTGAAGCACTCTATGGAAGGAAGTGCATAACTCCTTTGTATTAGAATAAAACTGGAGAGCGACAAGTGCTCGGGCTAGATGTTCTAAAGGACGCTGAAGAATGGGTACAGAGGATTCATTGAAATCTGAAAACAGCTCAAACCAGGTAGAAGAGTTATGCTGATAACCTCCAACGAAATCTAGCTTTTGCACCTGGAGATTATGTGTATTTGAAGGTTTTACCTCTCAAGGGAATGCATCATTTCAGAGTGAGTGGAAAACTTGCACTGAGATACATTGGACCTTTTCCAGTACTAGCCAAAACAGGAGAAGTTGCTTACAAGTTAAAGCTTCCACCTCAGCTATCAAATGTGTATGATGTCTTTCACGTGTCTCAGTTGAAGAAATGCCTTAGAGTTCTGAAAGAACAGATGCCTCTACAGGAAGTCAAGTTGAAGGATGATCTCACCTATCAGGAGTACCCTGTCAAAATTCACGAAGAAGCGGAACGTCAGACCAGAAGCAAGACTATCAAATTTTGCATGGTGTAGTGGAGCAAGACTATCCGATTGCTATCCAAATGGAGATACAGCACAGGCCTACACTACCTCGCCAGTCGCCAGTCGGGCATCCAGTTCCACACTCCAAAGACTCCCGCTTGCATCACCCAAATCCCAAATCCATCCCCTCCCCCTTTGTCTCCCTCCTTCCTTGCCACCGCAGCTGCTGCCACCTCCCCTCACTCCCTCCCATGTCCCATCCCTCCTCATCTCTGCCACCCCCACCCATGCCCTCCACCACTCCCCCAATCCGAGAACTCTGGTCTTGCCAAGAACCCGAGATCTCTGCTGCAAAGCAGCCTCCTCGATCCCATGGCGCTGCTTGCACCGAGGGGAAGGAGGCCGGAGGGCGACAACAAAGGCGAGTGCTCGATCTACGCCTTCACGGCCTTGCACGCAGCAGTCTCAAGCGAGTACACCGAGTTCACCGGCAACTTCTGGCCATTGCCGCGCAATGCCCGCGAAGGTCTCTGTTGGCTCCACCAACCCGGCTGCAAGGCCACTGCTCTTGGCTCAGCTACGCTGCGACTCCAAGACACCTTCAACTTCCTCCTCCACCGTGGCTACGGTGAGTCACAATCAATCAATGCTGTGAGCTATTGCGTTTTGATCGCTGGTGTTCTAGTAGAAGTGAGAGAGCCATACAAGGCAAGAATTGTTCATTCAATGGCTTCTTACTTCTTAATTGTGCTAAAATGTTAAGTGAAAAGTTTGAATCTTGATAGGTGCAGCATGTAAATCAAGAAATATAAGCAATTTGGTTTCGTGTTTTGTAGCAATTGTATAGGAAGATCACCCAGCGTTATAAATCTTTTGTATAGAGAAGGCAAGTTGCTTTTCCATTGTGATGGGTGGTAACAGGGCAGTAATACGATGAACTCCATGTAACATCCTAAAATTTGCTTTCTCTAAAATTTAATTTCAAATTAATTAATTAGAAATGTCTGGATTTTATTTGGATATTATCTGTATTTTATGTGTAATTCTGGAAGAAAATCTCAAAATTCCAATTTCCCACTCAAATTCCAAAACTCCATTTCCAATCTAAATTCCAAATTCAAATTCAAATCTCCAGAAAAATATTTGTTCTAGTTTCTCTCTAATCTAATTTTTGCACTTCTTTCCCGTTTGGTCACCCATCCTATCTCTGCTTCCTTGCCAACACGCTTAACTGCACAAAGTTCTTCAATGCGTTACCAGAATTCTTTTTGTTTCATTTGTTTGCATCTTCTCTTTTATTATGATATTCTTTATTCTTTCTCTCTCATATCCATCTTCTTCCTCCCGTAGCTTCTTCCTATGCGTGTATTTCTTCCCGAGTCGGCCACCAGCACCTCCATGGTAGCCCACCTCGCCAGTTGCCGCCGACCTCACCACTGGCCGCACCTCGCTGCGTTGCCCTCATCCCCGGCCACCCGCACCACCTTCTTCCCCTCCCCTTGCTCTTGCGCAACCCACACCATGCAACCCTTGCCAAGCCGAGCTCCAATAGCTCCCATGGCCAGCCACCACCATTTCTCCTCATTCTCCCCACTCAAACATCCAAAATCAATTTCGTTTGAAGCAAAATGACCGCATCATTATCACCCGCATCATACAACCATCAATTTTACGTTTCCACCATCAATTGCATTCAATTTGGACGTTTCTTCCCGTTCTTCTCTTGCAAACCGAAAATTAAAGCATTATTCCCCAGCAGTTTTCCGTCAACTCAAGCGTCCCCTTCGCATTATAAAGAGAGCATCACGTGTTCCCGGCTCTCCTCTTCGATTCTCCCCAAACCCCACCCCTTAACTCCCTTTCGTTTGCCCGAGAACAAGCAATGCCACCCGGTGTCTTCCCGAAGTCCGGCAACATCGTCTTCGCATTGTTCTTCCTCTCCGGTGATCCGCCGACCAAGGTGAGCGCGTCATAACGTGTTCCCAGTATCACTCATCCTATCTCCCACCTCGTTTCATCTTCTTCGTCGCCAAGAAGCCCCGCCACCGCAAGCTCTTCATCGCCGACCATGGCAACCATGGCTGCACCTCCTCAGCCACTCCCGAGTTGAACCGACCACGCCATCGCGATCCCCATGCCATGCCCATGCCCGTGCTCACCTTCCCTCGCCGGCGCCACCGCCCGAGCACCGTCGTCCCGTGCAAGCCACCGTCGCCATGGCTCTATGCTCCCTGTTCAGCATGAAATGCAATTCTAGAAACAGTAGTTATTTATCTAGTCATGTCCAGAAGCTTTGTATGTGTTCATTTTTCATGAGAATTGATTTTCCAGAAATTTGTTCTCTCACATAAAAACTCCAAATCCATCGATTCTTTCTCCTAAATTCATTCTCTAATTTCTAATATTTATTTTATAATTTTTAGTTTTTATTTAATTTCTATTATTTATCTGGTCCGATTCGCGCGTGTAATGTCCGACGTCGCTGACATGAATTTGGATCAACAGGAAGCGCTTACCTCCAACGTCACCGAACGAGAGTCTCCTTTGATCACTTTGAACCTATGATTTGTAAATTATGTTTTCAGTTTTAAAGTTATGCATTGCTAATTTATTTAAATGATAAGTTTAAATTGTAGGTTGTTAGTTAAAAATCTAAAGTTTGTTATTATCATCCTTGATATTTGTTATCCTGTACCTTTGTAACCCTAGCGTGGGAAATTCCACATTATTGAATACAATTTTGCAGAATAGTTGGATACGGTAGAATTGCTTAGACGTGATGTTTGGTCCTGTTTAACCTTTGGGGGAGAAAAACCTTTAATACTTGTTATGCTTTAAATTTTGGAAAATATTTGACATTAGGTAATGTCAATATTTGGAAATAAAATAAAAATGGTGGAAAATATTTTCGACTAGGGTGAGTGGCATGAGTTTGGTTTGTCTCACCCTGGTTGGTTAAGGACCGACTCTTGTGTTTATTCAAACCAAGCAATACCATACAACCATATGTCCTAAATGGGAAGGATCTGACTAAATAATTTACTATGTTCTAGCATTATGCCCGCAGGCTATAGATGGTAGGAGTTACCTAGGTAGTGCAGACGATGGTAATTGACATCCATGTTCGCTTTCTATTTTTCACTTCAGATACAGCAAATGCCCGGTTGAACGTTGGTAAAAGACGCCCAAGTCCGGTCAACCCGCATAAGTTATCCCCAGACACAATGGTGAGCTCATCTAGTGTCGATGGTAAATAACGTCCATGACCAGGGGACCTTAAGATCATCAGGGCGCTTACAAAACCACCGCTACCGGCTAATATTAGGACAAAGTATTGTAAAAGCCCTGTGATAATCGCTAGTCACACACGTACCAATCTACAAGCTGCCGCCCAAAACTCCACTTTTCTAGGAAGTGTGTGACTCACAGCTCGGCCACAGCTCCCCTTTTTCCCGGGCGCACAAGGAAATAGAATAAACTAAAACAGTAAACCTCTGCAAATCCGAACTCAGTCGGAACAACAAGAGCAATGTAAGACGCGATTATCTCGTGTGAGTCAAGCTGATTTTTCCTTGGCAGCGGGCGCCGCCACAACCTCTCATTTTAGAGAGTGTTAAAAACTATTCAATAGTTGTGCTCACGGTTTGGGGCATGAAACTTCAAACCAAAAGCCACATTGCCAATTGTTTCATCAAGGTGCGTATACACATGATAGATTTCAGTTTTGGTTTTTAAAGAAATATTTTGGGAATCTGAGAGCAGTTGGAACTCTTGGATTGTGGTTCTGGCAGTTAGAGCTCAATTCTTGAAAACTTGGCGGTTAGAGCCTCTTTACTAGTGTATGGTAGTTGGAACCTGCATTAGAGTTTGAATTAAATTACTTTAACTATTTAATCATCTTTTGTCAAATGAGCTTTATAAAAGATGTTTAAACTTAAAATATTGCTTTGTGCAAACGAACCCTATATGCCCAATTGTTAAAGCTATGCATATGCATCATTTTCCAAAACTCGTGGAGTACTTTATGTACTCACATGCTACACTCAACAAATCTCAGAAGTCTACGAAGATGCCGAGAACGACTACTACTACTTTGCCTGCGCTTCAACGAAGGCTTCCCGGAGTACTAGGCTGCATTTCCCCAGTTGAATGCCAGTGGGTGATTCGATGGGTCAACCACGGAGTTTATCATTTTTATTTCCACTTCTGTGAGACTTAAGGTCTTTGGACCTCTTTTGTAATAAGTGGCCATAAGGCTGGTACTCAGTTATTTATTAATGTTATTTCGTGATTCGAATCGGTTATCAACAATGTTTCCACTGTGTGCACTAGCTAGATCCGGGGCCGATGTAGAAATACTAGGGTTCGATTCGAAACCGGTCCTAACACTCCACCTCACTGACAACACACTAACTAAACCACTATCCATGACACTAATCCTGATGTTGAAAAAATCAAGCCGGCAAAAGAAGTAACTGTAACGAGCAGAAGATTATATCGGTTTGTTTGATTCAATACTGTTTACCTAGCTGTTTGTTTGTCACTATGCCACATCCATTGTTATGGTTATTATTTTGTGACCTCGGTAGATGCATGTCATTGTATGAACAACTTTTGTTGCTGTGTTTTCTCACTAGCACTTAGGTTTCTGACTCATTGAATCTTCTTTTGAATAGCACTAGCACCTAGCAATCAATGGTTTATCCAGGTAACTACATGAGTATTTGCCAATTTGTTGTCAAGCACTTGGTGTAATTTTCATGCATTGGTTTTTAACAGAAGATCATTTGGTTCCTCTAATTATTTACTAGACCATGAACAATGTCTTTGAGCATGCTTCTTAATGGAGGTCTTGTCAACATTAGAGTGGCACACAATTTGATGCGGCTTATTGCTAAAGGCTTTGGAGAGGAGGATGAAGATGAACTTAATCACCGATAGTCAACTAAGATCATCAATCCCTTTAATCAATAAGGCCCACTTGTCAGATGTACTCGAAGTCGTAGAAGAACCTACGACTATAAGGTAGTCGTAGCAAGACTTACGACTATGAGGACTTCTCATAATACTTTTTTCTTTGTCAAGTTCTTAATGCTAAACATGATTTCGTGTGAATAAACACATTAAGGAAAGCTCACTATACGATTATGCTTGATGAATCCAAATTTTCATACTTGGTCACCACGACCAAGACGATTAACTCAGATTTCTACAGACTGTCAGGATGTTGACAGATTAACAGGACAGCGGCACTAAACAATTCATAACTTTCTAACCGTTAATCCGATCTGGGCGTTCTTGGTGGCCACGGAAAGATAACAACATAGCCCAACTATTTCTAAGAGGTTGGATCCCTATATTCTGCCTCTACAGATATGAAAACTGTCATCCAAACTACTGGACAGAACGGGATCTATTAAACCGACGCAATTCAATCTATCAAACGACATCAAACGCATCTACTACACATTAACCAGCGAAGAACACGCGACGTTACCCTTGTAGAATCGCAGAAAGTTGAAGATCTTGCCCCGTGAAGTTGATCTCCTTCCCTCGCCTTGCTCCTTCCTCCAATGGCGGCGATGGGCAACCAAGGCCGGTAGAGGGAGCACCAAGGGGTAATGGGGAGGAGGGGCTGCTAATGGCGTGCTACAGTGCATGCTACAGTAGCATGGCCTCCCCATCCACTTGATGGTTGCCCTAATGGGCCAAGGTGTTGTGGGCTTTTGGCCCCAAATTGCATTTTCTAAATTACGCAAAAATCTCCACTGTTTTTAAATCACTTTTCTAATTGATTCTCCTCCCTAATTCTTTTCTTCTTACTTAATTAAACTTGGGGTATTACAAACACATTAAGGAAAGCTGCTTTATGATGAATCCAAATTTTATTATGCTTAATTCTTATAGTGCTCAACTTGATACTTTGGAGTCCGTTAACAAAGTTTTGTCAGCCTTCTAGATCGGGTGCTTGATTCTTTATTTTTAACTTTCTCACTACTTGATTTATTAGCATAACTCATTTTTGTTTTTCTTAAACAGGTAGATTCCTATCTTCAGATTGTGGGAGAGCCAAAGCTTCATTCTTCATTTCTGCAGGTAGTTACATGTTTCCTTTTTCATTCCTATCCCATAGCAAGTTTTTTGGGTTAAATTATATTGTTTTGTTTTACTTTCAGATAATATGTTGGGTATTGGGAGAGTATGGAACAGCAGATGGGAAATATTTGGCTTCTTATATTGTTGGGAAGTTGTGTGATGTAGCAGAGGCCCACCCAACTGATGACACTGTCAAGGTATGCTCTTGTAGCTTAGCTTATGTTTCATTGATCAATTGGTCTCTTTCTATCTTGTATGCTCTACGCTGAAAGATGAAAAGATAGATTCTAGTTAAGGCAATAGTATGTCGTTTTAGTTCCTTTGTCCTCGACTGTAGTTCCCCTGATGCCTTGAGGGGGTCACAGATAGGGGGCATAGTATGATCTCCACATACTTGCTTAAATAGCCTATGTTATCGTGTGATATATTTAAATTTGTTTGTTAAACTATTAATCTGGTTGCATTATGGACATATAGTATGGTTGATTGATCTTTATGTGTGTGATATATATGGTTTATGTTTTCGCGCAATATTCGAATAAGTATTCGTGACCGAGACAATCCGTGTTCGGTTCGGCATGTATTCGCTCCGTATTCGTGACCGAGACTATCCGCATTCGTATTTGTATCCGGGACTGTCCATGTCCGATTCCGAATCCGAGAAAAAAATATGGAAAAGGATACGTTATGAGAGATATCCGACGGTATACGCTCCGTTTGCACCCATAATTATAAGGACTTGCCTTGCTCAAGGGTTTCTTTGTCTTGATCTTGTTCTGGAACAGTGGCGTAGCCTTCAACGATGTTGGAATATATTTAAGCGTAAAACGGTGACTTCGAATAAATACACATGAACTAAAATAAATTCAAATGAACTCTAAAAATCATGATTTTGGTACTGAAGGGAAGATCTTGAATTTATAAACAAAAAATCAACCCATTCGGGTTTAAAATGAGGAAGAACGGGCTCTCCAAAATTTGCTTAGAGAGAAAATTCTAGATTTTAGTTTCTTGTCTCAATTATTTTAATTAGAAAAGTCCTCTGCGGCAGACAGGTGCTGAGAGCATTCCCTTCGGATGTCCGGACACTGGTCTCCTCCTTTCCTTTTTTTTCCATTTATCTGCCTTCCTGTTTTATAAATTATCGTCAATATTTTAGTCTTAGCAATTTACGTCATGGTTTTAATTTGTTATATGTAGATATCTCCAATGCAATTTCCTTTATTTAATTATAATGAAGTTACTACTCCCTTTGTTTCAAAATAGTTGTCCAATTTCTTGAGTTGTCGTTTCAAAATAGTTGTTATTGAAGTTTTCCATCCTCTGCCCCTAGACCCTATGTTTAAGTGGTTGAAATACGTTATTTAACGGGGACACGAATGGTCCTATTGCATTAGAATATATATAATAGTCAATGTTATTTGTTACTAAAAGATGAACATATTAATATTTAGGTGGTGTAGAGAAGAGATGGTGAGGAGAGAAGTTGTGTTTGTTCATAGATGAAGAAACAAGAAAGTTGTTGATATCAAGACACAAGAAACAACAAAATATCTTGTTGGAGACTTGTTTATTACCTAAAAACTCGTTTTGTTGATATCAAAAATCATGCACACTTGTAGCTATTAAAATCTTAGATACAAGCTCAAGAAATATTCCATTGGATGGCTTGTTTTTTTTATAAGATTAAATACCCTCTCTCCTCTTAGTAACAAGTTAAAAACAAACTATTATAGATATTTTTAGTGCTCAGAATTTTGTACATCATTGGCCTATACGTATTCTCTTTGTCTTCGCCATGACTCTCCTACTGTTTTGATGGTTTTGATTATTCTTTTTCTTTCTTAACTCAATGTGGCTGCGTCAGTTGCCTTCCATCTCCCAGCATTTTTCTGTACTCCGCTTCTCGCAATCCATGAATGGTGATGCAAGAATGTTCCTTTTCAGTGCAAATGCCTGTTTTCTTACAAAACGGGGGATGCCCAAGTTTGATACTACCAAAGCATTTGCCTCTGTTCTTTCACAAGGAAAAAAGTTCGTACACAGAAAGAATTTGGAAAATGGTTTTGATCCAATGATTTCAGGTTCAAGGACTAATTTCTTCTCAAAAGAAAAAATTGAACTAACCAAGGCCAGTATAGGGCATGAATAAAAGGACATTCAATAAGGATCTTTTGCTCTCATGCTAGTCGATGGTAGTAACCATTCTTTTACAATAGATTAGGATTCAGCAGAGGCCCTTCTCACCTTCAGAAGAAACTACTATAGACAAAATATACAAACCAGCATGGGGACATATCCACAAAATTGGATGGGCACATGGTTTCCACCCATTCCATCCCCATTCACAAAGGTCTAAACTCTAAAACATCTTGTTCTCATGTAAACAGCATCTTCAGTTGCTCAATGCGCGCGCTGCGAACTTCCTCATCCGTCAGCGCCCCAGAAATCATCCTCTGCTTGCGCGCTTGCACCTGTTGCATCCGCTCCTCAACGGTATCCTGAAACGCAGACAGCAATCAATCATCGAGTTTGCTGGTTACCTGGGAAAGTGAACAGGTGATGCATCTCAAGAGGATTGCTAATGGCCTTTACTTACCTTGACGATGAATCGCCTGACTTGGACCGCTCTTTTCTGCCCGATACGGTGAATTCTCATGATAGCCTGCTCTTCCACTGCGGGATTCCACCATGGGTCCTATATGAACAAAGAAAATGAGAATGTTAATGTAAGTCATGAGTATTGCCATGCCAATTCACCGGATCTTCATTGCGAGGCAATTCACTGGATTGACAGGGTATAGTAGAATTACCATTAGAAAGACATTGGAGGCAGCAGTTAGATTCAGGCCTACACCTCCAGCTTTGAGTGACATCAATAGCACCTAATTTTCATACCAAAGGGTGAGCAAATGTATTGCCTCCAGAATTAACATGCAGAAATGAAAATAAGAGCATGACTAGAAATGAATCCTGCATACCAGCTTGTCCTGGCTTTCACTGAACTCCTTTAGAACTTTTTCTCTATGCTTCTGGCTCAGCTTCCCATCAAACCTCAAGAACTTGATTCCTTTCTGAGTAAAGGGATCTCCAGAAGATCAAAGAAAGAGGTGAACTGGCTGAACACAATGCTCTTCTCCCTCTTCTTCTGAAGGCCCTCCAGGATCATGATCAGTTTGCCCACCTTGCACGAATCCTTCCAGTTATTTTCGGCATCGACCTCAAAGCGACACTGAGTAGGCAATGTGATCAGCTCAGCTTTCCTGATGGGGCTTCGGCAGAGCGGGCATGGCCCCCCAGCAGGCGTCCTCCAGCTAGAAAGAAGGCACTCACGGCACATCCGGTGTGCGCATGGCGTGAGCACAGGATCATCAGAAGCCGACTCAAGGCAGATGGGGCACTCGGTAGTCGCACCCTGGCGAATTTCTTCAACAACCTCCTCTACATATGCTCGTGAGGGTAGTGCACTGCGTCTTCCAGAATCACTTTGTACCCCTTCGAGGAACCGCTTTGCTAGCTTGTCAAGGTCAGTATACTTTTGAGTATCAGCTCGGCTGCACATTAAGAATTTAGCAAAGGAATTAGAGGATGAGGTAATGAAATGCGAGAAAGCATTTTCTTGCGATGCCTGGCTAACCTGATAACTAGAAAAGGGTGATCGCAGCACTGCCTTAGCCGCAGAAGAAGCTCAAGAATATTAGCATAGTTGCTAAGAACACTGCCTTGTGCCACAAACTTATCAAATTGAACCTGTTGGAAGGACCTTTTTGTGTTAGACATGCACAAAATCTTATCCATGAACTTTGAAAGCTATGCCAATAATGGTCCAAAGCATAGTTCAGTTAAATCTTACAAAGAGGACCAAGAACTCTGCTGTTAGTGTTACATGTCAGTTAAAGCTCAATCATTAAACAGACATGGGAAACCAATCACGTCTACAAATAATCCATATTCTGGTATCAACCAAAACAGAAATACTCAACATAAATATACCTTTGACCTCCTGAAAAGCGCTTCATAAAAATCACGTTCATCTTCAGCTTGTTCGCATTCCACAACCTGAATATGAGCTGGTGGGAGGACCAGTATGGGACTGAAACAAGCATTGGAGTGTTGTGATCGACAGTACTTCTAAGAGACACAAAGCATGATATATGCTTATTGATGCAATTAAGAACTTCAAAGAAAAACAAAGTACAAAAATGCATACTTTCCCATCTTGTCTTTTGTCTCCTTGGTTCTCCTCAGCATTAGCGGCCTAAGAATAGCTCTGACAAGTTTCAACCCTCTCTCGTCACCATTCTCGTAAGGTTTCTGAATCAGCCTCTGCCACCTAGAGAAATCAAAACGGCTTATGAGTCGGGTTTTCAAAACTCCACAAACAAGTATATGAATTAAGTAGTCTGATAATATCCATACCAAGTATGGTTGCACCATGGTTCTACGTGTAGGAAGCAAAGAAGACTGTAAAGATCCTCCAAATTATTCTGCAGCAAATGTGATCGTAATAAGCTAGCTTTACCAGAAACTACGACATATTAGATAATACTTTCTAAAACTATTAATATTTTGAATTCTGGCAAACTAGCAGTTCAAATGAAAGTATTGGATCCCTCTAAAAAAATGAAGTGTTGAAAAACAGATACAAATGCAATTGCTGCAAACGCACCTGCAACGGTGTACCCGTAAGGCACCATCTGCAGTGTGAGGTTAATGCAAAAGCAGCTTGGGCCACTTTGGTTTTGGGAGATTTTATTGTGTGTGCTTCATCAAGCACAATTCTATACCAATCTATCCTGTGAAAGATACTGCTGGCATCCTGTGAAGGGTACCAGTTTTCATTAGCTAAATTATAATGGTTTCCGACAAAGAGAATTATGACAATGATACTGGAGATAAAGGCCAAATGCAACTTACAGTTTTGTGAGCTGATTGAAGGACACCATAGGTCGTTAAGACAACGCTATGCTCAGCCATCAGTCCGAGGTCATCAGTTTTATCACCACCATAGTACACAAACACAGAAAGAGCTTCTGGTGTTGAATGTGCCTCCAATTCATCCTGTAAGGACAATGCTCACATTATTACTTATCTTGTGCAATGAAAAGTTTCTTGCAGAAACTAGGAAAAAATACAAACAAGTTGCTTAAACATGCAGTGCAGGAAAAAAATGATAAACTGTAACGTAACACTGCCCTTTCAACTATTCTGAAGTTGATTGCAGACATTAAAATAACGTTCGTTAAGGACAGTTCACTGAGCAGAAAACACAAGGAATGTACATCACAATTGTAACCCCAGAGATGATTGCTTACCTTCCATTGACCCAATAATGCCATTGGGCACACAATAAGGGTACCTCCTCTTACAGAGGGTCTCGAGGCGCATGCTCTGGTCTCACGATCCCTCACACCCCTCAGATCTCTTTCTATGTAGTTGGACCACTCCCCCCTTGTATTTGAGAGTATTAGAGCAATAGTCATGACAGTTTTGCCAAGACCCATTGCATCTGCCAGTATCTACAAACACAAAGATAATACATAAATACTTCTCACAATAACACGGTGTAACTATGATCCAATTAGGCAAATGCAAACATTCATATTCATACAAGAACTTAATAAAATTGAAAGAACCATTTAGTGAGAATTAATGTTTATCAACTAGCATCAGAGTGGTAAGCATAGTGTTCATCAAACATGCACAAACAAACATTTACCACACACCTCTCCTTAGTAGACAAACGCTGTAATACTAGACAAGCAAGGCTATAATTATGTCAATCCACATTCCAGGATACTCTCAACAAAAGCAAATCTGATTTAGTCGTTTCTTAAGAAATATCTAATGGTACATACAACAGAGCATTGGCAAATGTACTAAGCAAGACAAATCAGTGGTAAATGGCACAACACTACATTTTCGAATATAGCCTAAACCAGGCACATACATGAGCAACCATCAAAACAGACTTACCCCTCCTCGTGTCGTCTGACTTACACATGGAAACCGGGTTGTTGCTTCACCAGAGAAAACATTAACGTACACTGCAGGAGCTCTCCTGGAAAGAAATATTACAAATTCTGAGTTCTGTGTTCTAACCATTATCTAATCAACATTTCTTTTGAATTATACAAATGACAATGAAAAGCACATACTTGTCAACGATATTATAGGCACTCCAACAGGGATGAATAGTTTTCTTTGCTTGGTCAACATCAATTCCCTTCTCCAATTCAGACATCCAGAAGAGAGCTTCTTTCTGGTATGGTTTTAGAACCGAGACAAGAGTACTTGGGGGCTCTGCTTCCTGTTTTACCGGGTATATATTTTATGAATAATAACTTAGTTTCTATGCAAAAATTACGATGTGTGTGTAAGGAGTCAAACAAAAGTGCACTTCTATTGCTACCTTCAAGTCATATGTTTCAGCAGCGCCGACAATTTTGTTCAAGGCAGCCTCTGAAATAGCCTGCTCATCAGTGCCTTGCTCTGGAAAAGTTTGGCCACCGGTGTGTCGCCTTTCAAGTCCAACTATAGGAGTGGATTCATCTTCGTCGTCGTCATCACCCTGATTCATGTATCAGAAAAGATAATACCAATAAACATGAAAGATTAATACAAAGAACCAAGCAACAAACAAGAATGAATGCCAAGCAAGTAGTAATAATAAGAAAAGACTATAAATCTGTGCACCAATATAAATGAATGCACCAATAGAAATCATTTCATTGGATGCTTGACCTATTATAGATGCTACAGACACATACTGGACAACTCATAACAATAACAAGCAACAAGAGAATTTGTAGCTCACCCTAAGATTTCGTGATCGCTTTCTTGTGTTGAGCTCATCAGGAGTGAAATCAGCCTGCCCATGACAAACACCAGCATATGAAAAGAATCAATCATTCATCAAGAACACTACAAGAACTGGAAAGTTCAAGGAACCGACTTGAGTGATACCTTGTTAAATGCCCTTAGCTTGAGTAATTTGAACAGGTTATAAAGAGGGTTGGCAGAATAATCAACATTTGCAGGAGCGAGCAGGTTCCAGGATGAGTTGTCACCTTCAGTGAACACAGACTTGTGGATGTAGAAGCTGTAGAAACAACATTTAGCATTAGTACAAACCAACAAAATGGTGCAATGTCCGAACTAACAAACCAAACAGCAAACACAGATCACATCAGTCATTACCTAACATACAACAAAATCTCCTGCATCAGCCTCAGTTCCATTGTCGGAAACACGATCTTCCCCTGGATCATAACCTTCGAAGAGTTCACCAGCGGGACAAGGCACTTTGTCCACTCCGGAGATAGCTTCCCAATCTACAATAACCATCAAATAAACAAGATTAAGATAATTTTGCACAAAGATATCCTTCATCACCAACTACATTCAAATGATATGCATGACAAGAGTAAGTAACAACCTCTCCAGCTCGTTTGGTCGAGAAGCGCACAATCTCCGCCAACGCCAACGCCTTCTTTGTTGACACTTTTATCCCACCATAGATCCTCTCGTACGAGGGGAAGGCAAAATGGACGATCTCGCCGGCGTCCATCATTCTCCTCCCACGGTTCGTCGACAGCCCGGTGACATAGGACCTGCTGACGAGGTACCAATCGCGCTCCACTGGGAACTCACCAAACTCCGCTTCCGGCGGCGCCGCCACCATCCTCCAATCGCTCGGCGGCGCAGGCGCAATCTTCTTGACCGGCCGCGTCCCGTACATCTCCATGGCCTCCGCCGGCGGCACGGCCCTGATCGGCCTCGGGTTAAGGTACGGCACCGGGTGGGTCGTCGTGAGATCGATGGTCTCCACCTCACCCTCACGAGGCCGCTTCTTCGACCGCGGCACGATGCTTATGCCGCTGTCCTGCATCGGAGCCGCGCCCTTCTTGGACGCATTGGCGTCACATTTCTCCTCCTTGACCCGATGCGCCATCAAAGACGGTTCTTTGACGGGCAAATCGCAATCAATCGGCTCCCTCTTGACCTTAACAGCTCTCGCGGAGGAGCCATCTGAATCTTGGCTTCCCACGACCTCCTCGGGGGCTTCGACCTTCACCTTCACCGGAGGCGGCATCGGAGCGGCACCGCCAACGTCGTGCTCCGCCTTGACGAAAGGAGCAGGCGTCGGGGCGGCACCACCACCGCGACCTTTCTTGGGGTCGTAGGCGCCCTCATCGGCGGCCGCCGCGGCGGCGGCATCGTCGAGGAGCGCGTTTATGGCGCGCTCGGTGTTGCCGCCGCAGCGGGAGAGCACCGCGACGATGTCGGCCTCCGGGAGGCCCGCCCCAAGAACGGCGCGGACGGTGGCGATCTCGCCAGCGAAGAGGACGGACTGCGCGGGGGACTCCGGCCAGTCGGAGGAGTAGTCACCGCAGCCCGGCATGGCTGCCGCCGGCGAGGAGTAGGCGAAACGGGGGCGTAGTACGCGGCGGCGGCGGCGGTGGAGAAAGGGATTGGAGAGTGGGAGCTGGTGTTGGTGGAGAAGGAGATTGGAGAGTGGGAGCTGGTGTTGGTGGAGGAGGGGAGGGGAGGTTTGGGGGATTGGGGGAGGTGGTGGGGAAATGTTGGGGTTTTGGAGGGGTTTGGCCGTTTTTTGGCGCGGGATGGGAGGAGAAGAGGAGGGAACTGGGGAAGCGAGGGAAGCGCTGTTTTGGCGGGGGAGGGAAAAGAAGAAGTCGGATTGTGAAGTGAAATTTCGTGGCGGTCGCGGTGTTTTTTTGGCGATGGAGAGCTAAAAACGCCCAGTGTTGGAACTTGTAAAATGACAGCGGCATTGAAAACTGCTGTCTGCATACGTGTATAGATGGCAGGCGGGCCTGGCCCACTTTGTTGGGCCGGTTCAGAGCTCTAGTCTGTTGGACGGCCCGTCCCGGTGTCTGATCGTGAGCCCTGACACGACCCATCTCCGAGCGCCGCTCCCGTCGCACCGCGCGTCCCTGCACACTTGCAGCGTCCCATCTCCGATAGGGATGGGAGTGGTTTCAGAGCGGTTCGAACTGTCCTTCCCCGTGCAGACCATATTCATCTTTGGGGTGACGGGTCGACCCAAATCATACGGATAGAATGGAACCAATGATTCGTTGGATCTTATGGATCGCCCCTTGTTGGCGTTGTACATCTTGGTGCGGACTTTCATGGTGACGAGAGACTCCGACGCGCAGTTGGTGAAGTAGAGGCTATACTCATCGAGGTGGGTGACAGGAAGGACTTGTCAGAGTGGCCGCCTCCATGTCGTGGAAGGTGGAGAGGGTCTTCATGTAGGGGCTCCAGAGGACGCAATGAGAGACGTCGGGCTGCTCGGTGCCGCCTGTCGCCTCCAGCGCTTCTCCGGCGGCTGCTCCTGCGACTCATAGATGCCCTAGAAGAGGGACTCGTCGGAGAGGAAGAAGAATCTGATCTGCTTGGGGTCCGCCCAAAGTGAAGGAGGAGGACATGGCGGCGAGAGACGATGATCTGACGCGTCGGTCTTAGAAAAGCCGAACTTCTCTAACAAGATGGACGAGTGCGCGTCCTCCCTGAAGGACTCGAACTTGATCGATCTCCGCCGCCACAGGGAAGGAGAGGGATCCCGCGACGGCGAGGAGGGGCAAGAGATGTGCAGTGCTGGCAGCCATGGAGAGATCTATGGGGGCGGAGGAGGAGGCAGTCGGGCAAAATGTGTGGGAGTGTGTCGGTGTGTGCGTGGTGAAGCGGCGATTAGGCCCTTATGTGGTGGCAGCGTGGGGGTCGATGCGCTTTGAGATTGGTGAGTGTTGGGTGGGGGGCGTAGCAGGGAGCGATGAGAAACTTTTGTTGCGTTGGATCGATCCACTCGAGCCTAGGATCAATAGGTTTTGATCCTTTTGCCCCTTTTTTTTTTTTTGGCCTCACGTCTAGCCCATATGACTAAAAATTTTGGATCGGTTCGGTGATCCAATGGGGCGGCATGATCCACGCCCACCCTTAATCTCCGAGTGCCATCCCCAGTTCCATGGATCCTCTGCGCGCACACTGCTACTTCCTTCTACCTCACCGTCATCGACGAATGATCCGGTGAGCCTCGACGTGTCCCATCTCCGGGCGGCGCCACCATTGCGCGGCCGTCACTGCATATCCACGGTGTGCAAGTCCTCACAGATAAATGCTCAGTTGAAAGCAATGATTTTTTATTTTGTTGAATTGGAAGTTTTTATCATTTCAAAGTTTCGAATTGAAAGTTTTTGAGTCATTCCAATGTTTTCAATTTGAAAGTTTTCAAATCGATTTTTAAATTCATTTGAAAGTTTTTCTAATTCTTTTTTTGAAAGTTTTTAGAATACTTTTTTGAAAGTTTCAAGATGATTTGGGTTGGGGGTCGGCGTCGGCGAGGTAGGGGGAAGCACACCGCCATGTGAGCAGGGGATGGCGGGGAATGGGAATGAAGCAAGAGAATGGGGGACGCTGCGCGTGGATGGCTACGAGTGTGATGCCCTCAGATTAGAGGTACCTAGGAAAATTCGTTTGTATAGGCAATCAGCAATAATGTTTTCTTTTACATAGAGCATTCCAAATACTTATATGATAATATACTATGCAATTAGTGATGATGTTGGTTACTTACTTCCCTTATCAATAAAATAATTTGGTGCAGTAGAAAATGATACCACATGCCCATCTATGTAGAAAATGATGTTGATACACTATGAAATGATTTGTCACTTGCATAGTTGCATAAATATTTGGCCAAGCTACCACAAGAAGCTGAATATATAAAGCAACTGCAAAAGGAAAAATGGAAATAAAAGGACAACTTACTTATGGAGCAATTTCGTTCTTAATCCAAAGCAATCGAACACTTAGGTTTTAGGTGTTGATAAAAAATTCTCTATTCAACTCACATTTGAAGAGTCATAGTACCTTTGCCTTCTCCATATCCGTTAGGTCTTCAATTAATTCTAGTGCAGCAATACACTTCCTAATAGAAAACTCTTCACTCTAATTATGTCTTGTTGTTTTCATTTAGTTCTTTGGCAAATTTCTTGGTTTGCTCCTTCTTGAATTCCAAGTAGCTCTCAAGGACCTCGCCAATTTGACTTTGCTTTCTCTTTTTTTTCATTATCATCTTCTTTCTGTCCAGACGAAGTAGAAGGAGCACATTCCACTTCATCGGCTTTTATATGAGTACTAGATGTTGCTTGTCCTTCCAGATTTCCTAATGAGCTCCTTTCTAGTGTACATTTGCTAATACATGTATATGTAACATATTGTGAATTAGCGTGTTGAGTAAAACATTTCTCATGCAAGGTGCCGACAAGAAGTTCTTAAGTTCACATGATAAGAAAAAAAAACATGACTACAACAGTATTTTATTTGACTTGTAGTTGGTAGTAGAACCCAATTATTAATGCACTTTTAGTGATCCTTCATTGTCATGCAATAATAATAATTCTAATAAATAATTCAGCATTTGGTTTGTCCATGTAGAGATTGAACTACTAACAAGTTGTAACATGGTAGGAAAGCAAGGTTATCTCAAGCAATGGGAAAAGAAACAATGGAAAACTAATGAAACAAGCACACATGAATCATCAGTTACCTCTGCTCTGTTCGTTGTTTTTCTTCAAAATCTTATGACTCTGGATGAATGTCACTTGATTGATTCTCTCTAGGCAAAAAAAAACTTGTGCATCAGTGAAATCAAAATTAATTCTCAAGAGAGATACAATTGACTTCAATCACACTACTACAAAACAGGCTATAGTAGACGCCCCATCACAGACGGTTCCTTTGGAACCGCCTGCAATGTTGGGTCGTCCCAACCGAAGGTGGCGGCGGAACAACTATCACAGACGGTATTTTTTAGAACCGCTGCGTGATAGTCGCTATCACGAGCGGTTGAGAAATAGAACCGTGCAGGAAGTATCCTGACGGTTCTATTCACAAACCGTCTCGTGATAATCCCTAATCACGAGCGGTTTTACGTTACAACCGTTGCGTAGTAGTATCACTGACGGTTCTTATTTAGAACCGCTCAGCGATATTTTGTATCCTGACGGTTCTTATTAAGAACCGCTCGCGGATATCCTCTGCGCTCATTTGCGTCTCGCCCATCGCCGCCTTTGCCGCGCGGATGGGCGCTTTCTACTACCGCAGATGGAGCAACCCGGCGGCCTCGCCACTGCTCCGGATCAACATACCTCCACACTTCATCTGCGATGGGATGAGGATCTAGCTCTTACTATGGGCAAATAGATATAGTAACTTCTCCTCCAAACTTTTTTTTAATTTTGGAATTTTCATATATATAGCCAAACAACGTGGCGATAGCTTACAAAAGATTAAAAACTAGAAACCTATCTAGTGGTGGAGGTAGGTGCTATCTCCATCTTCAATACTTTGTAGGCGGCGTCAAGGCGGGGCGGTTTAAGATCGAACGAATCTCGAAATCGTCCACTCACGGCGCCATTGTTCGAGTGTGTCCCGAAGACCCTCGGACTGTTGAATCAAGTCGAAGAGAGCCCATAGGCTCTCTTCTCTTGCTTGAGGGGTCTCGGCCTGGTCGAATCGATCGCCTGCTGCCTTGATTAAGCAGTCCAAGTGACGACAAGCCTCCTGGAGACGTGCAACTTCGTTTTGGAGGACCACGTCGACGACACGGTAAACTCGCCGAAAGTGGGAGATCACCCGGAAGACACGGCGGAGGAGAATGTCAAGACGGCGGAAGGTGGCCGTCACCGCTCGGCAAATTCTCGACAGAGGTGAAGACATTGTTGAAATAGTGTTCTTCCAAGCCACGACTCAACGTCTGTGAGAGAGTCGCGCGTCTGATCGCGTGTCTGAAGAGGAGGCAGCCATTTATGTTTTGTGGAGAAAGGGATCAAGGAGGTTGTGTGAAATACATTGTAGAAGGGGACACATCTATATATAGAACAATTTCTAAAGCCGAAGCGGAGACGAAGAGATATTTGGGGAGTCAGAGCGGCGTTGGAAAATGAAGAGATGAAGTCGCGCCGTGTGATCGTGAGACGAAGAGACACACGCAGGAAAATGAAGACGAAGAGACACGCGGGAAAATGAAGAGAGTTATCACAGACGGTTCCGTTGTATAACCGTCTGTGAAAAGGAATCACAGACGGTTCTAGTTAAAAACCGTCTGTGATACGTTCATATCACAGACGGTTGTAGTTAAAAACCGTCTGTGATTATCACAGACGGTTCTCGTTATAAACCGTCTGTGATATACTTTTTATAAGGCGGGAAACGCTAGGGTTTTGCTCTCACTTGTCACTTCCTCTCCCGCGCCCCTTAGGCTCTCGCGCGCTCGTTCGCCTCCTCTAGGGTTTAGGGCTCGCCCGTAGTTCACCGCCGACTACGACCTCGGCGCCGCCGCCCCCGACCTCGGCGCCGCCGCCCCCGACCTCGGTGCCGCCGCCCCCAACCTCGGCGCCCCGACCTCGGCGCCTTCAACCTCGGTGCCGCCGCCCGACCTCGGCGCCGCCGACCTCGGTCCGCCCGCCCCACCCTGCGCCCCGTTCACCTCCCTGGCCGTAAGCCCCGACGTCGCCGCCTCCGACCTCGACGCCGCCGTCCTCCTCCCCGTGTGGGACTCCTCCCTCTGCACCGGCCTTCTCCCCGTGCCGTCCTCCTCCCTCTGCAGGCCTTCTCCCCAGCCCGTCCTCCTCCCGTGTCGGCCTCCTCTTTGCACCATGAGTTCTTGTGCTGCATCCTCTCTGTGAGTATTGCTCCTCTGTGGCGATTCGGCTTTGTTGATCGAGTGGGCTTTGTTGACATGCTCATGATGAACTATGTCTTATCTTGAGATTGAATGTGATAGTTAGTTCATACTTGAGCTCTATTGTATTACTTACTCATCAATATGATCTCACGTTAATTGGTTACTTTCGGTTGAGCTCATCGTTACATTGCAAATTGATCGGTGGGCTTTGTTGACATGCTCTGTGATGAACTCTGCCTTATCTTGAGATTGAATGTGATAGTTAGTTCATACTTGAGCTCTATTGTATTACTTGCTACTATCAATTTGATGTACTATTAATTGGTTACTTTCGGTTGAAAGCTAGTTATTCGATTCTTCATGTTCGATTCTGTTGAGAGTATTCGGTTTTAGATTGGTAATCTAATGACTAGTTTGTGGTTCTTCTAGTAGTCAGTATGAGCTCATTCAACTTTTCATTTGCCATCTTGATCTCTGTAGTCAACCTCTGCTTGACTGGAAGTTTAATATGTTTTCGCTTATGATTGAGATCGTTTGACGCTTAAGCAAAGTATTGTTTAGAGCTCATAGTTTGAATTTATATTATCATATTCATTTAATGAAGAGTATAGACAATAGGATTGAGATGGCAAAGACTTGTTCTTTAGCTACTCTCCTTCCGAGAGCACATAATATCATCAATCAATATGTTGGAATAGTGTCTGCCTAATCGTTAATCTCTAGACCTTTTATTGGTGAGAATTTAATCCGCATTCGGTTCTTATTAAGAACCGCTCATGATTCCTTTGCATTTCCTTAGAGAAGCCGGTGGATTAAGGAGTGTTAAATTCTTTAGAAATTATGCTTTAATGCTAATTAATTTTGTTGGGATTAATTCTGAAATTTTGCTAAAAGCGCATTTTTACAACAATCCAAAAAGAAAGTTTTACTTGATTCTATTTTGTTTCTATGTTGGGATTAAACCTTTGCTTAGCATTTCCTTCGTCGATCATTTTACTTGATTCTAGTTCTATGTCTTCATTAAAGGCTAGTCTTCTGTACATGAAGCATTAAACCTTTGCTTAGCATTTTCTTCGTCGATCCTGACACACTTGAGTGTACCTTTGCTTCGTGCCAATCCTCCATGGCACGAAGCAAATGGTACACTCGATGTCGAGCTTCGATGAAGTAGGCTCGAGCAAAGATTTGTATCACTAGTTTCTATCTATACAAAGATCACAAGAGAAGTGGTGGATTAAGGAGTGTTAGGAGTGTTAGAATAGAAGCCGGGTGGATTAAGGAGTGTTAGGAGTGTTAGAATAGAAATTTGGTGGATTAAGGAGTGTTAGGAATGTTAGTAGTCAGTATGAGCTCATTCAACTTTTCATTTGCCATCTTGATCTCTATAGTCAACCTCTGTACTTCTTCTTGAGATTAATTGTTTCATATTTATCTTTGGAATTATTTATGATTATTTGCTATTTCTATTTTACTTGATTCTATTTTGTTTCTATGTCTTCATTAAAGGCTAGTCTTCTGTACATGAAGCATTAAACCTTTGCTTAGCATTTTCTTCGTCGATCCTGACACACTTGAGTGTACCTTTGCTTCATGCCAATCCTCCACTACAGACGAAGCAAATGGTACACTCCAGTGTGTCGAGCTCGATGAAGTAGGCTCGGGCAAAGATTTGTATCACTAGTTTCTATCTATACAAAGATCACAAGAGAAGCTGGTGGATTAAGGAGTGTTAGGAGTGTTAGAATAGAAGTTGGTGGATTAAGGAGTGTTAGGAATGTTAGTAGTCTGTATGAGCTCATTCAACTTTTCATTTGCCA
Organism: Phyllostachys edulis; assembly: GCA_036346405.1. Taxonomy (NCBI): domain Eukaryota; kingdom Viridiplantae; phylum Streptophyta; class Magnoliopsida; order Poales; family Poaceae; genus Phyllostachys; species Phyllostachys edulis. The sequence goes on from CM070552.1 coordinate 9,431,988, forward strand.
TCTTGATCTCTATAGTCAACCTCTGTACTTCTTCTTGAGATTAATTGTTTCATATTTATGCTGGAATTATTTATGATTATTTGCTATGTCTATTTTACTTGATTCTATTTTGTTTCTATGTCTTCATTAAAGGCTAGTCTTCTGTACATGAAGCATTAAACCTTTGCTTAGCATTTTCTTCGTCGATCCTGACACACTTGAGTGTACCTTTGCTTCGTGCCAATCCTCCATGGCACGAAGCAAATGGTACACTCCAGTGTGTCGAGCTCGATGAAGTAGGCTCGGGCAAAGATTTGTATCACTAGTTTCTATCTATACAAAGATCACAAGAGAAGCTGGTGGATTAAGGAGTGTTAGGAATGTTAGTAGTCTGTATGAGCTCATTCAACTTTTCATTTGCCATCTTGATCTCTATAGTCAACCTCTGTACTTCTTCCTGAGATTAATTGTTTCATATTTATGCTGGAATTATTTATGATTATTTGCTATGTCTATTTTACTTGATTCTATTTTGTTTCTATGTCTTCATTAAAGGCTAGTCTTACATACATGAAGCATTAAACCTTTGCTTAGCATTTTCTTCGTCGATCTGACACACTTGAGTGTACCTTTGCTTCATGCCAATCCTCCACGACACGAAGCAAATGGTACACTCGAGGTGTCGAGCTTCGATGAAGTAGGCTCGAGCAAAGATTTGTATCACTAGTTTCTATCTATACAAAGATCACAAGAGAAGTTTGGTGGATTAAGGAGTGTTAGGAGTGTTAGAATAGAAGCCGGTGGATTAAGGAGTGTTAGGAATGTTAGTAGTCTGATGAGCTCATTCAACTTTTCATTTGCCATCTTGATCTCTATAGTCAACCTCTGTACTTCTTCTTGAGATTAATTGTTTCATATTTATGCTGGAATTATTTATGATTATTTGCTATGTCTATTTTACTTGATTCTATTTTGTTTCTATGTCTTCATTAAAGGCTAGTCTTACGTACATGAAGCAATAAACCTTTGCTTCGTTGATTAAGGAGTGTTAGGAGTGTTAGAATAGGAGCAGGAGGCGGCGAGCCCTACAGATTAAACCTTTGCTTAGCATTTCTTCGTCGATCTCGACACTTGAGTGTGCCTTTGTTTCATGCCAGTCCTCCACGGCATGAAACAAATGGCACACTCCAGTGTGTCGGCCTCGATGAAGTAGGCTTCCTTAGAGAAGCTAGTGGATTAAGGAATGTTAGTACTCTGTATGAGCTCATTCAACTTTTCATTTGCCATCTTGATCTCTATAGTCAACCTCTGTACTTCTTCCTGAGATTAATTGTTTCATATTTATGCTGGAATTATTTATGATTATTTGCTAATATTGCACATGTTGAGCATATTATTAAGTTTAAATGTATATGTTAATTTGGGACACTTGCAATCCATTTTATTGCATATGTAACTTATATAGATAGCAAGTGTTTAGATGGCAGAGACATCGTCTTCGCCACATCACCGACGCCAAGCAGATGGAAGAGGCGCCGACAAGGCCGCCGACACCGACACCGCAGATGGAAGAGGCGGCGACGAGGTCAGCCGTCACCGTCGATTTATAATGACACTAAGCGAGATGGTAGAGGACAATCGAAAATGCCTACGGGCGATCGGGTCATCACGAGGTCGGTGACTTTGGGGTCCCTCCGAGTCCCAAGAGATCACGCGGCGATTCCTGACCATCTGCGGATACTTGTAAGGAACGGTCCTCATCACCACACCAACGTGGAAGGACTCGACGAAAGAAGCGAAGGCGCCATTGTGGATGAACTTTCAGAGAAGTTCACTATTCCGTATACATGTGGCACGCGGCGACGGACGGCGATGCTCACGATGGGTAAATCGTGGAGGACCTTCAAGAGCATTCTTGTCACGGCACGTGAACACGGGTCAAACGCCCTTCAAGCAGAAGACAAATTCTTGACGCGGAAGCATGGGACACCTTTGTGGCTATGAAAACGACGGCCGAATTTAAGGAGCAAAGTGCGGCGCACAAAGCTCTCAGACACGAAACACTCACCAAGACAGACTTCGACCATGGCCGGTACGCGGGTAAATACGAGGAATGGGCGCGGAGAAGGAGAACCTGCTTCGAGGTCACGACCCGCGTTCCCTAAGCCGTTAAAAGCGAGGGCACAAGTCTCGCCTTCGGCAAAGATCTCCTTCACAAACCCGGCAGACAAGAAGTCTCCCAACGTGTGGTAAATATGTCGAACTACTAAGTTGTTAATAAGTCCATCACTTCATAGTGCCTATAATAACATGATGACCTCTTGCAACGTGACTTGATCGCCCAAGCTTCCCAAGGCTCCTTCCATGCGACAGGAGAATGATATACTATCTACGGCCTTGGGAAACAAGGAGCACCTGTCGCACGCGAGGCTTTGGGGTTAACGCACCTTGGAGTCATGGATTCGCAGACGACTCATCGCACGATAGGACTAGGAAGAGATCCAAGGTCGAGCACGACAAACCGGTTGGTACAGATGATTACTAACCAATTTCAAGTAGAGATGGCAAGATTATGAGTCAAATGGATATACTCATGAGCGGCGGTCGCAAGCCGCCTCGCTAATCGGGAGGCGCCCTCCTCGACGTCGGAGTAGCGTTGCGTCACAAGATAATTGTGAACATGACGACGCCTCGATTACCGATAGACGACATCAAGGTAACGTACATCTATGGATCGCACTAAAGATAGACCTATAGGACGCCTTAGCTAATTGCGATCGCTTTGTAGGAGCCGACGCTCAGAAGCTCCAAGTGAGGATGGATGGGTCCTTTGTATTGAGGTCTGCGAGGGATGGTGTATCTATACGAGGAAGGGCAAGGCAAAGACGGTGCCACCGGGCGCACGGTTACGCCAGGTTCAGTGGATATGGTACATGTCAATTTCCGAGCCGTCCCGCCAAGATTTGCCCGAACGAAGAGATCACAACACTAGGGATGCCGTCCTCTCTTTTATCCAAAGGCCCAAGAAGGACATCGCTCGACCCAAAGAAGGCCGCGCGATCTGGACACGACTATTCCTCTCCAACGGACCTCGATGACTCCACCTCATGTTTCACCTCATAAGGCCACCTCTTCGATTCCTCGTGGAGAAAACGCCGGCAACAGAAAAGCGCGCCGTCAGATCCGTTCTCGAGTCGTCTAACAAGAAGACGCCGCCAATCGCTAAGGCCAAATCGAAATCCACAAACGCTAAGGCGCCTCCCAAGTCCGTGAAGTCCGCGATACCCGGAACTACATCATCGGAAAACCATTGTGCTCCGATGCGATAATGCACGCCGATATGCTTGTCGCTTTGCATGCCCGGTACTTGGCGAAGACCCAAAAGAAGGGTGCGATCATCGAATCACCGCCGACATCGAGGACAAGCATTTCTTCAACGGACGAGGTACTTCGTGGGCTTCAATGACTTATTTCAACTATTCAACCTCGTTGGCCTCGACGCCTCGCTTCTCACGATGTTGGACAATCGTAAGTGCGTATAATCAAGTTCTACATTCATGTAATACCAATAAATATCACAACTCATTGCTTATGTATAGATACATGTCAAAAATGTTCGGAATGGAAAGAACCGGTGGGTTTCTCGACCCACATGTGGTATCGCTGCAAACCATCCAACAAGACTCATCCTTCGATAGAAATACATAACGAGGTCATTGCTTCGCCGATTTAACATGAAGTACATAGTGGTGCCCTACAACCAGGGTAAGTGTCACTACTTGCTATACAAATTTCGTTTGTACTTTATACGCAAAGACTAACTTAGGTTTAATGACTATAGCGACATACATGAGTAGGTACCATCGATCCTTTAGTTATTATACCCAAGAGGAACCATGTGATATACCTTGATTCCCTAAACCGCAACAAGCACGACTTCAAAGACTCTAAGAGGAATACTCGAGAGGTATGCTCATTTCCTCCTTACATAACTCTATTGTAGTCTTCATTCGCTTGAAATGGCCGAGGATAACCTTTTGAATCATGTAGGTCGCTCATCAATTATGTTGCCAACAAAGGAATATACAATGGAAAGAGCGCCTAACTAACACACAGATGGATTTTCCAAGACGCTACAACACTATAATCCTATATCATACTTCATAATAACGCGCCTCGAACTAACTATACCTATATATGTAATTCTATTTTTGCAAAGGCCGCCAAAGAAAAAGATGATGAGTTATGTGCAATCTCACGCCCGCTATCATATGCGCCTAATCCTTCTGACTAGGAAGAAGGATCCCGAGGTTTGTCAATCTCAAATAATTATTTCCTAATTATAAATTTAAATATATATATCTTACCACTTTATTCTTGCTAGCGGCGGCCTTGAATTTACAATGTGATTCACTCGTTGCGGAAGAGATCAAGGACATTCGAGGAAGCTCTGCCTTTATCAACACAAATCATTAACGACAACGGAGAGTTTCACTCCGTCCGCCAACCCGAGCATCACCCCACTAAAACCTCTCAACGCAAACAATTGTAATCTAGTTGTAACTATAGCGACAATACTTGAACAAATGCGATCTTTTGTAATTTATTTTGAGTAATGATCACTTTGAGTTGTCATGGCTCCTTGAATCTGCTTCGTGAATGCTTGTTTTCAGAGGGCATGGCTAGCAATTCCCGAGGCTAGCCAGAAAACAAAGAAATTGTGGGTAGGGTATGAGCTATCACAGACGGTTTTGTGTTAAAACCGCTCAGGAAGGCAAGTATCACAGAAGTTTCGATCGCAAACCGTCAGTGATAGCGTAATATCACGACGGTTCTACAAAAAGCCGTCAGGATAGAGAATATCACGACGGTTCTACAAAAAGCCGCCTCGTGATATTCGTAAATCACAAATGCTTTTTATTTAGAACCGCTCGTGATATTCTCCTATCACATACGGTTTTTGTTTAGAACTGCTCGTGATATTCTCATATCACGAGCGGTTTTTATTCAAACCGCTCAGTGATACTTGACTTCACGCACGCATTTTTAATAAAACCGCTCAGCGATATTTCGTATCACGAGCGGTTTTGTACCGCCTCGTGATAATATCTCGTTATCACGCATCAACAAACATAGACGGTTCTAAAACCGCTCGTGATGACGATTCCGAACCGCCTGTGATGTCGGTTCTCTGTAGTAGTGTCACTTGATTGAAAATGACAATTCCCAGCTATCTAGACAAATCTATTTTCAATTTTTGTTGTTTGGCCAGTCATTGCTCAGATTATCACTTTTTAGTTTTCAGTTTGCTTGTCTCCCATCAATAGAGCTATACTTGATAAGATACACAAAGCAACACGAAACTAAAATATTTCCTTGGAACCAACATAACCAACTTGAAATATTAGTAGGATACAATAATGGATATTTCCAATTGCCCTGTGGTAAACAACATGAGACATGCCCTAAAATAGCATAGATAAAGTACCTTCCTCTACGGCGCCAAATGGTGAAAAGATGTTTTTAAGTTCTTCCTCTGCTATGTAAGATGGTAACCCTACAAAGCCCCAAAAGGAATGAACCGATGTTACATGTGGTAGCTCCATTACAGAATTAGAAAGCAACATCAGACAAAATATTGGTACAGAATCCACTATGAATAAAATTGTATAGATTCAATGTGCATAAATGGTAGAGTATCTATGGCAATGTTACAACGAAGAAGCAAACTATATACACATACAACAATGTTATTTGTGTTGTACTTGAGGTCTACTACAACTAATGGGCATCTCCCAAGCACAACAATTTCTAGTAAGTTGAATTAGAGACGAGAACAACAGCCCACCACAGATATTTCTTCCAAGATGTAAAAGCACCCAAGTACAAGAGCTACTAAAATTCTAGAGGTAATAGCACAACTGGTCTACTTCTTTTGCCACAAGCAAGCTGTGACTACAAATGGTACTGCATAGAGAAAAACATTAACAGATAAGCACTAATTGTGTTTACACACATAATTGACCAGCATCTGTCAAACTCCATAAGCTTTACAGCTAGGAGATTACTAGTATTATGGCAAACTACTTTTAAGGCGACATGGCAAACTACTTTTTAGGTCAGAATCAACCTCACACAAGATGGTAACAGACACAACCCAGTCTAGAAAGCACCCTTATCTTTCTTTTGTTACAATCCAAAGGAATCATATGCTGAAAGCACCTGATATTGGCAATAGACTCACTCAACATCCTTTGCCATGCAACAGCTAATATTTACAAGAAAAGAACTCAAAGCTGAAGGCCACCAACCAATGCTCAATTCGTCTACCAAAGCTCCCCACCCCCCAAAAAAATACATAGTTCACAAGATCACATCTCACAAACTCCGCATGGAAAAAACTTGTGCACAAGAAGCTGAGAACTATCATCATGCAACATGAACACCACATACAAATTCTCACACAGATCCAAGCATTTGCACACTAACCATGTAGCCGCATGTACATCTAACAATTACATAATGATTTACTTACTGGATAGTATGAACCGGTTGTTCCTTGTTAGCATGAGAAATTAAAAGGAGTAAAAAACGAAACCGTAACTTGAAGAGGAGCAACGAAACCCTAAGCAGCAGATCGAGAGGAGGAGACATACCCTGAGTTGACCAACTAATGCTTCGGCGGCAAAGGAACGTCCGATGCTTCAACGGAACAACAACTCCCTTATCTGCTTCCTCAAAAAGACCTAGGAGCACCAGATCCATGAGAACAAGAAGAGATGAGGGATTAGGCAGCTTTGCAACATGTACGAACAGATCAGGAGAACGAGGGACTTGTAGGCCCCCGGGATCGGATCCGTTTCAAGCCAAGTGATTGCAGCGGAAGCACAACACTTAACAAGAAATGAAAATGATTCCGAGTGCCCGGATATGTGTCTCATGTTAGCTCCCAAGGATCAGTGGCTAACATGCATATATCCAAACACAACATTGCAATCACATCCATACACAATCATACAAGAGAATAGAATCATTAATACATCATCAACAAATAGAACCTTATGGTCCATTTTGCATAAGAGGGCCAACCAACCAAATTTAAACATAAGAGAATAAATCGCAGCAGAAGTAAATAAAGAAATAAAAGAGAGAAACCAAGTTGGCATACCCAAACCCACAAACAACCAACTGGGGTTAAAGTCGTAGTGTCTGAAGTACTTAACCCAATTTGAACGACTTCTCACCTGCAACATGGACAATGCAACTGAGTACAAAAATGTACTCGCAAGACTTACGAATAGCAACATATAATAAATGCATTCAAGTGTCAAAGGAAGGCTTACATGGTTCATTTTCAGCATAAAGCAAGTTTTTCATTGAGATAAACGATATAGATTCAAATTGTCATTTGTAAAACATTTAGAAAACTTATATAATCAGTAACTGTCGGGACTCAAAAATGCATCTCAGGAACCCTCTGTGTTTTCCGAACTAGTCCCAGATCAGTAGCTAGCTCACATAGGAAACAGTGATGAAATACCATCCATTTATTCGATTTAACTAAAAAGATCTCAATGTAACAAATTATAATAATAACTAGACCTTATGGTCAACGTTTACTTAACTTGCCACGCAGGGCTAAAGAAACAAATAAAACTCTTGCAACGGAACAAAACTCTTCAAATGGCCAATCAACATGCCCACAGGCAATCGAGTGGAGAACGCATCCTAATCCGCAAAACCTTCATAGTCCACTTGCTGAAAGAACTCTTGGGCAGCTTGATATTCTTCAACTGCGGATAAATCCGAGGGCAAAAGCCATGAGTACTTTTGAATGTACTCAGCAAACCATAGGGAAATGTATGCAAATAATATTCATGCATGGCTTGACAAGGTTAGTTGTATGGTTCTTTTGCAGAAAACAACATTTACGATAAATACAATAAATAGATTGAAATGCGTAGTTAAAAACAATAATAAATAATAAACAATTTCTTTGAAACAACTAGTGAACTTCCCATCCACACTCCGACTCATTTTAAAGAAACTCTATCTCCCGTGTGAAATCCCCGAGCACGTCCATAACCGCGGACACAGCTATTCGAATAGTTTTACACTCTGCAGAGGTTGTACAACTTGACCCACAAGAGATTAATCAACTTAAAGAGTCTGACCACACTTCCTTGGGTGTGCGATTTAAGTGATCATCACAAGGCTTTTTACAAAGCTCCTTCTTAACCCAATTACTCGCTAAGGTTTCAACATCAATGTCTTTTCGACTGCACAGGCCCCCTCTTGTGCTCGTGAGAATACGCTTCAGTAACTCACGCTCCCGCGATGTAATCAAAATTAAGATATTGCTAATTAGTCACCAGTCCATCCCATACCGCACTGTGGTTGTATGCAGTTAAGGCCCAGTTCAATGGCGACAAGATTAAGTCCTTGACAAGTTACTCAAAGAGACTACCACAAACCCAATCCGTGTTCCATCCACACCCCACTATCCACCAACCACTCGCCCGAGCAAAACCATTTTGTTTAACCAAGACCCATGACTCACCCCGTCATGGTACCCACAAATTTTAACAAGAGTGGCTCACCACCACGATTCTATATATCATTAAGTCAAGATTAATCATTATGACACATGTGATGATAAACCCATCGATATAAGCTGAACTAGGCATTAATACGCTACCCATGTTGGCAATATGAATATGTCCAACTAAAATTATCCCCGCTAGGGTGACAAAGGATTCATGGCATTCAAATAATCAAAGGAGGCATAATGACAATAGGTAATAACTAAGCCCAAAACAATTTGTATAAAATAGCATGCAATTGTATAAAACAATATACTTTTAAAATCATAGGTTCAATATGATCAAAAGACTATGGCTTGCCTTGGAATAAATCCTGGGATTGATCTTGATCTTGGTAGACTCCTCCTTGCACAAAGCTTCCCGAAGTATCAACGTCTAATCGCAAACAAGCAAATAAACAAAATAAATAAATAATAGAGAGCAAATAAACTCCAAAAATTAAATAAAAATCTCATATAGATAGATCTTGAATTTAGATGAATTTAGGAATTTGAATGGACTGAATCGGAATTCGGATGCAAAAGATATGGGCTTTCGAAGATTGAAATCCATGAAATAACCCTAAAAAGGATTTATGGATTAATCAATTATTTTCCTATTGGAAATTCCGAATTTGGCGCATGGTCGACGCCGTGAAGGTTTTCCTTGCCGAAAAAAAAGAAAAGGAAAAGAAATCCTCGACAAGTGGGACCCACTTGAAGAGAGATGGCTCACTATGGACCGAGTTCACCGAGCCGAGCGATTGGTTAAACCCGATGGTGCCACGCAGATCTTGACGAGGCGGACACGTGGGTGACACGCAGCAAGCGGGGTGACACGGCCACGACGTGGATTCGATGGACGCCGCGGTGAGGTGGTGGCGCTTCGGCTCGATGGAAACCGGACGAACGGCGGCGGTGCTGAGGTGTAGAGGCGAGATTGGAACTCGCGGTGTGCTCACGGTGCTTGGAGACCTCTGCACGACCGCGGCGAGATTAGGCGGCGAGACCTCGGGTTCGACGGATCGAGGCTTTCGTGAGCTTCGACGGCCAAGGTCACCGGAGGTAGCCCTTGTCGTTCTATGAACTCGAAGAAGGCGGCGAGGCTTGCGCGGCCCGGTGGCGAAGAACGAGCTCGCCGGTTGCAAAGCGAGGAAAGCTTCAAGGCGAAATCGTCGAGGCGGCGGGACACAAGGCGGCCTAGGGTTTCGGAGGAGGCGAGGTGGTGCGGTCGCTTTGACGTAGTCGCGGCCTTAAGTAGCCACGGGAGAGGGGAGTTCGCGTCCGAGACAATGAGCACCATGGCGGCCGACCACGGACTCAAGAGTCCGCGAGAAGACAAAGATGACGTGGGCCGAGGGGCCCACAACAATGGCGGCTCGAGGCCAGGCGAGTCGCGTCTTGTGCAAGAATGATGGCAGTGGGGTCATGCTGCACAGAGAGAGAGAGGAACTGAGCTCTACGGTGGGGAAAGCAGTAGAAGGCAAAGGGAACGGGCCGCACAGGGTTGGGCCAGATGGGAAAGGATTTGGGTTTCGGCCCAGCCACTATTTATGAGATTTTAATAGTTTTTCTTTTTAGAAAATAGCAGCAAATCCAAATAAGACTTAGAAAATACCAAATGAACTTAGAAAAATTCTAGAAAATTCTAGAAAATATATCCAAGCTCATAAGGTCCAAATAAAATAGTTTTGATAATAGTTGATGTTGACATTAACCATATTAAATTGTTTTGAACTCTGAAAATTCCAATTAAGCTTTTAACTTTAGCAGGAAACTTCAAATGGTTATTTTTCTTTTAAAACTTTAAAACAGACCAAATTTTTGGGATATTACAAACCTACCCCCTTAAAAGGAATCTCGTCCCCGAGATTCGGGCTAACTAGAGAATAGGTTCTAACGCAGGTCTAACTTAAAGACTTACCAGAAACGACGTTCTGAACTGGTTGAGCTTCTTCTGCAGTGATGTGGTTCAGCCTCCCTCTTGTTGCAGTTGATGGAGTCCTGGTGGCTTGATTTGGAGTCTGAGGTGCTCCTCTTCCTACTCCTGGCAACGAAGTCTTGGCTGGTGTAGCTCCCAAATTGAAAGGGATTGGTGTCAGGCCTTGCTTCTGCGGACACTTGTTAGCATAGTGACCTGTCTGGTGGCAATTGAAACAAGTAACTCCTGCGCCATGATTGGGGTTCCTCCGAGGTGGATTATTGTTGCTGTTGTTGACATTGGGAATTCCTGTGTTCCCTGCATGCAATGCTAGTGCTGGGGTTCTGAATCCGGCAGACGAATTATTGGGACGAGAAGGCTGCTAAGCGTTGGTCCTAGCTCTTTGAAGCTGATGCTGTTGAACTCCATGTTGTATCATCTTCCTTTTGCGAGATTCGTCTAACTCGCGACGAGAGTCTTCTATAAGTGCGGCTTTATCCAAATATGCTTGAAAATCCACATAATCATTTCCAACAACTTGCACTTTCAAAATAGGGTTGAGTCCACGCTTAAATCGCTTCGACGTATGTTATCTGTAGCAACATCTTCCTGAGTATAGCGAGAAAGTTGAGTGAACTTGTTGAGATATTCACCCAACGACATGTTTCCTTGTCAGTTCACGAAACTCATTCTTCTTCATTTCCACAATACCATCTGGAACATGAGCTTGATTTAAAAGTCATGAAAATTCCTCCCAAGTAATGGCATGCGAATTCTCATGAGTCATGGTGTAGTTCTCCACCACTCTGCGGTGGTACCTTCCAACCGATGCGAAGCATAAAGAACTTTCTCACAATCATTGCATTGAGCAATGACGAGCTTTTTTCTCAACCGAACGGCCAATCTTCTGCGTCCAAAGGTTCTGATGAAAGAGAAAACGTAGGTGGGCGAGTCCTCATGAACTCTGATAGCTTGGAGTGATGATGAGCCGTCGGCGGAATAGCTGCTGCTTGATTATTCTGATTACTCTGACTATTCTCGGTTCAACAAGTTGACTATTGCGGCGATGGCCCGCTTTTTTGGGTCATCATGGCATTTATGTTACGCATCATTGCACTCATGAATTGAGTTTGAGCCGCTAGAAGTTGTGCCATATTTGGTTCTGCTGACTTGTGCATCGTGTCCGCCACTAGCATTGACATTGGCATTGACATCCTCTCGATCGAGTACGGCTCAAGTATTATGCAGTGTCAACCATCTGCGGTGATTCTTCACAGGTTTTAGTAGGTAAGATAGAAAAGCAATGTAGATGAGAGGAATAGCACAATAGATGAGATAGAACAAGATAGAAAAGACGGACACAACCTAATTAGGGAAATAGATTATACCCAAAGGCAAACAAGACATAGCCGAAACGCTATGAAAAACAAATAAACTCTTCAAATTAAAAGTCTTAGTGTGACTGCAACATAATACTTGACAGCAAAACTGCAGCTCCCACTTACACACAACCCAAATAAAGACTTATTGCAACAACGATCTAAAAACGATACTAAACTCTAATAGGATGGCTCCCACTGGCTAGAGAACGAAGACTCTTCGATTTCTGGCTCGGAGTCGCTGTAGAATACCCATGAGTTGCGGACTGCTGGTGGTGACTCGGGACGAACAGCTGGGACGAATCAACAAAGATACTCTTGACGATTGCCGGTGACTCGACGCCTTTCTTCTGGGCTGGGTGGAGTAGGTGACGGCAAAGGAACTGGTGTTAGAACTGAGGATTCTCTCAACTCTTCTGCTGGTGTAGGAATAGCTGGTACTGATGCTACTTGCCTCACATCCTTCTGAACCAGCTTGAGCAAATTGATTCGGTGCAACCTGCAAATCCTTCGAACAGCTTTGTGGGCAACCTTGATCACGACATGTCTTCCAAATCATCGCGAAGATTCATCTTTGTGATGACGGATGTGACCTCCAATCCTCACGATGAAATACACTCTTGTCTCAAATACCTTCGTACCCTTCGCTTTTCTCCTTGGTGAAGTAAGTTGCACTTCTGCTTGTCCCCAAACTCTGCAACAAGCACTGAAGAACTCCAAGCCAATCTCCTCGTTGATCACGATACACTTGCACCATCTAAAGGAGTTAACAGGCAAGACAGTCAAATTAGGATTACAAATCAATGTTCCGACAAGACAAGAGACCACACTTCTAAAACAAGGTGGGAAAAATGGAGTATGATAAGAATAGCATAGATTGAGATAAGAAAGAATAGAGTAGATGAGAAAAGAACAACCACTTAAATCAAGTTGTTGATTTGATTTAGAAAATAAATTTTGAAGCTTTTAGCTAAAAGCGACCATGCTAACTAAGGTTGCGTTCTCACAATGATATGGCTCGATACCACCTCTATCGGGACGAAAATGCATCTCAGAACCCTCTGTGTTTTCCTAACTAGTCCCAGATCGAAGAGCTAGCTCACACAGAAACAAGTGATGAAATACCATCCATTTATTCGATTTAACTAAAAAGATCTCAATGTAACAAATTATAATAATAATCTGGACCTTATGGTCAACGCGTTTATAACTTAACTTGATACGCAGGCTAAAGAAACAAATAAAACTCTTGCAAATGAACAAAACTCTTCAAATGGCCAATCAACATGCCCACAGTAATCGAGTGGAGAACGATCCTAATCCGCAAAACCTTCATAGTCCACTTGTGAAAGAACTCTTGGGCAGCTTGATATTCTTCAACTGCAGATAAATCCGAGGGCAAAAGCCATGAGTACTTTTGAATGTACTCAGCAAACCATAGGGAAATGTATGCAAATAATATTCATGCATGGCTTGACAAGGTTAGTTGTATGGTTCTTTTGTAGAAAGCAGCATTTACGATAAATACAATAAATAGATTGAAATGCGTAGTTAAAAACAATAATAAATAATAAACAATTTCTTTGAAACAACTAGTGAACTTCCCATCCACACTCCGACTCATTTTAAAGAAACTCTATCTCCCGTGTGAAATCCCGAAACACGCCCATAACATGATGACACGGCTATTCAATAGTTTTACACTCTGCAGAGGTTGTGCAGCTTGACCCACAAGAGATTAATCAACTCAAAGAGTCTCGACCACGCCTTGGGTGTGCGACTTAAGTGATCATCACAAGGCTTTTACAAAGCTCCTTCTTAACCCAATTTTGTCCGCCAAGGTTTCAACATTGAATGTCTTTCCGGCTGCACGGGGCCCCTCTTGCTTTGTGAGAATACGTTTCCGTAACTCACGCTCCCCGCGATGTAATCGAAATTAAGACATTGCTAATTAGTCACCAGTCCGTCCCCATACCGGACTTGTGGTTGTGCGGTTAAGGCCCATTCAATGGCGCACAAGATTAAGTCCTTGACAAGTTACTCAGGCGAGACTACTACAAACCCAATCCATGTTCCATCCACCCCCCCACTATCCACCAACCACTCGCCCGAGCGAAGCCATTTTGTTTAACCAAGACCCATGACTCACCCCGTCATGGTACCCACAAATTTTAACAAGAGAGGCTCACCACCACGATTCCATATATCATTAAGTCAAGATTAATCATTATGACACATGTAATGATAAACCCATCGTATCTAAGCTGAACTAAGCATTAATACGCTACCCATGTTGGCAATATGAATATGTCCAACTAAAATTATCCCCGCTAGGGTGACAAAGGATTCACGGCATTCAAATAATCAAAGGAGGTATAATGACAATAGGTAATAACTAAGCCCAAAACAATTTGTATAAAAATAGCATACAATTGTATAAAACAATATACTTTTAAAATCATAGGTTCAATACGATCAAAGGACTACGGCTTGCCTTGGAATAAATCCTGGGATTGATCTTGATCTTGGTAGACTCCCCCTTGCTCAAAGCTTCCCGAAGTATCAACGTCTAATCGCAAACAAGCAAATAAACAAAATAAATAAATAACAGAGAGAAAATAAAATCCAAAAATTAAATAAAAATCTCATATAGATAGATCTTGAATTTAGATGAATTTAGGAATTTGAATGGACTGAATCGGAGTTCTGATGCAAGAGATATGGGCTTTGGAAGATTGAAATCCATGAAATAACCCTAAAAAGGATTTTTGGATTAATCCGAATTATTTTCCTATTGGAAATTCCGGAATTTGGCGCTTGGACGCCGTCGTGGTTTTTCGCCGAAAGAAAAGAAAAAGGAAAAGAAAATCCCCCTGACAAGTGGGACCCACTAGGAAGAGAGATGGCTCACGGTGGACTGAGTTCACCGAGCCGGGCGGTTGGGTTAAACCCGATGGTGCCACACAGATGCTGACGAGGCGGACACGTGGGTGACACGCAGTAAACGGGTGACACGGCGCGCGTGGATTCGACGTGGGCCGGTGAGGTTGGTGGCGCCGCTCCGATGGAAACCGTGAGCGGCAATGGGTGCTACGGGGTGTAGAGGGCGAGACGGGAACTTCGCCGTGTGCTCACGGTGCTTGGAGACCTCTGCAATGACCGCGACGAGGATTAGGCGGCGAGACCTCGGGTTCGACGGATCCGGGCTTCGTGAGCTTCCGACGGCCAAGGTCACAGGAGGTAGCCCTTGTCGCTATGCGAACTCGAAGAAGGCAGGCGAGGCTTGCGCGGCTCCGGTGGCGAAGAACGAGCTCGCCGAAGTTGCGGGCGGAGGAAAGCTTCGAAGGCTGGAATCGTTGAGACGGCGGCGCGGGACAAGGGGCGGCCTAGGGTTTCGGAGGAGGCGAGGTGGTGCGGTTGCTTTGACGTAGTCGCGGCCTTAAGTAGCCACGGAGAGGGAGTTCAAGGCCCGAGACAATGAGGCACCGCGGCGGCTTCGACACGGACTCAAGAGTCCGCGGAGAAGACGAAGATGACGTAGCCGAGGGGCCCACGCTAGCGGCGCGCCAGAGGCGAGGCGCAGGCATGCGCGCAGAAGGATCGGGCAGTGAGGTCATGCCAGCGAGGAGAGAGGAACGAGCGGCCGCGGCAGGAAACGGGCAAGGCAAAGGAACGGCCGCATGAGGTTGGGCCGGATGGGAAAGGATCTGGGTTTCGCCCACCACTATTTGTGAGATTTTAATAGTTTTTTTATAGAAAATAGCAGCAAATCCAAATAAGACTTAGAAAATACCAAATGAACTCAGAAAAATTCTAGAAAATATATCCAAGCTCATCAGATCCAAATAAAATAGTTTTGATAATAGTTGATGTTGACATTAACCACATTAAATAGTTTTGAACTCTGAAAATTCCAATTAAGCTTTTAACTTTAGCAGGAAACTTCAAATGGTTATTTTTCTTTTAAAACTTTAAAACAGACCAAATTTTTGGGATGTTACAGTAAGTAATCCCAAATTCATGATAAACAACAGTAGATACTCCAAATATAATCAACACACGAACTTCCCGTTCGTGACACAATCCATTCCTTAACAAATCAACACGCGAACTTCCCGTTCGTGATAACATTTCAGATCCGAACAAACTAACATAATGACATAACATTTCCAACCATAACCCAACCCAAATTCCCATAAGCTAACTGTGCATGCTTTCCCACAAGTGATGTCTATGACTGGGGACACGGCTATTCGAATAGATTTAGTTCTCTGTAGAGTTGTACAACTTTACCCACACAATATGCATACCTCTCAATGTCGCCCAATGCACTCTTCCTTTGGAGTGTGACTGAGATAGCATAACGAGGCCGTTATAATGTCATGTCCTAACTATCAAACCACCCGAGACTCAGAACCATGGCAGGTTATAGTACACGCTAGAACCACGGTTCACCCCGTTGTGTAAGTAAGTCCCCTACACATAAGAGACCCTTAAGGGCAAGTAAGGTGAAACTTAACATGTAACAACAACAATTGCCAATCTAATTGTGTTTTGATAACTAACACATAACAAATTATTAAGCCAAGCCATCGCCCATAAACCCGGCGTGTGGTTGCACGTAAGACTTGGTTCATCACACCACAGGCCGATCCTCAAACACCCAGACGGGGCTACATGAATCCGAGACCACTCCCTTCATCGCCCTATCACCCGTCCAAGTCCAACGCACAACAACAACCCACCTAACAAGTCCACAACACCAGATTCGAAAATCTGGATACAATCCTAAATATCAACATAATTCAATCCATATAATCCTCAAATTTTATCAAGATTCAATTCAATCCATCGGCCGATGGACTAGCTCCATCAACCGCTTTCGGCTACAACTACTAGCATGACTAAGCATCGTTCTACAAATTAGCAAACATTCCCATACTACATATATCCTTAATCATTCAAGGTAAAAGGTAATCAACATTCAAAGGAGGGCCAATGCAGCAAGAGGATATAACTAATTCTACCCAATTGACATACACGTATTTGAAATTAAGCAATGCATAGAATACTTGAAAAGCAACATAGATAGTTTTCAAAATTAATAGGAGCAACATGCATCAAAGGAAAATATTGCTTCCCTTTGCTGTGGATGGTCCATGTGCTGCTGCAAATCACTCTCGATCACACTCGTACCTTTGTCAACTATCGAATGAACGAAAAACATCGAATAAGAGTAATAACACCGAAAACATCCCAAAAATCAATATAATCCAAAATGCATTAAAATTATACAGTAGGTATATTATGATTTTATATGAATTTAGGTGAAAGAATTATTCCATTTGGAGTTAGTATGTGAAAGTTATAGCAGTTTGAAAATCAGTTTTCTGAAAAATCGTGAAAATTGCATTTCAATTACTATTAATCCAAAATTAATTATTTGGTGAAAATTTGTAGAATAGTGGTGGGAAAAAGGATCACATAGATAAATATAGAATAAAAATATAAGACCAAAATAACTTGGTTCAACTCATTTGGAGTTCATATGAATTCTCTATGAATTGTTGAAGTTAATCCAATTTCTAGAGTAAAAATAATTCGGTTTTTGGAGTTAATCCTTAAATCAAATTTTTCTGTGAAATAAACATGTTTCCAAACCTATTCCAAGTTAAAGTGCATTAAGAATGAAAACCAACAAAATTGGTTTCACTCAAATTGGAGTTGATTTGATTTAGTTATGAGGTTTTGAAATTTAAGCCAAACTTTTTATAAACTATCTCACTGACTTAGTGCCTCTATTGCTATTAACATAACTATGGCATAGGGGTACTGCCAATTGACATTCATACAACCTAACTCTTGCCCTCTAAATAATTTTACTCTTTTAGATTAAAAACTAATGGCTAGTTAGTAAGAGGTTTACTTATATGATCTTTGTATTTAACAAGATTTTAGCTCACTACTCTACTTCTAATTACCCTCTACTCTCTTAACAATTTTACTAAGGAGAATTAGCTTTTTTAATTAGCTTACTAGCTACTTTGATAAATTCAATTATCTAATGGAGATTCACTGTTTTATTGGATCATTCTTAACACTTATGTTTTAGATTTAGAGTGCTCCCTTTAGATCAAACCCTAAAGGGTATTTAATCCAATAAAACTTTTCCACCTACTTGCATTAGAAAGGGGCAGTAACTTATTGTTGGTTAACTAACCAATTCTAATTCTTGACTTAAGATTAATTTACTCTTTTAGATTAAATGTTAATGGCCAAGAATTTATTATACTTTTTAATCAATTTGTTTTTGGCACTTGACATGGATTACCTCACTGTTCATTCATCCATTTAAGAGAGTGTTAACTAAACTTCTTACTAATCCATATATTCATGGCAAATTTGTATATATGCCACTCAGAAATACGGCGTTTCAAGATATGCCACTTAGAATCTTAAAATTGGATTTATGCCACTCTAAATCTTGTTGTCTTTGATATATGCCACTCTAGGACATTTTTGCCCTTAACTCTTCTTCTTCCTCCCGTTTTCTTTATCTCTCTCTTCAATTTTACCATCCATACTGGAAGTTAGAACAGAGATGGAGGAAGAAAAAAAGGTGCGCTAGATAGAGGCGTGAGATGTGGGAACCTGGAAATAGGTTTGTAGTCAAGTCACATTGATGGGGTACCTCGATTTGACATCGAAATTGTGTGGTTTAGCTTTAATCAAGTCTTCGAGAAGTTTCAGATACTCATGATGGGTTTTGATATCGCCGGACTTGAGATCCGAGAGGGTGGAGATCACAAGATTGGAAGGGGTTTTCACATCGAGAATTGTTCAGACTTGATCATGATCTCGAGCTCATGCCATGCCATAAGGTGAATCTATCGGTTGAAGCAAAGAATTGAATTTCGGATGCCATGCCGATTCTCCTCATAAATAATGCTCATGCATATGAAAAATCTATAGCAACATAATATCTCATCGATTAGTTTCTACTAGTGTGATAATATTGCATGGAAGGTAATTATGCCAAGATCGTAATGGTCAGACTCGGGATGGATATTCATCCACGCCAACAAAACAATGAACTAACAAGCGGTGGGGCTGACAGTGACAACCCATCTTGCTAATCAAGAGAGACAAAGAAAACGGGAGGAGGAAGAAGAGCTAGGGACAAAAATGTCCTAGAGTGGTATATATCAAAGACAATAAGATTTAGAGTGGCATAAATCCAATTTTAAGATTCTGAGTAGCATATCTCGAAACGCTGTGTTTCTGAGTGGCATATATCCAAATTTGCCTATATTCATTTGTTAAGCAAATTTTTAAGTGATCAATTAGTTCATGATCAAAATAAATTATCCATTTGTTAATTTTATTTAAACATGCAAGAATAATAAAATGACATGCTTAATATGATTATGCACATGCACACTAATATCATAAACGTGGTAATGCAATTAATCCTAAGGATTTTACCGTCGCACGCGCTAGGCATGCGATTACCACCGGACGTCGCCTTCTCGGTGCTCGTCCGCGTTCGTCGTAGTCGTCGCCGACTCGTCCGCGTCTCGCTCGGCCTCTTGTCTACATCCACATCTGTGTCCCGCTCTGCGTCGCTGCATGCATGCAAACCCGACCTTGTAGCGAGCATGCGCCGCACATCGCCACGCCCTCCGTTCTGCTCTCCTCGCTCGGCCACCACGGGATCGCCGCCGCTGTCCACTCTTGGGCAGCCACCTCACCGCCGTCTTCGCCACTCATGCCGCCTTGCCTCCTCGCCTCGCCGCCGCCGCCGCCGTTGCATGCATCACGGCACCACAGCATCGGGCTCGCCTCGCCCGTGCTCGTTACGCCATCGACAGCACCTCGGCTTGCTCGAGCCGCCACTCCCTCGCCTAGGCGTCGTCTTTGCTGCGTGAGACGCAGCAGCGCCTCGGCCGCCGCTCAGCCGCTCGCCAAGTGCCGCTGCTCCACCGCCTTGGCTCCTTGCCTCCGCCTTCTCCTTGCTCCGGTGAGAGCCAGATCCGCCATCACCCCGCTGCCGCATGCTGGTCGCCGCTAGCTTGGCCACCTCCGAGCCTTTGCAGAAGCAACGGCCCCGCTGCACAGTTGCCGCCGAGCCGCCATCGGCGCCATGGTCGCTGCTTGATGTTGCCCTATTTGCTTCACGCCATGCATTTGCATGTATGCATGTGCAAAAGATGTCGCCATGAACAACTCCTACCACTCCCTCTCTTCTCCTCTCCTCAAGATTGCTCAAATGTCAATGCATGTGAAATCTAATGGAAGGAATGGAATGCTCATGAGGAGATGAACCCGATGCTATAACATGCATTGAGAGTTTCCTGGTTCTTGATTGGAATAGAGAGGAGAGAAGTTTTTTGCTTGAGCTCATGAGTGAAGAAATGACTGTTTTGGGGAAGAAGGACAGTGGGGGAAGAAGGTGGCGTGGAGAGGTGAGATGGAATGAGGAAGTGGCTGGTAGTGGGGCTTCAGTTGGGAGCAAAGAAAATGGGATGGGAAGTGGCAGTGGTGGGGATGGTTGTCGGCTGAGATAAAGAAAAGGAATGGCAAGAGATGGTGCTGTGTTGATTCGGCTGGGAAGAAACAAATGGATGGAGTTGAACAAAGCTTGTTCGGCAAGGAGGAAAGAAAAGACAGTGGGGGTGAATAACAGTGTATTTCTCCATTATTTTTCCAACTTGCTCATAGGATCTTGCATGCAGGAACCACTTGTGAAAATGGAATGCTTGCGCGATGATCTTGCATGCAGGAACCGCTTGCGAAAATGGAATGCTTGCGCGATGACGAATGCAATGGTATAACATGCATCACACGATTTTAGATTTTTGGTTGTGATTGCGAGGAGATAAGTTAGGGAAATGAATGGACACGCAGATATTTTATCTGCTACTTCTTTATCTCCTTTCGCGAATTCGCTCAAACGCCATGCATGCGAAAACGAATTGTAGAATTGGGTTGGTCGTGTGATGACGATCGCGGTGGTATGACATGCATGGTTTGGTTTTGAGTTTTTGGATGAAATTTGAAGGAAGGAAGCGAAAGGAGTTAGAGGGAAGGAAAAAGGGATATGATAGGAAAAGAAGGGACACGCAGGTGTCTCTCCTGCGGTCGGTTGAACCGGAAAAGAAAAATGACCATACTAATGCATGCATAATGACATGATTTTTGTGATGCATACGAAAACATAAAACCAAACGAATTAAATTTAAATGCAGTCTTCCAAACAATTTGATTTAATATTGATTATTATTACCTAAAGTGAGAAAATTGCAAAACATGCATTAATTAATTTCTCAATTTATTTTTAGAAAAATTATGCTGAGTTTAGATTTTTAATTGTCAGTATTCAATTCCATTTGTTTTATTTCCCTATTAGGTTTGTGTTTTAAATTCAAATTCAAAATTTGAACAAGCAAAGTAAATAGGGAACCAAATAACCTCCAATAAATTCCAGAAAATCCAAACCAGCATAACAGAGAGGATAGAATCCAACCAAAATATTCCCACACTTGAAGCCTTTTTAGTTTTACCCCAAGTTCAATTTGAGCTTTTGAATTGGAGAAGGAGTATTGGAGTGCTAGATTTTAAATCCTAGTCTTTAAAAATCAAAAGATTTTCAACATAAGATTTACACTCCACTTTGAAATAAGTTTCAAGATCTTGACAAAATTTTATTTTATTTTAGAAAATTCAATTGTAGGATTTGGAAAACTAGGTTTCAACCTATTTGGTTTACAACAAAAAGTTTCAAAAAGTCCAAAATTTCACAAATGCACATTAGATGCTTAACTAATCCAATTTAGGGATTTGGGGACGGTACAGGATTGGGAGGAGGAAGAGATGGAGCTAACAGAGGAAGAGGAGGCGCCAGAGTGGTAGGAGGTGGAGTCCCAACTTGCAAGTGGCCAGCGAAGGAGAGAGGTTGTGGCCTCGCGACGCCGCACAATGTGACGGGGAGAACAAATCCCGGATGGCTGAAAGGATTATCTTTTCCCCGGGGCTATCACGGGGATTGGGCTGAAACTCCTCGTCACTGTGGACTCACAAATGGCCTTCTAGCTGACCCGGGGAAAAGTTTCCCCGTGGGGCTACAACCCAGGGTTTCAACGGGGATCCCGGCCGTGATCAAGGTTCCCAAACAAAGCCTTAGGGCTATTGGCCAACCATGTTGGTCCTTGTTTTCTTGAAAAATGCTATATTACCCCTTACTTCAATCGGTATATCTACTTTACCCCGAACTATATAACATGATATCTTACCTATCGATCTTCTTAAACTGGAACAAATAACTCTTATGGTGGTTTTGCAACTAGGGTTGATGACACGACGATTCCTCGGCAAATCAAATATATGTATATAAAATCTTGCACATAACAAAGACTGGTTTTTACGAAAACAGACTTGCTCCTATTGGGCATGTTTGGATCTGGAATTTTGTGAAAACCAGATTTGCTGAAACTAATTTTTCCTTGTTTTTATGAAAACTTTGTTTGGGTATCGTAACAGACTTGCAAATAACAAAAACTGGTTTTCTGCATACTCAGTTTTTTTGCGTTATCACAAAAACGACTCGACGTTGTTTTTCACAAAACGAATTTCTGCTATCTCGATCTCAACAGGCCAACCGATCGTTGTTCTCTTGCTCGTGCATGCGCTTATCTTTGCCGGCCGCCAAGGTTCCACATGATGTACTTCGAGATCGGAACGCCGCTGGTTGCCGGCGCTAGCTGTCGAGCTGGCGGCCATGGTCCTCTTCATCTTTCGACATAATGCAGTTTGATATCGCAGTTTGATCAATCCGCAGTAAGATCAATTCTTGTTAATCAAATTTAATGCATTACATGGCTAATTGACATGGTTAGGTGTCACATTACATCACAAGCACAAAATTGACTTAGCATCAAGCAACTCACAAGCGCGAACTTCAAAGGACTTGGGACCTCACGACAAGAGACTCACATGCGTGTTAAGCTGGCAGAGGAAGCTGGAAGGGAATGTTTCACTTGACGGAGAGGGCGAGCCCAGCCCAGCGGCTTGCCTCCTAGCCTGAATGTCGAAGGACATCATACCTCGCGTACAATAGGGTCGACGCGGATGAGGTCAAGACCGCCCACCGGCTGATGATGCCATCAGCCAAGCAGAGGAAGGTGGGGACGTGAGGACCCTCGGATTATTTCCGTAAAACTGAGGCTTTTTCGGTCTTATGGAAGTAACTCTAGGCTGCAAGTAAATGATTCCAACTTAACTCTATCTAATTGAAAGGACCCGGCTGAAACTATAGCCCTAGTGACCATGCACACCGCCTCTTTGTAGGTACTATATGGTAGCTGGTTCCCCTAACAACCAAATATACACTTAAATATGTTAAAAGGGAATTAAAAAACAACGGGTATGTGACCGTGTTGGCTCCCAATATCAGCGACCAACACGTCCATACCCTTAACAACGTCAATCACAAGTCATACATTGACATTACATAGTGGCATACAACAAAATAGTTAAAGTCTACAACTATTACAATAGGGCCGACCGGCCAAATCCAAAATAATACAACAAGTAGCAGCGGAAGTAAGCAAAATAACCAAAAGTCCAGCAATGGTGTGCCCCATAACCCATGACAACCAACTAAGAGTTAGAAACAACACTATTCGTTAGTGTCGCCAAAATCGACACTAACGAACTCGTCAGGCGTGATACCATCTTCACTTGAATTTGCAGCAACTGGGTTAAGTACAAAATGTACTCGCAAGTCTTATACAAAGTAAAAAATTATTTATGCTTAGAGGATATTCAAAGGATGGCATTAGTGGATTAGTTTTGCAGAAAACGCAATAATCTTCATCCTACACATACTAGTTTTACAATTGCCATTTAGAAAACAGATTTAAAGCAAAAGTAAAACATGTGACAAAGATAATCATACATATATAAATAGAGCAAACAATACTAAAGTGGCAGCCCACTTTGCTAAACTAACATGCATAAATACCCGTTCATGTCGAATACCAAGTTGTAACCATATCAATTTTAATTCAAAGTCTAACAATAATGACTCCTGAATTAAGTGGTCGTCCGTAACCGTGGACACGGCTATTTGACTAGATTTATCCCTACAGGGGAGTACTACTTTACCCACATCGACTCACCAGTCCGTAAGCCAAACAGCCTTTGGTGAGTTGGCCGGGTAGATCGAGATTTGGTATTGTTTAGCAAGTAGGTCCTATTGAGATGAGTCCCTCTTGCGAGATGAACCCAAACTTAGTACAAGCTACTGATAGAGCTCGCTAAGCGAACTCGCAAGTTGTGTTGGAGATACTGATGCAATGTAAATAAAGAAAAGAGCACTCCCATGTGCATTATAGAAAATTGCATCGGATCCTACGAACAAATGATCGAACACAAATGTCCTCACACCACTTGGAACTTAACCCAATAAAACCTACCCCCTACTTAACCAAATAGCACCCATAATACCGCGTGCGGTAGCACGAGTGTTACTTGAATTAACGACGTCACCAAAGTTCGATCCTTGATAGTCCGGACAAGACAATCGCAATACTCGAGTCTTGTTCATGAAGGCACCCACACTACAACCACTTGTCCAGACGCAAATCCTTTTTAAATTTACCAAAAAGAACTAAACAACCAGATTCGAAGATCTGGACCAAAGGTAGAAAAGATAAAAGTGAGGTGTTTCCCAAGGTCGACGAAATAATCTCGTCAACCAGACTAACACACTCTCTAGACTTGCATGGCTAAGCACTCAATAAACAAAATAGAATATCATCACAACCATCTATCCTTAAGCATATATGTACTGGAGAAATAACAAGAATAACATCATGAGTAGGCCATAACTAGCTACACAACACAAAATATTGACATATCGAAATAGCATGCAAGCAATATCATTGCATTTCAAAACGCTAACTTATCAAAAGCTGGGATCAACATGATGCAAAAGAAGGTTCAAATGATGCTTTCCTTGCTAGAACTCAAGTTGCTCACTCTCGGTGGTGTATGAGTCTATGTCGATTGCTTCGGATTCTATACAAAAACAACATCGAATCAACACCGAGAAAAACCTAAAAATTCAAATTGCTCAAAAATGCATGAATTTTATACAGTAGCTATATGATGATTTTATATGAATTTAGGTGAAAGAATTATTATATTTGGAGTTAGTATGTGAAAGTTATAGTAGTTTGAAAATCAGATTATAGAAAATGCTGAAAACAGTGCCTCGATTACCATTCATCCAAATTTAATTATTTAGTGAAATTTTATAGGACAGTGGCGAAGAAAAGGATTACATAGCTAAATATAGAATAAAATTATAAGACCAAAATAACTTGGTTCAACTCTTTTGGATTTTATATGAATTAGTTAAGAATTTTTAAAGTTAAAAGCATTTTCTAGTGTAAAACTAATTTAGTTATGGATCAATCTCCAAAATTAATATTTTCTGTGATTGTGGCATGTTTTAAATCTAATTCATATTAAATTACAAATAAAAATAAAATTATCAAAATTGGTTTCACTGGATTTGGAGTTAGTCTGAATTAGCTATGCATTTTTGAAGTTTAAAGAATTTTCAGTGTACAAATTAACGTATTCCAATTTTCTAAAGCATTATTAACTTTTTCTACCAAAGCTACCCAAGCCTCAGTTGCTGACAATGGGGTCTAATGGATAGTGTCATTTTGCATTTAAACTCTGAATTAAAACCGAACTAACAGGTGGGGCCCTAATGTTAGTGACTTGGTCCACGTAATAGCGCGTGGACCGAAGGTCAACACGTGCTGTTCATTGGTCCATGGACCAACACGCGGTGCACCCTCTCGGTAGGACCCAACCGTCAGTGGCTCCAATCCAAAACCCAGTTTAACTCTCCCTGTTTTATGTTCCCGGCCCCACATGTAATACACTCATTAAATCCTTTAAGACAGCCATTAACTAACTAAGAAATCATTAGACTTAAATTACTGATATTTGCCCTAACCTCCTCGCTACAGGGTTTGTTGGGTGTTTCGACAAACAGGGTTTTGGCTTTCCTTGAGCCTCGCCGGCGACTCGAACCACGGCGACACTGGCCAAGGCCCGGAATGGGTTCACAATAGCTTAGCACTCCTATTGGTGACGGTGGCAGTGGCTGAGGTGGACTAGAACGGCATGAAGACGGAGAGGGGTGGTGATGAGCTTCGGTTACACATGCATGCATCAATCAAGCTCAGTAGCGTCCAAGTAAGAGAGTGCCCAAGCATATATGAGGTCTATTGAGTCTACCTATACGTTGGAGAGGTTCGGAGATGGCTGGAGTACTGTCGGCGTCGATAATGTCCACAGCGGCGCTCAGGGCTCACGTGGAGAGCAGATTGTGAGCATGGAGAGGGACAAAAAGATGTTGGAGCAGCTTAAAGGAGGTATGTAGATGGTGTGAACACAGAGGATTAGGCAATGCCTTACCAGGTTGTTGTCGGAGAAGAAAGGGGTGTTCTTTGGCCGAAATGGGGAAATTTTGAAATTCGCAGGCTCCTGTGAAACATTTTCGAAAAGAGTTGAGGGGAAAGTATTGTTGTGCTAAGGGACACAATATGACGCGCAAGAAATGGAAAGGAGCTCACCAGATCGATGGTTGATGAAGATGGACACGACGGTGGTCTTCAGTGCGCGCTTTGGAGCCGAGAAGGACACGGTGGCCTTCCAGAAGCTACAAGGCAAGGCATGAGCTGAGGTTAGCTTAGAATGGTAAGGTGACGAACGGAGAAGAGGGAGATCGCCAGAGCTCAAAGGTTACCCGAGAATAGCGTGAGTACAAGTGTAATACCCCAAACATCAATTAGGGAGAATATTATTCGGAGAGGGAATTTACTCAATATTTGTTAGCAAATGCAATAAAGAAAAGAGAGAATAATCAAGTGAGAAGGGGTTTTCTGTGAAAATCCACCAACCTGGGCCACGGGCCTTGGCCCATGAGGCCCAGGTGGGGAGTTGGCCATAGGGGGAGGCACCACCCTCCTCCCAAACACCCTAGCCGCCTTTTCCCTTTCCCCTCTGGTGTTGGCCGCCACCTCCATCTCCATCTTCCTCCTTGCTGGCCGCCGCCTCTCCCTTGGCTCTTGGGCACCCCCATGTCCTCCCCATGCCATGAGTCCCTGCTGCTCCACCTCCCTTCACTGCCGTCTCCATCGCAACCGATTCCCTGCCTTGTTGGCCGGCCATGGAGGAAGACGAAGGAGAGGGGAGAAAGGAGGAGAAGAGGAGATCTTCTTCGTGGGTTTTTTCCATCGTCTTTCTGGGGTTCTACAAGGATAATGAAAGTCGTTCCTCACTGTTTGATTCAGAATAGATGCGAAATCGATTAAGATTGATTGGATCGAATTGCTGCTGCTAATAGTTTGGTTCTGTCCAGAATGTTGCGCGGCTGATATCATGTTTTTAGAAGACGAATTTGAGATGTCCATCTCCTAGAGTTGTTTAGGAATTGTTCTTAGCTTTCTGTAGCCACCAAGAACACTAAATTTTGATTTATGGTTCAAAAGATATGGTAGAATCTTTCCTACTGTCCTGAATTCCTGACGTGAATTAACTATCAGTTTGTCTTTTAAGATATGATTAAGTTAAGGGAACTTTCAGGGTTTCCACCCAACTAGGTTCTTGTATAATTTTTGTTAAAATTTCCATATTGATAAAGAACATTCAATTTGGAGTTGTAGATCAAAAGATATGACTATTTCTCTACTGCTATGTATTTGTGTGAAACAGTTTGGATGTTCGATTTTCATAGGACTGTTAACATGGATTTTTTGGCCGAATCGGGAGATTCCACCAACTAGACTTTTGTAGATATTTTTGTTATGTTTCCTTAGGATCTGAGCTCACCTCGTTTCGAGTCTCAGATCAAAAGTTATGATTTATTTGGTACTGCTGTCTAGATTGTTGTCCTGCTAGATTTGTCGGTTTAATAGAGTAGATTGACTTTGTGAACCTTGGGTTTAGCATACTGCAATTAAGTGTTTCGAGTGACGTTCTATTCGCGTGGTTCCTTATTCAAGTATTTAATTTGTGTATGAGGGGAAATTTCCAGTGTAGCGGCATCCGTCTTGCCTCATAACACTTCGTAGAGTGGAAGGCAAGTACATTGTAATTCTTAATGTTGGTGAATGCTGAGTGCTTGTATTCATACTGTTATTTCTATGATCCATGAGTAGATTCAATGCTTCATGTTCCTTTCATATCCGTTAATCCATGTTTAAAGAGAGGATTTTTTTCTCATTATTCATGATGCATTCCATCCATTCATTTATTCATGTTTCTTCCACGGGAGTGGAAAATAAAGACCCATCAATTCCAGTATGGGCACGTAAGACCCACCATTCTAATGTGGGCAGATTTGGATCCCCGTATGAAACGTTCTTCATATGGGCCTTGGATCCTTGCATTTTGTTAAATGCGTGTAACACCCTAATTTTCGAGAGCCTTTTTGAAGATTTCAAAATAAAAAGAACCATTTTGTTTTGATGAGAATTCAAAGCTTAACCTGAAATTTCATAATGGATTTAAGTTGACTAACCCAAACTTCAACTAAAAGTTCCTTGTTGGTTTGCTGAGTTGTTGGAGTTTTGATGGTCTTCCCTTCTCTGTCCATGTTTCATCCATCTCTGGACCAGACCTCTGTAGGTCCCAACCTCCCCAAGTACTGGTATCTTCTCTGGTCCACACCACCTTCTGTGGTTCCTTTCCAAGTTTAGACCTCTCCAAGTCTAAACATGGCCCAAGTCCTTTGGAACTCATTCTCTGTCTCTTTTGAACATCATTGAGTCCCCTTGGACTTATCT
Source organism: Phyllostachys edulis (assembly GCA_036346405.1). NCBI lineage: Eukaryota > Viridiplantae > Streptophyta > Magnoliopsida > Poales > Poaceae > Phyllostachys > Phyllostachys edulis. The sequence continues at coordinate 9,460,719 of CM070552.1, forward strand.
CTATTACTTAAATCCTTGAAACCCTCTCTGGAAGTTCCTCTCGGTGCCAACCCTGTAGTGCCGCCCGCGCCTTGCGGTGCTACCATTTCGTAGGACCTCCTCCTTGCTCATTTAGACCTCCCTGTGTCCTACTGGACCTCCCCATGTCCTTTAGGACCTCCCCTTACCTTTATTGGACCTCCCTGTGTCCTACTAGACCTCCCCATGTCCTCTAGGACCTCCCCTTACCTTTATTGGACCTCCCCGTGTCCTACTGGACCTCCCCATGTCCTCTAGGACCTCCCCTTACCTTTATTGGACCTCCCCGTGTCCTTCAGGACCTCCTCCCTGTCTATTTGCACCTCTATCGAATGTGAGTCGTCCGATTTGCATTGGACGGTTTGATCTTTGTGAGACGTTCGGATGGTCCGAACGTCCCACCCTCTCTGAGCCCTTAGATCTTTGCTGAACGGTCCAATTTTTTGTGGCGTTCGGACGGTCCGAACATCCCAACCATTTTGGACTGCCCGATCCAGTTCTAGACTTCTAGTGCTGACATCCAATGCTAGCTTGATGGTCCGAGCGTCCCAATCATTTTGGGCGGTCCGATTGAAATCCAGTGACTCCGACCTCCTCCTTGTAGATATGGACCGTTAAGACCTCCCCCTTGGAGATCTTAACCGCCCGCATTCTCCTCCTTGTAGATCTGGACCGTTAAGACCTCCCTTGGAGATCTTAACCGCCTGCACCTCCCTCCTTGTAGATCTGGACCGTTAAGACCTCCCCTTTAGAGATCTTAGACGTTCAGACCTCCCTCCTTGTAGATCTGGACCGTTAAGACCTCCCCCTTGGAGATCTTAACCGTCCAGACCTCCTCCCTTGAAGATCTGGCCGTCAAGACCTCCCCCTTGGAGATCTTGGCCATTCAGACCTCCCCCTTTTGCAGATCTGACCGTTAGGACCTCCCCTCTTGGAGATCCTAACCATTCAGGCCTCCCCTTTTGAGATCGAGACCGTTCAAGACCTCCCTTGTGGGTGAGGACCTCCTCTTAACCCCTGCGGACCTCCCTCCCGGAGATCCAACCGTCTAGACCTCCCTTGCAGGTGAGGACCTCCTCCTGACTTCTGCAGACCTCCTCTTTTGCTTCTGATCTTGGTCGTTGGACCTCCTTTTTGGAGATCCAATCGTTAGGACCTCCCCTGTGGATGAGGACCTTCCCTTGTCCTCGCAGGACCTCCTCTGCAGGTCTTGGCTGTCCCCACTAGGCAGTCACACCCAGTTTCTTTTATCCTTTGACTGTGTCCTTGTTCATGGAAGTCTTCACCGCATTTAATGCATGTTGTATCACATTAAATGCTCTCACTTTTGTAGTACTCATGTCATACTTTTGTCACATTCCTTGCCTACTCCCATTGTCCTCTTTACCAACTCTTGTGGACCCGTATCCTGGGTCATGATCATTGGTTCTAGCTATATATAGTTGGGACAGCCCTTCTTTCTCACTTTCTTCCCCATTTCTCCTCTCTAGATCACCCGAGCCTTCCTTAGACCTCCCTCCAAGCTCTTGGACCTCCTCTCCCTGGCTCTCAGGACCTCTCCCGTGAACTCTTGGACCTCCTCTTGACCTCCCAACCTCTCTGTTGGTTTTGTATTTAAGTTTATTTGGAGTTTCTTTGGATTTTGTTGGAGCTCTATTTGAGTCATTTGGTTTTCATCGTGTAGATTACCCAGACCGTGAGGAGCCTGAGTTCTGTAAAGGGGAAGAAGAAGCTCAAGACTTTGAATAAGGCAAGTTACACTCTTGATCATATTGCACCCAATACTTCAAATTACTTATGTCGATTTCAAAGATGTATGCATGCTTATTTCACTAAGTTATTTCAATGCCTAACTTTTAGTCCATAGTTATGCCTAATGCTTGGTATGGCCACTGCTTACATTGAACCCACTCCATTGTCACTCTAGATAAAATCTAGTTTTTTGCAATGGTAAGAACCAGAGGCTTTGGAAAAATGAATGCTTAGTCTTGCTAGACCAAACACTTTTGATTTGGGAATGTCTCTTCCAACAGACCACAATATCAAATGTTTTCAAAGCTATGACATTGGGTTGTCATGGAGGTTTTGATAAAAGCTTTGGAAAAACAGAAATGAACAAATGGATTTGGTCTTGGGCGGATTGGTTGCTTGGTTGGTGCAGGGTATGCACGGGATCACTCGGGTAGGGTTGAGACCCATGGGATTGTGATTGCCGCCTAAGCCATATGAGGACCGGTCTTTGAGCCGTATCTTGCTATGCCTATAATGGGCTATGCCACCCTCGTACAACCACATGTCTCCAGAATGGGGGCGTGGGACCTGGCTAATTAATTTGCAAAGCTCCATCGCGGTTGATCCTGTAGATGCGGTGGGTAGTCGTGTTATGACCTTTGTAGTCCCACCTGGCGCAAGAGGGGGCCTGAACCCTGCGGATGGGTAGTCCAAAGGGGGTGAAACCTTAGCGAGGGTGGACTGCGTTGGAGTAATGCTTTGTAAAGGCCTTGTCATATGCTCTAGAACTCTCACCAAAGGAAGTGTGAGGTGGTATCGACAGATGCCAAACAAACTAGAGAATTCATGTCATGTGGGTAAAGTGTACAACCTCTGCAGAGTGTAAATCTATTCGAATAGCCGTGTCCGTGGTCATGGACATGCTAGCAAAGGCACTCAAAGTTAGCTCTTGGTTTTGGTTTTGAAAAGGACTTGTGAAACTAGTTTGGATTTCTATCCAATTGGTAATTGGGCGGGGAGCCATGTGACAGGAGGGTATCCTTCACTATATTGATGTTGAATGTTATCCTGCTAAAAATGAAGTTTTGAAATTGAGCTTTTACTTATGGTAATTGCCTTGGAACTGAATACTTGTATTTGAAATAAAATTGGCTTTATGCAAATCAACCCTAATATGCCTTCCCTTGAAATATCCCTATGCATGTCATGCTGTTATTTGACGGGTGTAACTTGCGAGCACGGTTGTTGTGCTCACTCTTGCTTGATTGATGAATTGAGCAAGTGAAGATTACTTCGATGATGAGGATGACCAAATCAATTAGGTCGCGCCCTCCAGCCAATCACCTGTGGTGTAGTGGTTGGAGCCTGTTCATGTTGGTTTTCTGCTGTGTTTTGTGCTCTTGGTTGCTAGAGCTTGTAAGCAACCCCTTGTAATCAAACTCCTTCTGCTGTTAATAAAGTTTTTGTGGATGTATATGTTGTCACTTGTTTGTCAGGAGAACTGGTCGATGATCCTTGGGGACCAGCTTTTGATTGCAGTGGACTTGAGGTTGTCCCAAGCCCCACGACCTCCTCGGGTTGGTTCCTCACGGACCTCCCCGAGGTTAGTCGTGTGAGCTTGGGGAGGTCTCGAGGTCCAACGACCTCCTGGTCAGACCCCGGACCTCCCGGGTGGTTCTATTGGACCTCTCGGGAGGTCTGAGGTCCCACCGGGATGTCCTTGGGACATCCTGAGTCCGTTCTGGACCTCCCAGAGGTCCCGAGGGACCTCCCGTGTGCCTGGCCGAGTCGTCTGTCTGGTCTAAGTGAACACCGACGGTGTGTCACCGGCTATCTGTAGATAAGGTATGTAGTGTAACGTCCGTTTGTTCGAGTTTCTGTAGTTTTCAAAATAAAAATAACCATTTGGTCTTGGTGAAGGTTCAAAGCTTAACATGAGTTTTCAAAAGAGCTTTAATTGACTAAAATCAAACTTTAACTAAAATCGGCTTGTGCCCTTTTGAAATTTGTGTTGGAGTTCTTCCTTGTCTTTGTTTGCCTTGTGCTTGGCCTCGGCCAAAGCTTTTCTTTCCTCTCTGGTCCCTCCTTGCCCCTGGACCTTCTCTAGTATTTTCTGTTGGGTCTTGTTTTGTCCTCCTCCAGACCTTCTCTTGCTCGGACCCCTTTGTTGGTCTAAGTCCTCTCTTTTGAGTTTAGACCAGCTCGGGTTTGTGTTTCAAACATCTTTGATCTCTGGATCTTTCTCTGTATCTTTTGTTTGGACTTCCCTTAGTCCAGACCTCCCCTTTGTTGGTTTGAATCTCTTTCTGTTTAGGCCTCCCTTTAGTCTAAACCTTCTCTCTGTCTAGATCTCCTTCAATCTAAACCTCTTTCTCTGTCTTGGACCTCCCCGTGGACCCCTCAGCGTTCTTTTGGGCGTCCCCGAAATCCTTTTGGAACTCCCCGCGCCCTTGTGGATCTCCTTGTGTCCATAAGGAGCTCTTTTGATCCCCCTGTGTCCTCTCGGACCTCCTTGTTGGACCTCCCTTTGGTTCCCTTGGCTCTCCCCTTGCTTTCGCGGACTTCCCGCTTGCTCAAATCCTCTAGCGGTCGTGCTTGCTCCGCTCTTGCGGTTGTACCGCTTCTTTGTTGCGCTCAGACCTCCCCTTGACCAGATCTGGCCGTTAGGACCTCCTCTCTGGAGATCTTAACCGCTCAGACCTCCCCTTGTTCAGATCTGGCCGTTAGGACCTCCTCTTTGGAGATCTTAACCACTCAGACCTCCCCTTGTTCAGATCTGGCCGTTAGGACCTCCTCTCTGGAGATCTTAACCGCTCAAACCTCCCCTTGATCAGATCTGGCCGTTAGGACCTCCTCTCTGGAGATCTTAACCGCTCAGACCTCCCCTTGTTCAGATCTGGCTGTTAGGACCTCCTCTCTGGAGATCTTAACCGCTCAGACCTCCCTTTGTTCAGATCTGGCTATTAGGACCTCCTCTCTGGAGATCTTAACCATCCAGATCCCTCCTCTGTTTGATCCAAGGGTCCAGACCTCTCCGTTGTTTGATCTAGCGATCCAGACCTCCTCTTTGTTTGGATCGTAAGGCCCGAACCTCTTTAGGCCTAGACCTCCTTAAGCGTTTAGACTCACCGCTGGCTCTTGCGGTCGTACCGCTTGAGTTTTGCCTTTCTTGCCTTAGGACCGTTTGATCCGCATCGGACGGCCCAATCTTGTTGGAGTGTTCGGACGGTCCGAACATCCCTTTTTCTTTTAGCCCTCCGATCTACATCAGACGGCTTGGGTGAGTTGGCTCGTTCGCTTGGTCCTAACGGCCCATTTGCCTTGCTCCATCCGATCAAGATCTGACGGCCCCTGTTCCTCCTGCGCATCTTTGTTTCCACGGACCTCCCCTTGCTCTAGATCTTGACCGTTGGGATCTCGTTTGAGGATCTAACCGTCAGGACCTGCTCCTTGAGGATCTGACCATCAGGACCTGCCCTTTGTGAATCTTGTCCTCAGGTCCTCCCCGTTATTTTGTCTTTTGGACCTCCTGTCCAGAGGACCTCTTTGTAGTCTTTTGGACCTCCTGTCCATAGGACCTCCCTGTTGTGTGTCTTTTGGACCTCCTGTCCATAGAACCTCCCCGTGGTTGTGTCTTTTGGACCTCCTATCCATAGGACCTCCCCGTTGTGTGTCTTTTGGACCTCCTGTCCATAGAACCTCCTCCTTGTGTTTAGACCTTTGTGGTCTAGACCTCCTTCTTGTATTTAGACCTTTGTGTTCTAGACCTCCTCCTTGTGTTTAGACCTTTGTGGTCTAGACCCCCTCCTTGTGTTTGGACCTTTGTAGTCAGGACCTCCTTTCAGGATCTCCTCGCAGGACCTCCTCTTTGGATCTCCTCGTAGGACCTCCTTTCAGGATCTCCTCTCAGGACCTCCTCTTTGGACCTCCTCGCAGGACCTCGTCTCAGGATCTCCTCGCAGGACCTCCTCCTTGGACCATTCCCTTTGACCATGTGTTCACCCTTTTGACTGGCACCCTTGGCAGTCTTAAGCGCATTTGATGTGGGTTGAGTCACATTAAATGCTGTCATCTACCTTTGTTCCTTTCTCTACCTTTTTGTCACCTCCTTAGCCCTGTTTCAAGTCCTTTTTCGTACCTTGTGGCAGTGTGCCTTTGTACTAATGCCTTGAACCTGGGCGTCCCCTTTTGATGGTGCTCCTATTCTCCTTTTCCTTTAAATAGGGCACCGGGGGGGGCACCCATTTCCTCCCTGTTCGTCATTTCTTCTCTTCCTCTCTTTCTCTCGATTCTGGAGAAGCTCTCCTTGCTCCTCTGGGACCCCTTCGGTTTTGGACCTCCCCCTCTGTGGATCTTTTCCTTCTGTTCTTGTTAGTTCTTTCGGTTTCCGTTTGGAAATGCTTTATTTAGTTGTTTTTCTTTGCACCATGTAGATTCCGTTGGCGCTGAGGAGCTCGGTGATCCAGTAGCCCCGGTTGAAGCCCAGTAGCTCGCCACTGAAGGCAAGTCGTGGGACCCTTGACCATCTTGATCCCATTTGCAAAAGTATTTTGATTTGTAAACTTGCATTTGCTATTTGTATAAAGTTGGTTTTGGGCATAGTTATCTACCTGCTTGTCTTTATACCTCCTTGCCACTTTGCAACCGACATGTTGACATGTTACCTTTGACAACCTTAGCTTGGGTATTGTTAGTTGGACATTCTTGCTTACCAACATGGGTATCATGTTTGCTTAGCCATGCTCTAGTAGACGCTGGTCTCCTCATGAATCAATATTGCTAAACTTGACTAATTGAATTATGGAACTTGGGTTGGTGCCACTGATAAGCAACTAGGGTTGAAGCCATAGTTGTGTTGTTTGTGGTGCGAGGCCACTCTAAAATGTGTTGTGCCAAGACCAGGGCGGTCTTTGGCTAGGTGAAACCCCAAAACTTGTTTTATGCTCGAGCAAGTTGGCCAGAGGCGAGTAGTGGGTGCTCCATAAGTTGTTGCTACGGAGTCACTTGGGTACTCCATGAGTGGTTGCTATGGAGTCACCTGGGTGCCCCAGAGTTGTTGCTTGGGGTCACATTGGGTTGAGGACAGCCTTGCCTGAGCAGCCATTTAAGAACTGAACCTTGGGAGTCATTGATCTAGCCCATGCCGTGCAACCACATGTCCATTAAGGGGTGGACCGGGTGTAATAATTGGTCATGCTCTGATTCGGTTCCAAGGTAGAGGAGGTGTCTTTGTTAGCGCACTACTGCACAAGAGGGGGCCGCCAGTGCTATCGCCTGCCGTGATGGCGAAACCTTAGTGTTGGCGACTGTCGCCTGAGCAGTCCATGTAAAGCCCGGTGGTGGTCTCTACTTGATTCACATGTCTAAGGTAGCGTGTGTAATATCAGCGACTACCTCTTGTGGGTAAAGTTGTACACCTCTGCAGAGTAAATCTATTCGAATAGCCACGTCCTCGGTTATGGACATGCCCGGAGATTTCGATTGAGGGGTAGAATTCCTTTTATGAAATTGTGTTCCTCCTGGGCGCTTTGGTGAGAGGTCATGGCTTTTACCTCGAAGAGACCTTGGCCGGCTCCAGAGGGGTCATGGATGGCTCACAAAGTGGTCCAGGGGCTGGTCTTGTGGTGCTCTGGAGTGGGTGCTCCAGAGAGGTTTGGTGGGTGTCTTGGGAAAGAGGACGAAATCAGCTTTCCATCAAGTACTCGTGGACCTCCAACGGACGCCGTATGTGAAAGTTATGGGCATTTGAAGTCAAGGTTTGTCGGTGATTCGAACTAATCGACCAAAATATATCCAAATTTTGAACTCTGATTGGCACATGCAAGAGCACCATGGCATGTAAACATAGTACCATGGCATGTAGACGTAGTACCATGGCATATAGGCGTGGCGATCCAATTGGGTAATATGGTGTTGTAGTAGCCGAGGTCCTATTGGAGAGGATGTTGTTGAAGTAGAGGATACAAATCACGGCGGTCGAGCGGCGGTTGCATCCTTAGGGTCGGTGTCCTTATCATCCTCCCTTTCTTGAATTTGAGTCGTCCTCGACTCATTTGTTTTCTCCAAGTCATTACTTTCCGCAAAAGATTAGTAGCAACAGGAGGCAAAGAAATATCTTCTAATGTATCTTTGTACACCGCATGTTTAGCAAAGTCGCTCCCTAATTAAATCAATTTGGTGCTCAATCCCTCTAATATGTGGCGATCCAGGGGATATTTCAAAGAAGATCGAGTTGGTGGCAAACATGACACAACCCTTTAATTTAATTCCCTCAGTCCTAGAGCTAGGTACCAACCTCTCTTTCTTAGGTGGGAAAACAGTCTTCACTACTTGCTTATTTTTAGATTCATGTTCAAGTTCTTTCTTCTCATTTTCAGCTAGCTCTTTATCACATTTCACAATTTCAGTAGGTGTCAAAGGTAGCAAAGTTATTTTCTTTCCTTTGTGCATAAGAGAGTACTTATTACTTCTACCATGATGGGTTGCATCGGTATCATATTCCCATGGACGACCTAATAAAAGTGAGCAGGCTTGCATTGGCACTACGTCGAAATCAGCAACATCATGATAGGAACCAATGGAAAATGCACTCTCGCAGATTGTGTTACCTTCACCTTACCGCTGTTGTTGAACCACTGAATGTGGTACGGGTGAGGATACACACGTGTGGTCAAGCCAAGCTTCTTGACCAACTCTGAATTCACCAAGTTATTCTTGCTCCCGCCATCAATTATGACCACGAACACGGCAATCCTTGATGATGAGGAACATCTCAAACAAATTATGGCGCCAGCTTCTCGCTTGCTCCATTTGAGTGCTAAATACTACATTGCACAATTAGGGTCCTATAGTTCTCCGTGGCAACCGCACCTAAAATTTCCTCATTAATGGTAGTCGTTGTTCATCCATAAGCGTCATGAGCTCTCCTTTTACAACACACTCTTTCTCATCGACGTCTCTGTCATAGTTAGTAGAAAATAAAAGACAACACAAAAGTATTATCCTATCAACTACTAGGTGGTGGAAGGGTGAAACACACTCTCAAGCGTCTTACCACACTCTTACAAGTGTTCTTATCAATGCAAATAGTGGTATAGCCGGTGGCTGGTTCGTGATACCGTGTCGAGTGTGGGTTCGATGGCAAGAGGGGACATGTTCTGATCAAGAGTAGGTGGAGCTTGGAAGGCTAGTATGTAGCAAAGGAATAACAATTATTCAATTCAGTATGCAAAGTTGAATAGCAGTTCAAAGTACTAGTCACAAGTGCTGGTCTTAGTCTAAACCAAGCCTAGCTGGAGCAACTCGCACGAACGACTAGTAGTAACAACGGAAGGCCAAACTGAACAATCAACGCCAACGAGCAATGGATGACTATACCAAACTGAACAAGGAGGCAGCCCGAATAATTTTTTTCACTCTTTCTTTCTTCTCTTTTTTTTTCTACTCATGCATCTCTCTCTCTTTTTTTTTTCTCTCCGTCCTTTTTTCTCTATTCTTTCCCTTTCTTTCTCTCTTTTTTTTATAAAACCTCAGAAGATAATAAAACTACCTCAACCCGATGGCAAAAGAACTTGGACCTCAGATGTGGCTCAACCAAAAGCGGCGTCGGCTCCGATCGGTAGCAGAGGTGGCTCGACGACCACGGCGCGGCACGCTCGACAGCGACGGTGCAAGATGGCGGCGCAAAGCGGAGGCGGCGGCTTCCATGCGGCTCAAGCGGCTCGGGCGACCAGCGCGGTGGCGGTCTGGCGGCGGCAGTGCGAAGACCACAGACCTTGACATGGCGGGCAGCGAGGCGCGGGCGGGCGAACCTGGCGTCGGCGGGGAGATGGTGGAGGTGGCGGTGGCTCCCTTTGGCGACGGCGGCCGTTCGGCAAAAGCGGCGCGTGGCGGCACCTGATTAGAACCGAGCGGCGGCGGCCCGATTAGAACCGAGCAACGACGGCGGCTGGTAGCTTCTGTGATTGGGGAGGCGGCCTCGATCCACACGCGACGTCGTCGGTAGCGGTGGCGGCCTGGCGGTGTCGTCCCGAAGCGGTGGCGCCCCGAGAAGAAACCGATCTGTTATTTCGCTTTGCTTCTTTGTTTGTCCAGAGGAGTAGAGAAACTACTCAAGATCTTACTTCAGCTGTTTTCTCGTGAAGCAATCCAACCCGTGGGACTCGCTTATTCTTTCGCCGCTGTATCTTTGTATGCAACCGACTCTGTTGATAGCACAACCGACACGTGCTCACCTTGAGAAAAGGCGCACCCCTTGATTGTTTCTTTTCGTTGATGCAATTAGTAGTATAGCACCCGTCGAACCCTAAAGATGTTCGTGGCAGGGAGGGAGAACACACTAGACGATCGACAAGGAACCCTAAAACGAGACCAATCTAGACAAGAAAACCAGCACCAAGACTCGACGATGCAACGACAATTCAACAAAGCAAACTAAAAAGAACAAATTGCAAAGGCACAAAAGGGTGATGGGATAGCGGAAGAACACAACGAACAATTATTTTTGTGGGGCTAATTTTCTAGGGTTTTAGGATGATGACAAACTAATCTAAAAGGGGAAAATTGCGATTACCTAACGGGCAACCTTTGCTCTGATACCAAATAATGTGACGGTGGCCCGATCTTCCGAAAGGTAATTGATAAGTCGATTGTGGAGAACTCGACGTTGATGATCCAAAGGCTCACCAAAACAGATCGAACCCCTCGCAATCACTACACCATCGCTCCGTTGGTTATCAACCGTGCTTAACGCAGTTGACTCGCCTAAGAAGGCTATCTCCTGCAGCGAATCGAGAACACAAGCAAGAGAGTAGAAGATGCAATCTGAAATTATATTGCAAATAAATCTTTAAGCTCATAAAGTTGGGGTTCCTCAACCGAATGTCTTGTGAGGCGCTAAGCGTAATAAACTCTTAAGAAAAAACCGAGGAAAACTAAAGGGTGTGGCCTCCTTATATAGGGAGGGGAGCCACACATGGAAAAGAACTAGCGGGTGGTACTAAAGGTCATGGGGTACTGTTCACGTGAACAGTAACCACGCCCCTGGTGGGCCGCCGGCAGATGGACCAAGTTCAGTATGATTACAAAGCCCAGTTTGGCCCAAGCAAGTGATATAGCACCTTCTTTTGATGATTGCGATCAGTCCAGTAGGAATTTGGAGGTGAGGCTGGATCCGTTGGAAAGAGGACGAAATCAACTTTCCATCAAGTACTCGTGGACCTCCAACGGACGCCGTATGTGAAAGTTATGGGCGTTTGAAATCAGTGTTGTCAGGCTGATTCCGAATTGATCTGACCAAAATGTATCCAGCTTGAACTCTGATTGGCACATGCAGAGCACCATGGCATGTAAACATAGTGCGATGGCATGTAGATGTAGCACCATGGTATGTAGACTTAGCGATCCAATTGGGTAATACTGATGTTGCGATGAGCAGCAGTCCTATTGGAGAGGATGTTGTTGAAGTAGAGGATACAGTGCAGCAGGTCGAAGCAGTGGTTGCATCCTTAGGGTCGGTGTCCTCATCACACTGTCTCCTTTGCAAAATCAAATGTAATTATGTATTATTGTTTTAAACTTGAGCTTTGCAATCTATTATGTTATTTATGTCAAACTTTGCTTTACGCAAACTAACCATCTGACTCTCATTGTCAAATCATGCATAATATTACTTGCATACCTTACCCACTTCCATCGAGTACATTCAAAGTACTCATTGGCACATGCCCCCTTGTTTTTGATCGATGAGGTTGGAGATCCGGTGACTAGGTGCTCTCGGGAGGGAGCTCTTTTGAAGACCTTGTGCGCTAGGATCGTCCTCCACTTGGTAGCCCGTGGGCTAGCCAAATGGACCTTCTTTGTGGCTTTGTTTCATTTGTGGTGTGTTGTCTCTTTTTCGTTTGCCTTGTGAGGCACCCTCAGACAAACCTTGGCCATAAGGCCTCTTGTTAATATATGTGTTATTTTGGTGCGCTTCTCCTTGTGCGTGTTGTATGGATTTGATTACACTAATGTTGGATCTGCGTGAGCCAGCCAATCGATCCTCGACTAGCTCGGTGTGCAGGGGCCAAGACCTCCGTGAGGTCTTGGGATCTCTGGGAGTCTGGCGGACATCCTCTTGGACTTCTGCTGCGGTCCTTCCGGACTGGTACTATCGGGCGCCCGGCGGTCCTTCCGACCACCCAGAGCTCTGGCGTCTTGCAGAAGCGGCCGACTACCGCTCCTCCGTCTTGAGTACCGAGTTAAAAAATCCGGGCAATATGTTCCGAGGGAGTTCCTCACATGTAGTCCATTCATTCCATTCATTCACATATTTCTTTCAGTTCTATGTTCATATTCTTTAATGATACTGTCGTGTTCAGATTCATTGTAGTTCATAATATTCTTTGTACTTGCTGAGTTTTGGACTCATTCTTGCCTGTATTTGTTTATTGTAGGTGATCGTTGTTGACGACATTCTTGGGAGGGAGTAGACACATAATACATTCACTTCGCAACATTTGATTTTGAATAATATGAAATTGTTCTTGTCATTCACTCGTTAAGTGATGGATTGTAATAAATAGAGTTCAATGATGGGTGATATCTTTCTCTATGTTAAGGTTGAATAAATAACTGCTTGTCACCCTAGATTAGTCTATTGATAGAATTATCTTAATTGATTCAGTAGTCTTGGATATTTGGAATTTGTGATAGGTTGTTGGATTCAGATTATATTCCTACATCCGTTCTAATAGATGTTGTTCTTTATATGCTATTAGTGGAGATGTTGTTTAAATTCTTCCGCAATGTGGTTGGATATTAGATTCTTTAGGTAACATTTTGGCTTCTGAATAGCTAGGATGTTACAACAAGCACCTTCTTCCTCAGCCCCGTGAGGAAGAACAGGCGAAATAGAGGAGGGAGAGGGGGTATTATCCTCGCGCGATGACGGAAATGGCATCGGGACGAAACAGCGATGCACAGGAGTGGTGGATCTGGGTGGCGGATCCACGGCGTTAGCTGGACGGCATAGAGCGGTGCGGTCGCGTGGCACATGATGCCTGAGCGTGCCTACGCGCGCGGGGAAGAAAGAGCTGACTGGTGGAGCCCACCGGTCAGTGAGTCAAAGCGACTCAGGTCGGAGCCTAGCTTGGCGCGGTGGGTTAGTTGATTGGATCGAGCCTGGTCAAAACGGTTTGGTCTAAGTCAAACGAACAGTGCAACCCTTATCTGAATTTTTTATTTCCATTTCCTTAACTTTGACTAGTGAGTAAAAAATAGCAAATGAATTCATAAAAATTTGAAATTTTCAGAGAAGCTCCTGGGATGATCTAGTACCCATAATTTTTTAAAACTCACTGTTCATGTTTTATCCTTCTTATTTTAAATTCAAACCTAAAATAGGTTGTTGAATTGAGTTTGAATTTTACAAGGTTGAATTAAGTTCTAAAATTTTGGAAAAATATACATATTAATTCATGATAAATATTATAAGAGTTAAATTAAATATTTCCACTAATGATCACATGTTTTTATTGCTGTTTTCTTTAGAGGAGTTAATTTAGGTTAAAGTTTAATCTTTGATTAAGATTTTTCCAAGTGCAATAATCGATGCAAATGTTTCAAAAACAATATGCATGCTCATGAGATGTAGGGACCCGGGATCGGACCCGTCCCAAGCCAAGTGATTGCACCAGTAGCACAATACTTAACAAGAGACGAAAACGATTCCGAGTGCCCAGATATGTGTCTCATGTTAGCTCCCAAGGATTAGTGGCTAACATGCATATATCCTAACACAACATTACAATCACATCCATACATAATCATACGAGAGAATAGAATCATTAATACAACTTCAATAAATAGAACCTTGTGGTCCAATTTTGCATATATGGGCCGACCAGCCAAATTTAAGCATAAGAGAATAAATCACAGCGGAAGTAAATAAAGAAATAAAAAGAGAAAAACCGAGTTGGCATGCTCAAACCCACAAGTAACCAACTGGAGTTAAAGTCGTAGCATCTGTCGTACGAAAACCCGATTCGAACGACTTCTCACCTGCAACATGGACAATCCAACTGAGTACAAAAACGTACTCACAAGACTTACGAATAGCAACATATAATAAATGCATTCAAGTGTCAAAGGAAGGCTACTACACTAGGTAATTTTCAGCATAAAGCAAGTTTTTCTTTGAAATAACCGATATAGATTCAAATTACCATTTGTAAAACATTTAGAAAACAAAAATATATAGTAGATAATCCCAATTCATCATCAACAACAATAGATACTCCAATTATAATAAACACACGAACTTCACGTCTGTGACACATTTATTCATAACAAATCAACACACGAACTTCCTGTTTGACAATATACATTTCTCAACATAACATTTTCTAAACATAACCCAACCCAAAACCCATAAGCTAATTGTGTATGCTTTCCCACAAGCGATGTCCATGACTGGGGACATAGCTATTCGAATAGTTTGTTAACTCTACAGAGGTGTACAGTTTTACCCACACGATATGAATACCTTGTACTGTCGCCATGCACTCTTCTGTAGGAGTGTGATTGAGATATCATAACGAGGCCGTTACAATGTCATGTCCTAACTATCAAACCCCAGGAAAAGATCCCATGGCGGTGTCAGTTTTGAACCACGAGTGAACCCGTTGTGTAAGTAAGTCCCTTGCGCACAAGAGACCCTTAAGGGAAAGTAAGACGACACTTACATTGCCCCCACTAGATTGACAAGACAACAATAGTAAAACACGAGCCACCGGTAAAGCCTCGGCAACTACCGGTGCTCAAACAACAATTGTCAATCTAATTGTGTTTTGATAGCCAACACATAACAAATTATTTAGCCAAGCTTTCGCCATTATCCCAGCGTGTGGTTGCACGTAAGACTTGGTTCATCACACTACAGGCCGGTCCTCAAATACCCAGACGGGGCTACACGAATCCGGGATAACTTCCCTTAATCACCCTATCACCCGTCCAAGTCCAACACACAACAAAAACCCACCCAACAAGTCTACAAAACTAGATTCGAAGATATGGACATATTCCTCAAAATCAACATAATTCAATCCACACATTTCTAAAATTCCATCAAGATTCAATTCAATCCATCGGCTGATGGACTAGCTCCATCAACCGCTTTCAACTACAACTACGAGCAAGACTAAGCAACATTCTACAAATCACCAAACAAACCCATATAACATATAACCTTAATCATTCAAGGTAAAAGGAAATCAACATTCAAAGGAAGGCCAATGCAACAATTAGTGCATATCTAAAGCTTCCCATTTGACATACCAGTATTTGAATTTAAAGCAATGCATAGAATACTTAAAAATCAACATAGATACTTTTTGAAATTAATAGGAATTCAACGTGCATCAAAGGAAAGGACTGCTTGCCTAGGATGGATAGTGCAGTTGCTACAGAATACCACTCTCAATCACATTCGTATCTTCGAAAATTATCGAACGATGAAAACATCGTATAAGAACAATAACACCGAAAACATCCAAAAAATTAATATAAGCCAAAATGCATGAAAATCATACAGTGGGTATATTATGATTTTAGATGAATTTAGGTGAAATAATTATTCCATTTGGAGTTAGTATGTGAAAGTTATAGAGGTTTGAAAATCAGCATCTTAGAAAATGCTGAAAAATGGGGCTCTATTACTATTCATCCTAATTTAATTATTTGGTGAAAATTTGTAGAATGTTGGTGGAAAAGGATTACATAGATAAATAGGTAATAAAAATATAAGGCCAAAAGAACTTGGTTTTTCTCATTTGGAGTTCATAAGAATTAGTTATGAATTTTGAAAGTTAATAGCATTTTCTAGTGTAAAAATAAATAGGTTTAGGATCAATCTCGAAAAACAATATTTTCTGGGACAGAGACAAGTTTGAAACCTATTTTAAAGTAAAGTTCAGTTAAAATGAAAATTTTCAAAGTTGGTTTCAATCATTTAGGAGTTAAATTGAATTTGTTATGCATTTTTGAAGTTATTTGTATTTTCAGTGTACAAATATATGTATTCCGAATTTTCTTAAATATTAACACTTTTTCTACTGTGTGCTGCGCTAGCTGCAGTCGCTGACCAGCGGGGTCCAATGAACAACGTCAATTCTCAAATTAATTTTTGATTTAACTACACGCTGATAGGTGGGCCCCATCCGTGAGTGGCATGGTCCACGAAACAGCGCATGGACCGAGCCACGTGAGTTGGCCCACCGGTGCACACCATCATGAACTAAAGCCACTTACAACCCCCAGGTCCATCTGTCATACTCGGTTGGCTAAACAAATACGCAGCTAAACGTGTTTTTCCGACAAAGATCTGCATTTAGAGACTAATGATTGCACTTAAACCCTAATGTCGCTGCTATAGTTCTTGTTAGACGTTCTGACAAGAGCCAAGCTTGGCTTCCTGGAGCATTGTCGACAATTCCGGCCACGACGAAGCTGGCCAAGGGAATGAATGGACTCCTAATAGCTTTGTGCACCTCATGGTGGCGGCGACGATGGCTGGGGTGCCCTATAACGGCGACTAGTCAACGATGAGCGGTGGTGCCCTACGACCCTAAGTGCATGTGCCATCCCGATGATGCATTAGCCGAAATAATGCATGCATAAGCTACCAAGGAGTTCCTCGAAGCTTACCCATGTAGAGAAACGACCAGAGAAGCTTGAAGAGAGGTGGTCGACGGTAATGGCTCCGACAGCGGAGGGCTTCACGTGGAGGAGATTCCCTAAGCAGAAGAAGTGACAACAAAGGGTTGATGTGGATGTCATGAGGACATTATGGATGTCATGTGGACATGCTCATGATTTTAGGTGATGAGACAATTGGCAATTGCTTTGAAAGTTTGTTGAAATTTGGAGTTTTCAGCAAGTGTTAGGTTTTGCAGTAGCATCGGCGTTGTGTCCGCGGTAATACCACTTGGCGGTTCGACCACAAGTTTGTCGGCAGTTTGAAATTTCCCGAAGTCTTGTTTGGAATCTTGGATTTTCTCGGGAAGCGGTAGTACTGGCTTTGAAGCTGTAGTACTACCGGAGTTCAGTTCGACCAATTGTGTGAGTGGTATGACTGTAAGTCATTTTGTGCGTTGCGCGTTGGATTCCTTGTGGCGTTCGATCGAGATCGGACGGCCCAGATCACGTGAACATTCGGACCGTCCGAACGGCTTGGGCTTTTTGGGTCGTTGGATTGAAATCGGACGGCTCTCATCAAGGGGAACGTTCGGACTTTGAACAGTGCCCCTGATCTGACGATTTTGACGCAAGGTCTGATCGACTGGGTCGATCTGGAGCATCCACGTGGCAAAGGATGTTGTTTTGAGGCCTTTGCGGATTTTTGTGGAGCGGTAGTACCGCTCCACAAGTGGCAGTAGTACCGCGCCGGGTAGTACCGCAAGGTAAATGGTGGTACGTTTTTTCCAAAGAAGGTGTCTTTCGAGTTTGGATTTCTTGGAGAGCGGTAGTACCGTGTTTTGTACGGCGGTAGTACCGCATTTCGGTAAGACCGCTTGAGAGCGGCATGGAATTTCCAGAGAGGATGTTTAGGAGATTTTGGGATTTCTCCAGGTTGCGGCACGACCGTAGTTGTTTGAGCGGTATGACCGCAATGTGGTAGTACCGGGGTTTACATGGTGGTAGTACCACTTTGTGTTTTGAATTGAGCTGAATGTTGTTTCATTTGGAGAATTGAATTTAGGGTTAGGTCAAGTTCATGTTCATCAGTGCATATATGTTGCATGATGCATGTTTTGGCTAACGTGGGTCAAGTTGTGAAGAACTTGTTCCCGAAAATGGTTTCTTGGTCTATTCTTTGTGCGGTGGCTTGCGTGTCTATGTCGGTCGTGGCGAGGTGGATCGGGACTAAGTTTGGAGAGCTGAGGTCCAGAACGGTCGAGGATGCTGGGTGAGGTCAGAAGACTCAATCGGGGCGCAGCATGGACAAGGGTCACCGAACTAGCAGTTCAGTGCGACTTGTTGGATCAAGCGGTGCGGGAGTTGTTGCAAGTGCTCAGTGGTGCCGGTGGGATCCAGACGGGAGAGACTTAACGACATGGAGCCGTTGATCAACCTACACGTGGCGAAGCATGGGATAGCTTCACGATCTGTGGACTCGATTCTTGGAGAAGGATCGAGAAGGGTATTTTGGTAATTTCACCAAATCCGCCTTGGTGACCTTTTGGCTAAACATGGTGGCGGTCGTGCGCTTGGTGAAGCGGTTTAGGTCAATCGAAAATGAAGACGACGCCTTGAGATGCGTCGTGTGTTAACCCATTGTGCGTTAGGGTTTAATGGGTGCCCCAATGGAATATTCCTAGATGCTAGTCTCCATATAAATAGAGGGTGTGGGCTGGTTGGGTGGTAGTTCTTCTTTGCCGGAGGAGAGCCACCAGAGCAAACCCCATTTGTTGTGCCCTATTTTGGTTTTAGGGTTTTGAGGAGAAAAGAGAGGAGAGCTAGGCTCTAGGGTTTGGATTGAGAGTGAGTGCTCATGAGTTGAGCTTTGTCCTCCTTGGTAGGAGTGGCTGTAATCAACAATCATCCATCTATCTCAATCAATCCAATCAGTTTGCTCAAGATCAGTCCTTTGTGTTCTCTGTCTATTTCTTGTTTTTGGGCTTTCTTTGATCTGTGAGTTTTCCGTTGTTCTCTTGTTGTGCTTTGGCTTGCTGTGACAAGTGGGTATACATCTGAGACCATATTGTCGATCTTCCACCCACGAGCAAGTCCCAAATCATATGAATCTTAGTTTTCATATTTTGAACAGTTCTTGAACAGACTTCTCTCAATTCGTTAAAGGTTGGAACTTGTGTGTGGATCTATTCGATCCTTGTTTGGAATAGGTTCCTAACCTCATAGAGAAGCTGTGGTTCAAGTTTTATCAAATTTGCCCAAGTAGATCAAAAGTTGTGCCAATTTTAGATTTGGTTTTTCTGTTTATCTGGTTCATCTCGGGACAATCGGTAGTACCTTTCATTTGCTCGAGGTAGTACAGCGGTCTTGATAGTACCGCTCGGCGACACTTCTTGATAGTACCGATTATAGGTAATACCGTTGGTTTCACTTTGTGGTAGTACCGATTTCCCTGATTTTTCAGAACTTCTTCAGGGAGTTTGCTGCTGTGCTTTGAGGGTTTAGGAGTGGATTCATTACAAGTCTTCCACTGTGCTTAAGCATTCATCTTCATAGCTCTCATAGTTATTGGAGTGATTTGCGAATTGCGAATTGAATCCATTATCTTTGCAAAAAGATTAGGCGCTCCTATTCACCCCCCCCCCCTCTAGTCGCCTGTTTCGGTCCTACAAGTGGTATTAGAGCCAAGTTTGCTCTTTTGTGATCTTCACCGATCTTTGAGCATGGCGACAAATATGAGGACTTGTGGCGCTTCTTTGCATCTTGTCGTAGTTCTTTTGCTAGTGGTGTTTGTCGTAACAAGATGTTTGAGCGATGTGATAATTATAATGTCGATTGAGGAGGATTTCTCCTATGATATTTATTGCAAATTCTTTTGTTTTGATTGTCCTAGTTTCAGAGATGAGATTCGCTTGGAGTCCAAGGAGAAGGAGCCCATTGGCGTATGTGTAGTAGCGATTGAGGATGAGAATGATGAAGAGCATTTCGAGGATGATCATGATGACTCTTCCGAGGACGATCCTCTACTCAAGCTAAGCAAGGTGAGCAAAGAAAAACTCGTTGATGGCTTGATTTCATATGAATACAAATTGCATGCTCTTAGGAAGAAAATGAAGTTGCTAGAAAAAGAAAAGGGTGATCTGTCTCATGAGCTCTTCAAATTAAAAACCTCTATGAATGCTTATGATTCATTGCTTGTAGATATGGAGAACTTGAATAATTCTCTTGCATGCCTAAAATCTGAAAATGAATTATTGAAATTAAATACTTCTATACCATGTGATTCTTGTGTTGCCTTACATCATGAACTTGACTATGCTAAGTTAGAAATAGGCAATCTTAGATCTATGGCTAGAAATGATTGTGAATCTTGTGTAGGCATGCTTGCTGATTTTGAGAAGTTGAGATTGACTAATTCCATGCATCTTGAGCAATTAGAAAATACTAGGGCTGAGATTATTAAAATTGAAGCTAGGCCTTGTAGCATGTGCTTAGAACATGAAAAATTGTTTAAGGATGGTTTAGTCTCTTGCAAGAATTGTGCTTGTCTAGAAACTGAAATTGATGCTTTGAACTGCATGCTTAATTCAAAAGCATCATTAATTTCTTGCACATCTTGCATTGCCTTGAAGAGCGAGATTGAGTCTTTAAAGAAATTGTGCGATGATATAAGCGCCAAGTCATGTGACTCTTGTATTTGCCTTCACTCCGAGATTGATGTTCTTAAGATTTCTTTTGCTTCTTTGCATTCGGAGTTGGAGTCTTTTAAATGCTAAATGTGAGTCACTTGATGTTGGTTTTGTGCCATCGCTTTGAGTAGCTCTTCCTCGTGAGTCACGACTTCTTGTGACTCTTCTTGTGTTGTCCAAGGGATTTCCAAAGACAAGGGTGCTTCTTTCTCAAATGGTACTAAAGCTTCAAAAGAGAAGTACCATTGCACCTTTTGTAAGAAAGATGGACACATTTTCGAGTTTTGCTTTCGCCGTCTGAAATGTGAGCATTGAGTGCATCGTCGTACCTCTAGGAACACACATAGTCTTTCTCATGGCATGTGTGAGTCTAGTGCCAATACGAGGACGAGTCATGATGTTAGTTCTTCCAAGACTTCTTCCTTGAGCAACAATGGTGTTTCATCCTCTCGAACCGTGTCTCCTAGGAGATCTTTACACCATTGCTCATTTTGTGGGAAGAATGGACATCGTGTGGATTTCTTCTTTCGGCATGCAAAACAATTGCGTCGAGCTCATGCTTCTAAGTCTCCTAGTGGGCATAGTCTTTCTCATGACATGCACACTAAAGAGCCAAGCACGAGGACTCGCTTTGTTGATGGCTTCTTTGACACCTTTTCTAGTGGTGTTGGACAACATCGTGGACTTGGCTTCCATGGTTTTGGTTTTGGTCCACAAGCTGCCCCGAGGCAGGATTTCCGCCGTTTTCCAAGAGGTGGACCTCATTTTGTTCATCGAGGTACACACCCATGGCGAGGTTGTGTGAGTTCATTTGATGCTTCTGTTGGTTCTCATCATGGTGCTTTCAAGCAAGGTCATCGCCGCTTTTATAGAGATGGACCTCGTTTTCCTCATTGAGTTGTCCACTCGCGGCGTGCCTCCAAGGATGAGATTGGATCTTCTTGCATGGACCATCATTTGCATCATGCTAACTCACATAATGGTTTGATTGCTTCTAGTGTCTGTGTGTCCAAGGTTTGGGTTCCCAAGTATTTGCTCTCTAACCCTTCAGGATCCAAGACTTGGACACCTTACCTTTCTCATGTGTAGGTACCGAGAATGCGGGTTGGAGAACATGGACTTAAGAGGTTCTGGTTTTTCTTGCTACATCACCTGATCAGGACACTTGATGATTCTCCACCCCAATGATGGTCTCCAAGAGGCATGTGCTTTCATGATCGGCGTCTTCACATGTTTTGGTGAGCAATTTTATACCTTCATGCATGTATCTTCATGATTATTCAATCTTGGCATGTTGTGCTTATCTTTGTGCTCAGTTGTACCATATTGGCATGTGTCACACCTTTGATATCTTTCATCATGCCTTTACCTTGCTTGTATATCCATGTATCATACTGTTGTTTATTATTTTCATGGGTGTATAAGCTTGGTTTTGTCATCAAGAGCTTGTACTGTTTAGATTCATTTATCATCTTGCTCTTGTTGATTTTTGTCTTTTGTATCCACATGCTTACTTGATATTCATGATAGTATACCTTATCCATGACTTGTTCTATAACTTGCTTTATGCTTACATAGTTATTGTGCCTTACTGTTAATTGTGGATGCACGAGCCTTGCCATAGCCTTCACTAGCATGCTTTACCTTTGACTGTATATGTGATGTGTGATATGCTATGTGCTTGTTTGCTTGTTCCTATGCCTTATTGTTGTTTAAGGATAGTTTGAGCTTTATCATATCCTGGATAGCATGTGTTGTGTTTGATATGTCTATCTTCATGCTCTTGTTCTGAATTATTGATTATATGCTTTTATGAGCTTTGGATCATTGGCTGCTATCTTTGTTAGTCGTGTGTCTTGGTACTGTTTTCCCTAGATAATATTTCACTAACCCAGTACAAGGCATAGACTTTTTCTGTCTCTTTGGTGTAATCTTTCAGCTGAGAAGAAGAACATGTGGTCCAACAAGTGTTATCACTTCAAGCTATTGGTTCTTCTTTATTTGTGCATTCAATGCTAGCTATCACTTCTTGGAGACGAAGGAATTTGAGATAAGGATGATGGGTGAGCGCAACTACCTTCTGAAGCTTCAAGGATTGGATCTTCATCCACCATGACTACATCTCACTGCCAAGCAGTGCGACTCAGGTTCGAGCTTCTATACCTTACATTTGTGTATGGTATCCCTAGTCTACCTTGCATAGCATCTGGTTCGTGTCAGGTGTTGGACTTGTTGAATTCAGGGTAGATAGGAGGCTTTGTTCTAGCACGTGTCCTTTCTAGGCACTCTTCTTATCCTATGGTTGCCAAGATGCACTCTTCTCTCTGCCTAGGTCGAGCTTGTCTCCCAATCACTAGTCTTAGCAGGTTTTGAGTTGCTGTAAGCTTTAGTGTTGGTGTTTCGCTCCCTAGCTTTTCGAGTTGCTTTCCTAGAGATCTGTGGAGTTTGAAGTCTTTGTGCTAGTTTTTGTGGAGTCCAAGGCACAATTGGCAGATCTCCTCACCAAGCCTTTAGACCCAACAAGATTTGCCACCTTGAGATGTGAGTTAGGGTAATTTACCCCTATGGGTTGGTTTGAGGGGGAGTTAGTTCTTTTCTGAACTTTCCTTGTTCATTTGAACTTTCCTTGTTCATTTGAGCTTTTGTGGATCTTTTCTGATACCTTCTTCAAGTGGTATCTTCTTCGGATCATTTTGATCCTTTGATCTTTTTAGGCTTTTCAGTCTTTCGTGCATCTCATTGTATCATATTGCATCCATAATGAAAATCCAAAAAGATGCATTGTAATATAAGCTTTATCGCTTCAGTCTTTTAAAATTAATGAAGCTTTGCTTATTACTCTCTTGAGCTTTAGTATTTCAATTCTTGCTTAAGATTGTGTCTAGTTCTTTGACTTGCTAGAATTATCATGCTTTTACATGTGCAACAATGTGTTGGCTAAATGAGCTAGAACTTTTAAATAATCTGAACTGAAAATAGCAATTTGTGGATCTTTTAGCTAATTGCATAATTAGTGATCCTTTTGTGACATTGGCCCTGTCAAAATTGTTTTGTTAGCTCTAGAATCTAGTATTGAACATCTTTGAGCTTTCAGTTCTTTAAAGAATAAAAAACAACCTTTGTGCAAAATAAAAAATGATCTCTTTTGTGCGAAAAAACTGATCTCACCAATTCTTTCTCATAAGACGGCTTGCCACTGCACTAGGCATGAACTCAGGGGGAGTTTTGGATGACCTAGACCACTCTTTTAAGCTTTTGTTGCTTGGGATGGTCATGGCAAGGCTTGAGATCTAGCATATGGCTAAAAATGCAAATTGTCAAAATTGGTTGAAGCTTATGAAGAGGTTGTAGATGGCTCCTAGTCCAGGACCTTCTTTACTAAGATAGACCTTTTATCAACTTGAATATTCATTGCAAATGAAAAACAGTTGAGAATTGGGCTTTTGACAAAAACTTGAGCAAAATGATTCATTTCAGGACTTTTGTCTCCTAGATGGCCTTTGCTAGCTTCTGGATCTCACAATGACATTCTGACATGGCCATTATCACTTTAGGATACCTGTTGTTGAACTTGCTAATTTTGAAGCGATTGCTTAATTTAATCCAACAACATGTGGTATTTACAGCTCATCAGCCTAGCTTTGCTATATATGTCTTAACATGATCTTGCTAGCTTTGTCAGGTTTGATATGTATTGAGTGATAATAGAAATGCTAGCCTGTTCAATTGAGTAATCTCCAAAGCTTCTTTTACTAAAAATTTGAAAAATACAAAAAAAAATGAAGCTACTCCACTGCACTTCATGCATGCTCTTTCTTTTGCTTCTTCCTTTCATTGCACTTGTTATCTCTCGGATGAGAGGAAGGCTTGATTCCTTGATGAATCTATTGTCAAAGGGAGAAGTTTTGGCAAAATATGAAAAAGAGCTTTCAGATTAAGGGGAGTAGTTCAGGATGTTAAGTGAGAAAGTTTTGTAAGGGAGAGAAGTTAGGAGCTTTTTGGAGAAATTGGAAGAATCTGAATATTTTGAAATTTTCTCTTTTAAAATTGGTGATCATAGTGAGGGGGAGCATTTAAATTTCATTCTTTTGATCTCATTGTCATTTTTGAATCTGAATTGCAATTCCTGAAGACTCACAATGCTCAATGGTCAAATAGAACAATTGTTCTTTCATATGGACCACAAGTGAGATTTTGTCACTTCTCTGGATTTTGAAGCTTTTCTTGCTTCTTCTTGCTGTGTCTCACTTGCTGAAACATTTCTGAAGCCAACTTGGCCTTTGTCTATGCATTCTCTTGTATTTGAGCCAAGTTGAGCCTTTGCGCGAAAATGTTAAGTCTTTTTATTTTCAAACATCAAACTTACATTTTTGGGAAATTGCCAATGTGTTCATCAAGGAGGACATTGTGGATGTCATGTGGACATGCTCATGATCTTAAGTGATGAGACAATTGGCAATTGCTTTGAAAGTTTGTTGAAATTGGAGTTTTCAGCAAGTGTCAGGTTTTGCGGTAGCACCGGCGTTGTGTCCGCGGTAATACCGCTTGGCGGTTCGACCGCAAGTTTGTTGACGGTTTGAAATTTCCCGAAGTCTTGTTTGGAATCTTGGATTTTCTCGGGAAGCGGTAGCACCGGCTTTGAAGCTGTGGTACTACCGGAGTGCGGTTCGACCATTTGTGTGAGCGGTATGACTGTAAGTCATTTTGTGCGTTGCACGTTGGATTCCTTGTGGCGTCTGATCGAGATCGGACGACCCAGATCACGTGAACATTCGGACCGTCCGACAAATTTTGGGCTTTTGGGTCGTTGATTGAAATTGGGCGGCTCTCATCAAGGGAACGTTAAGCCCTTTGAACAAAGGCCCACGATCGACGGTTTTGACGCGAGGTCCGATCGGCGGAGTTGATCCGGAGGCGCCCACGTGGCAAAGGACGTTGTTCTCGAGGCCTTTGTGGATTTTGTGGAGCGGTAGTACCGCTAGGAAGTGGCGGTAATCTGCACGGTAGTACCGCAAGGTAAATGGCGACGCGTTTTTTTCGGAGAAGGTGTCTTTTGAGTTTGGATTTCTTGGAGAGCGGTAGTACCGCTGTTTTGTACTGATGGTAGTACAAGCATTTGATAAGACCGCTTGAGAGCGTATGGAATTTCGAGAGGATGTTTTGGAGATTTTGGGATTTCTCCAAAGTTGCTGACGCATCGATTATTTGAGCGATATGACCGCAATGCGGTAATACCGGGGTTTACATGGTGGTAGTACCGCTTTGTTTTTTGAATTGAGCTGAATGTTGTTTCATTTGGAGAATTGAATTTAGGGTTAGGTCAAGTTCATATTCATCAGTGCATATATGTTGCATGATGCATGTTTTGGCTAACGTGGGTCAAGTTGTGAAGAACTTGTTCCTAAAAATGGTTTCTTGGTCTATTGCTGTCAGGGGCGGAGCCAGCAGGGGTGCCGGGTATGCACCGGCACCCCCAAAAATCTGAAAAATGAGAGAGGATCAGTGCATCAATCATCGGCTCATCAAACATGAAACATCAATCGTCAGTTCTTGCTCTTCATCAGGCTTCAGTAGTTCAGTGAATCAGTCTGCTGACCACCCCAAATCGGCAACTCAAATCCACCCGGCTCGGCTCCCAGTCGCCACACCGCCCGAAGGAAAGAAAAAAGGTAGGGAGGATGGATGGCGCCAGACGCCTGCAGGCTCTCCCGGCTTCAAGCCGCTTGAAGCGCCGCCTCCGCCACGGCCGGCACCCGGCAGCGACGCCCACACACCGGGCGCCGCCTGCCCGTGTCTCGAGCATGCCCAAGCGCGTTTGGAGCAGCCTGCCCGCGTGTGGAGCTCGGCGCGCTTGAGCCCCGCGGCCAGCCTCCTGCGCCATTCTTGAGCCCCACCCCGTAGGTGGAGCTCGCGTCGCAGGCCAGCGCTTGGAGCCCGGCCTGCACCGCCTCGTGCATCACTGCCGAACCGCCGCCGCCTCGCCTGCAGTGGAGCTCAAGCGTCGCTGTCGCCCGACCCGACTCCGCCCCGCCGCCACACGCTGCCAGAGGCGGCGCAAACTTGGGACTCGGTGTTAGGAAAGGTTTTACTAGGCCACCGATTGGGAAGTGTGGGCGGCCCATTTGAACTCGAAAAAAGGGTGAAAAAGAAAAAAAGAAAAGAAAATCCCTTTTTGCAAAAGGCCATCGGAAATTTCAAAAATTACTAAGATCGAAAAGTGAATGAAACGTTTTCAATGCATGAAAATGCGTAAAGTAGTATTATAATTTTCTTTGGATAGTTGCATATTTTGTAATTTTTATTCATGTAAGACCTTATTTGAGCTATTTGTATTGTGCTTTTGACAAATTTGGAACCTATGTGTTGGATTTATGATATTATAAAATAATTGTACAAACTATAGAATTGTATGTGTGAAGTGTGCACCCCATCATTAAATTTCTAGCTCCGCCACCGATTGTCTTGTGTGGCTTGCAGGTCTATGATGGTCGGGCGGTGAGGTGGATCAGGACTAAGCTTGGAGAGCTGAGGTCCAGAACGGTCAAGGATGCCGGGTGAGGTCAGAAGGCTCAAGCGGGGTGCAGCATGGACAAGGGTCACCGAACGGGCAGTTCAGTGTGACTGGTTAGATCATGCAGCGCGAAAGTTGTTGCAAGTGCTCAGTGGTGCTGGTGGGATCCGGACGGGAGAGACTTGACGACATGGAGCCGTTGATCAACCTACACGTGGCAAAACATGGGATTGCTTCACGATCTGTGGACTCGATTCTTGGAGAAGTATCGAGAAAGGGGTATTTTGGTAATTTCACCAAATACCGCCTTGGTGGCCTTTGGCTAAACCGCGGCACGGGTCGGCGCATGGTGAAGCGGTTTAGGTCAATCGAAAACGAAGACGACGCTTTGAGATGCGTGCGTGTGTTAACCCATTGTGTGTTAGGGTTTAATGGGTGCCCTAATGGAATATTCTCTAGATGCTAGTCTCCATATAAATAGAGGGGTGTGGCCTGGTGTGGTCTTTATTCCACTTGGAGGAGAGCCACCAGAGCAAACCCCATTTGTTGTGCCCTATTTTGGTTTTAGGGTTTTGAGGAGAAAAGAGGGGAGAGCTGGGTTCTAGGGTTTGGATTGCGAGTGAGTGCTCACGAGTTGAGCTTTGTCCTCCTTGGTAGGAGTGGTTGTAATCAGTAATCATCCATCTATCTCAATCAATCCAATCAGTTTGCTCAAGATCGGTCCTTTGTGTTCTCTGTCTATTTCTTGTTTTGGGCTTTCTTTGATCTGTGAGTTTTTACATTGTGTTCTTGCTGTGCTTTGGCTTCTTTGTGACAAGTGGGTATACATCTGAGACCATATTGTCGATCTTCCACCCACGAGCAAGTCCCAAATCATATGAATCTTAGTTTTCGTATTTTGAACAGTTCTTGAACAGACTTCTCTCAATTCGTTAAAGGTTGGAACTTGTGTGTGGATCTATTCGATCCTTGTTTGGAATAGGTTCCTAACCTCATAGAGAAGCTATGGTTCAAGTTTTATCAAGTTTGCCCGAGTAGATCAAAAGTTGTGCCAATTTTAGATTTGGTTTTTCTGTTGTCGTGTTCATCTCCAGGACAATTGGTAGTACGTTTCATTTGCCTGAGGTAGTACCGTGGTGCGGTAGTGCCGCTTTACATCAATCATAGTACTACCGGTTTCACTGTGGTAGTACCGATTTCACGATTTTTCAAAACTTCTTCAGGAGTTTGTCTTTGCGTTTTGAGGGTTTAGGAGTGGATTCATTACAAGTCTTCCATCGTGCTTAAGCATTCATCTTCATAGCTCTCATAGCTATTGGAGTGATTTGCGGTGTGAATTGAATCCATTATCTTTGCAAAAGATTAGGCGCCCTATTCACCCCTCTCTAGTCGCTGCTTTTAGGTCCTCAGCTTGAGGAAGCTTGGGGTGACTAGTAGATGGTGACATTGCACATAATCGGAAATGGCTTACCAGATGTAAAAGGGTGATGAATAGTGTTGTCGACCGACAATGGAGAATCTTCTAAATTCCCAAGCTCCTGAGTAGCATTTGACAAATTGATTGAGGGGAAAAGGATATCATGTCCAAGCATACATTCTGACGTACAAATAAGTGAAAGGGACTCACTAGAGAAGGAAAAGGTGGGGTGATGGCATTCGGTGCGCGTCCACCGGTGGCGAGGACGGCCTATGTGTTTTGGAAGCTACAAGGTGAGAGAGAAGCTCTGGTTAGAGAAAATGGGGATGGTGTCGAAGGATAAGGAGAATGGCGCGGTCACGGCGGCGTTTACCGGAACGGAGGAGAGCTCAAAGCCTCCTTCTCTCCCACAGCCGAGGAGAGAAGTGAGGGGAGAGAACGGGGTAAGGTTGGTTTTGTGCGAGACCAAGGACGGAGGAAGTCACGGTGTGAGCTAGTGGTGCTTGGGGACTGGTCGACGAGGACGGTGGCTGAAAGCATTGATGGAGGCGTGGCAGTGCATGGCGGCCCCGTGGCGCTCAAGTCCTGAGCTCGCCAGCGCGAGGAGGACGATGACACTGCCATGTGGGCCCGGCATGCTAACAGCATAAGCACGAATGGGTGCGGGACGAATTGGTTTAGCCGAGTCAATTCGAGTTGGGGTCCCATTTTAACAAAGATTTGGCTCTGCCTGTTGTTCGGACCGATCGGTGCGAGTTGGTTGGGTCACGCCAATAGGCTCGGTCAGATTGTTTGGACCGTCCGTTCGGACCACATGATCATGATCAGACGGTCGATTGAGGTTGGTTTCGTTCGGACCGAGTGCTCGAGTCCGAGTCAAACCAGCAGTTGACTAGGTTTTAAATCTAACTTCTACACATTGACCGAGCTGCTAAAAATAGCAAATAAAATCCTAAAAATTTGAAATAAAATAGAGGAGTTCCTGGGAGATCCTAGTACTCAAATAAAATCTTAAACTTCATTGTTCAATATTTACTTGCTTAGTTTAAATTCAAACCTAACTTAGGTTATTGATTTGAGTTTGAATTTTCTGTGGGTTAATTTAGTTCCAAAAATTTGGGAAAAATTATATTTATTCATGATAAA
Organism: Phyllostachys edulis; assembly: GCA_036346405.1. NCBI lineage: Eukaryota > Viridiplantae > Streptophyta > Magnoliopsida > Poales > Poaceae > Phyllostachys > Phyllostachys edulis. The sequence goes on from CM070552.1 coordinate 9,489,904, forward strand.
TATTATAGTATTTTAATAAATTAATTCCCAGAGGACTTTATAAGCATTTGTTTCATCTTCTTTTCGAGGTTAGGTTTGAGTTGGAGGTTTAATCTTTGATTAAGATTTTCCAAATGCAATAAAATATGCAAATGCTTCCAAAAACAATATGCATACTTATTATATGCATACTAATTATCATTAATTAACCTGAGGATGTGACATGAGATGCATGCTAATTATCATTAATTAACTTGGGGCTGTGACAGGGGATTAGCGGCGAGGGTGGAGAACACAACAACGTGATCTACTAGTGACGGTGGAAAATCGACCAATGGCGCGGTCAGCGTTTGGAGAGAGGGAGAGGGAGGAGGGAATGGAGAAGAATAGGAGCTTGGCAGTGACCTATTGATGTACTCTCGGTGGGATAAGAGAGAGGGGGTGTAGTATTGGAGTGGTGTGTCGGCTAGTAATTGCATTTATCCAAGCAATATGCTAGCAAAACTGATTTTTTAGATTGTGTCACCCAAACAGGTATATAAAAAACCAATGCTAATAGAATAACAGCTTAAAACTGATTTTCCAAAATTCATAGGAAAACATGTTGTAGCGCCCGCACGCCGGCCCTAACGACCTGGAGAAAACACCAACCCAGATGTACACCTCGTCGTAGTTGAAGAGTACTATGTACCCCTCGCACATGCCGAGAAGAATGCATGAAAAGGTCAGCCAAGGCGACCTCACCAAGAGTACAACACAACCCCAGAGCAAAGGGGCCCCAAGGGCCATCGTCCTAGACCACGTCGCACGGAGCAAAGGGGGTCAGTAAAGGCCACTTGTGGATTGAGAGTACAAGCATGGTGAACTAAGCCTATGAAGGTCTACCATACACCGGAGACTGTGCTTAGGGAGGTGCAAAGATCCTGTAGCCCATATAGGCATAGGACATTTTAGGGTAGAATTATAATCTTCTATATCCTGGATGTAACACTATAAATAAGCCATTTCTCCATACAATACAGGAGGATTCTTTGAGCAATAAAGACAAAAATTTAATACGCTTTAATATCGTTTCCCACTTTTAAGGACCTTCGGGGTTTCCCCTTTGCATGAGCAGGGGCCAGGGTCCCCTTTTCTAATGCGGCCCTACAAACCCCAAACACTTCAACTGATATCAATTCTTTTTTGTTGGAGATATACTTGTAAGTGCTGAACGTGGGAGGTGAGGGAGGACGGCATGGAAAGGGAGGATGCAGCGGGTCTCTGTGCGCCGTGGTCAACGGCGAATCGAAGGAAAGCTCTAATTGGCTAGGGGAAAGGAAAGGAGAGTAAAACTCTAGCTAACCATGAGGAGTAGGAGCCTGAACCAGGAGCTACAGAGCTGGGAAAACACAACCAGGCCGGACGCATCTGGATTGGGTCCATCTTAATTGAAGCTCATGTTTGAGTCGGTTTCTATGTCTAGTCAGAGTCTGGTTCGGTTTGTTTAGGGAGTCCGATTTGTCTTTGATGCATATAAAGCCAGGGCCTAAGTGCCACGTACGGGGGAATCAGATTTTTTGGCTTGTTTTTATTTTCTGTCGAGTAGAACTCCAGAACCCCTAGATGACTAGTTCATCTTTTATATCTCAAGGCTATGATAATCAAACCGACTAGGGTTTGTTGCTAGCAAGTTGGAGAGCTGCTGATGAAGCCGTTCTCCTAGGATTGCTGATTTTCTTGAGTCCTTCTAGTTCATGGCCTGTTCTGCTCACGGGTTGGAAGATTCGTTCGCTCGGATTGTATCTTCGTCAAGTTTTGCAAGCCGTGCCTTTTCTTCTGTCTCTTTAATTCGGTTTGTCTCTGCTCTAATTGCCAATACGAATTAAATATTGAGCTCTGCTAACGTTCTTGCCGTGAGAAAGGAGTTCGATCTGTTATTGCTGGTTACTAGATAGTCAATTAGCTCCTGTTCCTTTGTTTAAAGGAGTTGATCCATCAGTTTGCTAGCTGCTGTTCACATGGGAGAGATATTACTCTGCTGGTTTAATGTAACATCCCGTTTTCGAAAATGAAAATAGTAATTATTTTTGGCTTTCGTTTTTCATTTGTATTTCAATTAGCAAAGTATTTTGAAAAATTTCCTTTCTCCTCTTAGCTCAGGTTTGTCTTTCAAACCTTTTCAAATTTGAACCCATTGCAAATTGGGTCTCTTTCATTTTGCTTTCTTCTCTTTAGCTATGTGTTTCAAATACAGGTTCCTCCTCCCAAATTTTGGTTTGTTTCATCTTCCCAATTCTCGCCTTTTTCGAGTTTGGCGCCTTCCTTCTCCAAGCCATGCGCCGCCTCCTCCCTTGCTTCTCTCTCATAGCACGCCACCACCGCAGCTACTTTTTCACCACCTCATACGCAGCCCAATCGCTTCCCGCCGCACTTGTCCGTCACCCCACGAGCTCCTCGCCGTAAATACGCCTCCTTGCCACCGCTCTAGTGAACTTTGGCATCCATTGCACCCTCATGCCTACCGCCTCGCCGCACCCGCCAACCAGCGTTGATGCCTTGCACGCTGTTCAGATTATCATCCAGCACTCTCTGCCGCCTCTGCCGCCAGCCGGCTCGCCAAGCCATCTCGCTAACTCTGCTGCCCTGCCGCCTGGTCGCTGCCGATGCCAACTCATTGCACTGATGCCGCCGACCAAAGACGCTCAAGGCCACCACCACCCTTCAAGCCCAACCTTCGGCGCTCTACCACCATGAGCTTCTCCCTGCCATAGCTGAGTCCCTCTCTCCCTCGTGATCTCTTTGCCGCAGCCCCTCTCCCCGCGTGCACGCCACCGCCTTTGGCCCGCTCTGCCGCACCACGAGCTCCCGTGTGCACGCGGCCTGCCACTGCTAGCTCAAGCGCGCACGCCATCGCTGAGCTCCTGTCTGCCATTATGCTTCACAGATGCGCTGCGTTCGCACCATCGCCGCCACCACACGAAGCGCCAGACGCTTTGTCGCCTCAAAGCCCAACGGCTCTCCTCCCACCCGTTGGCTCTCCTCCTCCTCGCTTGGCTAAAAAAGGCCTCCTGTGTCCCTTGACCATCCCCCACCTCATCCCTCTCCTTCCAGCAGTAACAATGGCCGGAGCCGAGCTCCCGCTCCTGCAGCCACCACGCCACCACCGCCGCACCATCAAGCGCCGATGAGTCGCTACCCTAGCCAACCGCGTCATGAGAAGCCCTCGGTGCTGAGGATTGCCCCGTCGTCGTGGCCCCTTCTCCTCCCACCCCGGTCGTCGCCGCCAGACCACCATAGTCGCCCCCGAGCCACCCCGGCTCCACCTGCGGGCTCCCCTCGCTGCCGCGCAGCCCATGCGTGCGCTACTTTAGCCGCCCCGCTGCCAGCTTGCCTGTGCCTCCAAACTGGTGCGTCACCGCCGCCACCTTTTTGCTTTCAGCCTCTCTCCCAGTTCTCTCCGGCTACCTCCACCTCAAAGTCACCGCTGCAGGTGAGCGCTTTGGGCACTCGCCTGCCTCCCCACCGCCTCACTCACCGGCACCGCCATAGCCTAGTGCCGCCCACTTGCCCTCTGCTTCCCCCTCCTGTTTTCTCTATAAACCGAGTGGATCGGGGAACAATTTGGCTATCTGATGTTTTTGTTTGAGTCAATGACCATGTGGCCCCCCTTGTCATTGGCACTTGGTCTCCTCCCTTTCCATTTGTCTCCCTTCCAAGTGGGCCCAAGCCCTTCCTAGTGGCAGCCAAAGCCATATGGACTTGGTCCATGTGCTATGGATGCACCAATCCTCTCTCCTCCTTTGATTTAATTCAAAACTCGGTCTTCAGAAGCTCCGTTCTCCCTCGTCGTAGCTCCAAAAATTATGAAATTTGTTTCAAAAATTTTGTAAATTCAAGATTTTGCTAATGGCATAGGTCTTGTTTAATTTGAAGTTCATTTGTGTATTCTTGTGTATTTATTTGCTCTCTTTTCCGTTGTGCCTTTTTTCGGTATTTTCGCCGATTAGGATTTGAAGGCACGGAAGATCTCCAACTTGATCAAGCACAAAATTGTCAAGATCCTATTACCAATATCCAAGGCGAGTCAATACTTTGATCATATTGAGCCTACATTTTATGCAAATTATATTCATTTAAATTACCAAAATTGCATGCTTTAATTCTTTAATCAAATGTATGTTAAAGCTTAAGGTAGTTAAATACCCATTTAAGGATTAATTAATATGCTATCCCTTGACAATTGAATCCATTATTCCATGTCACCCTAGTAACTATATGGTAAATACTAGTTATAGGTTGTACTTAAGCGACATGCTAGTCTTGCTTAAGTACCGAGGCATTAAATGTCCCAAGAAATGACTGAGGTGGTGGAATTGGTGGATTTTACTCCTCAAAAACCCTAATTGCTAATACCACATCTGGGCGGATGGAAAGGCTGTGGGTGCTCAAGGAGCACGAGAGTGGTTGGAATGTGGAAAGTACCGCCCAGATGGATTAAGGACTTAATCTTGTCACGACCTCCCGTGTTAAACAAGTACAACCACAAGTCTACAAAGTGCAACTTAGCTTAGTAAAATTATTAAACCCTGAATGTGTCTCACTGGTGGAGAAATGGCATACGCAAGCTTGCGGTACATCTAGCTTGAATGGGACACCGATACAAGGTGAAGTTGCCAACGTCATGGGTAGTCTAACTATTCCACACGCTGCGGGTACAACATCCTCACGAACGTATGGGTGCAACCCCATATAGGTGAGATGACAGAAAGGGCAAGGTAGTTTGAAAGGTTACTGTGATGGTCGCTCAACTACATGACTAAGGAATCGTGTAGGGTAATGAGGATGACTATCTCTTGTGGGTACAGTGTACAACCTCTGCAGAGTCTAAATTGTTTAAACAGCCGTGCCTATGGTCAAAGGTAGACATGGGAACTTAACTTGAGTTAGTTCTATTTCAAAAACTTTGTGGGTGGAATGAAAAATATGGAGGGCTCACCTAGCCCCGAGTTTGGATTTTACCCGAGTCTTCGAGCTCAGCAGTGATAGTAATTGGAGGTAGCTCCAATCAAAAGATGCATGGTGTATAGTTTCCGACGGAGGGAATCTCTACTAAAATAAATATTGCACAATTACTCTCTTTAATAAAATGCAATTTGTTAAAATGCTAAGTGATAGGACTTTGTAATTATGATAATTGAAAATATTGCTTTAGCAAATAAAAGAACCCGAGCCATCCTTGTTAAGCCTTGCATGTATATTATTGCATTGTGTATTGGCTCGTAGCACGAAAGTTGTGCTCATTCTCGCTCTTTCCCCCCAAAACCCTCAGAAGCAGGAATCCCTAAAGACTACGCGTACTACAAGGATTCAGAAGCTAGAGGCCCAGGAAGTGATGAAGCGTAGTTTAGCCTTTAGTTGTTCTAGTCTCACCTCAGTCTAGTTGACTCCGTTGGTGCTTGCGTGCATCCAATATTATCCAAGTCTATGGTTAATATCAGCGGATCACGGGTTTCCCCAGTCACTTTCCTATGGAGGGATGTGCTCTCACCCCTTTTGCTTCCGTTGTCGCTTCTGCAATTTTTGTAATGTAATCTTTGGCCTGATCGACCCTTAGTGTAAAAATTGACCCGATGCGGTCTATGTAAACTCTGATGTGTTAAATTAATGAATGGTATGGTTTCATTTACGCCATGTATGAATTGATTCGAAGATGTATCTATGAGTGCTATCTACTGATCCAGCGAATAGCACAGTATCTTTCACAAAGGATTTGCATTCTCGGAATCCAGGTCCGACATTTAAGTACCATGAAAGATGGGGCATACACACGCGTCGACCAGTTTACCTAGTTGGCTCGTATCATTTTGTCTACTGTCTAGTTTGTAGCTACGACAAAATATGTTTTAGAAAAACTGATATCTATTCACGAGATCCAAACAACCACTATGGAACACATATCAACGAGTACCCCTCATTCTCCACCATCAAAGCCCTCCCACTTGTGCAGCCATGCTGCACTCCCCAAATTTGGTGGTCGGATTTGGGATGCATGTGTTCTCACCATTTGCAGATGGTGGCCGCATGTTCTGAGGTAAGAATGGCTCCTCACATTTGGCTCATCCACTTCAGCTTCGACGAAGTGTAGCCGCCGGCATGGTCGTCTCAAAAGGGAGGGATGAATACGTAACCATAAGAGTGTGTTTGGTACGTATAGTCTCATATTCCCCTGTAATCTAATATTCCCCTCAATCTAGTTACTACTAAACACATTACCAGTAATATAAGATTCTAATATTTGGTTGATTTGAAGGAAACTACATATTAGTCTTTATCATAGTTCAAATATTTCATAACTCGAAAACACATTACAAGATTTAAAATTTCAAACCATGAAGGTTAACATATATAACTTTTTATTTACAATTTAAAATTCCAACATTCCAAATTCATTTTTATTATTCAAAAGTTCAAATTTTGGATTTTGAAAATTTAAATTTTGAGTTCGAGTTTAAATTCTTGGAATTTGAATATCTAAAATCTAGAATTTGAAATAATATTTTTTTGAAATCCAACCTTGAAATTTTGAATTTTCAAATTAAATTGTTTGAATTTAAGATTCCTAAAATTTAGGGATCAAATTTTGATATTTTGGTTTTGAAATTCATATTTTGAAAAAGAAATAAATTCCATACATTGGATTTTGAAGTTTGAAAGTTCAAAATTTGACTTTGATGAATCAAAAGCATATGATAAAAAAAACGCAATAACAAAGATTCCTTTCCCTTTGTAATCTAAGATAGGCACCCTTTTCTACGGGAAACAGATTCCTGCAATTGATGGTAATCTGTTTTCCAAGGTAATCTTAGATTCATGGTTCAGATTACTGGATGTTTTACCAAACAAGGTAATCTCATAGGATTACTAAAGTATTCCTAGAAATCCTCGGAGAATTCCGCCAACTAGATGCACCCTAAGAGTTTTAAAACCGGAACAACCTTCAAAACTGAACCCAATGTGGACACATAGGAAACCAGTTGTTTTTGTTTGGAAACCGTGGGCTTGGCCTAGCAGCAGGCCTATGGGGTGGGCGCCCCATCCAACCATAGCAGGGTCTTTTAGTATATGTATAGGGGCTCCTCATACCTTGTACGTACTTGATGAAGAAATAAAGAAAAGAGCAGAAGAATAACCCCTACACCTTTGTCTCTCTATGTCAATTTTATTCTTGTACTTGTGTACTTGTGTGCGATTTTACTTCCATCCACAAGATGATCGATCGGACTGGACTCGCCAGCGATGGTTCCTAATTACGTTATCAGCATGATTTGCTCTAGCATATCTCTAGGCCTCCTTTACCAAGATCAAGATCAATCTCAAGATTTATTCCAAGGAAAGCCGTAGTCCTTTGATCATATTGAACCTATGATTTCAAAAGTATATTGTTTTATACAATTGCATGCTATCTTTATATAAACTGCTTTGGGTTTAGCTATTACCTATTGTCATTATGCCTCCTTTGATTATTTGATTGCCATGAATCCTTTGTCACCTTAGCATGGGTAATTTTAGTTGGACATATTTATTCACCAACATGGGTATCGTATGAATGCTTAGTTATGCTTAGTTACGATGGGTTGATCATCACATGTGTCATAGTAATTAATCTTGACTTAATGAAATATGGAATCGTGGTGGTATGCCACTGTTGTTAAAACTTGTGTACCATGACTGGGTGTGTCATTGGTCTTGGTTAAACTAAATGGTTTTCGCCAAAGTAGTGGTTGGTGGATAGTGGTGGTGTTTCTACACGCCGTGGGTTTGTGGTAGTTCTCGCCGAGTAGCTTGTTAAGGACTTAATCTTGTGCGCCATTGAATCGGCCTTCTCGTACAACCACATGCCCGGTATGGGACAGCCTAACCTAGTAGGTTGTTGAGTTTTGGCTTTTGATTACTCAGCCAGATTTGGGTGGAGGTGTGTATCCTTTTCTAAGGCCACATCACGGACGGTTCGCGATCCTCGTCCAACATTGTACGCCAACCACGATGAGGTTTTGGGTGGTCAGAGGTACAACGGAGTGTCAATGTTGAAATGAAACCTCCGAAAGGTTTTGTTATGATTAGTGCTTGCTACACTGGTTATATCTTGTGGGTAAAGTGTACAACCTCTGCAGAGTGTTAATTGATCTATTCGAATAGCCGCGTCCTCGGTTATAGACATGTCCGGGGATTTCACACGGGAGATAGGGTTTCTTCTAAAATGAGTCAGAGTGTGAATGAGATGTTCACTTGATGAATATAATGTTTGTTTGGTGAACAGGGATTTCACTTGGTGGTTTGTGTCGATGGGTGGATAGTGGATTCACTTATCATTGGTTTGGTTGGGAAGTGAATGGGAAGTTCACTAGTTGTTTCAAAGAAATTGTTTACTTATTTATTATTGTGTTCAACTACGCATTTCAATCTATTTATTGTATTTATCGTAAATGCTGCTTTCTGCAAAAGAACCATACAGCTAACCTTGTCAAGCCATGCATGAATACTATTTGCATACATTTCCTCTGAGCTTGTCGAGTATATTCAAAAGTACTCATGGCCTCGTGCCCTCCGGGTTAATCGCCAGCTTGAAGATTATCAAGCCGCCAAGAGTTCTTCGCCTGTGGATCATGAAGGTTTTATGGATTAGGATGCGTTCCCCACTCGACACTGTGGACATGTTGATTGGCCTTTGAAGAGTTTCGCTCACCGCAAGAATTTATTTGTTTCTTTGGCCCTGCGTGGAAGTTAATTAAACGTTGACCATAAGGTCCAGTTATTATTATTATTTGTATTATGAGATCTTTTTAGTTAAATCGAATAAATGAATGGTATTTCATCACTGTTTCCTGTGTGAGCTAGCTACTGATCTGGGACTAGTTCAGCATACACAGAGGGTTCCTGAGATGTATTTTCGGGTCCCGACATTGACCCACCTTGAGACACTATTGAGATTGTTATAATTTTTTGTGTCATTAGTTGGTCTCAAGCAATGATAATGTATAATCCTTAGAACTGAGATTAACATGATTTTCTACATGTGTAATAGTACACTTAGGGGTTGTCAAATGCTACTCCATAACTGGGTAGTTATAAAGGTAGCTTTCGGGTATACTATAAAACATACGAAGAAATGTAACTAGTCGGATGTGGGATTTGCCCCACCTAACATAACAGGGGAGATATCTCTGGGCCCCTCGATGTGGTCAGATAAAGAAAGTGCATGGCTGTGCCACCAGTGGTTGAAGAGTCGACCATATGAAGTTATTCGTCACTTGATCGAGAAAATATTGAACAGTCCATGGGTGACAAAATATCTCACCTAGAGTTCAACCAGATATCGTGAGGCAAATGGAGAATACACAAGTAGGTCATTTAGTGCTACCAGATTCGAACTGGTAGTAAATCGTCGACATTATCACTAATCGTCAATGAATTGCCGTAAGGAGTTACAAACTAGTCGTGACTAAATATGAACTGGTCGTATGGATATACAAACTGGTTATAAGTGATAAGGACTTGGTCGTAGATCATATTGCATAAGGTTCGTTCGATATAATATTTATGTGTGTTCGATAATCGTTATGTCCTGCTAGGAACCGCTAACAACTCGTGGTTAGAAAGGAGTTTCTAAGTCACAACTGATTCCGGCTCACACACTTAACGGGTTGGAACAAACGAGTTCGGATAGAATCCGTTATGGGCTCTTTATAAGGGAATACATGGGGCTATTGGTATGTAATAGTTGCTCCACCAAAACCCTAGGCGTCATCTTCCCGAAGGCCCTACCGTATGCGTTGGTACTAGCACACCATCATACGACATTCCACCTTGGACGTGTGGATACCGTAAAGGCGCTATTGTGGTTACTGTTGTGCTGATCGAGGACGATTCACGACCTACACAAGGAACATCATAGGTTGCTAGAGGAAACGATCACTATCGAGGACGTTGGACGATCGACTACGACCACTACATCGACGCGCTCGATGCTGAATCAGACTGCTCCAACTCTTCTTCCGCTGCACTACGTGTCTAGTGGTAGTGATCTATTATCTCTTGCTTGCATGGCTTCCTGGTTTACGTGGTAGATTTTTTATTTGCCAGCTAGTGTAGCTTACCTGTATCCCTTCACAACCCTGTCAGGTTCACATATGCTACACTTGATGATAGGGAGTGCTACGACTGTGGGGTGAGAGGACATCTGAGTCATGCTTCTCCTTCTCCACGGTATAGAGGCCGAGTTGAAGATTATAGAGAACGAGATAGAGATTGTGGTGGTTGTGGAGGCAGAGGTGGAGATTATGGAGGTCGAGGAAGGGGTCGAGTTAGCCCTAGGGCCAATATGGCTCTTATAGAGGAAAGCACATCTATTACTCTGTCAGCTGAGCAAACTATGCAATGAGAGAAGTGGCAGTAGGGAAAAGCATTGGAGACTCCTCATGATTCTACTACAATAACTATCACTTCCTTTGGTAACATTGCCAACTACGCCCACATGGGCGAAGGTACTCATTCACATGCACTTGCAACCACATATAAGAACTCTCATATTGATTGGATCATAGATTAAGAGGCATCCAAGTATGTCACGAGTTCACTTAGTGCATTTGCATCTTACACCCCATATACTCATTTTGAAACTGTCCGAACAGCTTGATGTGACCCCCCCCGCATTATTTAGGGTGTAGGATCTGTACAACACACACCATCCATTGCTTTATCCTCCATTTTACATGTTCTATCCTTTCCAGCTAACCTTCTTTTAGTTAGTTCTATAATTGACCAATCCAAATGCACTATCTCATTTGATGAGGATTCGTGTTTGTTCCAGGAGAAGAGAACCAGGAAGAGGATTGGGACTGAAATCAGGCATAATGAGTTGTGGTACATTAATCAGGTTGATGCGGCATTAACTGTGGCTGTAGGAGGAGTAGATGGAGAAGTTTTGTTACATCATCGTTGCTTGTGACATCTGCCGTTTGAGAGTTTAAGTCGGTTGTACCCTGATTTATTTAATAAAGTAGATAATAGTAAATTTGTGTGTGATGCTTGTGAGTTTGGAAAGCATACACGGTCTACATATAGTAGCATTGGTTTTCGGAGTTATGAACCTTTTATATTAATACATTATGATACTTGTGGTCCATGCTTAGTTACTTCTATGAGTGGTTTGAAGTGGTTTTATCACATTTATTGATTGCTACACTCGTATGACTTAGATTTATATGATAAAGCACAAGAACGAGGTCCTTTAGTGTTTTCAGGACTTTCATACTTTCGTAGGTTGGTAGCTACTCAGTTTGATGCAAAGGTTCGAATTCTTCGAACAGACAATGGAACTGAGTATTTTAACAAGAAGTTTGTCGTGTATCTCTTAGAAGGGATAATTCATCAAACTACTTGCCTAGGAACCTCACATCAGAATAGAGTGGCTGAAAGGAAGAATCAATATTTGTTGAAGGTAGTACATTCACTCATGTCTCGGATGAATGTGTAAAAGAGATTGTGGAGCGAGGCAGTGATGATGGCAATGTATCTCATTAATCGCATGCTGCCTCGAATACTTAGGATGAAGTCTCCAGCTGAACTTCTATTGGGTCAGCGGAAGTTCAATGTGCCTCTCAAGGTGTTTGACTATGTATGCTTTGTACGGGATCACCGACCATTGGTTGGCAAGCTGGATCCTCATGTAATGAAGTGTATTTTTGTAGGCTATTCATCATGTCAGAAGGGCTATAGATGCTGGATCCCTACTGAGAGAATGTCATTCGTGAGTATAGATGTGCCATTCTGGGAGTTTGAGTCATACTACACGAGTGAAGATACTCTTAGTCAGTTTTTGAAGGAGTTCTCTCCTATCACTAAGGATGACAGTCGAGAGGAGGAGAACAAGGCGAGTGATAGTCAACGAGAAAAAGTCATTGTGGGGTCAATTCCGTGCCCGAGCCTAACAAAATATGCGAGAGATGTGATAGCCCCAAAAGAATTGAAAATTTATCAGTGAAGGCGCTTTGGGAAACACAGGGAGAAGTAGTTGGCACCTGAGCCAGCGAAGCTGTGAGCATCGGCAGAGGAGCAACTGGAACAATCACACCGAACAACCAGCCTTTCCAATTAATACAGTCCTAAATCCCTCCCGGGTCTCTCTCCATCAAGTTCCTTGCCTCTCTATGGGGCGGTAAGTAATGTTCCCTCTAATCACTCATATCTAGAGTTACCACTTGCACAACGTAGGGAAACTAGAGCTAACACCGGAGAACCTCTAGTTCGGTATGGCCTTGAGCATGACATTGCAAATTTTATCTCATATGTCACCTGCATACAAAACATTCATTGCATGTCTTCATATAATGCTTGTTCCAAAGGATTGGTGAGCTGCTAAGCAAGATCCTAAGTGGAAGGATACTATGAAAGAGAAGCTTAGTGCACTTCAGAAGTGTAAGACATGGGATATTGTTCCACTTCTAGCAGGAAAGAGGGCAATGGGATGCAAATGAGTGTTTACGATTAAGCAAACTCCTAAGGGCAAGATAGAGAGATACAAGGTACAATTGGTTGCAAAAGGTTATAGTCAAATATATGGGATAAACTATGATGAGACCTTTGCACCAATGACGAAGATGAGTATAGTAAGAACGTTGATCTCCTTTGCAACTAACTTTGGATGGCCCCTACATCAATTGGATGTGAAAAATATTTTTCTACATGGTGATTTACAAGAGGGGTATACATAAAGATTTCTCCAAGCTTTGAGAACAGACAGACTCATGGGAAGATGTTTAAACTCAAGAAGTCTTTATAAGGCCTGAAGCAGTCTCGGTGTGGTTCGATAGATTCAGATGTGCAGTCTGTAGTATGTGTTATTCTATGTGTAATAGAGATCATATTGTGTTTTATAGGCATAGAGGATTACATATCACCATATTGATAGTCTATGTTGATGATATTGTGATCACTGAATATGATAATGATGAAATCAAGTCCTTGAAGAAAAGATCAGGAAAGACATTTGAGGTGAAAGATCTTGGATCTCTTTGATACATTCTTGGGATTGAGATTGCCCATTCTTCGAAGAGTATAGTTCTCTCTCAGAGGAAGGATGTTCTTGATGTGTTGGCAGAAACATGTATGCTTGGATATCACCCTATTGCTTCACCTATTGATAGGAATCACAAGCTATGTGTTGAGTCGGGAAATCCAATTGACAAGGAGGCTTACTAAAGGCTTGTTGGACGTCTCATCTATTTGTACCATATAAGACCTGATATTTTATGTGCAGTGAGTGTGGTAAGTCGATATATGTAAGATCCCAGAACATGACACATGGATGTTGTCTATCGAATCATACAGTATTTGAAGACTAGCCCTAGAAAAGGCCTTTGGTCCAGAAAGAATCAACACCTGAATGTAGAAGGGTATTGAGATGGTGATTGAGCGAATAGCGTGGATGATAAAAGATCTACCTCTGGATATTGCATCCTTGTGAGAGGTAACATGTGTCATGAAGGAGCAAGAAGCAAGAGGTTGTGGCTCGGTCTACTGCAAAGGCAGAGTACATAGCAATAGCATTGAACATGGGTGAAATGATATGGATGAAGAATAAATCTGAGCTTCGGATTTGGAGGAGTGACCCTTTGGTGTTGTATTGTGACAATAAATCTGCAATCAACATTGCTAACAATCCGGTACAACATGATCATACTAAACACATTGAGATTGATATGTTCTTCATCAAGGAGAAGTTCGATGGTAGGATGCTGAAGTTGGAGTATGTAAGTCTAGTGAACAATTAGCTGACTGTTTCATTAAAGAGTTAGGTTCTAGTGAGGATGGTAGAATATGTAACAAGATGAATATGATCGATATATTCAGCCTATATTGAGGGAGAGTGTTGGTGAATTAGTATTAAAGTCTAATAAAAATTTGTGTTATAGTCGGATTATAATTCTTGGTACTATAAATAAAGAGTGTAGAGGTCTGGGAGACAACACGTAATTATTCCTGAAATCCACGTCCAAGGACATGCAGGACGTCCATGCTAGCTATTTTGCGCATGATGTATGAGAGAAATTAAGAAACGTTGATCCTTACCATGAAGTGCATAGCACGCCATGGCCTTTGCTTGTGTGACGCCATGGCCTTTGCTTGTGTGCAGATTGCTTGCTTCTCGTCCTTGCTTCTTGACCGCTTCCGATCTGGGTGCTCCTGATTGCCTTCACGCGCCTGTGCGTCTTGCTTCTCGAGCTTCTTGATTGCCTTCTCTTCTTCGTCTTGGATCTCGATGCTTTCCACGCGCGTCGTCGTCGCCTCCGAGCGGATAGACTTCCGGGGCTTGGCTCCTCTGCGTGTGGCGTGTTGTTCGTCCGCGTGCCTCCGGCCTCCGCGTCTGCTTCCATGTCTCTGCCGCCCGTTTTCACGCTCCCCTAACAATGCATTTTGACATCCCACAGCTTCGACAGATCTCGTGGTCGGTCATCACCGTCTCTGCGTGGCGGGGTTCTTTTCGGCCGCGCAGGGTGACGAGCGTGGCGAGCAACGCCGAGAGGTACCTCTGCTCCACCCTGCCGCCCGACGGGGTGGCCGTCGCCGTGCGGCCGGGGTGGTTTGAGATCGCTCCCGGAGGTACGCAGGAGATGGCTATCGAGCTCAATGTGACCAGGGCATCAAGAGCTTTCAGCTTCGGCGAGGTGGTTCTTACTGGGAACTTAGATCACCTGGTGAGGCTGCCTCTGGCCTTACAGCCCATTGCAACCACACGACATAAATATTTGTGAAGGGAATATGCTGATATGATCATGAAAATTTGAACGTTGTACGTTATCGCCAGTTCGTCACTAGGATTGCTTGTAGTGAGTATAATCATCTTCACATAAGGAATCAATAGAGGGGAAAAGAACGAGAACGTCCCGTTGTCATGCTGAATATCACTGTGTAGATCAAAATCCCCGACTGGAAAGAGGGGATATCGAAGATAAAATAAACAGAAATGTTCAGCTAAAGAAATTGGATTTTCAGAACAGTTAAATATGGATAGACGATAAGTGTTTATAAATATTAGATAGCCAGGAAGAATATCAACAGAGATTTACATAAAAGTTAAAAGTAACTGGGTTAGGAAATTACCGTGAAAAATATGTTTACATGCATCAAATGCCAGACTATTCTACTAACTGAAAGGAAAGAGAAAAGACCGGCCTTCATCCAGGCCTTTTCTTGATGACCCTTGATAAGCTCGGCATGGATGAAATTCCCACCTCCGAAGTATCCAAGTTTTCTGCAACTAATTGCAGTCCACTGACTACATTCCAAGATAGTTTACACATAAACAAACCACCTGTAAAAAATGCAAATTATGTGCTTGTTAGGAATTGGGTAGTAGATAGCATGCACAACATACACAAAATTTGGTAAATAAAAGTTTCATGCAATAACCATTTCAACCAAAAGCTTAAGTTGTCTACGAAATGCGGATAATCTATTCATATTTCATACATGAACACCCCCATGTTATGGCTCAGCCAGGACTACAATGCAGGTTCAACATGGATCGGGACCTGGTCCATCACCAGACCCTTCAACTCCTATAATATAATTTCACCCAAACACTTTGTATGAGAAGGTTTGTTATCTTCGTAAATAATTATATGGTTTCAAACAAGTCGTCAAGATTGGTTTGGGAAATTCAGTTAGGTAGTTGAGAAGTTTGGATTGAGCAAGAGCAAATATATTCAAGCTTCAATAAGAACTAACCATGCCATTGTACCATGAATAAGCTAGGTAGATCATTTCAATTTTCCAGTATAATTTGAAAGAATGGGGAAAATGAGGCTTTACTAGGAAAATAAGAGGTTTCATAAGAGAAACCAAGTGATCCCTATACATAATTAACTACCATAGTAGTACTAATGTTTGAAACCCCGAAATGGTACTCCCTCTGTTGTTTTTTATAAGACGTGTCGCATTTCGAGTCAACATTGTAAATTTTGACAATATATTGTTTTAGTGCCACAAAAGTGATACCATTATATTCATATTTGAAACTAATTTCATATTATTTCGTAGTTATTAACAATATATCGCAAAACATTAATGGTCAAAGTTTAATTTTGCAGACCGTGCCAAGCCAAATGCACCATATATTTTACAACTGATTCAACATTGGAATTACAAACTTTTTCTTTTTGAAAATTGAACTGTATACATTTGATGTGGCAATGGAAACATGAAAGCTACGACCACTTCCTCTTCAAATTTGCAAAAGGATAGCCCAAATGTGCATTCCAACTGTATTAAGATGCACCAATACAACTCCCTCTGTTCAGGGTTCTTCATACTATTCCGTTAAACCAACCAGTCGAGAGAGTTGAGGTATGTCCTCATGCAAACTAAGGAGAGTTGAGGTATGTCTTATTGCAAACTATACTGTTTTAATGGCTCCAATACGCCCCCCCCCACCCACACACAGAGCACCTGTTCAGAGAGAGAGAGAGAGAGAGAGAGAGCACCTGTTATGTATTGTAGTAACACATTGCTTGCTCCTGAAGAAAATAGGAATCCCTATATTTTCTGCCACTCCCAATGTGAACACCATTTTTAATCCAATCTTCTCTATGGATCCAAGCATCACGACCAATATCAAGGACACCCAAAATCTGTCCGAAAAGTTGGGATTTAGGAATTTGAAACATAGGAGCACGAAACAGCAAAAAGAAAGAAAGAAAGGAGCAAGGTACACTACACCCATTTGCAGCCCACTGTTAACAATAAGAACCTGTGACATAAACTTTTCAAAGGCCAATTAAATATACAAGAAAATATGTAAAACAATTTTCCACTCATGTGATCATGTCCTTTTCCCAGTTTCTCCAGTCAGACAGATTCTCCTATTTTCGGTGAGTTTTTTTATTTATCTGGTTCCATTATTCTGAAAGTTTCAATCAGATCGTCTTCATGGTTATTAAGGCGGTAAGGCGAGATGAGGCGACCCACCCCCCTCACACCTTTTAAGCGGTAAGGCGTAAGGCGAGGCGACGCCTTACAAACATCAGTTTAATTGCCTAATTGAGTAATTGCTAAATGCTAATTCTGCTAATTCCTAATTACCGGCCATCGCTACCGCTAGTTCTCACGGCCGGCATCGCTAATTCCTAACCCTCACATAAAGATAATAGGCCCATTTAACAAACATCAATATAAAGCAGGGGGAGGAATCGCACGGGGAGGAATTAGGGATTCCTCCCCCTGCTCTCCACCATCCAACGGCGCCGGCACAGCTTGAAGAGATGAAGACGCGGATGCACGGGGCCACGCCGCCTCCCGCCTCCTCCTCAAGACTGCTGTCTCCTCCCGCTTCCTCCTCCCTCTTTCTCTCTGCTCTCCTCTCCTCTCCTCCTCCCTCGCCCCACACCTCCTCCTCCTCATGTGAGAGGCGCCGAGAGTCCGCAACGACGACGGGGAGGAGCGGCATGGCGACGCGGCGACGAGGAACCATGAGGGAGCAGAAGGCGGGACGACGCGACGGCGACGAGGAACCTCGTGGAGGAGCGGCAAGGGCGGCGACAAGAAGGCGGGCGACGCCTTACGACGTCATGGCGCCTTATCCGCTTAAGCGCCGCTTAAGCGACGCTTAGGCGACGCCTTAATAAGCATGATCGTCTTAATTTCTATGTCAAGTGGGGTAAACATTATACCCATCAGCCTCATCAAGGACAAGCACCAGCAGCTTCTAGATCGGATTAGATTAGGTTATGTTAGTTTATTTCCTGATCAAGTTAATAGATGAGTTGTATTAGGCAAGGATTGAGACTTGAGTTGTAATATCCCAATTTTCTAAGTTTCAAAACTTTTTTAAGTAGTTTAGTCCCTTGGAAAATTTCACCCAATTTTGTTTGAATTGGTTAGAACATAAATGGAACTTTTAAAGTCAAAACAATTTAATATGATTAATCTGAACATCCATTAAATCCAAAAATATTTTATTTGACTTCTTTATGCTTGGAAATATTTTCCAATTTTTTCCGGAATTTTTCCGAGTTGATTTGCTATTTTCTTTATTTGCCATTTGGATTTTCTAGTATTTTTAAAATAGAAAACCTATTTAAAATCTCAGGAAATCAATTGGGTTGAATCTCCTATTTCAGCGGCCCATTCTCTTTCCGACCCAAACCGCAACCCAGCCCATTTTCTCCCCACCATCCGCCCGCACCCGGTCCCACCTACCAGCCTCACGTGTCATGTGACGCGGGTTCGCCCGAGCCATTTTCTCTCTCTCGTCATGTCACCCTCAGACTCTCCCGTAGCCCTGCCGCTACAAGCAATTTAAAGTATCGGCGTGCGTGTCAAAACGATCGCCTTAGACCTAGCCGCTAATCCCCTGAAGCCCGGAACACTAGATCGCTGTCGTCGCGCCCAAATTTCAGATATAACCCTAGCGCTACTGCCTCGGTGTTTCGTCAATTCCACCGTCGCCGGTGAGCTCCTATCATCATCTACACCATCTGCTTCGCCTTGACGTGTTCTACAATGTGCACCCCTTCTCGTCGCTGGAGGAAGGCCGTAGCACCGTCTCGCCGTCAAAGCCCGCGCCGCCGTTCTGCTTCGCCGTCGCTGCCGACGACCATTGGTCCTCACACATAACCTAGTCGCATCGCCTGGTCCTTGCGATCCTTGTGTGCGCACCCAAAACCTCGCCGGAGCACCCCACTGCCATTTAGCCATCAACCCGAGCCACCACCGTCGACCTCGTCGCCGTTGAACCCTTTGCCGACCCTTGCCATCGTATCCGAGTCGTTGGATGAGATGGCCAGAGCATCAACATGCTGGAAATGGCCTTCTTTCGCCGCTGGTCGCCGCCGTTGCCATCATCGAGCCATAGTAGCCGTCAATCTTGTCAACGTGGCACCTATCAGTCTTTATTTCCTATTTTCGGGATTTTGTTTTAATTCCGAAATTCATTGCTGACGTTATGCTGATGCAATATTTCGGAATTTCCTTTTAAAAAATTCCGAAAAATCCGAAATAGTGTTTTCTTTCTCTTTTTCTTAGATTTAAATCTTTCGAGTGTCTGTTATTCCTCATACGAACTCCGATTGAGCCCATTCAAGTGTCTAAATTCGTCTAAATTCAAGCCCTACCTTCCTCTGATTTTTATTTAATTTTTGGAGTTTATTTGTTGCTCTGTTTTGTATTTATTTGGGTTTTCGCTTTCGTTTGCGAGTAGACGTTGATCAAGCTCAAGACCAGTATCAATACTTGTTTCAAGGCAAGTTGTACCTTTGATCATGTTGAACCCAGTTTTCTAAAATTACTTTGATTCAAATTATCGCATGTTACTTCAATTATTAATTCTTTAAATATTTTGGAATTAGCAATACATCTATTTTATTATATCCACTTTGCCCATTGTATTATCATGATCTTTTGTCACCCTAACTTGGTTAATAATTAGTTGGTATTATCATAGCACCAATGTGGGTTGGTTAGACACGAATAGTCTGCTTAGCCATGCAACGGGTTATTGATATCGTTTTGAGTTGCAAATCTAAATCTGACTAAATGATTATGGAACAACTTTGTGGAAAAACTGTGATGTATGTTGTTACTCGTTGATGGCATGTGATGTGCTTAACCAACAGGGTGGGGAAAAATGTAAACCGAGACGAGTTGAAAGAATTGTGACATGGTGAATTTGTGGTTGGGAAATGTGAATTGTGGTGACTTGGTTGGAATTTGGCAGTCTCGCTTTGGTCAATTAAGGATTTAACTTTGTGCGCCATTGAACTAAGCCACAATTGTACGATCACATGTCTGGTATGGGGCATGCCTAACTTAGTAAGTTATGGAGTCTCGATATTGACTACTCAGGTAGCAGGTTAAGTGTTATGTGAAGGGAGGAGGTGTGGACTACTCTGTAGGGTCACATTAATGGGCGGTTCGCCGTCTCCAGGTCCAATGGTGTGCGTCGGTCCAAAGCACTGTGTAAGGATTGGTACCGACGGTACGCACATCGGGAGGGTCAATTGTAGAGATGAAATTTCGGAAAAGTTTTGTTATGATGATTGGGGCTAGCTACTTTGGTTATATCATGTGGATAAAGTGTACAACCTCTGCAGAGTGTTAATCAATCTATTCGAATAGCCGCGTCCACGATCATGGATATGCTCGGGGATTTCACACGATGGATAGATTTTCATAAAAACAATGGGAATGGTACAACTATGTGGTTTAACTCGTGGTTGTGTGAAAGAAATTGATTAGGCTTCGTGAGCTTTGTGAAAATACTGGTTAAACTAGTATTGTTTATTTGTTTTAGATTACGCTTTCAATCTATTACCTGTATTCAAATGAAAATGTTGCTTTTTACAAAATAACCATAGAAGCCATTTCCTTTGAAATAAGCCATCATATATAGTTGCATTATGTGGTACAACTTGTTGAGTACTCATTCTTGCTGCAATCATTCAGCTTTAGTGGAGTCGTCTTTGCCAGCTTTTGAGGAGTTTCACGAGGAGGGTGATCGCTGGATCTTGATCCCAATTGGTTGCCTGTGGCAAGTCGATGGGTTCCTGCTAAAGTTGTTTCCGTTCCGCTGCCGTTTGTTTATTTAGTGCTAGCCCTGCATGGCTTAATAAGTGTAAACTCGACCATAAGGTCACAACTGTTATTTATTAATCAAATTAATCGTTTATTCTTATATTTGCCTTGTGTGGAATGATATTCATCTATATTGATACTGTGTGCACCAGCGTGATCCTGAACTAGTGCGTTATACACAGAGGGTCCAGATTTGCATATTTATGTCCCGGCAGAAATTATGTTAGGAAAGGGTATCTCTAGCTATTGTAATAGGATCTCTACATAAAGGAGACCGGCTATCTCCTCATAATCAAGAAGGTTAATCAATCTATAATCTCCTACCCCTTGCGCACCTTCTCCTCTGCGCCTTCCCCTTCTCTACCAAAGCTCCAGCATCACCACGGCTCCTGGCCGGCAAGGTCCAGGGCGAAGACCACCAATCTACCACACCTACGCATTACATTCATGTACTAGATGTGACATTCTAGTTGTTAGTGATTTTTCTTATCCTGTGAAAGAGAAAAGTTAGTCTAGGTGTGACATTCTTTCCTCTTAGGGGTCGTTTGGAACAGCTTCGACTTCTGGCTTTCGCCCGGAAAAGCCGGAAGCTGTTCCAAACGGCCGGCTTTTAGAAGCCGCTTTCGTCGAAGCCGCTTTCTCATCCAACATATCGAAGCCAAAAGCCAAAAGCCGACCGCGAGAGGCTTCCGCCGCTTCCCGCAACCCGTGTTCCATGTTTATCCCTAATGTTCAGAGTTATTTACCCGCCGAATGCCACTCCATATAACCCCCGCAAGCTCCTGCACGACCGCGAGGCACCCCCCCCTCTTCCCCCCATGTCCCCGAGCCCCTCCTCCTCCTCCCACCTCTTCCCCCAGGCCCCCGCCCTCCTCCCCCCCCTCCTCGTCGGCCTCCTCCACTGCACTCCTCCACCCAGATCCAGATCTAGATCTCGATCAACCCCAAGACTCCTCCACCTCCTCCTCCCCCAAGACCTCCCTCCTCCTCCACCCCCTCCTCCCTAGCGACCTCCTCCCCACAAGACCTTCTTCAGGGCGACGCCTCCCGAATCAGGTGCCTCCTTCCCTCCTCCTCCTCCTCGATATGGTCAGACCTCCTCCTGCTCCTCCCCGCCGCCTCCTCCGACTCCATCCCCAACCCTCCCCCGTCGCCTCCTCCTCTGGCTCCATCCTCCTCTCTCGCGCCCGGCCTCCTTCGTCGTCCCCGCCGTCCAAGTCCCTCTCCTCCCCGGCTCCCTCCTCTCGAGCCGCCTCCTCCTCCACCTCCCGTCTGCCGCTACCCTCCTCCTCCTCACCTTTGTCGCCGTTGTCTATATTATGGCCCGAGGCCCTCAGTCCACAACGCCGCCACCACCATCGTCGAATCGATGAATTGCTTGATTACCATTGTTGAAGATGTTGTTTCAATCTGATGAACTGGTGATATTGTTTATGGTATTGCTTGTTATTTTCATCCATGAATCCATGAAAATGATGAATTGCGTTTGCTACTACTTGTTTGCTTGACTGTGATGGTAACAAGGAGGCAAACATCTCTGGCTTCACTCTGTTATAATGACATAACTTGGATAGTTGAGTAGGTCTTGGATAGTTGAATGCTCATACCATTATGATGTCCATATGCATGGAGTGTTCATCTTACATTATTTTCTGGAGATACAAGACGTCCATTGTGTAATTATGTATGATAATGGGTTATTAATGCATTAGGACACATCCTTTTGCTTATCATGTCATGTGTTAATCTCAATTCTAATTTGAACATGTTTAATTTGGAAAAATGTTTAACTAGATCTGTTATTCATTTTTATGACCTAATTGAGGTTGAAAATTGTACAAGTAAACATTTCGATCCTCTTGGAAAATGCTTAACTGCATTCACTGATTGTTATTGCAATGTTCTATGTTTGTGTCTATGTGAATGAAAGAATTGAGATTTGATATGTACTAACCTTCTCATGAGTACTAGCCTAGTGTGTATGGTTCGTATCCTCAAATTGCTTAGACTATCTACTAACTTTTGCTCATTCAAATATGGTTTCATTGTCCAAATGAATGAAAGAATTGAGGTTTAGCTTATGCAGTTCAAATCAGATATTTCTGTATTCTGTTATGTGTTTTGATCTCTTGATTAAGTTATATTAGATCAATTAGTTTGTCAGCATGCATGTGAGTTTGCAAGTTCTTATTTGCTGTATTATGAAATATGACTATATTAATCTTTCCATTTTTTGGGATACGTGAGGATAGGGTGCCTAACACTGTCGATGCCGGTCCCAAGCTTGGAAAAAAGTAGAGGGTGCATGAATTGTTTGTAATAATTATTTGTTGTAATAATTATTTATGTAATAATTGTTTATAATAAATATTTATTATAATAATTGTCGTTAAATACGCTAATCCTTTATTCACATGGTGAAGAAATTCGTGCAACATGCTTCAATTCGGTGCTTGATCAGTTTTATGACCTAATGGAGATTAGTAAGATGCACTTGATATCTAGACGATCAGTAAAACTTGCTCAGAAGTAGTTTACAACGACTATGAAGTAACTCTGGATACCTCAACATTTATAGAAATTTGTTTGGTTACTCTTATTGTAATTATATCCATTAATGCATGTTCCTCTTATTGTCAATGCCTCGTCAATTGCGTTAGTCGTCATTAATAATCGTCAATTGTCGTTAAATGTTGTTAAATGTTGTTAAATATTGTTAAATGTCGTCAAATGTCGTTAAATATCGTTAAATATTGTTAATTGCGTTAAATGGCATCAAACAAACTATTACTGTCCTCAAGGGCATTTCAGATATTTCACATCTCAGAAGCTACAGCCAGCCTACCTAAAAGCCGTAATCAAACACTAAATCAGAAAAACCACGGTGCTCACCATAGCCGAAAGCCTGCAAAGACACCAAAGCCGCTTTCGAAAAAGCACAATCAAAACAAACAGGCCCTTAGAGTTGTGGTTAGATTTGGAATTCCACTATGTTACTGTTTACCTTTGTGATAAATAAAAAATAATCAGCACTACATGGCGGTCCAAAAAGCAAAGAAAGCAAGGAACACAAGCATATACAAAGATTAACATACAACAATCATGATTTTTTTTAGAAAAGAGTTTCCCTTAAAGAAATGTGGATTTTAGGAAGGAAATATTATTTGACGCTTCAATTAATAGCAGAATTTGTACTATAAAATGTCAACTAACATGTGACAAACATCAAAAACTTACATCACCTTATCTTATTAGCAATAGCGAACACTAAAGAACACATGTTCCTATTTGACAATGCATCACACTGGATACTAAGCCAGATTGAAAAGTGATGTAACTTACCACACCACCTTTCCATGGGACAAATAATGGATAACTCCTCGACTGTAATACCTATCCATTTTAAATGAGATGTTAAAACCAAGAAATAATATAACAATAATCTAGATTATGGACTCGCTGCAGTAATGAATGTGAAACTTAAGAAATGAACCTATCACTGTATCAAATAACTATTCAGGCAAGTTAACATAAAAAAAATGGAGTGTGCATTCCTATTGAAAAAAAAAACGATCCACATCCTTAGTTTGCAAGAAGACATACCTCAACTCTCTCGACTGGTTGGTTTGATGGAATAGTATTAAGAACCCTAAACAAAAGGAAAAAAAATAGATTAATAAAACTCTTCATTGATTTTCAGTGGTATTATGTTGACCATATTTCACGCATCGTGGTAATTTTTCTCCAAAAAAAAAGTGTGGCTAATAGTTACTGCAACAGCATCGTGACGTTCATTTCTGCAAAAGCAGACCTTTCGACAGAGACTAGTAAATATAGAAACATCAGCACTGTTGCTTGGTACACTTGTGCACCTAGTTGCGCATGGTGGCACAGTTGTAGTCTTTCGCGTAATTATTCCAGTAGTCTTCCGTTAAATAATGCCACAAGATGACAAGTGACAACAAACCTTTGTTCCAGAACTGGTGCAAGACCTGCTGTTGAAGCTGCACCACCAACCTGAAAAGCACATTAGCAATCCTCCCAACTTATTCCTTTTTTGAGTCATAGAGCAGTATTGATATAAAACAATACTGATACTTTACCAGCTGAATACTACAGAACAGCTTCCTTTGAAGGTCAATACGTCCTGTGATCAGCAGCTGTTAGAAAATATTCTTTATCAACGAAGCGAGATATTAAGAAAGACACTACCTGTTGAAAGAACACTACTAACAATGGCTTCTACGAGGCCGATGTTATCAAATTTCTTTAATCTAGTGGGAAACATCGGATAATTGTCCCACATGCCAAGCCCACCATTCCCACTTGGATAAAGACTGTCGCTTGTTTGCCAAGTATCTTCCAGCATGTCATCATAATCTTGGAACCTGGAAACAGACACCTAAGTTGTTTGAAGCAATCATATCCAAAATACAATCCAAAATAGAGAGAAAGAACAAAATCTTACCAAGATCGAGGAGGTGGAGGGTACTCTTCTGGGGCAAGAACCCTTGGATAAAGAAGACCCATAGGAGGCACCTATTTGATCAGAAGAATTTTGAATTCATAGATATATCATATAACAGGAAATAATGCAAACAAGCCTAGAGTTGTTCTCTAATTACAACTCAACCACCAGTACTAGATTTTACAGCTGTAGAGAGAGAGGACGCATGGTTGCGTGCTAGTATTTTATTTTTTTGGGGAAGACAAACCAATCTACAGAAAGAGTCGTTTGCTGTCTCAACAAATACCATCAGCAAAGAAATGAAAGGAAAAGAGTACGCACTGGTTTAAGGAATTACATTCAGAGCTGATAGTTTTGTCTTCTGGTGCCCAACAGATCTTTCATGCTCATATGAATGAACAAGAGCAACAGCATCAAAACTCCCGCTCTGGGAAAAAGAAGAAAATGTACTAGAATAAGTTTGATGGAAGCTTTCTACCTCAATTGAACATAATCTCATTAAAATTTCAGAATAAAAAAATTCTAAATTCTGGGGGCACCCATGTAGCTGAGTGGCAGAGCATAAAATTGTTGTGGTTGAGGTCATGGGGTCAAGCACCCATTCTCCTTTAAAAAAAAATTAGTTCCTCCTACCTATTCTCTTTTTTTAAAAAAAAAGGGAAAAAAGTTCTGCCCGCTTTATTCAACCATTTTCACACAAAGTGTGGTGGTACAAAATGTGGTGGTCATATCAAGTCCATGTTTACAACGAATTCATCTTTCTGTGCTGATGGATGATTGGGTTTCACAACAAAGAGGAGAATGGACTACATAATATATAAGTTTGTGTACTCAAGAAGGATTTACAAAAAAGAAAGGGAAATATCTGAGAATGGAAAGGTGACAAGACTAATAATAATTTTCACAAGCAGTAATTTAGCAAATAGGGTAGCTCCAGACCAGATCTCTGTGTCTTTCTAGGGGATTTGCACCTACAATACTCAACAGGAGATTTGTAACGTGTCATCAGCAAAACATTATCCAATGCTACTGGGGTTCTTTTTTTATTGCTCTATGCCAATGCATGATGCACTAAAACAATAGCAAGTCATCTCAGATTATTCATCTTCCTAAGCCCCATTTCTAAATGTTTCCAGAAGGCCAGTTACTAGGATTTGACGCGTACACGTGCGCGTGCACCCAGAGAGAGAGAGAGAGAATTAACCTAAAAAATAAAATAAAATGAAGTAGTGGTTTTTGGTTGTGAACATATTGATTTTCGCACTGCTCTAGTCCTATACACTGCAGAAAGCACATAACAATGGAATCTTGCACAAGCAGATACATATAGTATCATGATTTATCCTCTTTGTGTACAATTTCAGGTGAAATTAATCAATTCAATAATACCGTAATGAACCTCGTGTGGGTGTTGCAAATCTTTCTTCCCACATGGAAATGTACAAACTGAAGCACAAGCACAAACTGTCCAGCTAGGAAATCTTATTCACCTATTAGCTTTTAAGAATGATAGTAAGCACAAACTTACTCTTATTTGGCTATATGACTCTTTTATTTTGTTGAGCATTAGCATATCTATAGGTTTGTTCACTGGATCAGTTTGAAAGTTCGGCCATGTGCGATGACGACGTTGAACCCAAAGCAGGCATCTAGAAATGTCCTACAAAAGAACGAAATTGGCAAAGGCTGTACTTGATGAGTTAATTAAAAGGAAGTGCAGTACATAATGAAACAATGATATACAGCACAAAATTGAGTGACGTTCAACAGCCATAAAAGCAACCAATGCAGTTGTAGAAAGTAAAAGAGAGATAGGAGCCCCAAGGGAGATCCTCTGTAAATTCATAACTGACAAAGCAACCCCAAACCCTAGCCCTTTTGGCTGCCGCCCCAGCCCCTGTGCGCCCTAGCCCTGCTGCTCTGCATGCCCTCCCTGCACCCTGCATGGCCTGCCGCACGGCTGCTGGTACAGCTGTTGCTAGTCCTTCAGCCGAGAGAGAGAGAGAAGAAAAGGATGACATCATGTGCATCCAGGTGCTGCATGTTGCTGCTGATGATGTGTGCGCTGCCAAGGCAACAGGGAAGCAAGCAAGAAGGAAGAAGGAAGAAGGAAGAAAGAAGAAGGAAAGAGAAGGGATGAAAAGAAGGAAAAAAACCTAGGGTTTTGCGATCCATCTCCGACTTTCGTCTAATTTCGTAGGTAGATTGATGTTTATTCAAGGTTTAGAGTAGATTGATCGCGGGAATCAGGTGTTTGGTGATGCCCTAGTTCAATTAGTTGGACTGCAGAACCTTGTGGGAGATTTTTGGGATATCTCTGTCCAGATTCATGACTTTGCCATGTTAGAAAAGCTGTACATAATTTTCTAAGCTTTCCAGAGAGTCCAAGATCATTAAATTTGGATAAGCGATTGAAAAGTTATGGTCTCAGGAATACTGCTGTCCATATTTCCGTCACCGTTATCAGCAGTCGTGAAGATTGCTTTATTACGTTATATGGTAAAAATAAATTGTGGTCATAACTATGTTTATCTAGATAATTCTGTAGCTTTCAGAAGTGGTATAGTTTATTATTTTCCAAGTTGTAGAAAAATAGTTATAAAATTGTGAAGTCAACTGTTCTGTAAAGTTCCAGAATAACCTTCGGAGTTGAAAATAGGGGACTAGATGGCAAAATCAGAGGATTTGCATAACTAAGAAATTGTAGTAAATTTTGTTTAGATTCCAGAAAATATAGAATTTTCTATATTTGGAGTCCAGAAGTAAAAGTTATGGACGTTTAATCATTGGTACAACGGGTATGTTGTCCGGTGAAAGTGGGTTAGTTGTGTCGGGTTTACGCATAGGAGCAAAATTGAGTTGATTGATGTTTGTATACTGTTGTGGCATGTTTCGAGATGTATTATTGATTGATGTCCAGGGAGTGTTGCTTCAAGTTCGGTGCCGCCTTAGTATCGTTTGGATTCTTGTGGCTAAAAGGCAAGTGCATGGTAGAGCAGTAGACATCGGTTTGTCGGCTATTGTCTTTACAATTGAATTGATATAGTATTCATTTATATTTATTTATGCTTATTTAAATACCATGATATAATGATGACGATGATTTAATAAGGTTAAGACATTCTATTGATGACATGATATGTTGCTAACATGATATGGTAATGACATGGTAATAATAATGATGGATTATGTTAATGAATAATGAAAAGATGTTACGTCATTTACATTCATCGTGACAGAAGTTGCACAAGCCAGGTTGGTGAGAAAACCATGTAACTATTACAGTGAAGTCGGTGAGCAATGTTACATGATTAGTCCGGAGTGCTCTAGATAAAATCCTACAGATGTAGGGACCCTGTCCTAACGAAGATGGAGGGAGAGTGGTCTATCGATGGGTGAACACTCCGCTATACCGGTATCAATTGATTGTGATGCATATGAGCACGAGCATGATTGAGCATTGCATGCATGAGAAATTAATTGTGTTAATTAACTACATGAGGTATGATATGATTAATTGAGGAGGAGCATGACAATGACAACGATTAAATTGAAAGATAAGTTGTTTGTTTATTATTTTATTATGTACTTATTGAGTCGTTGACTCACTCTTACTTTGTTGTTGTTTTTAGGTGATTGTTGATGGCGACATGCATGGGATGGAGTAGCACATGTGCATCACATGCAATTATCACACAAACATTATTTATCTTAGATATTTTATCTAAATCTAGTGACATAATTATTTCCTTTAGGATTTATTATATGACTTGGTTACTATTTAGTTTAAATAATTGGGATTTTGATTGATTTAATATTAGTCTAATCATTATTGCTCGTTGTCATCCTATGTACCAGGAGCATGGTTCTGGTGTTTCTCAAGCGTGTGACCTGAGCATTCTTGGTGCGTGTAATCAAGCTGTGAAAGTTAATCCTTTATGCATTCACATTATTTAGTTGTTGTTTTGTGACCCTTTATGGGGTTTTATTCTATGCATACATTGCTGGAATTATTATTAATTAAGGTTTAAATTAGTAGTTAGAATGGTTTAGGTGATATTCTGGGCTTAGCGTTGGGCCGGGGTGTTACATTAAGAATAGAAATTTTTAATTTTAAAATTAAGTATCAGACGGTTTTTGTCCAATTTGACCGGTTTTGGGACGTCTTCCAAATTCAGCTCAAATTTTGAATTCACATGTTCTGGTGGCTTTTTAGTGGTTACCACAGTAACCGGCGAAAAACTGGAACCAGCCATGGAACTATTTTAGGGCCAGTTTTGGTTTCCCAAACCCTGCTTAACAGCGTAGTAAATATCTAAAATACTAGACGCTTTAGTCAGAGTGTTCATGCATATTATTGTAGAATGACATGATATTATATGTTCCATTAAACTATCATGCTATTCACTAGATAGAAACTGCACAAATTCATAACTTTTTGAAATAAATACAAATACTAGTTATAAGAAAGTTCAAACAACAAGGAGGTATAATGGCACTTGTCGAAAGCATCATTGGATGACACCAAGTAAGAAATAACTAGGTCAATAAGAAAATGCATGCAAAACCAAATTGAAAGAAAAAAAAACGCCACAGTGAAACAAATGTAAACAGTTTCAACATAAAACAGACTAACCAACATATAAAACAAACAAAACAAGAGGCACCCATTTGGCATCGGGGCAATTTGCTCAGTAAGACTACACAAATACCACGAGTTGAAAAATAGCATCGATGTGTCAGTGACATGTAGCCCCACGGACCACCTGTCATCCTCACATTGGATGTTATTTTGTAATTTATACATCATTGCAATATTACGAAGCAAATTTTCCCATTTGGCATCTAGTCATCTACATCTCAAACCGTGAATGTAAATGTCCTTCACATATCCTTAAAATTTAAGAAGTTAAATAATTTGTTTCCTACGGCAAAATATTGATCAAATTGAAATAATTATAAATATAACTTCTTTCTAGTATGCTAGTAGTACATTAAGCTACACTTTGTGTAGCAAAAAGTAATTCATTTTCCTGGGGTTTTCTATAGGAACCCCGCCTGTTGACTTAATGATATATAAAATTATGGTGCAATGCCATTGTCACGCAACTGTGGTGCGAGGTCATTGTTGTGTTGATTGTGGTGCGATGCCACTGTTATAAAATTTGGTGCTGTGGCAGAGATTGTCATTGGCTTGGGTGAACAAAATGATTTATGCTTAGGCGAGTGATTGTGCAGTAAAAGGGTGCAGGAAGCACATTGTTTTGGATGAGGTAGACTCGCCTGAGTAATCACTAAGAACTTAATCTTGTGTGCTATTGATCTGGGCCTTATCGTACAACCACATATCTAGTATGGGATGGACCTAGCTAATTAATTAGCAATATCTTGATTTTAGTTCTGTTTTTAGAAGCGTGAATTCTGCGAGGGATATTCACAATAGCGCAAGAGGGGGCCTCTAAATGGGTGCAAGGTCCATTCGGTGGTGAAACCTTAGCAGGCAGAACTGGATTAAGATAGAGCTTTGTAAAGGCTTTGTGATAATCACTCAACCGCACGCCTTCGGAAGTGTGTTATAGCCGACATATTAAGTTGATTATCTCTTATAGGTAAAGTTGTACAACCTCTGCAGAGTGTTAAAAACTGTTTGAACAGCCGTGTCTCCGGTTATGAACAGTGCCTAGGGATTTCACATGGGATATAGAGTTTTTCATAAAACTTTGGATGGTGGTTTGGTTGGGAAGTGAGCAGGAGGTTCACTGGTTGTTTTAAAGCAATTGCCTATTTATTTATTATTATTTTCAACTATGTTTTTTAATCTATTTACTGTCAATATCATTTTCTGCAAAATAATCATACATCTATTCCTTGTTCAAGCCTTGCATGAATATTAATTGCATATTATTCCCTACGACTTGCTGAGTACTTTATGTACTCACGGTTTTATGTCATTGTTGATCAGTTGCTGAGGAAGAATCCGGGAATCTAGGATTCTACGAGGAGTATTTTAAAAACTATGCGAGCTGAGGAAGAATGCGGGAATCTAGAATCCTACGAGGAGTATTTTAAAAACTATGCGAACTAGGATGCTTCCCACTCGTTTGCCTGTGGACATGTCGGATGGCCACCACAAGTTATCTTATTTTCGCTGCAAGAGTTCTATTGGTATTTTAACCCCTGCGTGGCAAACAATGTAAACTTTGACCATAAGGTCCGCTGCCA
The DNA here is from genome assembly GCA_036346405.1 of Phyllostachys edulis. NCBI lineage: Eukaryota > Viridiplantae > Streptophyta > Magnoliopsida > Poales > Poaceae > Phyllostachys > Phyllostachys edulis. The sequence continues at coordinate 9,521,183 of CM070552.1, forward strand.
ATATTTAATAATAATTTGCTTATTTCTTAGTTGTTTCGTTGTATGGATATGATTTACATCGATGTTGTCACTATGTAAGCTAGCTACTGATGATGGGACTAGTTCAGAATACATAGAGGGTCCAGATTTGCAGGTTCAGGTCCGGACACCAAAGTAACAGCACACTTTCAACTGAGGGAACTATCCAGAAGGAATAGATTGTTAGAAAAACTAAAAGTGGAAACAGGAAGTATCAATTTGCTCATATTTATAGGGCAATGTACATCACGAACAGGATGATGAAACTAACTGGTGCATATGTTTCTATTGTGAAAAAAGTGGCATGACACAATGTTCGTTCACTAGTCACATCAGATCAAACCTAAGGAAGATCCCATTTTTCCAAACACACAAACAGGACTGGATGTATGAAAGTAGATTATAGCATGACAAATACAGATAGAATGACCATGAACAGCAGATTCTCTAAAGCAATGACAAAATACGGATAGAATGGTCATGAACAACAGATTCTTCATAGTAACGGAAATAGGTTGTGTAGGTCAAAGCAAATAATTCAGAATAGGTTGTGTAGGTCAAAGCAAATAATTCAGAACATACATCTCCACCATATGGAAGTGCCAAAGCTGTGTGGGGCAAAGCTACTCCATCCTGCAGACATTCAGAGAAGATGATATCTAAGTAGTGTTTTCTAGGAAACTAAAGAAACGCCCCTGGCATTCAGAATATGACCCACATTTCTCAGTGGTTATTGAAAGAACTACAAAATAATAGAATTATTACCTCAACACAAACTACTTGTGTAACTTGAGCACCAATGTTGACCACACAAGCTGTCGACAGACCATTTCCAAATGCTGCAGCTAGAGCTTCCTAATAAAACATACACATATAGTAAATAAGGATGTTCAATACTTCAATGTTTGTCAATGTTTCAATTTGTGAATCATCAAATACAAAGCTTCGTCATGTCTGTACAAGTGTATATCTTGCAAGCAGATACTTTCCTAACACAACTGAAGGTATCAATTTGTAGGTTCTCATGAGAATCATTACGTTAAACTTAATTGTTAAATAGTACACTACTAAGAAAAACTAAAAAGTGGAAACCGGCAACCAGCCCCAAAATAACACAAGGTATAGTAGGTTTAAATCAATAAAATAAAATAAAACCCTGCTTTTGGGTGCAAATTTCTGTAATTAATAATGGCCCACTAGCACGAAAGGTTCATCGGTACCTGATTTTATGAGCTAACCAAATATGGGCTGGTGTTAATCCAGAACAGTTAGGACCAGCAAGCAGTGGCCAGCTGTTCTAGGCTAACAACAGCGCATTTGGAAGTAGACCATGGGCTTAGTTCCATTCTTTTGGGATTGGACAAAACTGGAAATCTTACAAAACAGTATAATTAATAACCGTACAGCACCTTCCTGTTAACATATATATCTTGGGTGTTAAAAAACTTCCACTGGCACAAATCGAAGAGTTCTACTTCATTGCAATTTGCAAACCTTAGTACCTCAGTTGTTTTTGAAGTTCTAAATAATCGATCTCTCCCTCACCAGCATATTTAGTTATTTAAAAAGACAAAAACAGGATATAAACATAGGCCCATGGGTAGAATTAGTTAATTACAGCTTTTGCACAAGGTGACTGCACCATGCTGATTCTATATAAGAACGCAATACATTCGTTGAATACAACCTTTTAGTAGTTAACCTAATACAATAATCTCAGTCTCAGAATTGACGAAATTATCCCAGCACCATTGAAGTACAGTTATCCAAATTATCAAAAGATATCCCATTTTCGAATGAACAATCCAATTGATTTGATTATCAATTGCAAATGAAAAAAAAAGATTTCTTGCATTCAGAATGTAAAAGGAAGTAAATGAACAATGCTAGATGATTGGAGGTAAAGACGAACCTGATGTACCACTGCTGTGCTAAACCCCAAATCGCAAAGTACAATAGACAGCATCTCCTTTATTTCTGACATGGATCAGATGAATTAACGTTTTTCACCAGAAAAAAATTAACACAACCTTCCTTATGCAACAGAACATACACAGTGCAATAGAAGATATTGAAAAAGGTAAAGCAAACGGTGGATAAGAAACATTTGTCAACTACGTGTTTAATATTGTCCTGATTATGAATTGATCAATTCAAGGCTACTGCACTAAATGGATAATGGATACATCAATTGTCATGTGGGGACGCTACTACCAGCGCCGCCGCCGGCAGGGGCAACCTCCACCGGCGCATGCCAGCACTCCATCCAATTCGGTATCAACCGAATAATCTATCTCTTCGTTTCTTATATCTTAAAGATATCTTGTTTAAGTTAACGATTAGCTATTTGAATTAGAGATTAGCTATTTGAATTAGAGATAAGATTAGAGAGTGAATGTTAGGGGCGGCTACTTAATAGCCAGCCAAAACTATGATTGAGGGAAGCAAGAAAATACCAGAGTTTACTCCATCTATCCCACGCCCCGTGCTTTGGCGTTGCCGACATCACGGCTCTGCCGAAGCGCAGGCGTGCAGTTCCTTGTCCACTTCCCTCGCACTCTTATTTCTTGCACTCATTCTTGTCGACAAATTCAGGTCGTGACATCAATGCACAACATAGTATGAGGAATCGGCCCAAAGTACTCATGGGCTCATGGCCAGCACCCAGCAAAGGTTGCAGCATTGCTCTAACATCCCAATTTTTGGCTTTCAAAAATCTCTTTTGAGTAGTTTTGCCCTTTGGAAAATTTCACCAATTTTATTTGGAATTAAAAAGCTTAATTTGGAATTTGAGAGGACAAGAATGATTTAATATGAATAATTAAAACATCAATTAGTTCCAAAACTATTTTATTTGGGTTCCTTGTGTTTGGAAATATTTTACATATTTTTCTGGAATTTTTCCAAATTCATTTGCTATTTTTTCTTTGCCTTTTCTATTTTCTGGTATTTTCTAAAAAGGAAAACTAATTTAAAAGCGGGAAGGCTTTTGGGCCGATACCCAATCCCTGGCCCATTCCTATTCCTTTCTCTCCCCGGTCCGCTTCCGTCGCCATAGACTATCTCCCTCTCTCCCACTTGTCCACGCCAAGACCGCTGCCTGCCTACTTTGTCTTTGAGTTCAGCCTTGAACTTCGACGCGAACTCACCCAGCTACTGCCGCGTGTAGGGCCCATACTTTCTTATTCTTTGTTCCCAGTCTCATCCGGCTCGGACTCCGCCACCGCCTCTGTTTTCTTGGCGTGCGCGCCAAGGACTCCCCCTGCTGCCCCGCGCTATAAAAGGGGATGCCATCCTCAGCTTCCGCATCAACCGCACCCGCCACCACCCGAAACCCTAGCCCTAGCCGTCCCGGAGATCGATATAGCGCCGCCCTCTCCGGTGGGCCTTCGGCCTCCGCGTCGCCACCGTCAGCATTGCTTCACTCCCCTATACCTCGCCGTTCTCTCAGTGTCACCCATAGTCCACCGGAGCATCATCGCGCCGCAAGCCCGATCTTCGCCTCCACCTCTTCCTTGCCGCCAATCGCCTCCGACAACCATTGAGTCTTGCGCACCACCTGGTCGCATCGCCTCGTCGCCAGGAACGCGATGCGTGTCCAAGACCTCGCCGAAGCACTCCACCGTCGTCTTGCCGCCAACCCGAACCACCGTCGTCGCCCTCACCACTGTTGACCCCCTTGTCGACCTCCACCATCGCATCCGAGCCGACAGATGAGATTGTCGTTGGTCGAGCATGCCAGAGATGCCCTCCGTTCACCGTCTAGCCGTCGTTGCCACCGATCCCGTCGACGTGGCATCCCATGTGGCCGCCACCTCACCTCCACCTAGCGCTACGCCAACGCTAGCTAGCGCCGCGTCAACCCCGCCGTTGTCACCGCCTCCGTCCCACATGTCCGCCACTTGTCACCTAGTCATCGCCACGTGTGCATCAGCCGTCACCTTGTCCGCCACCGCACCTAACCCTAGATCTAAACCCTAGGTGGACCTAGTCTAGCGTGAGCCATGCCTATGATGTATGGACCCCATGTTAGTGCACTATTCCGTGAACCCGTGAGCCCACACAGACTCGGTCTATAGATCGTGGGTCCCACCTGTCAGTCTGTAATCTTATTTTCAGGAATTTATTTAATTTCCGAAAAAAAAATTCCAATAGGTCCCACTTGTCAGTTTCCTCCTTTTTCTTTTTCCCCGGATTTCTCAGTCGATCAACTTCCAAGAGCTCGTTTTTCCTCATACGAACTCCGATTGAACCCGTTCAAGTTTCTAAATTCATCTAAAATCAATTTCTACCTTCCAGTATTTTTATTATAATTTTTGGAGTTTGTTTTCTCTCTGTTTGGTATTTATTTGTGTAACTTCTCTCCCATTTCGTTAGACGTCGATGCTTCGGGAGCGTTTGAGGAAGGGGGATTTGCTCAAGATCAAGGCTAAGGTCAAGAGCAAGAGTTGTACCAAGGAAAGTTGTGTTTTTATCATGTTGCACCCAGTTTTACAAAACTATTTTGTTTCAAACTATTATACGCTAATTCATTTATCAAATGCTTTGCTTATTTTGGTATTAGTTATACAACCCACTTACCTATGTCACCCTTGTGAATTGTATTACCATGATCATTTGTCATCTTAGCATGGTTAAACTACTAGTTGGTATTATCATAGCACCAACGTGGGTTGGTTAGACACGATTAATATGCTTAGTCTTGTAACAGGTCATTGATATCATTTTAAATTATTAAACTTATACTTGACTAAGTGATTATGGAATGTCTTTGTGAAAAGTTGTGTGCGGTATGTTGTCACCTATTGATAGCATGTGTTGCACCTAATCAACAGGGTGGGAAAAAGATTTAGACTGAGGCGAGTGGAAAGGATTGTGATATGGTGGGTTGTGTGCTTGGGAAATGTGAATTATGATGAATTAGTGTAGCTTGGCAGTCTCGCCTTGGTCAATTAAGAAGTTAACTTTGTGTGTCATTGAACTAAACTATATCGTACTACCACAAGCCTGGTATGGGGCAAGCCTAGCCTAGTAAGTTACGGAGTCTCAACTTTGGTCATCTTAGGTAGTAGGTTACGCTCAATGCCTGGGTGGTGTTGACTCTTTCCTAGTGATTGGTCACATCTATGAGCGGTTCACCGTCTCTAAGTCCAACGGTGTGTGAGGTTTGGTGCCCGCAGTATGCACATCGGGAGGGGCAATTGTCGAGATAAAGTTTTTGAAAGGTTTTGTTATGATTGGTATTGGCCGCACTAATTATATCTTGTGGATAAAGTTATACAACCTCTGCAGAGTGTTAATAATATATTCGAATAGTCGCGTCCTCAGTTATAGACATGCTCGGTGATTTACCCAAAGGGTAGATTTTATAAAAACAATGTGGAAGGGAATCTATGTGAAAGAATTGGATTAAGCTTTGTGAACTTTATGAAAACTCTTGTTTACTTATTATTACTGTTGTTTTAACTTACGCTTGCAATCTATTATTCATATTCAATTGTAACTGTTGCTTTTCGCAAAACAACCATAGAAGTCATTTCCTTTGGAGTAAGTCATCATCTATAAATTGCATTTTGTGATACAACTTGCTGAGTATTATATGTGCTCACTTTTGCTATAATCATAATTCAGAGGAAGGATTGGAGGAGTCAACTTGTGCTTTGGAGGAGGTGTTCTTCAATGAGGTTGATGGTTAGGTCTTATTCTCAGTCGGTTGCCTATGGCAAGTGATGGGTTCCACTGAAGTTTATTTCCGTTCTGCTGCTGCTATTTATCTTTATTGCCTAAGCCTTGCGTGGCTGAATAAATGTAAACTCGACTATAAGGTCAAAACCCTTATTTACTTACCAAATCTAGTCATTTATTCCTTTTAATCGCTTGTATGGGTTTATGTTAATCAATGTTGCCACTGTGTACACTAGCGTGATCCTGAACTAATGCAGTATACACAGTGGATCTGGATTTTGCATATTCGGGTCCCGACAATTGCAGACCAACCCAGGGATAGTACAAAATGTACCATCACAACATGAATACATGAGGTGCCACTGGACAAACATCGTGTCCACAAATATCACAAGGCCCAAATAATTGAGCTTGTTAAAAACTACAACCATATAGTTTCTAGACAATGTAGTTAATAAGAATCTATTAGGGAACTACAGGTCTAAATTTCAAGACCTTTTACTAAGAAATTGCATTCTGCGTAGCATTTTACATTCATGTCGAATGAACAGATTTCAAATTGGTAAGAGTTAAAACAGATAGAACCAAATGGTGAAATTGTAGCTTAATCAATACAAACGAAACACGCCACATACACCAAATCAGATGTTGTAAAATCATGATTTCCAAATATACAAGGCGTTTGCATTTTTCTCCCTCCATATGTTGTTTGTTTTATTTTCTAAAATTATCCTGTAATCTAGATTTCTAGCAAAGCAACTCACGGTGCACTGACATCACAGATCACACAAGTGTTATGATCCTTCGATCATAGGGGTAAACATCACCGGGAGGATAGTCGGGTGGCGTCGGCTGCTAGGGGAGAGGGAAAACTATAGATTGAGGAGACGAAGGGGGTTGGGACTTAGACTATTGTATTCTCATTGCTTAATGTCAACGATTACAATATGCCTCCTTATATAGAGGGCTCTTCTAACAATTATGGATAAAATCAATCTAAATGATGACATTCCTAACTAATAGATGACCTTCCTAACTAATAGATAACATTTTCAATTACCTAATCCATATTCAAGGAAACTAATCAACTAATTAAGGAAATAGATATTCTTATTGAAGAAGGTAATCTCTCCACAATCCCAATGATACAGTACTCGGGTACTGTTCACGTATATTATCGGTACTGTTCGCACTGCATCGCTTCACGCGCAGCCTCCTAGTGGGTTGTGGCTCCCCTGGGCCCATGCCCATGACAACAAGGTAATATTTACAATGGTTCGTACTAAGGACAAACTTAAAAGACAAAGACAAACCCAAGAAAGTGATCTATTCTGAGAGCAAATAAAATAAAAGTTTGTATCTTTGACATGGGAAGTTTGTACCAAGACGTGCTTAATAAATAACACATGAGATCACCCTTGCACCTTCTAATATCTTACTACCTCCGTTCTCAAATAGATGACATCCTAGAATGCATGCACTCAGCCTTTAAAACTTTGACCACTAATATACATAAAGTACTCAGATTTGTCACATGGAAATGACATTAGTGGATTTGCCATCAAAATTTCTTTCACATCATTATATATTTACTCCCTCCAGTCGCTTATAAGTAATGGTCAACGGTGGGTATTGGAGACCATGCTGATGTCCAAAATGACAAGTAAAAGAGAACAAGGTAGTATTACATGAAAGGAGAAATACCTCGGTTGTCAAATGTCTCCCCAAGAACAAGAATTGCAGAATATAGACTTCTGTCTCTTGGGTTGATATGCAACTTTTCTGTCAGTACCCAGTTCCAAATAGTGCGCAAATCTTCTAAAACCTGCAATGAAATATTTTAAAAAATAATGTAGCATTAAGATGCTATATAGAAAAAACTCCAGACATATGTTTGATGACCAGTTCAAAACAAGGACTTATCACTTAGCAATCCATTTTCCATCTCCATTCGGGGCCAAATACCATCAATTTCAACCAAAAAATAGCCATCCAGCTTAAATCCTTTTTTAAATGTAAATTTTCTAAAATTTGCAGGCCAGAGTTCAACTCATGTACCTAAAATTAGCCTTTCTTCACGGTTCATCATTTAGCAGCAAATACTTGCAATCAAGAAAAATCACAAAGGCAAAGAATAACATGTAATTTGGAATAATCTTCGTGCTGGACCCAAACTCCACAGTGACTAGCATAAATACTTCCTTTTTTAATTCCATCAAGCTACATTAGCATATAGTTTCATTACATAAACTCTACCCTATAAGATCACAAGGTTGTATACTTAAATACTACCTTATAGGCAGCATAAACTGCTCAATTTCTGTGTTATCAACCATGCAACAGTAAACATAGGAAGAACACGGAAGTAGAAACTGGAAACCAGAAAGCTAAGTCATAGTTCTAGTATATTCAGAATCTGTTGTCTTACATTCTTTTATCGAAATAAGGTGGGTTAAACTATGCCAGATGTACGGCTTGAGCTAGAAATGTCTTCATGGAGATTTGTATAGGATTGGCTGCTGGAACATTTGCTTTCAGAGAAATAGGCAAATTTTTCAACATGTTCCTGCTAATTGTTTCAGATGGAGAATTGTGTTAAAGCTTTCTTCAATAAATTTGAGTAAGCCTCTCCCCTACTGCTTTCCATCAACAAGGATTTGCAACCAAGCTCCTTTCTACCAAAAAAATTATAGCACAAATTCAATTCAAACATTTCCCCCATAATAAATGCTCTTGCAATAAATACCCTGTCCCATACCGATTATTTTGAAGCCAAAATATTACATACATGGATATACCCCTACTCAATAATTATAAAACTAACAATGAAAAGCCTCAGCAAATGAGCTGAAACTAAACTTAAGCATTTAAAAGGGCAGTGTTGTCAAGTACATACAAAGAGAAGCATTACTATAATTAACTGGTTTTTTTTAAGAAAAGGAACTTAGAATAATCTGGAGTCATACCTGATGTAACGAATAATTCTGAGAAATATTGAAATGGCCTCTCCTGACCGGGCGACTCAGACAGTATGACTTGGATGGAGGGATTTTCAAAGCATCCTCTCCAAATATCATTTCCTTATACTTGTTCTCTTCAGAGTTGGGCCCATTACGATCACCAGATGTGCTTTCCAAAGGATCTTCATCGGAATCCTTGTCTACTGACCTTTCTGGCCAATTTGAAGAATTCAGCAAAATATCATAAATTATCACAAAAATATAAGCTACTTCACTATGGTGTAAAACTGTTCTTAAAATCCACTCTTAACTCCACAAGGAGTTGAGCATAACTGAGTAACTGTGATTAGAGAAACAACCAGCATGCTAGAAAACTATCCCTGAAATTACTCCAACTATTCCATTAATATCTATGCTGTGCCCAACTCCTATAATCTAAAGCAGCTAGATAACACAGGACCATTAATGAAATCTCGTTGTGATATGAACATGCCAGATGTAATTTTTTTAAAAAAAAAACAGAAACAATGCAAATTTTGATTATATCTTTCAGGTTTTCAGCACAAGATTATAATAATTTCTGAATCGCAATGTCCACACATCACTATTGTTACTGCCAAAGTGCCAATCCGAACATATGTAGATCCCATAGAGGCATAGACCCATACCAAAGCAATATCTAACATAACAGGAGAGCTTAATTCCTCTAGAACTACAGAACAAGCTAGCTCCAGCAAAAAAACCAGTCATAATGTAACACCCCAGGGTCCAAAATTCGCAAAAGCCCCAACTCCACCTGGGACAGGCCACACAGATACATAACAACTAGCTTGGGCTTTTTGACTTTGCTTCACCCAAATGGTTTAACCTGGAGTTGCTAGATTTGGTTCCCCTTTTGTAATTTGTATATATGCTGTCCAAACTCATGTAAACTTCCAATGTGAGACTAAACCAACCACAACCATACATATGGGTCACTTGGGCCACCATTACTTGGGCACGGGTGTTACACATAAGTCATAACAAACAAATTACAATGTTCAAGAAAATAAACCATATCAAATAACATTGCTGTACAACTTCCAAAAAAGTCAAGCATATCTACAGAGGCAGTAACGTACTTACAAGTATACACTTCAAATTCTGTTAACAATAAACAACTATGAAATGGGAATAAATAAATAAATAACTCCACTGAAAGAAGAAGCAAAATGATCAGAAAGTACCAATTGGCGTGGATAATTTAATACTTTTGTCCATCACATCTGTCCAAGTGAATTTACTATCATCTCTGCTTTGCTGTGAAGAAAAACCATCAACACGTCCCATCTGAAGAGGTCAATGTGAGCACATCAACACATAGAAACTATGTTGTGACCTTTCTTAAACAAAAGAAAATTGATGTCCAACATTGATGCCAAATTATCTAATATATCTATATTGCAAACATCAAATAGGCTTAGCTATTTGAAGTTGTATCCAAAGATTGGAAAAATAACAGTTATTTTCATACTTAGAGAGAGAATTTGAAAAGAAATTCTATAAATTTCGAAGAGCCAGACTTGGGAGAACTAATGGGTTCATTTTAGGACATTTTAGAATCTTCACATGTAAATGCATGTCATATAATTACTGTACAGCATTCCAATATTCCCTTCAACACTTCCTCTCAAGAACATTAGATTTTTGACAATCTCTCTCATATTTTTTATGGATATTGGACAGCTAGAAGGATCTATTTGAAAAAATGTTAGGTTTACCATATAAACTAGCTTGTTGAGCTTATAATATATAAGCGCAATACACTAGCTTATTGTTTAAGCCCTGAATCCTACCTAGGTAAAGTCAGCTTACAAGCAACTATGACCTTATAAATGCCCCATAAGCCATAAGCTTATTTCCCTGGGGAAGTGGCATTGAGCTTATCAAATAATCCCTAGAATAAGCTATCTGCTATCCTTTTGTTCCTGGCTTCAGCTTACTAGGATTAACATCTCAAGCTATAGGGCAAATAAGTCCCAAATCCCTTCCTTCCACCGCCTGTATATCTTTGAGGGAACTGGATCGTTATCATGATGCAGAGTATTGTAGTTGAGCATGGATGGGAATGATGTGGACGGAAAAATTCTCACATCAGTGAAATAATCGTAAGTAGCAACGACCCATCTCACATCAGCTTCAACAATGTTTCATCATGTTGAAGTTCCAATATCAAGATCATAAAGTTCCAATGCTTCTTATAGTCTACATAACTAGAGACACCAAAAGGAGGTGAGAACAAAAGCTAAGCATCAGTGACATAACAACTCCACTCCATGATAAGTTTTTTTCATTCTATACAATAGCAAAAGAATTTGGGTCTGATATTAACACGGAACTCCACATGTCCAAATTAAAAAATGTGCAAATTTAGTGGGGTGGAGCGTATGGCTACTATATCCTCAGTAAATTGCTCTAAGTGGCTAGTTCCCCTTTCACTGCCAAGATACAACCTTGCAACCAGATAAGACAGACCAAGCAACTGCTCGAGAAGCGTAATAATAACTATTCATAGGCAATCAGCAAGTCAGAAAAGACAAATGAATTCCCCAAACACTAGAGTAGTTGGTTGTCACTAAAGAATTCCAAGGAGACGAACCCTACCTCTGGGTGTTACTTACTCCCAAGTAATATAACAAAATAAAAAATTAATATCCTACCACTTTATAATCAGGTATGCAAAGCACCAGACACTTAAGATTGTACATAGTACCTTAGGAGGTAAGGGCTGGTTTGTTATAGGAATTTCTTCATCCAAAAATGGGATTTTGAGGAGTGCTGCAATCTGCAAGAGTAGCAACTCATTAGTTCCCATGACAAACATAATCCAAAAGGAAATGATGAAAAGTGTTTTTTACAATATCATATGCCCTCTCCCGCTCTGCATTCTGCGATGAAGTAGCATGGCAGTTGAGCATCTGCAAACAAAAATAACTCTCATTTATTAAAGATACATTGAAATTACAATGCAACAAACACTAGGGGAGAACCTCCCCTGTATTTGCATCACCTGATCTCGCACCGACAGCCTTGGTGCATCAGTCTGCTGCTGGGTGACGTGCCGGGCAATGCAGTGTGGTATATTGAATGGCACATCCTGACTAGCAAACCCCATGCGCACATTTGCAGATCCTACAAAAGATGGGTACTTGATCAACCGACGACCATGAATTAGCAAAAAAAATTCATCCAGTTAAGAAGAGCAAATTGTCGTTGCATACAGACAAGACAACAGTATCCTAAAATTTTAACTTTATGGTTGCACTACGTACAATCCGTTCAACAATTTAACCATTCAAACAGTCCACATTCACTCGAACTACACAAATTGTTTCCCAAAATTGACCGGAGAAGGTGTGAATCGCCAAAATAAATTGGCGAAGAAAAAGAAAAACAGAAAGCGGCAAAAGGGTACATCGAGAAGACGCGTGATTAATTAACGTCAGGGCTAGGGTTTCCACCGGGGCGCACCTGGGTTGATGACGACGAGGTTGGAGCCGCGCTCGGCCATGAGCTGCGACGGCACCACCGTCTTGAGGTAATCCTGAGCGACGCGAAGCCGGCGGCGGCACAGAAACAAGCATGAGCAACCACTTGCTAGGGTTTCTCGGGGGTTTATGGGACAAGTCGAACTCGCAGGATTTGGCCGCTCCGGAGAAGGGAAAAGGGGGAGAGGAGTTGGTAGAGCTTACCATTTAGTCGCCGGCAACGGGTCGAGGCCGGCGGCGTCACGCGCGGCGGAACGGGTCGCCGTAGTTGAAGGCGGAGGCTTTCGGCTGCACTCGCGTAGCAGCAGGTTTGGGTACTTGGGGATGGATTCGTGTGCTCCCTTTTGCCGTCCGATCGAGATCCAGCGTCTATCTTGGAATCCAACAAATGACTACTCGCACAGCTGTCTGCTCGATGCGGGGGATTCATGTTCTGATATTCAAGCTCAAAACATCCGTGCGTCGATGATGTATTCAAACCTCGGAACATAATCGCTTAGGTTTCCATTTAGAACGCGGGAATTTTTTTTCCAAATCTTATGGAAATTAAATTGTTTTCTATAAAATTTCTGTAAAATTACTGCATCCCAAACAGGTTTAACAATTCTAAAATTAACATAACATGTATTCGAGCCTAGGACACTCAAGATTTCTAAAATTAACATGTATTCCTGCCTTGGAGCATGGTCATTGAACCTTCATGAAATTAACATGTACAAAGTCGTTTCTAAAATTAACATAAGAACACGTAATCAAGCCTGGTAACATAGTCATTGAACGAACCTTTCTGAAATTATAGTGTACAAATTTGTTCGAGCAGTTGCATGTAGAACAAAAAGTAGCCTGCTGGATTATTTTCACAAATGGGAATTTTTTGCGGATACGGCATGTTTTGATATCGTATTTGCGGATTTGACAACGCAGCGCACGTATTTGCGAGAAAATGGTAACGCTTTGGCGCCACGGTGGTCGTCTTGCCGCCGCCGCCTATGACGCATGGCCCCGGCAGGGTGGCCAAGCACCAGCCATCGTTCGCCATGACAGCGTGGCATGCCACCGAGCAATCATTGACCCACGTCAACCCGGCGCAAGGTGGCCATGCGCCCGACCCCTTAGGCGCATGGCCACCATGCGTTGGCCATTAGGGGGTATTAGGGGGTTAATTAGGGGTTTAATTAGGGGGTTAGGGTTAATAGGTTAGTTAGGTTTTTTTAGGATGAAATTTGTAGGAATTTTAAAATATAGCAAATGAGTCCAAAAAATTATGAAATTTTTTGTGGAGTCTCTCAAAACTGTGTAATTGCTTGTGTAAATTTTCTATAATTTCATTCGCTCAGAATTGTTATTGCTATTTCGTATAAGTGTCATGTTCGCATGAATCAATAAATGTAGAAAATGAGCTCAAAAAATTATGAATTTTATTTTGAAGGGTCCTCACGCAGTGGACTTGGTTGTGTAATGTTTCGGCAATTTTATATGTGTTCTGGTATTGTCTCAAAAATTGATGATTTAGGTCGCGAAAATTTCGATTTTAGGTTTCAAAAATTAGGGTTTCATGATTTCATGTGACTTGGAATGTAGAAAAAAAAGCTACATTGCAACTCCATTGAAGATGTTGATATACAATATGGCACTAGAGTACACACGTAATAACCAAAATACGCGTACAAATATAGCAAAACAAAATATGAATACAAATATACCCAAACATAATCGCATAACATAGGATATACCAAAGTCTAGATAAGCTTGTGCATGAACCGGGGTGAAGGGGGAGGGGTATTATCACATGTAACTCGATCAAATAGGATACTCTTTGTTTATTTATCGGTTTAGTGTGGATGATGTTCTTTAATACTGTATTGTATGACAGACTAGATAAGGTTGTACATGAACCAACTAAGGGAAATACCTGGCATGCAGATCATATAACGATGTACCGTAACCTACGACTCGTGTGTGTTTCGAAGGCTACGGTACATCGTTATATGATCTGCACGTCACGCATTTCCCTCAGTTGGTTCATGCACAATCTTATGTAGCCTGTGGTACAATACAGATCATCCACGGTAAACTGATAATTTGACAAAGAGTTTCATATTTAACGATGTGTGCAACTAGTCTCCGCGGTGCCATAGCGAGTGCCCCTTGTCTCGGGGCTGCCCATGGTGGCGGTGAGTGTAGAAGTTGTCCATGTCCAGCGATATCATAATGTAAGTGAATGGTACAGTAAGAAATGTAACAAGGATGCAAATTGTATATAACTCACATCTTCGATACGGAGTGCGCCCGGTCGAAACGCAAATGAGATGAGCGAAGAGCGAGTGCCAGAGTTCGGTATTTATAGCCGAGCGGAGGAGGAGTCGCGGTGTTGGCGTCGAGAATTTCGTAAGCGTTGCCACCGGAATTTCTGGACGAGGCGACAGATGTGCGGAGGAGAGAGGAGGGACGGTGGGAAAGATGGCGACCTAAATCATCAATTTTTGACATCTCCAATGGAGTTGCAATGTAGCTTTTTTTTCTACATTCCAAGTCACATGAAATCATAAAACCATAATTTCCGAAACCTAAAATCGAAATTTTCGTGACCTAAATCATCAATTTTCGAGACAATACCAAAACACATATAAAATTGCCGAAATATTACACAATCAAGTCCGCTGCGTGAGGACCCTTCAAAATAAAATTCATAATTTTTTGAGCTCATTTTCTACATTTATTAATTCATGCGAACATGACACTTATACGAAATAGCGATAACAATTCTGAGTGAATAAAATTATGAAAAATTTACACAAGCAATTACACGGTGTTGAGAGTCTCCACAAAAAATTTCATAATTTTTGGACTCATTTGCTATATTTTAAAATTCCTACAAATTTCATCCTAAAAATAAAAAAAAAACCTAACTAACCTATTAACCCTAACCCCCTAATTAAATCCCTAATTAACCCCCTAATACCCTATCGGTTAACGATGGTGGCCATGCGCCTGGCGCATGGCCACTACACGCCGAGGTCGACGTGGTCATGCGGTGTGTGGCCGCGGTGCTCAATGGCGCCACAGCGTCATGTGGCTGGCGCAAGGCCTCTACTCATTGAGGGCCACGCATCATGGCGCAAGGGCGGCCAAGACGCCACCGCCGGCGCCATATCTTGCCCGTTTTCGCAAATCGTCGCGCTGCGTTGTCAAATCCGCAAATACGATATCAAAACATGTCGTATCCGCCAAAAATTCCACAAATGGAGGCAAAGATGACTCCTTGAACTCCTGTGCAGGTGCCTTATCATTGCTAGGCGAGGTGAAGCCCCATGGCGCAGTGCAACTAGACACCTAGCGGATGCATTATTTTTGCTAGGTGAGGTGAGTAGGGTGCAATTGGAGCGGATACGGTCGGATATCGTTTATTTTATATCATATTTTGTTTTTTCTTGGAAACAGAGTCGAACACGGATAGTGTTGAATACCCATTTCTCCATCCCGTATTTGCTCCGCGAGCCTTCGGGCGGTCAGACAGATATTATCCACTTCTTTTGCACCCCTACACAGGACATTAGACAGCAGAGGTGCGATCAAAGAGAACACAAAGAGACTAATCGTTGAGATGTTGAAGGAAAAACACTCAGTATCCCCTACCAACTTAGATGTAGCAACCCACCTATCTATTATCATATTCCAAAGTGAAGTCACAACAAACTTTCCCCATACCACCTGATATACAGATACACACGGACGGATATCGCTCATCCCGTATCTTATTCCGTATTTTTTTCCTCGGAGTCGGAGTCGAACATGGATAGTGCCGGATAACCATTTATCTCTTCCGTACTGGCTCCACAAGCTTTCAGTCGGTTGGTCGGTCGGGAATTATCTGCTCCGTTTACACCCTAGAGGTGAGGCCCGATGGCTACCAAAGCAATTGAAAACCTAGTCATTGTAACGCCCCCAAAATTGGGACCATTAAATGTTTCACAACCACCCAGGATATGCGGTTGTGAAGTAGTAGCATTTCAAGCAAGCTTCCAATTACAACAAAAAACGGACTTTTACTACATAAAGTTAAAGCTTGACAGCCAGTTTTAAAACTGACATAGGCATTCAAGCCCAAAATTTATATATTACAAGACAAAAGGACTTCCAAACCATAGGCACACTTGAGCATGGTCGAGACCTAATAACAGTAATCACTACCATCCGAACGTCCACCAAAATCTTCCTCATAAAGATCCTCAACATTTTCCCAAATTTCCTCTATAGATGATATTACAAGAATAAGTACACAACCGTACTCAGCAAGCCACATGGAAAAGCTAATTAATTACATGCTAGGAGTTCAAAGGATTGTTTAGAGTTTTACCTTATCAGGCATATGTGGATGCATTTGAATTTAAAGCAGTTTAACTTTAAAACAGCAAAACAATAATAAATATAGCATCAGGGAGTTTACTCAACAACTGCAATTACCAACTTAACATCTCAAAATCGCTACTTATGCCTCATGTACTAGAATCACCCATGAACATAGCTCCATTAACCGGAAGCACGGCGTATTCGAATACCTTTGATTATACACTACAGAGTTGCCCAATTTTACCCACAAGATACCTCAAGCTCATACTGTCAAATCATAAACACGCGACACGTTAGCGTGCAACTGAGTTGGGATAACAAAGCTTTTTACTGCTCAACCTTTTTAGCCTCTACCCAGTAGGACCTTTGTAACATCCCAAAATTTTGGTCTGCTTTAAAGTTTTTTTTAAAAAATAACCATTTGGATCGTGGGTGTTCTACAGCGACTCAGAGCCAGAAGTCGAAGAGTCTTCGTTCTCTAGCCCAGAGTGGGAGCCATCCTATTAGAGTGTAGTATTGTTTTTAGATCGTTGTTGCCTAGGTCTTTATTTGGGTTGTGTGTAAGTGGGAACTGCAGTTTTGCTGTCAAGCATTATGTTGCAGTCACACTAAGGCTTTAATTTGGAGTGTCTATTTGTTTTTCATAGCGTTTCAGCTATGTCTTGTTTGCCTTTGGGTATAATCTATTTCCCCTAATTAGGTTGTTTCCATCTTTTCCACCCTGTTCTATCTCATCTATTGTGCTATTCCGTCTCATCTACATTGCTTTTCTATCTTACCTACTAAAACCTTTGAAGAATCACCGCAGATGGTTGACACTCGCAATACTTCGAGCCGTACTCAGTCAGAGGATGCCAATGTCAATGCTAGTGGCCAGACACCAGTACCTGAAGCCGCAGAACCAAATATGACACAACTTCTAGCAGCTCAAACTCAATTCATGAGTGCAATGATGCAGAACATGAATGCCATGATGACCCAGCAAAGCCAGACCGCCGCCGCAATAGTCAACTTGTTGAACCAGAATAGTCAGAGTAATCAGAATAATCAAGCAGCAACTGTTCCGCCGCCAGCTCATCATCACTCCAAGCTATCAGAGTTCATGAGGACTCGTCCGCCTACATTTTCTCATTCATCAGAACCTTTGGACATAGAAGATTGGCTTCGTTCAGTTGAGAAAAAGCTTGTCATCGCTCAATGCAATGATCATGAGAAAGTTCTTTATGCCTCACATCAGTTGGAAGGTACAGCCGCAGAGTGGTGGAAGAACTACACCGCAGCGCATGAGAATTCGCATGCCATTACTTGGGAGGAATTTTCAATAGCTTTTCGTCAAGCATATGTTCCAGATGGTATAGTGGAAATAAAGAAGAATGAATATCGTGAGCTACAGCAAGGAAATATGTCTTTGGGTGAATATCTTAACAAGTTCACTCAACTTTCTCGCTATGCTCCAGAGGATGTTGCTACAGATAGCGCACATCAGAAACGATTTAAGCGTGGACTCAACCCTATTTTGAAAGTGCAAGTTGTTAGAAATGATTATGTGGATTTTCAGCATATGGTGGATAAAGCCGTACTCATAGAAGACTCTCGTCGCGAGTTAGACGAATCTCGCAAAAGGAAGATGATACAACATGGAGTCCAACAGCATCAGCTTCAAAGGGCCAGGACCAATGCTCAGCAGCCTTTCCGTTCCAATAATTCGTCTACTGGATTCAGAACTCCAGCACCAGTATCGCATGCAGGGAACACAGGCATTCCCAATGTCAACAACAGCAACAATAATCAACCTCAGAGGAACCCCAATCATGGCGCAGGAGTTACTTGTCTCAATTGCCATCAGACAGGTCACTATGCTAACAAGTGTCCGCAGAAGCAAGGCCTGACACCAATTCCTTTCAATCTGGGAGCTACACTAGCCAGGACTTCATTGCCAGGAGCAGGAAGAGGAGTGCCTCAGACTCCGAATCAAGCCACCAGGACTCCATCAACTACAACAAGAGGAAGGTTGAACCACGTCACTGCAGAAGAAGCTCAACCAGTTCAGAACGTCGTTTCTGGTAAGTCTTTAAGTTAGACCTGCGTTAGAACCTATCCTCTAGTCAGCCCGAATCTCGGGGACGAGATTCCTTTTAAGGGGGGGTAGGTTTGTAACATACCAAAAATTTGGTCTGTTTTAAAGTTTTAAAAAGAAAAATAACCATTTGGATTTTTCTGGTAAAGTTAAAAGCTTAATTGGAATTTTCAGAGTTCAAAAACAATTTAATGTGATTAATGTCAACATCAACTATTATCAAAATTATTTTATTTGGATCTTATGAGCTTGGATGTATTTTCTAGAATTTTCTAGAATTTTTCCGAGGTCATTTGCTATTTTCTAAGTCTTATTTGGATTTTCAGCTTTTTTTTTTCTAAAAAGAAAAACTAAATATAAATCTCAGATTAATTCCAAGCCGAAATCCCTTTCCTATTCCCGTCCGGCCCAACCCTATGCGGCCCGTTTCCTTGTTCCGCCGCCACTTGCCCCCCGCTCTTCCCCTTTCCTCCTCGCTTGCAAGATAGCCAGTCCCTTTGTCGGTCATGGCGTCGTTTAACACAGTTCTCCCGAGTCTCTGTCCCTGTCACGTGGACCCCGCAGCCTGCTGGTCATCTTCTCCGAGTCGGGCATGGCACGACTCTCTGTCATGCAACAGAGCCGCTTTGACCCCTTGGCTCGCCGTGTATAAAAGGAGAAGCACCCCTTGACCTCCACATCCTTTACCTAGCCGCCAGCGCCCGAGATCGGAACCCTAGGCGCCGGAATCGCTCAGAGAAGTCTCGGCGCCGTCGCAACTCCGTCAAGCTCGGTCGTCGCCTCTAGAGCCGCTCAAGCTTCCGTTCCACTCCCGTTGAGATCGCAAGGACGAGGGCTATCTCCGGGTGGCCTTGGATTCGTCGGAAGCTCACCGAAGCCCCAGATCCCTCGCACCCGTAGCTCAAGCTCCGCCCAAACCTCGCCGCCGGCCGCCTTGGTCGTCCTCAAGCACCCGTGAGCCCACCCCTGAGTTCCCCGTCTCGCCCTCTACCTCCCCGTAGCACCTATCGCCGTTGAGCCGCCGCCGTTCGCCGGGACCATCGGGATCCGAGCGCCGCTCCTCTCACCGACGTCCACACCAGCGCCACGTCACCTACCAGCTCAGCCGCCACCTCAGCCCTGTGCCTCGCTGTCACCCGCGTGGAGCCCAGTCAGCCTTGCCACGTGGCGGTCCAGATCCAATCCTAACCGCCCGGCTCGGTGAACCAAGTCCACCGTGAGCCATCTCACTTCCATGTGGGTCCCACCTGTCAGGTGGATTTCTTTTTATTTCTTTCCGGCGGAAATCCTCTGCTGACGTTAGCGCTGCGTCATAATCCCTGTTTTTCATTAGAAAAATAATTCGGATTATTTCCTAAAATCCAAATTAGGGTTTTTTTTAGGGTTTCAACCTTCCAAAGCCCATATCTTTTGCATTCGAACTACGTTTGAGTCCATTCAAATTCCTAAATTCATGTAAATTCAAGATCTAGCTATTTGAGATTTTTATTTAATTTTTTGGAGTTTATTTGCTCTCTGTTTTTATTTATTTGGTTTATTTGCTTGTTTGCGATTAGACGTTGATACTTCGGGAAGCTTGGAGCAAGGAGGAGTCTACCAAGATCAAGATCAATCTCAAGATTTATTCCAAGGCAAGCTGTAGTCCTTTGATCATATTGAACCTATGATTTCAAAAGTATGTTGTTTTATACAATTGCATGCTATTTTTATACAAATTGTTTTGGGATTAGTTATTACCCGTTGTCATTATGCCTCGTTTGATTATTTGAATGCCATGAATCCTTTGTCACCCTAGTGTGGATAATTTTAGTTGGACATATTTATATTGCCAACATGGGTAGCGTATTAATACTTAGTTCAGCTTAGATACGATGGGTTTATCATCACATGTGTCATAATGATTAATCTTGACTTAATGATATATGGAATCGTGGTGGTGAGCCACTCTTGTTAAAATTTGTGGGTACCATGACGGGGTGAGTCATGGGTCTTGGTTAAACAAAATGGTTTTCACTTTCGGTAGTGGTTGGTGGATAGTGGGGGTGTGGATGGAACACGGATTGGGTTTGTGGTAGTCTCGCCTGAGTAACTTGTCAAGGACTTAATCTTGTGCGCCATTGAACTGGGCCTTAACCGTACAACCACAAGTCTGGTATGGGACGGACCTGGCTGACTAATTAGCAATGTCTTAATTTCGATTCTGTCGTGGGAAGCGTGAGTTATGGGAAACGTATTCTCACAGGCGCAAGAGGGGGGCCCTGTCTGGTTGGAAAGACATTCAGTGTTGAAACCTTAGCGGGCATAATCGGGTTATGAAGGAGCTTTGTAAAAGCCTTGTGATGATCACTTAAGTCGCACACCCAAGGAAGTGTGGTCAGACTCTTTGAGTTGATTAATCTCTTGTGGGTCAAGCTGTACAACCTCTGCAGAGTGTAAAACTGTTCGAATAGCCGTGTCCGCGGTTATGGACGTGCTCGGGGATTTCACACGGGAGATAGAGTTTCTTTAAAATGAGTCGAAGTGTGGATGGGAAGTTCACTTGATGAATATAATGTTTGTTGGTGAACAGGTCATTCACTTGGTGGTTTGTGTCGATTGGTGAATTGAGGATTCACTTATCTTTGGTTTGGTTGAGAAGTGAATGGGAAGTTCACTAGTCGTTTCAAAGAAACTGTTTAATTACTTATTATTGTTTTCAACTACGCATTTCAATCTATTTATTGTATTTATCGTAAATGCTGCTTTCTGCAAAGTAACTATACAGCTAACCTTGTCAAGCCATGCATGAATACTATTTGCATACATTTCCCTACGGGTTGCTGAGTACATTCAAAAGTACTCATAGCTTGTGCCCTCTGTTTAAATCAGTAGTTGAAGAATATCAAGCTGCCCAAGAGTTCTTCCAGAAGGAGGACTATGAAGGTTTTGCGGATTAGGATGCGTTCTCTACTCGATTGCCTATGGGCATGTTGAATGGCCATTTGAAGAGTTTTGTTTCCGCTGCAAGAGTTTTATTTGTTTCTTTAGCCCTGTGTGGCAAGTTAAGTAAACGTTGACCATAAGGTCCAGTTATAATTATTATTATTTGTTACTTTGAGATCTTTTTAGTTAAATCGAATAAATGGATGGTATTTCATCACTGTTTTCTGTGTGAGCTAGCTACTGATCTGGGACTAGTTCGGAAAACACAGAGGGTTCCTGAGATGTATTTTCGGGTCCCGACAACCTTGGACCATACAGCCCTCCGAAAACCACCGGCCAACAGTGCATCTTGCGGCCCGATGCTGACGATGCCTACCGTTGTGTAGACCAGCGAGTGTCCCTTCAGACCCACTCCAGTCCCACCCAAATTCCACAGCTGCTCTATCACACAAGAGCAGTTGACATCCTGTAGATATTCAATCAAAGGAGTACTGTACTAAGCCAGGTTGGAATGACCATACCTGTGGTTGAGCAATTTCTGTGTCTGTTACTTGGCACAAGGTTCTTGTCCTTACTTGTGTCCAGTGAGGAAGTGGACCAACACCAACTCGTGACTGTCCACCTGCTTGATCTCACCTTTGACTCACTTTTAACACAAGTCTATGGGGTTGTCCAACTTCCTAGCCTCAACCCTCAACTCTCCTCCAAAACCATTGGCGAATAGCCAATACTGCTTTTCAGGATTTATAAACACATTGTGTGACAAATCCACTTATATAGCTATCATTTTATGTAAACTTGTCATGGTGAATATGGCCTACAAGAATAGGTGGGTTTGTATGGGGGGTAATAGGATTTATCAACCCATCATGGCATTCAAAAGTATTATTTCAATATTTAAAGTAATTGGCATAAATACGGTAATGAAAGTAATAATATAATTACATGAAATATAGGCTCAAAATGATCAAAGGAATATGACTTGCCTCCTTGCACAAGGTCTTCTAGCAATTCATCTTGTCTGGTGCTCTCTGGAGCTTGGTCGTCGAAGTCGTGACCTAATGCGAAATAAAATAAATCGAATAAAATATCCGGCTCGACAAGGAATGAGCTGGGAACAACATGCAAGTAAACAAATTCAGAAAGAAACATAAAGAAAGATGGTGTGTGATGGTGGGGATTTATTTGGTGCATAATTTGGCAAAACGGAATCAAGAAATGTATTTACGGGCTCGAAACGGTCGAAAAGGGCATATAACGTCGAATTAGGGTTTTGGGGTGAATAGCGTCGGACGATGAATAGTGCTGGTTTTACTGTTTAAGGATGAAAAATGGTTGGTGAACAGTAGTTGAGGTTGTTTTTTTTCGCTTAGTGAACAGTGGTCAGGTTTTACTGTTTCTGGGCATGAACAGTAATTGGGTTTTCGTTTTATGAACAATGATTACTGTGAATAGTAGTGAACAGTGGGGAATAGTGTTTGGGCTGAGTCTAAACAGTATTGGGCCAAGCCTAATTCCTAAATGGGCTAGGCCTAATGGCCCAGCTCGGGAACGGCCAGAGCCGAGTTGGCCGACACTAGTGAGGCTAGTGGCGGCTCCGATGGTCGATGGCGGCGAGGGATGGCGCGGTGAGCACCAGGGCGATGAGGGCAACCTATTTTGGGGCTTTGGTTGGGTGAGGAGGTTCGAGGATGGGCGGCGACAAAGGCATAATCTTTGGAGTAGGGGCGATGGTGGCGGAGGTCGTGGTGCCGTGCCAGTGAGTGGCGCATGAGCATCAATGAGTCAAGGGGGTTCGAGGTAGGGTGGTGGCATGGTTCGGGATGCTATAAGGCGAGCTATCCACGGGAGCAGTGGGTGGCGCGGAGGAGGAGCTCAACGTCGGCGAGCTAGGGGCGAGGATGGGGTGGGGGATGGTAGGGGAAAGCTTCGGTGTGGCTAGGTGCTGCTAGAGATGGAGGTAGGAGGGAAGGGAAGCAATGGAGGTGGCGAATTTACCTCGGGCCTTACCGGGGAAGAAGAATAGTGGTGGCGGAAATTCCCAAAATTGGTCAGCTCCGAGGACGAAGGGTAGTGGGAGCGAGGTGGTGAGGACGCTGTGATGCTTGAGGCTTGTTATTGAGCGGCTTTTATAGCCGAAGAAGGGCAGTGGGAGCAAGAATGGGGCGTGAAGCGCACGGCACGTGGGCAGCGACGTGTGCAGCCGTGAATGTGAATGGCGCCGGGAGAGGGCAAGGTGGAGGTATAGGTGTGTACCGCATTGAATGATAGGGCAAGGTGACACGGCAAGCTGGCGGGGCGTTGACGGAGGTGGAGATGGGAGCGATGGCGTGGCGTAGTGATGCGAGGAGGAAGACGGGGAAGAAGCGCCCAGGGAGGAAGGCGTCTTCGGGTGGCAAAAATGAGAAAGCCCGAAAAGGAAAGCAGGAAAAGGGGGAGAATTTCCAAATTGGGAAAGTGTGGATATCATGATGATATGCTCATGATCTTAGGATGATGATGCAATTGGCAATGACGTTGAAGGTTTGTCGAAACACGTATTTTCGGCAAAGTTATTGTGCTATCAGATCTCAGGAGGTCAGACCGGCCAACAAGTGGTGGTCGACAAACCAGGTGGCGATCGGGCAAGCCATGGCTCGGAGTCAAGTGGTTGGCGGTTAGGCCAAGAAGCTGGGAAGCGATCCGGACAAGCCATTTTGGATCTTTGAGTTTGAGTTGGACCAAAATAGAGGTGTAGGCAAGAGAGGGGATTCTACTACACTTGGTCTCATAATTTTTGGAGCTTCGAGTTAAAAGTTATATTTGTTTGAAAATTCCAGTAGGTTTCGGACTTCTAGGGAGGAAATTTGGCTAAGTCGGTGGGCGGTCGACCGCCAAACCAGCAGTGGCGGTCGAGACCAGCCGGCGATCGATCGATCAAAGTGGCGGTCTGATCGGTTTTGGCTTGTTCATCGGCCAACTCGGTGGCAATGATTGTTTGGTTAGGTCAAGTTTGTGAGTTTCAGTGCATATGTGTTGCATGATGCATGTTTTGACTAACGTGGGTCAAATTGCGAAGAACTTGTTCCTGGAATCGATTTCTTGGTCTATTGTTGTGCAGGTTGCTTAGAGGTCAACGACGGTCAACGACGAGGATGATCGGGACTAGGCTTGGAGAGCTGAGGTCCAGAACGATCGAGGATGCCAGGTGAGGTCAATGGATTCAAGTATAGCGCAAAATGGACAAGGATGACCGAACGGGCAGTTCGGTGCGACGGGTTGGATCAAGCGGCGCGGGGGTCGGTGCAAGTGCCATGGTGGTTTCGGTGGGAGCCGGATGGGAGAGACTTGCCGACATGATGAGAGCCTTTGATCAACCTACACGTGGCAAAGCATGAAAGTGCTTCATGATGATTGGACTCGGTCTTTGAAAAAGGATCGAGAAAGGGTATTTTGGTAATTTCACCTAAATACCGCCTTGGTGACCTTTTACCAACCCGCGGCGCAAGATGGTGCAAGGAGAAGCGGATTAGGTCAAGAGGAGATGAAGACAGCGCTTTAAAATGTGTGCGTAAGTGAAATCCGTTTGTGTGTGGGCTTGACGGGTGCCCGTTTGGGATGTCTCTCTAGGCTAGCCTCCACTATAAATAGGGAGGGTGCTGGTTGCACTTCCCAACCTTTTGGATTCTAGAAACTCTAATTTTGGGATTTAGGGCTAGGAGAGGAAAGTGGAGAGGCTAGGGTTTATGAGAGATGGATTGATTTGAGTGCTCAAGTGTTGAGTTTTGTCCTCTATGGTGGAGTGACTGTAAACATACAATCTATCTAATCAATCCATGCAAGATTTGCCCTAAGTTAAGTTCTATCTTATTCTTGCTTTCTCTTCGATGCCTTTGGGATTTTTGGTGTTTCTTAGTTTTTTATTTGGGTTCTTGCTGTGATCATGCTTGTTGGGATGTGTGGGGTGTGATCTAAGGTCATCTTGATCATCATCCACCCATGAGCAAGCTTTTGGGTCTAAGTTTTGATTTTGCTCGGTTTTGGTGAAAGAAAGGGTGATTTTAGGGGGTTTTACTCTTGAGGGCTTTTGGCTTGATTCCTCCTGTGATTGAGGATGCTAGGATGTATGGGAGACCATCCTTAGCCATCTTGGATTAATTCCTCCCACAAAATCATCTCAATCACCGTTTTCGTAATTGGCTCGGTTTTTAAGCAACCTTCACTAAAACAGATAAAGATCGGAACTTTGGCAATGATCTTCATGATCGTTGATTGGAATAGGTTCCTAACATCCTAGAGAAGGTATGTCTCAAGTTTGGTAAGGTTTGGAGTCACGAATCAAA
Source organism: Phyllostachys edulis (assembly GCA_036346405.1). Classification (NCBI taxonomy): domain Eukaryota; kingdom Viridiplantae; phylum Streptophyta; class Magnoliopsida; order Poales; family Poaceae; genus Phyllostachys; species Phyllostachys edulis. Next base: position 9,547,044 of record CM070552.1, read on the forward strand.
AGTTAGACCTTTTTATGATTTTGAGTTCGGGCTGATTTTACTGTTCATTGACCTGGAGGTCAGACCACCATGTATCTAGCGGTCAGACCGCACATGGTGACCGGTCAGACCGCCCAACTCTGAGTTTTTGGTAATTTAGGTCTATTTGCTTCGGGGTTTTGTTTGGGTTCAATACAAGTCTTCCAATGTGCTTGTATATTGATCTTCATAGCTTTCATAGCTATTGGAGTGAAATTAGTATTGAATCTGATCAAGGTGAAAAAGTGATCATGCTCCTATTCACCCCCCCTCTAGTCGCCTTTTCAGTCCAACAGAAGGAAAATGAATTCAAGGCAAAAACTTCAAAAAGTTTTGAAATTTTGAATTTTCAGGTTATTTCAATCTACCCCCCTTAAAAAGAATCTCGACCCCGAGATTCACTCAAGGCCAGGGGACACATTGGAAAATCACGCTGCATTTTTGATTCATTTTTCCATGCTGCTTTTTCTGTTGCATGATTCTGTCACAGAAACTGGAAAGGTGGCTCCTGGATTAATTAAAACCAATACTAATCTTGCTCGAAGTAAAAACATACTAATAATGATATTTGTGGCCTCTGCTGCTTCATTGGTAGTGACATAATTGATTTTGCCCTGAATTGATCCTGTTGTTGTTGTTGTTTGTCTTCCTTCTCCTGAAATTTGTCCTTGTTTCTGGAATCTTCGCTATTCTCTGGGTCGTAGCATACCTCCTTTGCTAGCTTGTATTTCTGGTGGTGTCTTGTTGATCTGTGATTGACTTTTCACTTGAACTTTGGCTGCCTCTGCTGACATACCCTTCATTGGGCATTGAAATTTGAAATGGCCTGGTTGTCCACAGTGATAACAGTTTATTGATTTTTGTGGACATTCCCTTTGGTGGTGATTTCATCCGCATGTGTGACACTGAACTGTGGTTGGTTGAATCATGTTGTATTAGGGTCTTGGATTGGGATCGGTAGGTGGTCTTTGCTGAAATTGTACTGGCAGTGCTGTCATCATTCTTTTTCTAGGTGCACTTGGTGAAGGTGTCATCTGCATTGCTCTTCTTTTTCTGATATCTTGTAATTCTTTTCTAGCTTCTTCTGACATTAGCAATTTATTCACCATAGCTAAAAGATCTTTAAAGTCAAGGGGCGAAATGTGAAATTTCAACGACTTTTGTAATCCTTCAGAAAATTTCTCCATCTTTTTCTCTTCAGAATCCGAATCATTTGGGGCGTGTCGTGCCAGGTAATTGAATTGATGAAGGTATTATGTCATAATACTTCCTCTTTGCCAGAGAGCAAGAAACTTTCGGCGTTTAGCGGCAATCACGCCTGTGGGAACGTGTGCCTTCTGAAATGTATCCTTGAATTCTTGCGATGGTATATTTCTTCCAGGGTGGAGTGCTTGGTGATTCATCCACCATGCTGCGGCTTGGCTCTGAAGTTGATGTGAAGCAAAAAGAGTCTTCTCTTGATCAGTACATTGGATTGTATCTAATTTTCTCTCCATGTCTCTTATCCAATCATCTGCTGCTAGTGGTTCTGGTGCGACTGCAAATGTTGGTGGTCTTGTTTTATGAAAATCTGCCCATATTGATCCTGCAGTGGTTCCTCCATATGTTGTTTCTAGATAGAGTCCTGATGGTTGAAGAATCTAGACCCGCTATTAGGCGTTAATGGAGTATTTTGGTGATTAATGACAAATCTATTTGTGAGACTAACACTTTTAGTGTTATGCCTATTGCTTTGTCTAAATTGGATAAAAAGGTGAAAATCAAAGAGGTATGCATTCGTCTTCGTCATCATATTCCTATATTTTATTGCATTCCTCGGATCCAAAATATAGGTTGAACTCCACTAAAAGTCTAACTTGAATATGTGCATATGTTCTCATTACACATTCGTGTATGCACACATCTAGGGGGAGTTCACTCTATGTTTTGTGGTTTCATTAGTATTAATCCATATTCCTTTATCCACAAATATTAAGGATCTTTACTTTGAAACATATCATATAAGTATACAAAACTTGTGTGGTTTATACATACTCATATTTATCTACATTCAATTACTTACAATTGCGACGGTTGTCATCAATTAAAAAGGGAAAGATTGGAATATCTTGTCCCACCATTATGAGTTAATGGTATGTTGAGGTAATTAATGACAATCATGTTGTGGGACTAATGTTTTCATGAGTTAGATGAATAGGTTATGTCCTATATGATGAAAGAGACTTTGGATGACAGCATGAGTTGATTGTCATCAAGTCAAGATTCAAGAGTAAAGGATGCATCATGTGTTGATGTGAATCAAGATCTCGAAGAAAAGGAAATCATCATGTGTTGATGATGTTCGAGAAGAGGAGATGATCATGAGTTGATCATCAAGTTAAAAGAGTGCATCATGGGTTGATGCTTATTTAAGTCAAGAACCCGGACTTGAAGAAAAGATATGCGTCATCAAGCTTCAAGTGTTTGTGCAAGGCAAAGGTATGACTATCTAGGGCTAACGATTTGTTCCTAGTCTTTTACCGGTCTTGGTGTTTGGTTGGAAGACCGGATTGCTAGTATAGGTTGTCGTACTATTAAGAGGGGTCTTGATTAGTAGCTTGAGTTAGTCATGTGTTGATAGCTCATTGTGTTTGCTTTAGCTCTTGTTAGCATGTTGTCAATATTTGCGAATGTGTTTTGCAAATAGTTGAGGCTTATGCATAATCCTTGTAGCATGTGACTTTAGTTTGCGAATGTGTTTTGCAAATGGGTTAAGTCCATGTACCTTAATTCCTTTTGGCTTTGATTCTAAAAGTCGGCAAATGTATTTTACGACTTGTTGAGAATCTAGCCTTCATACCTTGTGTGCATCTTGCATCAATTGGCAAATGTGTTGCGAATTGAATTGGAGCAATATGCACAAAATCTGTTTTCAGCTTTGGTTGCAATGGGCGGTCTGACCACCCATGTCCACCAGTTTGACCAGTGGTGTATCGGTCTTGCCGCCATGGCTTGAGCGGTCTGACCGGTCTCCTGATACCACAAGCGTTTGTGCGGTAGTACCACCCCATAAGAAACGGTACTACCGGAGAGCGGTTGTACCGAAGTTTTTGTGGTACGTTTATTCCAGAGATGGTGTTTTTTGTTGAATGCCCTTGGTTTTCTTCGAGCAGTCTGACCACAGGCAATTGAGCGATCTAACTAGTTTGAACGGTCTGACCGACCATTAGTTGGCAAAACCGAATTGATTTACAATTCCGCATAAAACTCGGTTTTAGCCAAAGAAGTTTTTAAAACCGCCTATTCACCCCTCTAGTCAGCCTCCTCGATCTTACAATGGTACTGGTGGTCTGCTTGCTATCTGGTGTGTTGTTCCTTCATTCTGGTCTGATTTTGTTCTGCCTGGTATCTGTTTCTTTCCATCATGGCCATTACTTCTGCCATGCTTGACTGGTGATCTTCTGAGTTGGTTTCACTTTGATGATTGTTATTGTCATGACTTCTTGTTCTTATTCCTCACATCTTGGGAATGTATTTCTGTAGCAGCTTTGACCAAATACAAAGGGGTAAGTAAGATCCAGAAGCTGAGAAGGAATAAGGCAAGTATTAAGACAAAAAGGACACAACTGCAGAAAAGGTATTCACAGACGGTTCAAAAACGTCATCACAGATGGTTTCGTGAGCCGTCTGAGTTTATGAGTCAATAATGACATGAGATCATCACAGACGGTTTTTGAACCGTCTGTGATGCATATTATCACAGACGGTTATTAACTCAGAACCATCTGTGATAATTGACTATCACAGACGATTTGTAGATGAAACCGTTTGTAATAGCTGATGTATCACAAACGGTTTGTAGATGAAACCGTTTGTGATGATCTTTCTCTATAAAGTCTCCAAGTTGTGGTTGCTTGTGCCTTTAAAACCTTTATATAATATATATATATATATATATATATATATATATATATATATATATATATATATATATATATATATATATATATATATATATATGTGTGTGTGTGTGTGTGTGTGTGTGTGTGTGTGTGTGTGTGTGTGTGTATATATGTATATATATGTGTATATATATATATATATGTATATATATATATACACATATGTATATATATATATATATATATATATATATATATATATATATATATATATATATATATATATATATATATATATATATATATATATATATATATATATATGACATGTTGCACTCTTAGGAGTATGTACTCCACTTTCAATGTACCAATTTAAATGCACATATTATACTTCTTTATCATTTTCAAAGATACTTAAATACCAATTATAAAATACTCCAATGCGATTTGATTAAAAAAATTCATTGGAGCCCTTTTTTTTTTTTTGCTATATACCCTTTTTCATATATAAAAAGAAGTATATACACAAATTTTGCTATAAAAAGTGGAATTTAATGATTTTTATGGAACTTACTTTGGGGTATCTTAAAATCATTATTGGAGTATGCACAAATAGATAAAGAGGTATCATCATACGATTTAAGTGGCATATGAGAGGTGGGGAGCACGTACTCCCAAGAGTACCATACCATTTTCATACATACATACATATATACATACATACATACATACATACATACATACATATATATATATATATATATATATATATATATATATATATATATATATATATATATATATATATATATATATATATATATATATATATATATATATATATATATATATATATATATATATATATATATATATATATATATATATATATATATATATATATATATATATATATATATATATATATATATATATATATATATATATTTATTTCATATTCTTGGGAGCACACACTCCCACTTGTAATATACCACATAAAAGAATATATTATACTTTTTATCACTTTCGGTATACTTAAATACCAATTATAAGATACTTCAACGCAACTTGATTGGAAAAAAAAAATCATTGGAGCCATTTATTTTGTTATATACCTTTTTCATATATAAAAGATGTATATATACAATTTTTGCTCTAAAAAGTGCACTTTCATGAAATTTTTTATGGAACTCACTTTGAGCTATCTTATAATCATTATTTGAGTGTAATATCCTGAAATTACCCTTTTAAGGGTCTATGTATAATTAGACGAAAGGGGATACATAAAAATAGAAAATTTTGAAGTTTTTAGGGAGGAGGGGAGAGTGAATTCTAGAAACCCTTTTCTCTTTTTTTTTCCCGTGCGCCGGCGCTCGTGCGCGTGAAGCTTTGGCCAATTGCTTGCCGCGTCGGTGCTGCTGCCCGCCTGCAGCTGCGTGGTCCTCAGATCGGCCAGTGCCTCCTGCCGTGGGTTGACGCCTGGACGCGCGCGCGCGAATCATTTCCTGGCCGTGTCGGTAGACAAGGTTGCTACCGCTGGGTGCAAAGGTACAGATATCTGGCTTGTCCATCGGCAGTCATTGCCTTGCATGCACACGTTGCTAGCTTTGGGATTTTCTAGTCATGCAAGGTGATTAGTATGCATGCACATGCATGAGTGCTACTAGCACTACTAGCAATCTAGCAGTCTTGCCATATGCTGTTTTAGTGTTGTGACTAATTGATGGTGTACTACAAAGATTAGTTAATGGGAAATGCTTTGCATGCCTTACTGCTATGATTATTTAATTGGAGATGCATGCATGCAGTTCAATAATGGGAGTAGTAAGGGGGAGAGAGAGAATTAGAAAGTGCTAATTAATCAGTAGTTAACTAGTTTGGCCGTAGCATTGTATGCATGCATGCTTGAACAGTGAACGTGAGACCTTTAATTCCAAAATAGCAAGTTAGTGTTGTATGTGTCCTACATGCGTTTAATTGGGTTAATAAAGGAGAGAGAGGAGCTAGCTTGTTTTGTTGGAACAGTAAGGGAAAAATATTAGTATCTTGGTTTAGTCTGCTGTTCTATTGTACGATTTATTCGGGCACCTTAATGGCGATTTTTGGGAATGTCATCTACTAGTTAATTGTAGATAATTTCAGTATCTTTCCATAGAGTATTTAATTATGTCGAGCGGACAAGTAATTTTCAAGTTATGAATTTAGTAAGGCTCGCTGTCCAGAAGATGACAGATCGATCTTCTGGGATAAAAACGGAGGGTTAGATGATTTAATTAAAAGTCATGGTAATCTAAGAAAATGTGTGGAATTTTATTTAGATCCCAGAATGGGGTGGTTTGCCATGATCGGACTTATGAGTCAAAAGTTACACCCTTTTTAGTACCAGAACAGCAAGGAGTGACTGTTCGGTATTGGGGAAACGTTGTGGATTTGGGAGACGTGTAGGAGCAATGTTAATTAATTATTGTTCTTATGATGCTGTAGTTTGTATTGAAATTTAAGTGTTTAATGTAGGAGAGACATCGTGCTTGTTGCCATCTTCTAGCCAAACTGTCTGTCGCAACTAGTAAAGGCAAGTGCATGGTAGACAGCGATCAATGATTGATCACTGTATTTCTTTATCGTTCATTACCATTATTGTTGTGCTTTTATTCTTATTTAATTGCAAGCAATGGAATTGTATGACTATATCTTGTTGATGAGCATGAAGAAAATTGATATGACGAGTATGATGAAACTATGCATTTTTGCGTTCATAAGCATCTTTGCATATGAGCAGGTGATCACGATTGATCACAACTCCACGGGAGTGGAGGAGGTCCCCGATCCTTGAGGAGGAGCGGGCTTGAGAGTGAACGTTGTCACGAAGGCTCACTCACGATACCTTAGATACGCTGAAAGAAGTGCATGTGGACATGTAGAGTAGAGTTGCATTGAGATAGGTGTAACACCCCAGCCATACAAGGCCTGGACTGCTACTAAAATAAGTAAAATTAAACATATTCAAAATTAAAACATCTTAAAAAATTCGGCAGAACCTCCTTTGTATAACCAAGTATACCAGAGGTTCCAACAACTGCATACATTATTAACATTAACTCAAAATCCAACGTTCATCAAAGCATTGCATAAACAAAATTTACCACTCTCCTTATTACAAAAAACCAAATGCATTCAAGCATAGCCAAGATAAATCCTTAACAGTTTAATTATTATTAAGGTATGAACTAACGAAATTATCTTTAAAGAAAAGTGTGTGGTAGTGTGTGCGCCCTTAGCAATTCTACTCCCTCCCATGCATACCGTTCTTGCAAGAGGTACCTAAAACACAGCAAAAACAAGAGGTGAGCCCAAAGACTCAGCAAGTATAATAAAAGGTATCAACAATGAACAAACATGTAAATCAGCAATTAAACCTCTCAAATCCACATATCAACTATCTTACACATGCATGCTATGCAATATGCTCAAAAGACACTTCTTTTCCTTCTCTTTCCCTTTTGCATTTTACGGTAATGCAAAGTGCGATCCGTCGATGCACACCCATGCTCGCACTATCCGTACAGGGACCATTGCTCATACTCCACGCGTATGGGGATTTAAGCCCATGCTCTTCAAGCATGGGGACCTTTTAGCCCGTCATCAACATGACGGGGACCTCAAGAGATGCTTGGTCATCGCGTGACCAAGACTTCAATAATTCAGCATGATGCATATGTAGGAACTCTCAAATTACCACAACATGCATCCACATCAATATTTCATATGAATATCCTATTCATAAAGCTCATAAACATAGAACTCAACAATATCAGATATCCATGATTAACACGTATATCATAACTCTAGCAACCATGAACATTATCAAACATGCCATCATCACAACCATGTACACACAAATTCTCATAATATATATTAAACATTGCCCTTCGACAATATCTATTATAACCGCTCATTATACTTGCCTTAACCGCGAGAGTGAGTGACGCCAAGGTGCCGCTCCGGGACCCGCCCACCACCTGAGTAATTATTATAACTCATGCTAAGATGGCAGTAGCGGACCAAACCAAAGCATACAACAACAATCACTAACTTGCAAGAGCGTCTAAGTCGATCCCAACCCCAAATCCTACACGTCGATCTGTCCCCTCGGTGGACTGTCAACTTCTAAAATTCATATCTATTGATTCAGAAGTCCAATTAAAGTTTGCTTAGACTTTCTGGAAAGGTAGTTAAATTATCCAACTAAGTATAGTTGGTGAACCTCTCAGAATCGGCCAAATAATACCCCTACCAAGCCAGTTAATAAAACATCGATTTCCCGTCAGGCTCTCTGGACAGAGCACTAAAAATGCCATAACTTTCAGTAAGTGTATCCAAATCCCGTGTTCTTGAGCTTTCTGAAAAGCTGAGGCAATGATCTACAACTTTGGTTATACTGAGCTTCTCTGATTTCCCCTTTAACTAGTCGTTTAAACCAGATTACTAAAACATGTCAGAACACCAACGATTCTGCAGAACAGTCCCACTAATAAAATCATAACTTCTTCTACAGGGGTCCAAATTATGTGTTCTAGCCCTTCGTGGAAAGATGGTGAAGTCCTCTACAATATCTTAAGAGACGTCCTGGACCAATTCTGCAATCTACTGCCCCTATCAAGCCAAACTATAGAACATCAATTATCACATCGGGTTCTCTGGACAGCTCACTAAAATTATCATAACTTTTGCTATGAAGGTCCAATCCTTACGTTCTTTAGCTTTCTGGAAAGGTGAGAAAATTACCCATCTTTTTCATTATAACGAGATCCTCTAATTTCGTATTTAACTAATATATTAACTCAAATTTCTACAGACTGTTTGAATGCCGACAGATTATCAGGACAGCAACACTAGAAAATTCATATCTCCCTGACCGTTAATCGGATTTGGGCGTTCTTGGCGGCCACGTAAAGCTAAGGACATGGCGCAAATATCTCTAAGAGAGTGCATCCCCAGATTCCGCTTCTAAATACATGAAAACCGTCACGTAAGGTTCTGGACAGAACCGATCTAATTTCCCGCAGAACAACCGATTTTACTAACCGCAACGAATTCGCATCTAAAACGAAACCAACAGCGAAGAAACCCATCGTTACCCTTGGAGAACTGATGTAGATCACGAAGAACACCACGCGATCCCGCTTCCCCCCTTCTCTCCTTCCTTCTTCCTTTCTCTTCCTTGGTCGGCAGCACCCGAGGAGGTTTCTCCCTTCCTCCTTCTTGGCCGGCAGCGAAAGCTAGGGGTGGGAGGGTACTGTAGCACGCCATGGTACTGTAGCACAACGGCGGTACTGTAGCCGTGCTACTGTAGCAACCCTAGGGTTGCTCCCTCTCCTTCTTATGTGGCCAACTACCCCTTCCCTTGGGCCCTAAATCTTTGTGGGCGGGAAGCCCACTGACCAAAGTTGTCCAAATTATGCGTAAACCTCCCTCTCATCTCCTGTTAAAACACTTTCCTAATTGGTCATTCTCTTTAATTTATTTCTTCTCTCTCGAATACATTTGGGGTATTACAATAGGAGATGAATGTGTGTGAAAACAAAGAGAAGAGAATGGCATGAGAATATTAATAGAAGGATATATGATGATAATGAAGTTACTGAATACTGATGTTTTATCATTGTTCGTTGTATATTGATGTATTTGCTGAGTCGTGAACTCACCCTTGCTCTTTTGTTGATTTTAGGTGATCGTTGAGGGCGTCACGATTAGTAGAAGTACATGATTACTGAGTAATTGGATTATTATTGGATATAGAAATAAATGTTGGCTATTGGATTATAGGAATGCATTTGTTGGGTTATTAGAGTTAGGGATGTTGGGTTATGGGATAGATTGTTGTTGAAGATTGGATTGTGGGATTACATAATTGATTGGAGTTGGATTATTGGACTTTATCATTATTGGATTATTAGAAATATATTATCATTGGATTATAGAAATACCCTTGTCGGATACTAGAACATGTTAATGTTGGATTATAGGAGTATATCTTTGTTGGAGTATAGAAATAAAACTTGGTTGGATTATAGAAACGCACCTTGGCAGATTTAAATGGATCTTAGTAATTATTGGAGAGTTAGTATAGAGAAATTGATTCAGTAAAGGCAGTGATTGAAATGCGAAACGGTTGGATTTCCACATCAAGACCTGATGCTAATTTTACTTAATTAGTTGAATCATGATATATGAGTAAAACTTTGTGGAATTAATTGAATAACCTGGTTATGTCGGATTTATTGGATATAATTGGATAATGGAATGGGGTTAAGATATATTGTTAGTGATCGTGGGAAATCTTGTATTGATAATCTGATCGGGTTAGATAATGAATAAAGGATGAGATTGGATTAGTATAGTAAGCTATGATTGGAATTCAGGTGCATTAGTTAAATTATAAAGAATTAATGAAATTGGTGGAGTTAATGAAATAATATTGTGTGATTGATTTATAGTTGTTGGTGGATTAATGTCAGCCATGATGTGGAAGAGCAATGGGCATAATATATTGATTTGGAAAGGATGATTCAAATACGGATATTGTGATTAAATTGATCTTAGAAATGACAGTAGGATTGAAAATTGGAAAGCTGAACCAAAGGTTCAGTTATGATTTAAAATGAGGCTATGATATTGATTCTACCATAGAAGTTTTAGCAAATGGTTCCACTTGGAAGATAAATAGAAGTTGGTTTAGACTTGGGTGAAATGAATATATGGATGGTGCAAGTTGATGCACAAGATCAATTCGTTGCTATGATTGAGATAGAGTCTTATTAGGATTATCACAAGTCAATTAGGGATTGGTATTCAAGCTGCATCCTGCTTTTAGCAGTCACAAAACACCCAAGGTGATACCTGCCATGCCATCACCTGTTACTAAACAATACTCCTATCTCTTCAGTGATCTCTTGGAAAATTTAGTAACTTACCTCCAGGTTACCCCTACACTGTTATACCTCAATTCGCTGTTGTATCAGTATTGCAATGCATGTTGGAAAGCCCGACAAGACCCAACTGCGACACCTCGGAACCATATTCGACAAGAAGACCGGAAGAAAAGGAGTAGGACTACACATTCGTATGGAGCACAAGGAAAGAGTCACTCCATCAGTAAAGCCTTGTCGAAGAGCAAAGGAGAGCTACACGAAGTCGGCCCCAGCAACCCTCCCTCGGAGAGATTTCAATTTCGGGGACGAAATTTTTCCAGGGGGTAGGATGTGAGAACCCATAGATTTAACCTAAACTAAATAACAGTAATCAGTAATTAGTGATAATTAAAATTCTTTAAATCCAGAACAAATAGTAATTTCAGAGTTAATATCAAACGCATAATCGTTACATCTAGCAACAAGAGGGTTATAAAAACAATTTCTCCAATATCATTATCAATCAAGTTTCAATTACAAAAATAAATCTATTACCGGCATAAGTGGATCATTAATACGAACTCAGAAATATTTACACCATTCAATGCAATCAAAGAATACACCCTTGCGACAACCCTGAAAACATTGCATCAATCCAGTTACAAAGCATAAGTAATATATTACAAACCTGATGCTTGTTTCAAAATTTATCTTACAACCCAATTGCAATATTTATAACAACAATTAATTAAATTGTATCCGCTTCTTGCATTCTTGTAGCAGCAGCTATCCTTGCCACCTTGTACCTTGAGCGCCAATCCATAGAGTCATCTCACGATCCATTCCCATCGCTCGTTAGAAAAATTAGAAAGCGGTTAGCAAGCCAAAGCCAAGTTGATAATAGAAAATAGAATTAGAAGGTTGGAAGCAAGGTAGTCAGAGTCGAGATCCCGAGTCGGATCGATTTGCCTCCGGTAGGATCGAATCGTAGTGTCGAATCGTAGAATCGGCGATTCTCTGATTTGTAAAAATACACATATTTAACATCTATACTATAAGTTTGTATGATTGTTATATGGTTTACCACTTGCATGTTCATAAAAGTAGCTAGACATACTCCGAGAATAAAAATAGCTTATCATTATCAAGCTCAAGATTGCTCATGCCATAATATAGATATTTGTACTAGCATTACCACATCGATACAATATTTTGCATGCTCCTTGTTTATTTATAGTTTCATTCTTAGAAATTAATATCAACAAATTTTGCTCTAAAACAAAATATCGACAAAGCTTGGCCCTAAAAAAATTGCCCTAAGTCTCTACGAGTAGGATCGACAAAGGAGATTTGGATCGACAGTTTGTCATGGGTTAAATAGAACCGTAAGACTCTAAGAGTAGGATCGCGATCCTACCTACCTTGAGTAGGATCGGATCGTGATAAGACTTGGATCGACAGTACGTCGTGGGTTAAGAGAGTCGTAAGACTTTAAGACTTGGATCGCGATCCTAACTACCTTGGTTGGAAGTGGTCGTCAGAATTTTCCGAAGCTCACTAGGGTTCCTTGATCAACTCAAGCTAGCCAGCCACTTGATCGTCAAAGTACCCAGACTAACTAGAGTTAATTGACACCTCTTTGCTTTCGTGGGTTTCATCATCCGGCGTTTAATTTAATCCGACACCCACGTATACTGAATTACTCAGCCACAGAAAATCACCCGCATAGTGATTTCCTAACCACAGACCAAAAAGCCCCCAGCGAAAATCTTGCCATAAGGATAAGAGCAAGGGCAGAGTGGACATTAACCAGACACAAGGGGCAGCCAACCGAATGCATTTTCCCCATTTAAAACCACCTCCCCTTCTCATAGGGCAAGCCACAAGTCCCATTTCATCTCCCAGCACAAAGCAAGCCAACATCCCAAACCCCTTTCCTTCCTTCCAACCAAGAGCAAGAGCTCTAGAACACAGCTAGCCAAGCAAACAAGTAGCAGCCAGGAGCAAGAATCCAAGCCCAAACACCCAAATCCACAACCAAGAATCGAGCCAAGTATCACCTCCATCATTAACCATCCACACCCACATCTATTAGAGAACAGTAGAAGAGGAAGGGAGCGCAAAGAAGAAGAGGAAGTCGGCGGAGCCAGGTCGACGACCTTAAACCGTCAGCAACCATCAACATCGCCAGGCATCAAGGCAGCCAGGGGGAGGAGCAAGCTCAGATTCTGCATCATCACAGCCTGCAAGCCAAACTCTGCGAGTGAGAAGAGGAGAGCACCAGCGCGGAGCCGGCACTGCCATCCTCTTCCCCACTCCAAATCCCAACAAGAGGTAACCTCAGTAGACACGGCACGCATACACATCAATCTCGCATAGCACCAGACCTCAGTGGCATCACAATGTAGCTCTCAGTTCACCTCTCATCACAAAGCAAGGGGAGGGTCTGGGTTAGAGAGGAAGGGGGGGTGATACCTCAATGCGAGCCACAACCGAAATCACCTCCCTTTGCATCATCACATAACAGCCAAACCACCAGCATCATGCATGAGCATCAACAACCAAGCATTAGTTAGCATTAGTAAAAGGAATCAACCAATTCATGAAAACCGAATTAATCGAAGTGGGGTTAAGGAGGAAGGAATCGCAAGGGCTCGGTTGAGCAGGGGAATCGGGTGAGGAGAGCGGAGGGGAGATCGAGCCAGTGAGAGCCACACACCTGGCCGTGACAGCGAGTAGGGGACCTGCCACCTGGGCCGAGCGACAGTAGTAGAGGTGGGCGAGTGGCTGCCCCAGTGCGCTGCCTGAGGGCGAGAGGAGGCCGTGGGGAGCGACGCACCAGACGTGCGGCGGTGGCGCCAAGGGAGGCGGCGCCAAAGGGAAAGGAGGCGGCGTAGCAGCAGCGGCGGTGGCGCCAAGCGCCAGGCCAGCTGGGGGGAGAGAAGGCGCCGGGGGGAGCACGGGACCGAGCCGCGTGGGGAGGAGCAGGATTAGCAAGCTCGTCTTGTGACGACCAGGGAGTAGGGGTGGCGATGCCATGGGGTAGGAGGAGAGGAAGAAGAATTTGGGGAGAAGAAGGCAATGAGGTTGGGAGCTGTGAGGTGGAGTGTGTCGGCCGAATGGATGAATGGGTTGGGTGTAGTTGGCCGGTTGAAGGAGATTAGGGAATAGGGGTAGATAGGAATAGAAATAGGTTAAGGTTAGAAATAAGGTTAGAAATTAGGATTAGAGTGCTAATTCTTGAGTGTATTTAGATTAGACTAATAATCTGACACGTTAGCGATCGTTTAGATAGATTAGAATAAATAAGTTAATTAACTTTGTGTTTATTCAGAAAGTTGAAGTTTTGCTTCCACGCTTAATTAAAATCCAATAAAAGTTTGTGCGCAAATAAAAGTTATTAGACTTAGTGGTACGATAGTACAAGTAGTATTTTGTTTTCAGAGCGTTGCGACGAAAGTTTCGTTTGTTGGGTCACGGGTAGGCTACGATAGCTATAAAAAAAAAATTCTACCACGCAAACCAGGAAGCCATGCAAGTAGATGATCATAGATCGTTACCACCGACGCTTGCGAAACGGCGGAAGAAGGGTTGGAGCGATGCGGTCCAACGAAGAACGCGTCGATGAAGCGGTCGTAGTCGATCGTCAACGTCCAATGAGCGATCGTCTCCTCCAAAGAACGTCTGCGGTTCCTTGTGAAGATCGTGGATCGTCCTCAAGCGCAACAATCGTAGTAGCGCCTCTCACGGTATCCACACGTCCGGGAAGGAACAACCGAGCGTCGGTGTGCGGCACCAAATCGCCGCACGTGGAGCTCTCAAGGAGATGGCGGCTAGGGTTTCGGTGGTGTTTCACGATGTCACCCATGACCTCATGCATCTCCTTATATAGTGCTCGTGGCGGATCCTATCCGGACACGTTCTGAATCGTATTCGTCTTGGTTTGTTCCAACTCGTTAAGTGTGTGACCAGAGGTTCATATGTAGTTCGGTTGTGATTGGAAACCGTTTCCGATCACGAGTCGTGCGGCTCCTAGCGAACATATCGATTCCAAAACACACAAATTATATCGGACGAACCTTAATGCAATATGATATCGACCGAGTCCTCATCACTTACGACCGTGTCCTATCTCTATCTGACCGATTCGTATTTGATCACGACCAACTCGTAACTCCTTACGATTTGGTTTCGACCACTCTGTGATTACGTTCGACCGATCTCGACTAGCTCGTATTTGCATACGACGATCTGTAGCTGTTGCTCGACTGAGTGACCTACTCGTGTATACTCCTTTGCCTCACGATGTCCGGTTGAACTCCGGTGAGATGTTGTGTCATCCATGGGTATTCAATACTTTCTCGATCGAGTATCGAGATAACTTTACGTGGTCGAACACTTATTTCGTTAGTGGCATGGCCATGCACTTTCTTTATCCGATCACAACGAGGGGCCCAGAGACATCTCTCCTGTTATGTTAGGAGGGGCAAATCCCATATCCAACCAGTCACATTCCTCTCCATGTTTGAGCATACCCAAAGCTACCTTTATAACTACCCGATTCACGGTGTAGCGTTTGGCAACCCCTAAGAGTGCTCTTACACATGTAGGAAACCATCTTGATCTCGGTCTAAGGATTATACATCATCATTGCTTGAGACCAACTAATGACACATAGATTCATAACAATCTCAATAGTGCCTCAAGATGGGTCTTATCCAACATCATGTTCTCTAACATGTGTCCATATTATTGGTTTGATATCTCCATATCTATGACTCATGAAACATAGTCATCAACCAATACATATGCTAGTCTATTCATGTGTGTCCTCATATGTTTACGACCAGGGATCGTGTAAGAATAATTATCGCAGAAATATAGAGTTTCACAACCAAGTCACATACTTGATAATAAATATTAACAATATTATTCTAGGAACAAGATAACACATTATCCAATGTTATGAACATAATGAAATATAATCATCTCTATGATTGCCTCTAGGGCATATTTCCAACATCGTTAACCTCAACCCTGGAGCTAATAGCCCGTAGAACGACCTCAGTGGGGAGTGCTAACCTAGCGGGGGACCCGAAAATTGTTATTAAAGTAAAATGTGCTAACAAAATAGAAGCCACTGACTTATGTACGCGTATTATCACTCAAAATCAACTATGTATTTATTTATATACTATTCGTGCTACCGTGTTGCTACAGAAGACGAACTAGCACTAACGGGAGCAGTTGATCAGAGATTCATCAACGCCAATCTTTCCTACAACTCCAAAGGCAAGGGATCCTCTTGAACGTAAATATAGTTAATTTAAATGTAAACAGTATATTGCACTATATGTTTATTGCATCAAAATTATTTTCTCAAAACTTAAATCAATGATTGAGATGAAAATGATTAAGATGAATATGAAAGAAATGAGAATGAGTAGAGGAAAGAAATGAGGATTAATTAGGTGGGTAAAAGGGGGCCCGGGCAGGGGAACGCGACGACGACGATGAAGATGAGGTAAGAGGTGGGCCCCTTTTTTACATATGGGTACAATATAGGGACAAACAAAACTCTTACTCGGATTGAAGCCGTAAATTCAATACCAACCATTTTTCCGTTTAGTGACGAAAATGCTAGCTTGTTATATAATTAAGTTCTTCTAACAGGTCACGTTGGAGTGTTGGGCACGAAGAGAGCGCCCAAGGTGGAAGGTGGAGTGTTGAGCGCGAGAGCGCCTCAACCAACATTCTCGGAACTTCGGTGTATGACGAGGTCGGCGGCGTGGTCATCGGCGACGGAACGTAATGGGTGGAGACTTGATCACGTAACTTGAAAACATACGTCGATTCGAACTCGAACCCATATAAGGAAATGTTGGGGACTGGCTCATTTAGAGCTCGGAATAAGCTGTGGGTAAAGTGGTACAAAGCCTGCACAGTGCTATACAAAATCATGAATTCATGCTAGTCTCCTGGATTGGAGTCTACGGGAACCGCCAGGGGTATTTCTTCTCTCCGAGTGACAAGTAGTGTTTTCAGTATTAAAATTTGCCACCTAATGTTTTTAAACTATTTTCAGAAAAAGAGATGAATTAGAACTTGTAATGACAACAGAGATGAGGCATCCAGTGCATTTTTTCTATTAATGCTTGCTGAGTACACTCGTGTACTCAACCTTGTTAGTATTCTCCTTTATAGATCCTAGTCTGGCCGGGAACTATCCCGTGTGGGACGACAAACATGCAGGTACTGGAGCAATCGCAGGAGGGGAAGGCATGGACTACAAGGACCAGGGCGAGATGGGCGCCATATTGACACGTGAGATGAAGAGGCGGTCGATACTTCAGGGCTGGCGAGTGAAGCAGAGAAGTTCCCTTTTGTAGTTGTATAATGTTTGTATTAAAAACCATAGCCTTGCGTGGCTATTACTGAAGTAAAAGGTACAGTTTCTATCTTATTGTTCTGCTGCGTAACCCTGGTAAAGGCTTACTATTCGTTGGAGCAGTGTTTTATTGAGCAAACAAATAGTAATCCGTATTACCCTTGGGGTAATGACACACACACACACACACACACACACACACATATATATGTGTGTGTGTGTGTGTATGAAAATGGTATGGTACTCCTGGGAGTACGTATTCACACTTCTCATATACCACTTAAATCGTTGGATGATACCTCTTTATCTATTTGAGCATACTCAATGTAACACCCTGGCCCAAAATCAGCTCAATGCCCAGCCCACTGTGGGGCGGACCCGCACACACATAGCACCCCACTTACACT
Organism: Phyllostachys edulis; assembly: GCA_036346405.1. Classification (NCBI taxonomy): domain Eukaryota; kingdom Viridiplantae; phylum Streptophyta; class Magnoliopsida; order Poales; family Poaceae; genus Phyllostachys; species Phyllostachys edulis. The sequence continues at coordinate 9,564,649 of CM070552.1, forward strand.
TTCTTCCTCGCTTCGTGTAAAAGGGTTAACTCGGAGGTGCTAAGTTTGGACCCAACAGGCATTATATACTACTACAACTCACTTTAGATAAGCAATATGAGACTAATCCCACCACATGACTCCTCATGGGCCACATGGGCCGCACTACGAGTAGGCCGGGGTATTACATTCACCCCCCCTCAAGGGCTGACGCCCTCGGCAGCACACCGCATACGCGGCAAATGCCTAGAACCACCCCTCGGTATATGTCCGTGCGTCTAGTGCCAGCACATATGCCATGCTGTGTGTCTACTCCGGGACCACACGCGCCATGCGCCATATGCCCGCGCCCCTGTCCCGCACGCGCCCGTGCAGCGAAGGTTGATGCTATGATACCATCTGTAACACCCTGGCCCAAAATCAGCTCAATGCCCAGCCCACCGTGGGGCGGACCCGCGCACACATAGCACCCCACTTACACTTTCGTCCTTACTTCGTGTAAAAGGGTTAACCCGGAGGTGCTAAGTTTAGACCCAACAAGCATTATATACTACTACAACTCACTTTAGATAAGCAATATGGGACTAATCCCACCATATGACTCCTCATGGGCCACATGGGCCGCACTACGAGTAGGCTGGGGTATTACATAGGACAGTAAGTATATCAGAATGTATAAATTGCATGCTCGAAACAATACATAACAGTAGGTAATCTAACAGCTCAAGGCACAATCTATACATAGTATCACATCCAATTGCATTTGTGACATCAATTCATCATAGAGTGATTCACGAGCCCACAAAAAATCACTTTGAGTGGGGCTCAAGGGCTCATGCCACACTAGTAGTATCATCCATATCATCACTAACACCATCACAGAGCAAAGAGGAGGGAACATGATAGAAAATAGATGGGAGTAGTCTACCTCAGTGCGATGCGGCAACGACGGCAAACACCACCACTAGCACAACCGACATCCATCTCCCCACTATGCATAAATCAACCAAACATCAGAACACCACTCAATGCTCAACCATAAAAATCAAACCGTAGGAGAGGCAGGCGAGCGACACCGGCAGCCAAGTAAGGGCCGAGCTGGTGGCATAGCAGTACATGGGCCGAGCCACCGGCGCATGGGTGAGCCCGAGCCGAGCCGGGCACGGCGTGGGCCAGGCACAAGCCGCCGAGGGGGTGAGCTACTGGAGAGAGAGAGCGAGAGCCCCATGTGCAAACCTCAGCCAAAGCAAGCAACCACCAAGGGAGAGAGGCATGCTTGGGGGAGGAGGCGCGCCAGGCTCGAGGACACGGCGGCATCAAGGACAGCGGCGACGGGCTCGGGGGAGGAGAAACTTAATCATTTGAGTGGGGGGCGCGGGCAAACCCTAGAGTCCGAATATGTATAAATAGGGTTGGACATCACATATGGTTCTAAAGTAGAACCGTCTGTGATATTACCTTTTTATATACGGTTTTAAACATGAACCGTCTATGATAAATATACATCATAGACGGTTCCAATAAATAACCGTCTGTGATAATATTTTAGAACATATGACACACAAACATATATTACTTGTTTTTCACCGGTCAGTAATGTCGTCATGTCGTTATACCGAGACCATTTTTACATATATAGAAGACATTAAATACAAATTCAACCGGTTTTTTTTGTATTTACATATATATGGTCAAACAGTGTGACCAATTGCTTCTTACAAAGATTAAAAAAGTAGAAGCCTAAATAATCAAAGTTTTTCTAGTGGCGAAGGTAGCATGCTATCTCCGTCTTCAAAACTTCGTAGGCGACGTCGTCGGCATCTGTAACATCCCAAACATTGGTGTATGTTTCAAATGTAATAAAAATGAGGAGAAATTAAAACTTTTGAACATGCATTGGTTTTGTGGAGTTTTTGCATAATTTGTTGGACTTGAAATTATTGAAAACAAAGGAAACATACAACTCAAATTAAAGTTCCAAAAGAAAACGGGAGCAAAAACTTATGTTAATCCTCTGGAAATAATTTATTCAAATACTAGGAGAATTATCATAAATTAATATATTTTTTCCCAAATTTTTGGAACCTAATTCAACCCCTAGAAAATTCAAACACAAGTCAAAGACCTATTCTAAGTTTGAATTTGAATTACACGAATTAAGTATTGAACAGTAGGTTTCAAATTTTATTTGGAGACTAGGTTGTCCCAGGAAGCCCCCTGATTTATTTCGGAATTTTTAGAAATTTATTTCTAATTTTAAAGCCCTAGTCAAACCTGTCATTTGTTGGTCAAATCAATTTGAATCTCGGGCTCAGTACTGTTCATTGGGCCGAGCCACCCTGCTGTTTTGACTCGGCGAGTGGGCTCGCCCGAGCCAACTAACCGCACCCCTCGTCAGCCCTCCGATCGGCATCGTGCGGTCCCTGGTCGGCCCGAGCCACCCTCTTGCGCCCGCTCCGTTGTGCCGCTGACGCGCTGGGCCCACACGGTCAGTGTCGTCTTCAACCTCCCGCCGCGTCACGCAGAACGCATGCGCCACGCGCCCGAGCCGCTCTACCGCACCCCCGTCTTCACCAGGTCATGCCGTAAAGCCACCGCCCAAGCTGGCCTATCCGGAGCCTTCCCTGCTTGACGTCGCGTCTGTCTCCATCCTCGCCCGAGGATAACACCTCCCCGAACCCTCCATTTTCGCTCATTCCTTCTCTCGGGGGTGAGAAGGAAGAGGCTCTACTGAGCGCCACGCCGGGGTAAGCTTCGACCACGTGGTCTTCCTCCCCTCTACCTTCCTTGCTCTCTCCATTTTGGCTTATGCGAGCGCTTACCTTGTCTTGTAACTCCTGCTCCATCTTCGCGCTCTGGGAAGAGTGGGAGCGCGCTCCCGAGGTCTGCACTCGTGTCAACCTCCCCCTCGGTGAGTCTTAACCCAAATATTGCGTGCCATCTCTAGCCTTGTTGCGCATCTAAGGGAACCCATCGGTCAATTTCTTCTTGGCATCGCAGGGTAGCTCGGATTTTGGAAGATCCCCTTTTTCGGCCGCCGCGGCCATTATCGTCACCGACTCACCTCCGAGCTTCCCCGACCTCTCCAAACACTCGGGTGAGCTTCCTAGGTCCCTCTTGTAGCTTAAGAGAGCTTGTCTTGTGCGTTTGGTGCGTCGGGGCTCCGTTTCCTTTTTGCCGTAGCACGGTCCTGCCGCCCCACTCCGGCTCACCGGTAGCCTAGTGCCCCGTCGCCGTGACGCTTAGCAGTAGCTGCGCTAGGCTATTTGGGACCCATCCCGGGCCTTGGTCGGCGCCCAGTGCCCTGGCCTGGCCAGCGGCCGCCCGCGCCGTGCTGGCGGAGCGGGCATTGTTGGATTTCCCCAGCAAAATACTGTAGCAATGATTAGTTAAGCATTAATGATGATGATTAGTTTTAATGACTCAATCTTTGTCGGAAAATCTCGGGTTAGCAGTTCCTTGTGTCACTTACAGGTGGGCCCAAGTCCTTAAATGCACAGTAAACCACTGGGTGGTCCATGGACCGGTGCACTGTGCTATGGACCATTGGTTCACGCACTGTTTCATGGACCCTTGAGTATGACGGTTGGGCCCCACATGTCAGTGCTTAAGTGAAATCGGAAATAAAATGAAAAACGGTATTGTTGCTAGACCCCACCTGTCATAGGCTTTGGCTAGATCTAGGTCGGTAAGAAAAGTGCTAATTGCTTAAGAAAATCCGGAATGCATTTATTTACACACTGAAAATTGGTTAAACTTCAAAATTGCACAACTAATTCATTTTAACTCCAAAATCAGTGAAACAAATTTTGATAATTTTAATTTTTAACTAGCTTTATGTTAAAATAGGTTTCAACCTTGTCATTGTCCCAGAAAACATAGGTTGTGGAAAGTGATCCAAAAAATGATTTATTTTTACACTACAAATTACTGTTAATTTTGAAAATGTATAGCTAAATCATAAAAACTCCAAACTTTATGATTCAAATTTTGTTAGTTTCATATTTAAATTTACTTTAATGTAAAAATGGATTGAGCCATGTTACTGTTGCAGAAAATGCTTTTGGCAAAATTACTTTATGTTTAGTATTATTGTTGCACTAAAAATTGCTCTAACTTTAAAAATGCATAAGTATTTCTTTGTAACTCCAAAAAGAGTAAACTCAATTTTGTTAGAATCCTCTGTTAGTGTAGTTTATTGTAAAATAGGTTATGAACATGATACTGTTGCTGAAAATCCTATTTTGCATATAACTTGTGTACTACTTTCATAACTTTGAAAAATCATAGAAAATTCATCTTAGCTCCAAATGAGGTGAATCAAATTCGATTGTTCATCTCATGTGGTTCTCTTCACAACATAAAAATTTCAAGTGCACCACTGCTCTGGAAATCTTCACCAAAAGAATTATTTCGGATGAACAGTAAGAGATCTCTAATTAATTGGAATTTTCAGGAAAACTGATCTTCTAACTGCCATAACTTCTGCATAGAACATCCAAATGAATTGATTCTTGTTGCTAAATTCATATAAAATCATGATATACCTTCTGTGAATTTTTCATAATTTTTGGATGACTTTGAATTTTTGGGTCTTTTTAGTGTTATTCGTTCTTATTGTGCTTTCGACTTCTTTCGCTAGGTTCAAACGATAATATTGATTGCGAGAGCGCTCCTCTGCAGCAAGAGGGTAATCCACAGCAAGGCAAGCAGTTTGATTATAAATGTCCTATTATTTTCAAGTCTATTACTTTGTTTACAAATTGTGTGTATGCATGCTTTTGTGTCAAAGTAATTTTCCCGATTAGAGGTAGCTATTCCTATTGCATGGTTGCCCTTAAATTGTTATCCCCTGCCACAAAACATAAGTTATTAATATTGCTGGTGAATTAGAGCCCGGTGATTTAATTATGCTCTTTTATTGTCTTTTCGGTGTCATGCTTAGAAATGCTTAGCTACCGGTAGAATTGGGTGGTTATCGACTTAGTCGATAACCTTGATCACACAAATCATTTATTACTCTTTGATCAGCACTTTGTGCTAAATTTCTTTGAAAACTAAAAGTGCAAATGAAATGTTTCGGACTTGGGCAAGTGGTTGGATGGTGGGATATTGGGTTTGTGAATGTCTTGCCCAGGTCAACAAGGACCGAACATCTTGTTTCACTAAAACCAAGCATAATTTGCGTGCTAACCACGCGAGAGGGATATGAGACCTCTCTTGACTAAGTACCTTGGGCGGTGTTAATTATGAGTTGGTTGGTGGTTGAAAAAGGAAATGATGTGTTATGAGGGGAATATTAGCAAATCGGCTTGAGCTGGCTAATGTGTCTTTCTCTTTATTGGGTTGCGGCTCTTAATTAGCATCATCCATGGGAAATGTCTTGTAGGACTTAGCGTCTTCAAGCATACCAAAGGAAGTGTGCTAATCTAGTGGCGAAAAGGCGATCGACGTGTGGGTACATTGGTACACCCACAGGGTATAAACTATTGAATAGCCTCGTCCTAGGTTATGGACACGCTTGGGATTGGATTTGCAGGAGTTAGACTCAACACTTTGGAATTCTTAATTAAAACTTGATGTGGGTGGTATGAACGGGGAGTTCATGCTATTGTTGTGGTGGCTATTGGATTAGCCACTTCCAGGATATCTTGTTACTATTTGTTACTTGTATATCGCTATTTTTAGCAAATAAAATCAGATTGTCAAATTGCTTTCAATCTATTACATTATTGCAAATGAAAACTTGCTTTATGCTGAAATTGTGTCTAGAGCCTGCTCCACTTAAATAAGCTTGCATGTAGCTATTTATTAGGCTTGTTACCTTACACGTAAGTCTTGCGAGTACATCTTTGTACTCATTTGCTATGCTTTAATTATATTATTGCAGAGGAGGAAGTGGAACCCCAAGGGTTGCACTTTTGTGAGATGTGCTTCGGCTTCGAGGACTAGGTTGGTGGCTTGGTTGGTTGCCTTGTGGGTGATGGCACACTAATCGGCTTTTGTTATCGCCATCTTATGGCCTTTTGCTTCCGCTGTTATGTTAGACTCTTTAGTTGAAATTGGCCGGTCGGCTCGTTTGTAATAACTCTACACTATATGTCTTTTGGATCGTTTTTGCCGTACTTTGGATTCTATGTGATTGAATGGAGTTGATGCTTAATTTTTGTATGGGGTATATGCACTGCATTCCGGGAAGTATATATACGCCGAGAGTCGTGATATTTGATTTGTAATGCTTGAATCATTTTAATGGTTAAGTATTACAAGTTAAATACCCTGGGTTCTCACAGCATCGGGCGGTTCGTGATCATCAGCGAACGAAGCCCGAAATACGTCCACCCACTGATGTGCTCGTTCGAGTGTCTCCCGAAGACCCTTCGATTGTTGAATCAAGAAGAATTGAGCCCATAGGCTCTCTTCCCTTGCTTGAGGGGTCTCGACAAGGTCGACTTGGTCGCCCGTCGCCTCGATTAAGCAGTCCAAGCGACGGCAAGTCTCCTAGAGACATGCAACGTTGTTGTGGAGGACCACGTTGATGACGAGGTTAACTCGCCGGAAGTGGGAGATCGCTTGGAAGACGCAACAGAGGAGGATGTTAAGATAGCGGAAGGTGGCCGCCACCTGCTTTGGCAAATCCTCGGATAGAGGAGTGAGGACACTGTTGACATAGTGTTCTTCCAAGACATCCGCCACCTCTACTACGGAGATGTGCTCAGACAAGATGGCGATTAGGCCATCAATGCCGGTGACAAGGAAACAGAAGAGGGAGTCATTTCTTCTTTAGAGTATGTATAGAGTGATATGAGGATGATCATCTTTGATGACAGATTATCTTTTTTATAAAACAAGGAATAAATTCGGCGTGTGAGACGAAGAGACGCATCGGGGAGCCGAAGTGGCATTGATGCAAGCGAAGAGACGCATCAGTGATGACGGCGACGAAGAAACTCATCGGAGAGCTGAAGCGATATTATCACAGATGATTATAATTAAAAATCGTTTTTGAAGTCTACAATTATCACAGACGGTTCGTGTTCTGAACCGTCTGTGATACTACATTAACTTTTCACAGACGATTTTTAGCGCAGCCAGTAACACAGATGGTCGCTAAACCAAATCGTTTGTGATTGTATTTAATACTGACGGTTTTAGTAAATCGTCTGTGATGAGGCGTTCAGTATCAGCCTTTTTGTAGTAATGTGAGGAATTGAATTTTGATAAGGATGATATATAGGTACTTGGTAGAAAAACAAATTATTACTAAATTAACATAGCTCTTTCATTTATACGAGTTGTATACGCACTACTAAGAGTACATAGTACAACTTGTTTTACAACCAAAAGATCGTCTATTTAGGGTTTACTCTATTTAACACTATTCTAGCATGCTTCGATCACTGCTTCTTCCACACTACAACTTCTAGTGAAAAGTTGAATTTAGTTAAAAAGGAGATAAATCTTTTATAAAAACAAACCGAGTTTTTGAAAATCTAGGTTAGATAAGATAACATTGGGAAGGGAAAGGACAGAAATAATACTTATATTTTTATTTTCAAAAATCCTTTTATAATTTTTCAAATTAGGATTTTTAAAGGTCTTTATTTCCTAATTTCTAAAACCAACATAAGATCTTAACCTACGGTCAAGCTAACCTCTGATACCATTTTGTAACACTCTCAAACTTAAGACTGTTAAACTTTTCACAACTGTACATCCTAAGAAAGGTTTAACGGTCCTAATTTTAGAGACGTTACCGTCATCACCTTTGGCGACGTTGTGACAATCATGCAAGTCCGCATCTGTAACGGCCGAAGGCTATGGTAGATGGTAGACGTCGTTCTTTCGTTTTGTCGCGGGATCTCTCCCCCTCTTCGTCGGCAAAGCCGCCTTAAACACAGGCTCATAAAAATGGGTAAATCTCCCCCAGATGGTCACCGTAGCAGGCATATGTGAATCTACCATAGCATCCCAAGATCAAAGTCCACAAGCAAAATCCATTTTTAGGTTGATCATATGGTTCACAATATAAGTAATATGTAGGGATGTAGTTGGCTACGGTCTAAATCTCGGACTGAGCTACCTATTCTTGGATCTAACACAACACACAACACACATATATGATTGCTACTATTTTTCATAAGCTTTTGATTCTAAGCCTCGGGTCAGCTCCGTCCCTGGTAATGCGTAAACACCGGAAAGGGTCTAGAACGTTATCCATTCCTCGCGGAATACCTTATGCTCTTGGCTAACCAACGAGACATGTAATCCTTTCTTTTGGAATATCAATTTGGTTTTGCCTTTGAAGAGGAAAACGTAAGTATCTTATGTTCCGAATTTCTGAATCAAAAAACAAATTTAAGTAATAATATAACCATTTTCATTTTTTTCCTCAGTCACCTTAACTGAGATTTGATACGGTGGTGGCAAGACAAAAGAAGTTTAATTAGTAAATTTGCCATGTTGAAATGCAGATTCTAAAAACACGTCCAAGACAAGTTGCCATGGACTTCGTGCGGTCCACTAACATAAATAACAGCCCTTTTGAAACTAGGAATTTTTTCAATTCCTATAGGGAATAATCTGTCACCTATGAAATTCTTGTATTCTAAACGAGGCCTAAAAATATAAGCATTGAAGAACACTTTCATATTATACGGTTTTTATTTATCTATCATTTTACTAGTTTATTATGATAAAAAACATGGTCCAAGTCTAGCTAGCATCGAAGATTATGAAAAATAGAAAAACATGTATTTAGGAACGGTGGGAGTACTCGAGAGTCAAGTCTTAATTTGAGCATAGTGAATGTCAAATATTATAACTGTCTGGCCATATTTAGGTTAATGTACTTTCTATTTTGGGTCCTTTACAAGAAAGACGTATCATGAGAAAGAGAATTCTAATTCTCATATATCATACCGGGTAGGTTGTGGTATTTTATTGCTACAAGCGTGGATTATTGTCAAACAAGACATGCGATTTGGATACTTCTCTTCGACTCCAAAGCATTTTGATACAAATAGTTTAAGTTAATTTTATGAAAGAAAATAACAAATAGTTTAAGTTAATTTTATGAAAGAAAATAAGGCCGAAGAGACATCCCATCAGCAAAGAGATAGAATGAGACTATGAATATTTTGATCTTTCATTGACAATCAGTTTCTGTAGCAAAATGAGACTACCATAGCATAAAAACACAACACGGTATACCGAAAATAGAATTGAGCAAGACAACTTAAAAAGCCTACATATGAAGTTCTGTAAGCCCCCAACTCACAATTTCTATAGGCATATCAAGAGCAAAAGTGGGACATGTACTGTTGCGAAGTACGTAAACACAAAGAGCTTAATGGCTCCCCCTCCCACAATTGCTGACTTAATTTGTCTTGGTTTTTGTGGTCCTTCTCTTGGAGTGCTTTGGAACAGAGTTCTTCATTCCCAAAAAGAAAAGCAGTGCACCAAAAAGTGCCAAGTTCTGAATAGGGAAAAGAAATGCAGGGATTATAACACTTGATAACAACTACTGGTGAAATAGTTTGAAATTAAAGCTTTACTAAGCGAGGTAGCAGGCTAACAAACCTGTGAGAACTTGACAAAAAGCTGAACAAATTGCACCGTCTCCATTTCATAGTTGTAGAAGTCGTACACAATAGGGGTTATAAATGCCAAGTAAAGAATCTGCACAAATGAGCAGCATTAATATTCCGTGTTTCAACAAAGAAAATGAAGAATAGCACGAATAGGAAAGAGAACGATTATGAAATTATAGTCAAAGCACAATCATTTTATCACCAGATTCTTAAAACAAATATATCTTTTGTTTCTTTATTAAACATATATAAATCTAAGTTACATATATTTAGCATGGATTAATGTCCTGGGAGATCATTAAACATTGTTTTACAGTTATAAAGTACAGGCTTTTGGACTACAGCGAATCACTCATCACTCCGAAATTCATCGCATATGCGCCTGTCAAGTGGGTAAATTATATTGACAATCTGACACTATCTTTGGAATCTTTCAGGAAGATAGTCTTCATGTTTTCCATTTCCAGATGCTAGGACCTTGCTAGGACAGATACCAAACACCTCATATTTTTCGAAGGTAAGCTACATCGCAAATAGTTTTATTTTTTAAGTTTGAGAAGACATGGTGCAATAAGTCTATATTTAAATGGTAATCACAACAGTTTGCATCTAGAAGTCCCATAATATTAAATTCTAGGTATGGTGCCTGCAGAAGAACAGCACCCACCAGTAGGGATGCACCAAATGAGCTGCTGATGATAAACAGAAGACCACCAAAGGCTTTAAGAAACATGGTAGCGGCAATGACAGTTTTTATCTGTAAATGAACAAAGTAACAGCTATTAAAACTAGGTGCTAAGTAGAATGCTTTTTTTTTTAAAAATAAAAAAGGCAGAATGGAGCGGCCAAATCAAAACAATATTCCTACATCAATATGTGGCACTGCCATTCCTAAACTCTTGGACACTTGCTTGACAAAGAGATTGTATTTTGGCTTCAAAGCCTTTGCTGCTGGTCCACCATCAACTCCAAATTCACTAAACCTGCACGTATGCTTGAGACATTAATTTCATGGTTTTCTACTGTAGAAACAGTGCATTAAAAGAACAAAAGAATTTTTTTAACCACCAAAAGAGATAATTTTCAAAAGTATCAATCACAGATTGAGCAATTGGAGAGAATCAGGGGATTTGTATCAGGGTTATTAAGTCGTAAAGTCGAGTCGCTGTGCTACCGACTTGCCGACTAGTCGGCGACTAGTCTACTGCTTATTTCAAAGACACCCACCACATGCTGCTTCTAGTCTGCTACCATCACATCTAGATCTAGAACACAGCAGCAAAACAGAGAGAAGGAAGGAGAGAAAGGGAGAAGGTTCAGAGAGGAAGGAGAAGAGAGGAAACTAACCAGAAGGTGAAGGAACCGCAACAATGCTCTAAAATTGGTAAGCGGTACTCGTTTGGCCACCCACCTAGTAGTGACTATGCAGCCTAACCGGCCGATTATAGGTAACAGGGAGGGCGCCTGTTCCTTAAAGACGTCCTAGATATTAGATACTAGACATCAGACTCGGCACTCACTTCCCAACCGACAATCACACACATGCCAAATATTCATCGTCATTCATGTGAACTTAGTATTGTCCCTACACCTCTTAGGTGCAGTGGAAAACTGGAATCGGTTCAGGGTGGCATTCACCATTTATAGCACAAACTCTCAGAACGCTGACACATAACCACACCTAAGTTGTGAAATGAGATGGAAGGCGAGTTGGGAGGATGCTCAGTTGGCCAATAGCACACTGTTGACAGCCTGACAACCCGGGTGAAGCCAGTTACGCAGCAAATCAGCTCAAATGCAGCACGAAATGACAGTAAACAGCGCTGTCACAATGGGATGCTGATGCATACAATATGGTATTTGGACAAAATGGGATAAGGGGAAACGCAAACTGCTATAGCGATCCCACTGTCAACATATTTACCAAGGCATACGCGTGTTATGTAGGATTCAAACGCACACTGCATCTGAGCTGATCCAATCCTTTTTCCATTGCTAGCCATTCAATTATTTGCAAGAGATCCATACGCCCTCTCCGCCTCAACTTGTACGATTTACCGTAAGTCAATATATACCTACACCCAGATCTACCACATCAAGATTCAAGAACACGCCAGCCGGATCTTACCGTACCACAGCCGAAAGCTCTCGATTCTACCAGCCCGACGCAAACTGACAGGACCTACTCGAGATCAGAAAGAAAGAAAACAAGAACGGCAAGACGGCGGCGTCCCCAAGAAGCGGATCAATTGGGCTGGGGGCACACACGAGATCTGAGTCCGAGGAGAAAAGGCGTGCTTACTCTTGGTAGGCGGAGAGGAGGAAGAGGGAGGCGAAGAGCACCCTCCCGACGAACGAGATGAACCCCATCCTTCTTCTGTGCCTTGTTCCCTCCGGCCTCCTCTGCTCTCTCTCCCCTTCCAACGATGGCGACGTCGACTCACACTCGAAGAGGAGGAGGAGACGACGACCGGGCAGGGTGGGGGATTAGGATGGGTTTGTGTGGACTCTTCCTTTTGTCCGGATGGTCAAGTGAGTCGGTCTTCGCTTCGCTCTGAGCCGGCCGGTCGAGGTCGAGAGGAGAGGAGAAACAGTGTGCTGCGTGCGACGGCGACGCCTCGGTTTGTGAACGAATTTGGATCGGTATTTACGGCATGGACACCGCAGTCAAGGCAGGGTCCGTCGGCCGTTGCCACTTGGCCGCGCAGTTATTTTTCGGATTTCCTAAAAATCAATTACCCGCTCCTAAAAAAGATAAATTACCTGTTTTCCCTTTCCTAGATTATTTTTTTAGAATTTTTTTTCTGATTTCTATGAAAAATAAATTGTTTATTTCTGCGTTCCAAACACAACTTTAGTTGTGCCTCCGTAGCTTCATCCCGTCTAGAGTTCATCACTACTCACGCTGTGCTACCTAAACTTCTTCCCACTAGAAGAGAAGAGCCTTCCCAGAGATTATTCATCATAATTACCCCCTCTAGTCATAAGTGTCATTTTGAATATTCACATTGTCTTCAAAACACAACTCTTACCACCGATTTATATCGTAGCACACTTGTAAAACCTGATAAAGTTATAATATTGTAAAAATATTTTCCGAGACAAATATTTACAAAGATATTATTGGTCAAAGTTAAAATTGTTGATAGTACACATGTCTACAAAACATTTTTTCCTTTTTCAGTCATGACACCCTTGCCTCTCAAGGGTGGTGCCTTTCTCGCCCCCCTCCCTCTCGATTTGTGATCTTATTAAACAAAACTTTTTTCTTTTCTCCAATACAATTCCCATGAGTTGATCACCGCATGCACAGTCACAATGAATTCAACCTAGAGAAAACTTGGCAAAACTTGTGCCGCCCTGTAGGCTCTTCAGCGGCTGGTTGCTATGGGTTCTCTCTTTCATTGTCTCCGTTACGACACCCTTCCTACCCTACCCTCATGCATCGTTGTTCTCGCCTCCATCCCTAATTCTGATCTTATTACACAATTTTTTTTTATTTCTCCAACATCATTCCAAAGAGTTAATCATCGCATACATGGCCACACCGTAGATACAGTGAGTAAAATCTGCAAAAGTTCTTTGCAAGACATATAACGACATGTGGCCTCTACCAGCAATGGTCGGAGGGCTCCTTGAGTTTCCATGACAATGCATCCTATCAATCGCACGCACCGTCCCACCCTAATTCTGATCTTATTATACATGTTTCCTTTTCTCTGATATCCATCCTAGTAGTGGATCATCGCATACATGGCCACATTGTTGATACAATGTGAAGAGGATTGATTACCACACACTAGTGTCTAACTTCATCCAATGCTACCTAGCTACCCTAGTGCTCCCTCGGTTGTGTGACTCCTCTTCCTACCCCTCACACGTCTCGTCATTCTTGACTATATATTTGAGTAAAGTCCATTCTGGGTCTTTCTAATACTATTTATTTTCACAATCTTTTGTTGGACAACATTGTTAAAAAGTTTGAAAGTCTATGGACCGAGTAAAAATTTAAGAGACTAATTTGAGACACAAGCAGTGTTTAGGGAGATAACACACTTTGAAAGTCTATGAGACCAGACAAAAAAGTTTGCTCTGGACTTTACTCTATATGTTTCTAATACTATTTATTATGCAATCTTTTGTTGGACTGGGTTTGTTAAAAAAGTTTATGAGTCTGTGCGGGAGATAAATGAATCTAGAGTAGATTTGCTCTGCATCATCGCAATCGTTTGTGACTTGCAATATACCATCGCAAAGACAACGAGCATACAAATCCCATCGCAAACACAAAAAAAACTGGAGAATGCCATCACAGTCATATTTTCCTTCCCCAAGGCTATGAAATGACCATTCTGCCCCCACTATTTGTTCTTCTTTACTTTCTTTTCTTTTTCTTAGGGTTGGTCCCACCTGTCATTCAATAATCTGATATCATCCGTCCATCCCAAAATAAATTAAATCTCAACCCTTCTTTCTCCTATGTACCTTCCCTCCTATCTTCCTCCTCTTCTCCCCTTCTCTGCACAACAGAGGAAGCGAGGAGAACGACCACCAAGGTCCAACCGTCGCTCCTTCCTTCTCTGCAAAACAGAGGAGGCGAGGAACCTATTTTTGGTTATTTTCTCGGTCGGAGGAAGTGCGGCGTGGCATAGCAACGACGGATGGAACTGGGGAGGATGGGCTTGCCGGCGGCAGCCCTCTGGCAGCAAAGAGGGAAGACGGTCGGAGAGCTTTAGAGGGCTGATTAATTCAGAGGCAGCATTGTCTTGGACGGAGTGTGCTGGGAACATCTTGGCCACTGCGGCGGCCATGGCGTGGCACTTGAGCTCGATGGTGGCGATTTCCAGCAACAATGGGAGGTTGGGAGGTGATTTACGGACTCAACCCAAAGAGGCAGGTATGGTGATGCGGATGTTGGGGGGGGGAAGAAATGGCCTTTGGTGATGGGTTGCCAGTGATGGCGGAATGCCCTATTTCCGGTGCTCATCGGCATTGAAAGCATGGTGGCTGGGGCTCGGGAAGGATGTCAGGGAGGTCAGTGACGACTAGACAAGGTTGTTGGGTTGGTTAATTTGGGTAAAACAACGGCGGTGCTGGCAAATTTTGCAGTTGGTTGGATTTGGGAAAGAAAAGGGGTGGCACATTCTCCAGCGAATTCCACAGCAACATGGCTGATCAGAGGCAAAGGAGTGGATGGGAGCTCCACGGGGAGTGGAGGAATGCAATGTGGTGGCTATAAACGGCGGCTGGGGACGGGTGGCTACAAACAGAGGCGACGGTGGAAGGAATGGGGAGAGATGAGGAGGAGAAGGCCAGGGCGCAACAATGTCTGTTCTGAATTTTTCTCTCCCCTATTTGGACGTAAACAGTGGCTATGGATGGAAAACCTTACGGCGATGCCCTTCTCCAGTATTTTTTTTTGTCTTTGCTATGACATTTATAAGCTCGGTAATGCCTTAGTAAATCTGAACAAGTTCCTTAGAACTGTCAATAATTTCTATCATGAGAGCAGAAGGCTTGCGGAATTTTGAATATGCAATGCTATCAAGAGAGAAGAGAAGATTTTGTGAAAAAAAAAATCAGCCTGCAAGCTGCAGGGAAGCAAGCCTGACTGAGAGAATTTCGTGTTCAGGAAGTACAACGTGGCGAAGGTTTTATTTACCGCTACAAAGATGAACTCAGTTTTTATTGAAATGTTCAATCCTCTGCTGAGTCCATTTAGAATCATATATATTGACTATACTGATGTGCAGTAGAGGAAGAGATTTTTTTTATTTAATTTTTTATTAATATTTTAAAGTTATCCTCTCGTGAACTTTATTTCCAAATCCGACCCCTTTGGTCACGCCACCATACCTGGCGTGGCAAATGAACTCTGTCACGTCACCTGAAGTTCTTGTGTGACAAAATATGCCACGTAAGCCCTCGTGCAGCGTGGAGTTATTGTGTGGCATTTACCACGCCACGCGCGTTGGCATGACAATGGCATTTGCCACGCCACGCGTGTTGGTGTGACAGGGGCGACTTAAGACTCTGGACCTAGCCGCCTCTTCATTTCTCCCCTTTGCCCCCAACTCCCTTGCGCCTCTTTAGCTCCTGAGCTCCCCACCGCTGGCCCTCCTCCCTGTCGTTCCTCCCGCCGCCGGCCCTTGCTCCCTCTGCCGGACGGCCTCCTTCAGCTACGGGCTCTCCTCCCTCTGCCGGGCCTTGTCCTCCCCTTGCCGTCATCCCCCGTGTGGGTGTCTCCCCATGGCTCTCCTCCTGTGCGCCCCTCCTCTCTGTGGCCCTCCTCCTCTCGTGGCGTCGTCCCCAGGCGTGGCTCTCCTCCCGCGTCGCCTCCTACATAGAGGTAATAACCGGTTATGTATGGATTTTGAAATGTAAGAAAAGTATGTTATATTTTGTTGTATCTTTTACCGATCTTCATAGTGGATCTTGGGTATGGACTAAAGTTGGCAACTTTAGAGTGGCAAAATTGATTCGTATGCATAGACATTGTACAATGGTAATGTTAAAAGAGAGTAATGTAACTCTGTGCGAATGATATGTTGCAGTTGTAGCTATGGTCAAATGGTCTTCGATTCTTGATTTTTCACTCAAGAGGTAGCTGTACTTTTCTATGATTCTGAATGATCAGATGCCAAGTGCACTAATTGTGCAACTTCTATTTTGTATGTGAACTTGCATAACTATTTTGTACGTGTAAAGCATATGGTTTTCCTGCAATTAATTTATGCAAAGGAAAACTCTATGATATTACCAAATATGTTTCAACTTGCATAAATTATTTATTAAAATTTCAGTGTTTAATGTGTTGCATTGTTAGTTAATTTGGTGTGCAATTTCTATTTCTTCAAACCATATTTCTTCAAACCATATGCTTTCGTAGGAAATTTCTGAATGAATCTGCTTGATAGATATGAACTTGCATGAAATTTTAGTTCAATGGGTCTGTAACTTTTATTTGTTTGTAGAATCAACTAATTTTCTTTGAATAAGTTATAGGGGTTCACAAATCTTTTTGTGTAGATTTTGTTAATCTCGTTTTCTCTTAATGATCTATGCTTTGTAAGGGGTTCACCAAATTTATAGTTTTTTTTGTATAGTATAGGAATTTTTTTTGTTCCTGTAAGGATGGAATGGCACACTATGGAGGATGGCACTTAAATTTCCAACGTGAATTGTGCTGGCAATTGGAAATTTGCAATTTGGAGATGAACAAGTGCAAGAAGGAGAAAGAATTCCATGATTGTTATTTATTAGAGTTGATGTTTTCCTCTATGAGATGAACCAGCAGAGTTATATGTTGTTCTTGGATTATGCATATCTAGAGACATTGAGAAACAAGCCCCTTGTCACATTATGTTGCTGTATTTTTTTATTTCTTTTTAGTTTTCAATATATTTGAGCTAATAGCTTTGTTGCTTACATACCCTCAATGATATGTGCTCAACTTTTTTATATTTGCAATTTATTGGGCTGTTAGAATAGCTCGATAGTGCCCAGAGCCCAAGTCTCTTAATGGGTTAGCATTGGAAAACACTAAGGTCGTGGATAACATTTGCGCGGTCACACTAGAACACTAAAGCCCAACTAAAAAATAGTGGACATGGTATCACTTTTT
Source organism: Phyllostachys edulis (assembly GCA_036346405.1). Lineage (NCBI taxonomy): Eukaryota > Viridiplantae > Streptophyta > Magnoliopsida > Poales > Poaceae > Phyllostachys > Phyllostachys edulis. Next base: position 9,581,845 of record CM070552.1, read on the forward strand.
GACATGTTAACGGATTAGCCCATATAGAAATTCCAGGCCCAATAAAGAACAAGTCAGCCCAAAACAACTCTTCACAACACAACAACAAAAATGGTAGATAGCAAGAATTCATATGAAGTTTATGGCCAATTTTTGAGATTCACACTAGCATTTGGTACTTCTCATGACACGCTATTAGGAAACTTAATTGAATTGCATTCATGTATTGAATACTTGTGTTTGAATGAGCCCGTTGTTATAATTTATACTCGTATATAGTCTTTCATAAGAACATCAATTGCCCTTTGTTCATTTTGTATGCAATATATTGAATTGTCTAGAAGGTAGTATTGTTTTATGTAATTATTTATTGTAGGAGTTACATTTTGTAGTACATTTATCACAAATGGGTTCATCACTAAGCTATGGTTGATAAGAATACATAGGTTGTATATGTATATCGCTCTCAGATTTTTTATTTTCATTGAGCTAGTTGCAAAGATCTTTGTGAAGTATCATGTTCTTATCAAGAAGTATTAGTTTACTAGTTACAAGCTAGGACAACAATTTTGGTTAACCTTCAATACGATGTCGTGCAGAATTAGTTAACTGAAAATAAATTATGAAAGGACCTGTATAGAAGAAATAAAATAAAGGTTGACTTACCTCCTTTCTGCATATAAGATTTTCCGAACGAGTGGTTTGTGGCACTCGGCGTGTAGCTCTGGCGTGCCAGGCGAAATCCTAGGCGTACTCAGGAATGAGCCCTGAGCGGTCCCAAACACGTGGTTTGGGCGGTCTCGAGAACGGGATCTTGAGCGTACCTGGGCACGTGGATCCAGGGTAGTGTAGGTTGCACTCGAGTGGTCCTTATTCCGGAGCGTGGGGCGCACATTTTATAGCCCACAGGGGGAGGCTAACAAAGCGGGTAATGTGTTAGGTTGCAGATGACAAGACCTGACGGGGCTGGTTGCTTTGTGCAGAGATAATACCAAACATGGCAACTTTATGCAGTAACAAGACCAAAAGAGACTGTCTTGTGCAGTGACAAGACCGGACGGGGCAACTTTACGCAGTGACAAGACCACATGGAGCAGCTTTGCGCAGTGACAAGGCCAAAGGAGACATCCTTGCGCAGTGATAAGACAAGACGGGATAGCTTTGTGCAGTGACAAGGCCAGACGGGATAACTTTGCGAAGTGACAAGACCAGACGGGGCAGCTTGTGCAGTGACAAGACAAACAGGGCAGCTTTGGCGTGACATGACTTAGCACCAGACCGGGTTTAGGGTTTAGGTTTAGGGTTTGCAGTTTAGGTTTAGGGTTAGGGTTTGTAGTTTAGGTTTAGGGTTTAGGCTTTTCAGATTGATTTGACAACCCTGACAGCTTTGCTAGCTTTTCAGAATGAAAAGACATGACTTTGCAAAGAAAGACGTGACAATACTCTGCCTCGCTAGCTTTTCAGACCGAAAAGATAGCACTCTGCAAAGAAAGACATACTCTACATCCTCAGCTTTTCAGAACCAAAATACAGGACTCTGCAGAAAATTTACCACACCAAGCCAACCATGTGGCCTATAAAAGGGGGTGGAAGAGATCTAGAAGACAACACTACACAACCAAACCCAACACTACAACACCAGAGCTTCCTCTCCACTCCTCACAGGCTACTACACCAGAGCTTCCTTCACCATGCCGGGATGGACGACAGGCAGAGGCAATGGGACCGGATCCATGAACTAGCAAGGGCCGCTGGGGAGCGGGATGACCGAGCAAAGGCTGCTGCGGCTTGGGTCAAACAAGAGACGCGTGCCCATCTGGCATCTCTTCGTAATGAAGCCCCCCGTAGCAGCAACCTCATTTTGAACGTTCCAACCGAGCGTTCGTCGCAACGCCTGCCAGAGGGGGAGACGCCACCCCTCTGTTGGTGCAGGGACAGATACAAGTTCTTCAAGTCCAAGCACCCTCGGCTGGGCATGCATTCTTTGGGGTTGTCGCGAACTACTCCGGTGACTATCTCGGCCGATGTTGGGACATGACAAGCTATCGATGGCCGTAAGGACTAGATTCTGATGTGTTCCGTACTATTTCTCTTTCAAAGTACGCACTACCAACCTCTGCCATCTACTTGTAGTCCCCGGATCCGCTATGTGGCTACCGCAAGTGGATCAACCACGATATCCACCCACATGACCAGTGGTCTCTCGACTTCAACGAGTGGCTTGACTAAAAAGACCGCGACATGCGGGAGGAGCGACGTCGCAACGACGAGCGAAATGAGCGCATACATCGGGAGACGCAAACTCATATCAAGGCGTGCAGGCGCAGGGAGCGTGAGGCTCATGAGAGGGAGTGCGAGAGAAAGAGGGAAATTGCGGCCAAGGCCAAAGAGGCTGGTGAGGAGTTCAACGCCGAGCTAGTTAGGAAGGGAAAATGGCCCTAGTCCACATAGCAGGTCGGACCATTCTGTACTAGTCCCTCGTCGAAGGTCAAATCTATTTCCATTCCAAAACGGCGCATATGTATCGTAGGAGTACTTTGGTTTGTTGCATCGTGCATGATGTTGTTTCTTATGCACGTAACCAAACCCTGTGTGCCATGTTATTCCAATCTTTATTATGATGTCTATTTTAACTCGCAACTTTAAATCTCGTTGTCTTTTCGCATTCAATTATTCGCGTAGCAAGGCATCCAACAACACGAAAAAAACGAGTTATGGAAGTTTACGGTTTGGTCTACGACCACAAAGTTATGTTTTTTCCACCTATCATTCCACTAAGATGTCTACACATCTTTCATCAGCAGTACTGTCTAGCATATGTGCATAATTGTGCCTCATGTTGTACCACACAATCCACATATTTCTCATTTTTCTAGGATGCATTATCTATCACTTCTGGGACACACCCTGGAAATATTGTGAAGTGTTAAAGGTTTTCAAAGCACAAAATGATTACCGGTCCATATATGTATTTACTCTCATTTAAAAGGTTGGTCTTATATTTGGTTACGTAGAGAGGTCTCCATTTTCAAGTTTTGGATTGTTAAATGTTACATGTACATGGTGTTATGCATCACCGTACCTTCAATTGTTTTTGATCTTTCAAAAGGAAGACCCTTTGTTATCATCTTACCACATGTTCTAAATCTATAAATCCAAATGGAATAACTGTCATAATTTACAAACAAACTGAAAGTAGCCCCTGTCACGCCAATCTGGCTGGCGTGACACAACACTACTATCATGCCGTGCTAAATGGCGTGACAAAGGGTACGTTCGGACCGTCCGAACGTCTCCGTCTGTTTGGACCGTCCGATTGGAATCGAACGGTCCGAACGTCTCCTCCGCATCGGGCTCTGTCACGCCATGGGATATAGCATGACACATCACTACTGTCACGCCGTGATAAATAGCATGACAAAGGGTACGTTCGGACCGTCCGAACGTCTTTGTCTGTTTGGACCGTCCGATTCCAATCGGACGGTCCGAACGTCTCCTCCGCATCAGGCTTTGTCACGCCATGGGATATGGCGTGACACATGGCACGCAAGCTCCACATTGGCATGGCGTGCGGCTGAGGGTTTGCGTGGCATGTTTTGTCATGCCGCTTCAGGTGGCGTGACAGAGTTCATTTGCCACGCCAGGTATGGTGGCATGGCCAAAGGGGTCAGATTTGGAAATAAAGTTCGTGAGGGGTTAACTTTAAAATATTAATAAAAGAAGGATTAAATAAAAAAAATTCAGAGGAAGAAGATAGGAACTCTATGGTAGAATGGCACTGTTTTCTGTTGTCCAAGGTAGTATAATTCCTCAAAGGAATAAGTCCATTTTACCCCATAAACTTTGTAAAAAGTCCACTTAATACTCTCAACTATAAAACCAAGTATTTACCTCCCTAAACTTACGAAACCGGATCAATTTATATCCTAAGGCGGTTTTGGAGGGCGTTTTGATAATGTAGATCCTACTTAAGGTGGTTTTTGCAATATTGGCAGCCATATCATCAGGTTTTGCTAATGATGACCCAACTTTGCATTCTCGTCAGCAAAAAATGATGACATGGCTGCCAACATGGCAAAAATCACCTTGAGTTGTATCCCGGTTAGCAAAAACATCCTCCAAAACCGTCTCAAGGTGTAAATTGACTTGGTCTTTTAAGTTTGGGGGTTAAGGATCCCGGTTTTTTAGTTTAGGGGTTAAGTAAACTAGTTTAGGGTGTAAAATGGACTTACTCCAATCATAAATGATTGTATTTGCTTGAGGTTTTCTAGAACGGTAGAGCCGGATGTGCAATAACAATACATCTTTTCTAGAATAAGCCTTATTTCAAGTCAATTTGCAATAATAATTGTGTAAGGAATTACACGATGTGTATTTCCTTTGAAATGTATGATGCAGATGAACATGACATTAGATATTTTCAGTGGATCAGTAGGAAACTAAGCCTACCTTGTGTTTGAGTCAAACTTATAAATACCGTTCCGATACCGGTCGGCATGTACCATTCCGCTACCTAAAACGGTACAGAATAGCCATGTGTTTTATATCGGTCTCGATACCGGTCAATACCAGCCATACCGGCTCGATACCGGTCATAACAACTTTGATCTTAGGACAATGCTAGCCATATTGGTGGAATAAAAATACGGTCATTCAACTCATTGAAGTATATGTTATATTTGATCTTACTACTATGTATTTAGAGTAAAATTACAAGTGAAATTTAGTGTACATACAATTAAACATATATATACTTATAAATATATATTATTATATTAAACTCTGGAGCAAGATACACTGTATGGGCGATCTTAGGAATATACTATTCTAAGAGCCAAACTGGTATGTCTACCGAATGGTATCGACAAGTATGATTTGAGTTGACATGTCTTTGTGTTTTACTTTTGTTGCTCTCTTTGTTTCCCCTGTTGTACAATTTTGTCCAGCAATTGTGCCGCAGCTCTTCAAAGTGCTTGAAACCTAATAAATGTATGTAATCTTATATCAACTAGAGGCCTGTGTGCATGAAGAAATCGCAAGAACGAATGAGCATGTTGTGTGTATGGATGGTCCCCCTGATGAGGCAAGTGTAAGTATGTGTAGGTCTGTGGGAGTGTATGCGCTACTTGAATAGCATGTTTGTAGCATCCTGTTTTCATTCTTGTCAAGAATTTCAAAAGTTCAATTTCAAACTTCTCACAATTTCAAATCCCTTCAAATCTTAGCTCAAAAATAAAAAAATTCGGTTTCTGTTTTTCCTGGGCTTAGCCCATCTCCCCTTGCCTTCCTCCTAGCTTGGCCCAAGCCGGCACCATGCCCCAGCACACATGCTAGACATGCCCTGGCCGCACGCCCACACTCTAGAGCGCGCTGCATGGCGTCCTCGCCGTGCGTCCACACGGCGCTGCTCCCACCTCCCCCAGCTCGCTCTCCCCCAGCGCATCCCCTCCCTCTGGCTATAAAATCCAGCACCTCCCCTTGCTCTTGCCTCTCCTGGCCATCCCCATCTCCTCTTCCCCTTCTTCCCGAGCACCAAGAGCAAACGAGCGCCGAGCTCTCTTCCTCCCGTGCGCCGCCGCCGAGAAACCGCCGCTCCGGTGAGTCTTCTGTCGTGCCACCACCATCACTGCATCCCCCTGGGCCCTCTACTCTCCCCCACCTCCGCTCTCCTTCCCCACCGTCGAGCAGTGCCACCGCCGTAGCTCTTCCTCCTCCATCCCCGGCCGCCGCCACCCAGCCACCATGGTCGCTCCCAAGCTCCCTCAATCCCCCTCTAGCCTCCCCACCCCTGGGCGCATCTCGTGCTTCCCCCATCCCCCTGCCCGTGCCACCCCGTTGCTTGTGCCTCTTGAGCCGTGCGCCTACCGCCGCACCCCCACCGCTGACTTGCCGCTCCGGCGAGCTCCTCCCCTGGCCGACCCTGTCACAAGGTGCCCCCGTGACCAAGGAAGCTCCCCCCCGAGTTAATCGAGCTTTAGTTCACCGAGCCACCAGATTTTGCCTTCCCCATCGCCTCCGGTCAGCACCTTCTCCGCCACCGTCCTCCACCCTTAGTCCACCCCCAGCCATCCTCTTCATCCCGGTGAGATCCCCTCTCCATGTGCTTGCTCGTGCCCCCACCCTTTTTCTCTTCGTAGCGCCCCACCACCGCTTGCCTCCCACCGCACCACTGCTCCAATGCGCCGCCTGCCCCACTACCGGTGTCCCCATGGCCACTGTCCCCTTGGTGACCCATTCCCGGCCCTGCCTAGTGCCACCGAGCCTCCCTCTGCTGGCGGCGAGCCCGAGCCAGAGTCGCACCGCCCGTGGCCTCCTCTGCTCTGTTCGTTTGAAGCTTGGACAACCCTATAGCATGTCATTATATCATTGCATCCTTGTCTTAAGGGCTAACAAATGATTGCTTGGGTTAAACTGCCAGTTAAAATGCTGCTCTGTGAATGACGTGTGGACCTAGTAGTTAAAGCACCAAAATCCCTGTCTCAAGGGTTGAGCATTGATTGCTGTCAGTTTAGAGCATATTTAATTACCGGGTTAACAACTGCTTATTTCTCTGTTCAGTGGGCCTCTGTAGGATCAAGGATAACCGACTAGAGGGGGGTGAATAGGAGGTTTTTAAACTTTTTGACTAATTAACAATTTAAGCCAATTTAAGAACTAAGTCTAAACTAGATACAATTCTTGTTAAGCAATTCAACACAATATAAATGCTAGAACTGTAAACGCGGAAAGTAAAGACTAGAAATAACCACAATAAAGACAATGATGTTTTTCTCGTGGTATCGAAGACTTGCCGGTCTTCACTAGTCCACGTTGAGGAAGCTTGAACGAATCAAGCCGGCTTCACGAATTAAGCCTTCCCTCGATCACTAGTGGTTGTTCTTCCTCCGCTCCGGAGATGGCGAACACCAAGCTACTCACAATCTTGGCACCGGGCCTCTTCACAATCTTCTTGGAGAGATCACCGTGTAACCTCCGCCAAGCCATCTAGGTGTTTGGCAAAACACCAAGAGTAATAGACCGATGATCTTTGCTTGACGGCACTCAAGTGCAGTGGATCAATCTAGTATGAATGCACTTGAAATGGCTCAACTACCTCACAATGAATGCACAAGTGTATTTGAGGAGTTGAATGAATGCTCAAGGCTCTAAGGATGTTAAATGAGGTCTTCCTTGCTGTCCTTGAGTAGGTGAAGGGTATTTATACCCCCACAAACAAATATGACCATTGGGAGAAATCCCCAACTTCTAGCTAATTAAGGTACTATCGCCATGTCTTAGAAGCGGTACTACCGCTCTTCACCAATCGCTCATGCGGCTATAACAGAGGCATTAACTCCTTTGACATAACCGTTTAAACCATGGCACGGTACTACCGCCAACCAACATGCGGTACTACTGCTGGCCGGTTATACCGCTCAACAAGGGCGGTACTACCGTTTCTCAAAGAATCCAAAAAGGATGCTCTCTGGAAAAAAACATACCGCTCAACATTTCGGTATTCTCGGGTCTTGATAGTACCGCTTGAACAACGCCGGTACTACCGTTCATAGGGTTTTGCAAATCAAGCCGAAAAGGTGTCTCTCTAGAATTTATGTACCGCCAACTAAAAATCGGAACAACCGGGTTGCGGTAGTACCGCACCACGAGCCCGGTCGTACCGCTGAGCGGTAGTACTACCGACTTAACGTCGGTACTACCGATTGTCCTGACAATGCAAGTTGACTTTCCAAATCAAATTCAAATGCATGCATGATCCTAAATTGATCCAAATGGCACAACAACATGCTATCAAGCTACTAGTCATTATCCCTCTTAATAGTACGACATTTAACCTAAAATCCGGTCTTCCATCCATTTCTTCTAAGATTGGTAAAACATAAAAAGGATTCTAGACTACTATTGTACCTTGTCTTTGAGCCATATTGATCTTCATGTTGTCCTTTAGCATGCATCTTCAAGTTATCAAACTCACCATTGGGACTTAACTTTGTAAATACTCAATAAACATGTTAGTCCCATATTCACATATTATCATTAATTACCAAAACAATTTTTAGGGGCCTAGATGCTTTCAATCTCCCCCTTTTTGGTAATTGATGACAACTCAATTAATATGTGATAAAGATTGTTTTGAATATACTCCTTGTTGTGAAACGAGTGTATATTATTTTGATGACTTAACAACAAAATAATTCTTGCAACGAGCTCGAAAGAGTTTTGAGAATTATTTTCTTGTTAAAGCCAAAAATAAAGAAAGCTCCCCCTAAACATGTGCATATAAATGATAGAGAATCCTTGGAAGCACATGTATAGATTTTTAGAAATTTTGGCGGAGTTTCTTTTGCTTGTTAGAACTTGAGGAATAATTGCAACAAAATAGAATGAGCATAATAAAGATTTCAATTAGAGAAGAACATAAGCATAATATTAACCATCAAGTTCAACCAGATAACAATAAGATCATAACGAAGTAAACTATTACAAGCACATAAGCATTCAATCATAACAAGTTTAACATTACAAGTTCATCATCAAAACATAACAATAATCCACAAGACACATAAAGTATATAGTAATAATAATATGTCTTACTTGCTCCCCCTAAATCTTTCTCCTATGCTTCTCTTCTGGCAAGCTTCTCTTCCACTTCTCTCCCTTTGGCATCAAAGTACCAAAAACATCATGCAGCTGGATCCTAAGGGGGAAGAGTAGCTGGAGCCTGAGGAGCTGGGGCCTGAGGAACTGGAGCCTGAGGAACTGTAACTAGAGCAAAAGAGGTGGAAGCTCCTGGAGGTGTGTTAGGGCGACGACGAGAGAAGCGCTGAGGAGTAGTCAAAATCTGCTCCATAGCAAAGACACACTCTGACAAGGCAGCCATCCTGTTGCGAGTCTCATTCTGGAACTCTATCTGTGCTGTCTTCATCTCTAGTTGAGTGTCCTTGAGCTCTTGCTGATTGGTCATGACTAATTGCAGATTGTTCAGGATCATCTGCTGATTGTTGAAAATCTGAGCAAGAGTGACCTCATCCTGAGCAACATCTGCAGCTACCTCCTCTGGAGCATCATCTCCTTGACCTTGCTAACCCTGAATAGGAGGACCTTCTCAAGGTTTGTATGCCTTATGGGGAGAGCCCAAACCTCCATGATACTCTATCTTGCTGAGGATCAAAGCCATAATATATGGAGCGTAGTAAATCCTTTTGACTCTATCATTCTTTGAATTAGCTATGCCCCTAATAATGACATCCACCACATCAAATTTCTTCTCATGCATAACGTTATCAATAATATTCCATGCATGTCCTCTCACAGCATCAAAATTCCTACTCTTGGGAAGAATGGTATGATTAATAATTCTATTAATCAAACTAGGAATGGGTTTAAGACCATGAAACTAAAGATCTTCCTAAGAATTGACAACTACCCGAGGTACCTTTTCTATCCACTTTACAACCCGCATAATCGGAATCCAAATATCCAATTAAATCAAATTTAGCACCTTTGGGAAACCATAGGCCAATGCTAGAGGAATGCTTTAAATATCTTAGTATTCTTTTTACGGCCATCAAATGACATTCTTTTGGAGTTGCTTGAAAACGTGCACACATACAAACACTAAACATAATATCGGGCCTAGATATGGTAAGATAAAGCAAACTACCAATCATAGACCTATAAAGCTTTAAATATACCGATTTACCTCCCTCATTTAAGTCAAGATGACCGTTGGTTGCCATGGGAGTCTTGATGAGTTTTGCATCCTCCATGCCAAATTTCTTGATCAAGTCTTTTACATACTTTGTTTGGCTCACAAAAGTTTCATCTTTGAGTTGCTTGATTTGAAGTCCAAGGAAATAGCTTAATTCTCCAATCATGGATATTTCAAATTCCCTAGACATCATATCACCAAATTCTTTGCAAAAATCTGGATTAGTAGACCCAAAAATAATATCATCAACATAAATTTGACAAACAAATAAATCATCATCTAAAACTTTAGTAAATAAAGTTGAATCAATTTTCCCGATTTTGAATCCTTTTGATACTAGAAAATCTCTAAGGCGTTCATACCATGCTCTAGGAGCTTGTTTAAGACCATAGAGCGCCTTAGAGAGTTTATAAATATGATTTGGATATTTAGGATCTTGAAAACCGGGAGGTTGTTCAACAAAGACAAGTTCGGATATTTTTCCATTTAGGAAAGCACTTTTAATATCCATTTGAAATAATTTAATATCAAAGCATGATGCAAAAGCAAGTAATATCCGAATTGACTTAAGTCTAGCTACGGGAGCAAATGTTTCACCAAAATCCAAACCTTCGACTTGTGAATATCCTTGGGCGACCAACCTTGCTTTGTTTCTTAAAACCATATCGTTCTCATCTTGTTTGTTCCTAAAGACCCATTTTGTATCAATGACATTGTGTTCCTTAGCCTATCTCCCAATGTCCAAACTTCATTTCGGGTGAAGTTATTGAGTTCTTCATGCATTGCATTCACCCAATCCGGATCATCTAGTGCTTCTTCTACATGTTTTGGCTCAACAGAAGAGACAAAAAAGTAATATTCACAAAAAGAAGTAATACGAGATCGAGTTTGAACACCCTTACTTAAGTCACCAAATATTTGGTCTATTGGATGATCTTTTGCAATTGCATTGTGAATTCTTGGTCGTAGGTTGGATGGTTGATCATCTTCCTTATTGTCCTCTTCATCAAGTTGGATTTGATTTGTGGAAGAAGTAGGAGGTTCAACTTGAATGGAAGATGATGGATTGTCTTCGGGCTTGATGCCGCCTATTTGCATATACTCCACTGCTTTTCTTAAGGCTTCATCACCTACATCATCTAAATTCTCATGCTCTTCTTGAGAGCCATTAGTTTTATCAAATTGCACATTGTGCCTTTCTTCAACTAAACCAGAGTTTTTGTTAAAGACACGATAAACTTTGCTATTTGAAGAATAACCAAGCAAGAAACCAATATCACAACGGCTTGCAAATTTTGAAATACGAACACCCTTTTTCAAAATATAACACTTGCAACCAAAAACACGAAAATAGGAGATGTTTGGTTTTCTTCTAACAAGAAGCTCGTAAGAAATCTTTTTCAAAAGACGATGCAAATAAAGACGATTTATGGCATGACAAGCGGTGTTAATTGCTTCGCCCAAAAACTATCGAAGTATTATACTCATCAAGCATTGTCCTAGCCATTTCAATTAATGTATGATTTTTCCTTTCTACAACTCCATTTTGCTCCGGAGTGTAGGTTGTGGAAAGTTCGTGCTTTATTCCAAGTTCATCACAAAAGTCTTCAATTTTAGTATTCTTAAACTCAGAACCATTATCACTACGAATTTTCTTAATTTTGAAATCAAATTCATTTTGAGCCCTTTTTGCAAAACTTTTGAAAATGCTGGAGGTTTCGGTTTTGTCATCTAGGAAGAATACCCATGTGTATCTAGAGTAATCATCCACAATGACTAAACAATAGCTATTACCCTCGATACTCTTATAGGTTGTTGGTCCAAAAAAATCCATATGAGTTAGCGATTTGTTTATTGGCTTGACAAACACTACAAAGTCTATTTTTCTCAAACTTCACATCTTTCAAGCCAACAACTAAATCATGTTTGAAAAGCTTTTTGAGTTGAATCATTCCAACATGAGCTAGCCTTCTATGCCAAAGCCAACTCAATGAGGTTTTTGTAATTAAACAAGTTTTTAAGCACAATTCATTTGAAGTAAAATCAACCAAATAAAGATTTCCAAATCTAAAACCTTTGAAAACTACAGAGCTATCTTTTGCATTTGAAATTGTAACACCTTTATTAGAGAATGAGCAAATTAAGCCAAGATCACATATTTGATCAACGGATAGCAAATTAAAATTTAATGATTCTACTAAAGACAAATTAAAAATGGAAAGGTCATTTGAAATAGCGATTTTACCCAATCCTATTACCTTTCCTTTGCTATTATCGCCAAAGGTGATCTTGTCAACTCCTTTACCATTCTCGAATGTGGTGAACATGTTTCTATCACGGTCATCTCTTGAGTGCATTTGCTATCAAGCACCCAATGTTTTCCACGGTTTTATAGTTCACCTACAAAACAAGAATCAAGTTCTTTTAGGTACCAAAATTTGTTTGGGTCCTTGGAGGTTAGTGACCAAGGATTTAGGCACCTAAATAGCATTCTTTTTAGCGTCTAAAATTGAAGTGCCAACAAATTTAGTAATGACTTTACTATCCTTAGTTTTTCTAAGCATATAACATGAATCATATATACCAAAGGATGGAGTCTTGCCAATAGGACAAGCTTGTTGTAAATGTCCTATTTCCCGGCACTTATGGTAATGCTTACCATTTTGCTTAACAAACCTTGTGGGCTTGTTTACTGGTTTCTTACCTTTCTTGGGGACATACCCAAGTCCTTCTTTGTTGAATGAGCACCTTTGCTCACTCAAAAGCTTGTCAAGGGTAGCCTTATCCTTGAAGCACCATTCCAAGCTTTTGCTTAACTTGGTCACTTGCTCTTTTAGCTCATTGTTTTCAACAACAAGCTTTGCATCATGAGACTCAACATTATCATGATTAGAGTTAATATTAGAGCAACATGGCATATCAAGTAGGTCATTACATGAGGTAGATGCACTAGTCTTAGCAATTTCTACATTAGGCATTTCATCAATAATATCACATGTAATTCCTACACTAGAGCAAGACTTGCTTGAATTTTCTTGGATGAGCAAGTCATGAGCTTCCTTTAGCTCCTCATAAGAATCTTTTAGAGAGATATGCTCTCTCTTTAAGACTTTATATTTTGACATTTCTTTTCCAAGATATTCATTCAAGTCTTCAAGCATATCCATTAATTCATCATATGTTGGTTCATTATCATTAATGGATTTTACCTTATCTCCTTTTACCATGAGGCAAGTAGGAGTGGAGAAGAGTGATGGAGCCTCCTTGATGGCGATGCCAACGAGTCCCTTCTTCTTAAGGGACTCATCCTCATCGGAGTCGGAGTCGGTTGACTCCTCATCGGAATCTCATTCTCCAATATAGGCTTCATGCTTGCCGTCTTTGTGAAGCTTCTTGAAAAGCTTCTTCTTGCCATCGTATTCCTTCTTCTTGAATGACTTGCCATTGTCATCCTTCTTTAAGGACAATGGAGGCGATGTGCCCTTTTCTTTGCAATTATAGCACCGGATGTTTCTATAACGCTTGTTGTCACTTGAGGATTGCCCTTTCTTGCTCTTGTCGAGTTGAAGCTTCTATGTGGGTGTCTTCTTATGAATTTATTCATTCTTCTCATAAGAAAGGCAAATTCCTCTTGAAGTCTCCTTCTTCATCCTCATCATCACTTGATTCATCAATTCTTTGGCCTTGAAAGCGGTAATCTTCTTCTTTGAGGAAGATGACTCCAAGAGCTTTTCCTTGTCTTTCTTGAACAACTCATTTGTTATGAGGTTGCCCAAAAGTCTGTTGGCGTATAGCATGAACATCCATTCATACCAACCCATCAAGTTTTAATTAAATGTTGTAGTCTAGTTCTTGCACGACCTTACCAAGCATGCCCATAACCTAGGGGCGAGGATATTGAATAGTTTTAACCTGCGAGGGTGTACCAATGTACCCACGTTAGACCGCCTTTTAAGCCAAGCTATTTAGCACACTTCCTTTGGTATGCTTGCACGGCTAAGTCCTCTGAGGCATTTCCAATGAATGATGCTAGTTAAGAGTCGCGATAACCCTAAGGTAGGAGACACCCACGGTAGTAAAACAAGCTACAGTGCTCTTTCCCTTATAAAAGCAGTTTTACTCACTGCGACCCACAACTAACACCTCCCAAAGTACTTAGCCAAGAGGGTTCCCAATACCCTCGTGTGGTTAGCATCATAAGCGCTTGGCTTAGTGACACAAGTAACTCGGTCCTTAGGGACCTAGGCACCATTCTATTCACACCCAACATATCACACCAACATCCATTGTGCCCAAGTCAATAACAGTTTTGTTTTCATTTTCATTTTATTTTTTACAAAGCAACAAAGCACAAGATGGACATAATGGAATAATAATTTTAGTGTGATCAAGGTCATCGACATAATGTGAAACAACAGCCCATTTCTACAGTTATCTAAGCATTTCTAAGCATTATCAACGTAAACTACTAAGTGATAAGAGTCCATCCAGCGAACTCTAAATCACAGCAAGATAATCCTATGCTTAGTAGTAGAGAATGAACATTTTACCTACAGGAGATGCATCTATAGGCTTAACTAATCGATAATTTAACACAAAGTAGCAATGCATACATATAAGTGAAACAAAGTATTAACTTTAAAGTAATGGGACATTAATGGGATATGATCAAACTGCTTGCCTTGCTGTGGCTGGTCACTATACTGCAGAGATTAAACTACGGGATCAACACACTCATCGGCACCTAATCGAAAAAGGCGAAAAGAATCGATAAGAACGAGCGAAAACCACAAGGACAGCACAGCAAACAAACTTCAAATGCTCTGAAATTTATACACCAGCAAGAGGAAGATTTTTAGGGAATTTAACAACAAGAACCAATTGATTTGGATTCTCAATGCAAAAGATATGAGCAAAACAATTCTGCTCACCCTAAAAATACCAAAGCGCCACTATTCACTAATTTAAATATTTGGCAACATTTTCTAGAAAGGTGGTGCTGCTGAGATTTTTACAGTAAAACAAGCACCTCATGAGATGAATAACACAATTGAGTTCACCTCATTTGGAGCTATTATGCATTCTCTATAATTTTTCAAAGACAAGAACTTGAACAAAATTAAAATACACAAGTAAGTTTTTTTGAGAATAGTGACATGTCCAAATCTTATTCTAACATTTAGTTTACTAACAGAGAAGCCAACAAAGTTGGATTCACTCAAAAAGGAGCTCTAGAGAATTACTTATGCATTTTACAAATTAATTTGAATTTTAATGCAACATTTAAAGTTAGTTTTGAAATCTATTTGCAAAACCATGTTCTGGAGCTGAACTGAGCTCATAACCAATTTTAGATTAGAGCCCAGGTAAAACCAGAGCTAACCCAACTTGAATCACTTCAATAGGATTTAAAATGAAAAAGATATGTATTTTCAAAGTTATTACCTTTTTAGGTTTAGAAAATAAGTGTTCTCTGGAAATTCTAAAACCAAAAGAACTGGAGGACATGAGCCACGGATCACAGATCGGCGGCTCAAGAGCTCCCAGTGATATCTTGCCTGTAGCGCTCGCGAAAGTCCAGAGGTCATGGGCCATGGATCTTGGATCCAGCAGTGCATGTCCTCCCAAACGAACTTGCCAGCGTGTGGAGCGAAGAGGAGGTCGTGGCCGTTGATGTCGCATCCAACGGACCACAACAGGAGGAGGACCGGAGCGGTCATGATCTAGCGAGGAGGTCCTCAGCGGTTGAGATGACCTCGAGGAGGTCCTATCTTGAGAGGTCTTACGTCCACAGACCTCGAAGGTCGGGCGGCTAAGATCTTGAAAGGGGAGTCTGGGCGTTCAAGATCTCCTTGGAGAGGTCTTGGATGGCCTAGATCGAGCCATGGCCTTTCGCGCTTGCCTTGTAGACAGGAGTTATCTGGCATGGGACACAAGGAGGTCCAAATAGCGAGGTCTCATCTTGCGACAAAGGGCGGGGTTAAAAGCGGTTAAGGCTAACCCCATGATTAGCAATGATTGAGGCATTAAAAGCGGAGGATCTTTGTCCTAAAAGCAACAATGGCTTGCTTTTTTTGTCAAACAAAAGCACGGCGCGCAGAGGTGGTCCTCGCCGGTGATCTGAGACCTCATGGCGACATCAATGGTACCATTGGGTCCGCAATAGCCATCGCACTCCAATGGACCTACTCTCAACAATGGCGGCTAAAACGCCGACAAGCAGAGATGGGCGGCAAAGCACACGCCCATGAGCCAAACTAAAATTAAACTCATAACATACATTCAAGCGTGTACCAAGCTCTAGGGATTACCGGGAGATTACTTGGAGGTCGAGAGGTCTTGAGGAGGTCGAGGAAGGTGAGGACGAGTTGGGAAGACAAAGAGCTCCGGCCAACTCAACTCCAAGCTCCACTTTGGCCACCTCTGTAAATGCCCAAACTAAACAAGTTAGGACTTGGTCACAGAGGAAATGGCACAACATGAAGCAATGAGAGGGATAGGGTAAACTCCGGGACCCTTGTCCTTAGAGGAGCTCAAGCTCCAACAATGGCGGCCAAGGAGAGCTTGGTGGTTTGAGTTTACAACCGCAGAGGTGCAAGCAAAAGCTGACAATGGTGTGTAAAAAAGCCAAGACAGCATGAGGGAGGTTTTATACCTAGGGCAAAAGGGTCGTGAGCCAAGGGTTAAGCTCATGGTGAGCTTAGCCCATAGCACTGATCCATGGTGGGACAAGATGGAGGGACAGGGTAGAGTTAGGGCGGGGCATGGTCTAGGGCGGAAAGCTACGCCACGCATTTATCTTGGCCAGAGCGAAGCCGATTAGACGTGACAAGGCTCGACTTTCTCCACCGCCATAGCCCACACATGAGCCCAAGCTAGGAGAAAAACGAGACATGACCCCACTCGTTGGATAAAGAGGGCAGGAGGTCTGGCCCTTGGATGTGATTTGAGTTTGAAAGCAGTAAGTTTTAAGTGACTAGAGGAGGTCCTGACCCTCAGATTTGGGCTGGGGAGGTCGTGGCCCTCAGATCTTCATAATCTTGGACGCATAAGGGAAAGGGGACAGTGGTCCAAGGCGTTGGATCTAAATCCAGCAGTGCGGACCTCTGGGAAGGACTTAAGTTGCTAGCGATAAAGAGAAGTGAGGGGGAGGTCATGGCCTTTGGATTTAAATCCAAGGGCACACAACCAAAGGGAGGTCTAGGCTGCTGCATAAGCCTTGAGGAGGTCGAGACCTTTGGATTTTAATCAATGGTCTTGATCAAGTGAGGAGGTCTGAGCTTGCGGCGTAGCGCCTGAGGTCATGGTAGTGAGATAATGATCTACTGACAGCGAGATGCGATTGGAGGTCGTGGCCTTTAGATCTGGATCTAATGGCTCGACCTCAACAAGGTGGGAGGTGCAGTGGTTTAACGGCGAGGGAGGTCATGACCATGGATCTTTGATCCAGCGGCCTGAGACCTCGATGGTGTGGAAGGACATGGCATTTGATAAACGAAGGGGGTCATGGTGCGATGGTTTGCGATGAGAGGTCGTGGCCTTTGGATGCAATCCAGCGACTCACGACCTCAACAAATGGAAGGAGTGCGGTGCACAAGATAAACAGGAGGTCGTGGCCTTTAGATAGGGATCCAGCAGCTACGACCTCATCAAGGTGGAAGGGAGGTCGATGGGGTTGGGTTCAACCCAAAATGGAGGTGGCTCGACCAAGGAGCAGTGCCATGATTTGAATTCAATTTTAACAATGAGACTTTGCGAGAATTATTAGAGATAGCAAATGAACTCCAAAATTTATGAAATTTTAACTGGAGCTTGCTGACATAAGGATTAACCTTTCATAAAATTTCCAGAGGTTTTTTATGCAATGGATTTTCTCAAGAAATTCATTAAGGCTGTTCAAAGGTTTGTTTTACCTCCAAAAATTATCAAACAAGTTTTATAACTTACATCCTTAGCAACTCTTTTGGTCAACAAGAGAGTTGAGAAATAACGTCACCAACGTCTCATACTTGTCCGGAAGAGCTCTAAGTATCTTACGCACAATATCAACATCAAGAAGGTTAGTGCCAAGACCTTTGAGTTCATTCACAATGTTGTTGAGTCTTGAATACATCTCATTGATGTTTTCATGAGGAAACATTATGAATGTCTCATATTTGATCCGAAGCCTATGCAATTTGGCCTCTTTGACCGTGGATGTTCCCTCATGGATCTCCGAGAGGGTGGTCCAAATTTCGTGAGCGGTTTCCAAATTGCTCACACTATTGAACTCATCCGCGTTCAAAGTACCAAAAAGAGCATTCATAGCTTGGGCATCTAAATGAGCATTACACACCTCTTGATCCGTAGGAATTAGTGGATTAAGAGGCATGACATAACCCCCATTTACGATTTTTCAAATGCTTGGACTTATGGCCTTTAAATAAATTGACATTCTAATTTTCCAATAAGCATAATTTGAGCCATCAAACAAAGGAGCCTTTCCTACAGCAATTCCCTCGCTAGCCATCCTTTTCTCTCTTAGACGATTAAGTCTAAATCAATGAGAGACCAAGCTCTGATACCACTTATAGAACCGACTAGAGGCCGGGGGGGGGGGTGAATAGGAGGTTTTTAAACTTTTGACTAATTAACAATTTAAGCCAATTTAAGAACTAAGTTTAAACTAGATATAATTCTAGCTAAGCAATTCAATACAATATAAATGCTAGAATTGTAAATGCGGAAAGTAAAGACTAGAAATAACCACAATAAAGACAACGATGTTTTTCCCGTGGTATCGAAGACTTGCCGGTCTTCACTAGTCCACGTTGAGGAAGCTTGAACGAATCAAGCCGGCTCCACGAATTAAGCCTTCCCTCGATCACTAGTGGTTGTTCTTCCGCCGCTCCGAAGATGGCGAACACCAAGCCACTCACAATCTTGGCACCGGGCCTCTTCACTATCTTCTTGAAGAGATCACCGTGCAATCTCCGCCAAGCCGTCTAGGTGTTTGGCAAAACACCAAGAGTAATGAACCGATGATCTTCACTTGACGGCGCTCAAGTGCAATGGATCAATCTAGTATGAATGCACTTGAAATGGCTCAACTACCTCACAATGAATGCACAAGTGTATTTGAAGAGTTGAATGAATGCTCAAGGCTCTAAGGATGTTAAATGAGGTCTTCCTTGCTGTCCTTGAGCAGGTGGAGGGGTATTTATACCCCCCACAAACAAATATGACCATTGGGGAGGAAATCCCCAACTTCTAGCTAATTGCGGTACTATCGCCATGTACCGAGCGGTACTACCGCTCTTCACCAATCGCTCCGTAACGGCTATAACAGAGGCATTAACTCCCTTTGACATAACCGTTTAAACCATGGCACGGTACTACCGCCAACCAACATGCGGTACTACTGCTGGCCGGTCATACCGCTCAACAAGGGCGGTACTACCGTTTCTCAAAGAATCCAAAAAGGATGCTCTCTGGAAAGAAACATACCGCTCAACATTTCGGTATTACCGGGGTGCGGTAGTACCGCTTGAACAACGCCGGTACTACCGTTCATAGGGTTTTGCAAATCAAGCCGAAAAGGTGTCTCTCTAGAATTTACGTACCGCCAACTAAAAATCGGAACAACCGGGTTGCGGTAGTACCGCACCACGAGCCTGGTCGTAGCACTGAGCGGTAGTACTGCCGACTTAACGTCGGTACTACCGATTGTCCTGACAATGCAAGTTGGCTTTCCAAATCAAATTCAAATGCATGCATGATCCTAAATTGATCTAAATGGCACAACAACATGCTATCAAGCTACTAGTCATGATCCCTCTTAATAGTACGTCATTTAACCTAAAATCCGGTCTTCCATCCATTTCTCCTATGACCAGGTAAAACATAAAAGGATCCTAGACTACTTGTCTTTATCGGACCCGGCGTGGAATACCCATGGATCTTATGTGTATACTGTGTTAGTCTCAGGAATAAAAACTAGCATAAACATTCACAACATTTGGCATCACATCCATACAATCATATTCTAAAGTAAAGCAAAAAGGACATTCTACTTAAGCTATTACAACAGTTTTTACAACAACGGCCAACTGGCCGAATAAAAGCAGTTATTAGAGAAAATTAGTAGCAGCGGAAGACATAGTAGTAGTATCAAAAGTTCAGCGGCATGCCCATCTGATCCCTCAGGCAACCGACAAGGAAACAAGGCCTAAGTAGACCTGTCACTGAACCCCTCGGTGCCAGGTGCAAAGAACTCGTCGTCAGGCGTCGGATCATCTGCAAATTCTAAAGCCACAACAATAGCAAGATTGAGTACTTGTGTACTCAACAAGACTTGTAGTGTGTCGCAAAATTTATATTAGATGCAAGGCTAACAAGTGTATGGCTCTACTCTACAAGTTCATTTGCTCAAACCCAAGTTTATTTGCAATAATCATAAGTAATAATTTGCAACGGAAATTTGAAAGAGCAGTTTATGAAAAAGTAAGTACATGACAGTAAATAAAGTAACTGAATAAGTAACAACAAACACTCACAACCCTACCCGGTTGTAAGCAAAAATATAATCAATATTTCACCATAGAAATGGCACTAACAAATTCATGTTCAACCATAGACATGGCAATACTGCTATAGAAATAGCAAATCGGTCATAGAATGACAATCCACTATAGACATAGCAACAAAACCATAGACATGGCAGTTAACTAAACAAATGAAAAACCCCATGTCATTACCCCGACATTTTGTGACAAAACAGTTTTGAAAACAAAAGCTACCGCCATACCAGCTGCACTAAGCATGCTCATGACCGCGAGCGCGGCTATTCGAATAGTTTATCACTCTGCAGAGGTGTACAACTTTACCCATAGTACATCGTATTCCAATTGCCTGAAATATCTCTATATTACTGCTCACTACCAAAGGTAAGCAGCCTAGAGTTCGCGACGCAGCCTTTACATTATCTAGTCCTAACCTTGCATTAGCCCTGCGAATCATTATCCTCATCCGTCGGGAAAATAATAATAACAACACTAATAGTAACAAGGTAACACATCGGATGAGGAGCCTTACTCACGGACAAATCCCGTTGAAAAGTCCTCACCGCATACGGATGACACCGTCGAAGTGAGGCATTAAATGAGTTATTATCGGCATTGTCGATCCCCCGACAATGCGGACACTACTTCTGCCTACTGTCATGCAAGCCTAAGATTTCGATAACTTAGTTAGCTACGACCATCCCATAATAGCACATATGGTTGTATGATTAGGTCTTAGTCCCGGATTTGCTGGCTTCAGTCCTTAAATGACTATGGGCAAGATCTCCACCCTATCTACTAGTGAGTTTCAATCCTCACTTTCTCAGAATACAACAATAACTTGTCCGTGTCTAAAAAATAAAGTTTTCATGTCATTTTCATATAAAATAACAGAGGTAACTCCTCTAGACATTTTGCAAAATAATCCCAAATTCACAAATTAACATATTGTCCTCTAATCAATTTTTCAGAAATTCTATTGCTCTAATTGCATTTGTGCAATAACTGCACTCGAAAATTCCTAAATAACATTACGTATTGTCTAACCCATATTCTAATGGTTACAACAGTAAGAGATCAATAATCCAATGAGACATATGCAGCAAGTAGGATGTACAACTACTATTTTCCCGATAATAGCATTTTCATACAAACATACACGTATGCATAATAGGATTTGCAAAACAAAGTACAATAAGTAAAATACTGGGATCAATATGATCAAAGGGGTGCTTGCCTTGCTCTTGCTTATGTTGTTCAGATAACCTTGATCATGTTTAATGTTACGATAATCTCGATCCAGTTGGGAGTGTTGTTCCATCACAAATGGTAGAATCTAACTACATGATTGCGATTAAATCCAAGAGCATCTGAAAATAACCAAATGAAAACCAATAAAAACATATTCAAACCAACTGAAACACTTCAAATAAGACTAAACATATTTATCGGCATCTTGAAAGAAGGGGGTAATTCAGATGAGGTCAATACATACTCATCTGAAGCTGATGAAGGGAAGACTACAGATGAATTATCTTCAAAGAAGTTGATGAAGTAAATTCTTCAAACCAAAGTAGATCCAAAGAAGCTGATGAAGGAAATACTACTGACAAAAGTAGCTAAATCCCATGGAGAGAGAATGTTCACAGGAACATTCCTCAATGGCTACCTAGGTGGGAGAGATTACCTGGTTAGATAATATTCTTTAGATCTGCTTTCGGATCGCGAATCGTCAGATCACTAGGGACGAATGACAACGGACGACACCTAGAGCTTAGGTGATATTGTTTTTCCTTAACAGGCCACCTAGTACTCACAACCACTCTCTTCAGGCATTCTATGTATACATCCACAATGATCATACAGTCAAAATAAATCATCTTATATGCTCTCCTCTTTCGGTAAACTTTGATGGTGATTGTGTGCACATCTATTATCTATAGTTGCAAAATGCTAGTGGCACACTCATAAACTGAGGTTAACTAACTATTTAACCTACTAACAGATTCTACATGACTAACTCATCTAGGTGGCTCCCAAAGTCAGGCATACACTAATCTAATCTAGTGAGCTTACTGCTCACTGATACTAACTTAACCATGCCTTGCTAACTACCAAAAAGTTTACTGAGATGATCCTACTGACACTGCACTATCTGGCTAACTAAACACTAAACACTTCTACTAATCCTCATTAACCAACCACTAAACCAAAAGGGGTTCACTGTCAGCCAACTACAAGTAAACATACACGCACAGAGGGCTACAGAGGAAGTAGAATCATGGCTATGGCTTGGCTAAAAACCTACATTAATCACTACTATCATAATCTACTACACTGCTAAACTCCTAACTCAGCTTACCCTCTAAACTTAATACCAACAGCACTTATCCACCTCTAATTACCTTTTAACCGAACTGGATTAGCCACTTAAGTAGATGGGCCCTATTGACAGCTAGTGCTAACATCTATCACCTAATTAGCATCTAGCCCACTTTGATTCACTCAAAGGGAAAAGAATTCATAGAGACAGTGAACAGGGGGGTGGCTCGGGTCATCTTCTGACAACAGAAAATTCTAATAGGAAGTGCTGTTAGCTAACTAATTCAACTACTCGTCAACCCTAAACACCACAAGTAAACCCCACTACTGGCTTCAATCATACATACTGAGATACACACAGACACTAAGAGCTAAAGAAATCACTAACTTTCTAAATGCTTGTAATGGAAGGTTACTAGCCTATTGTCAGATCTGAATACCTGCAGTCTTTCAACAGACAATACAAAGTATTGCTGAAATGAAGTGCTACTACCTAAAAGCTTTAGATTTGTTAATCCAATTGAGTGGTCCAAATAACATTCACAAATCTTGTTAGCAGTGAGTAGCTTGCTTCACAAGTAGATGCTCCTGGCAATTCAAATTCTCACCCTATATGATTAGTTGGCTAACAAAGGTTACTAAGCACTTGACTGAAACCTGTAACTTTTGAACTTAGCTAACATCATCCTAAATCCTTCATTAGGTGTCAACTATACTCACTGATCTTTGACTGAGCCTCTAACTATCTCTATTATTCATCTGGGTGATTCAACAGTCAATCAACAGGCTTATTAGCTTACTGTCTACACTTCTCTCAAGATTCTAACTTCGGTGTTAATCAATCCTTTGAGGAACCTAAATAGCATTCACATGGTTTGTTAGCAGGAAAAAGGGTTGGGATTATATGATTGAGTCCCACGGTTAGCCATAGGAGGGAAAAGCAACCCGAGAGCAGAAGGGAGCCGAACTGGGGGTGGCTCAGGCTGCTCAAGGCGGTGGTCGTCACCGGCGACGGAGTGGCGGCGAGACGGCGGCGATGGCCAAAATGGAGTGCCAGGGGGTTAGTGAGGCTAAAGGAGGTGGAGTTGTGATTTGGGTGGCACTGTGGTGGCGTGGCAATCGCACGCGGCGGCCAGCCATGGACAGGAAAAAGGGGCGATGGCGTGGGATGGAGTAGGGAGCAAACTAGAGGGAGCATGGGCATCCATGGGGTACCTGGAGCATGCCGGTGCATTCGGAGGGAGCCGAGGTGGCCGGAGCCGGGCTGGCGACGGCGACCATGAGCAGCACAGGAGCTTTAATGGTGGCGGCGACCTGGAGAGGGTGAGGGCACCAGTGAGTGATGGGGTAGGTTAGGGGAAGGCTTAAGCTTACTCCAGTGAGAAGGAATTGGAGTGAAGGTCGCCGGAGATGAAGTGGCGATGGAGGCAGCGGATTCGGCCGGTCTTGGGGAAGATGAAGTGTGCGCAGCTCCTTGGTGGATGAAACTCTGAATTGAAGGAGGGATTAAGCTCCTGGTGAGGTGGGACACGCCGTGACGCGGTCAGGGTTGGCCGAGCTTCATCGACGTAGCCGGAACGGCGAGCGGCGGTCTGGGCGGTGCTGCTGGTTTTCAGGAATGGCATTTGGGGCTTCTAGCTCGTTTCGGCTTGGAGGAGAGATAAATGGAGAGGGGACTTGGGAAAAATGAAGAAGGGGGGTTAGAGGCAGCCATTGATCGACTTATACATAGAAGGCGGAGCATTCATGAGGAAGCCTTCGTGAACGCTGTGGCGGCAAGCTCGGGTGCGTGGCGCGCATGCAGCTCGGCCGGAGGCATCATGGCTGAAGCGGCCTGACGCCGGGATGGGCAAGGGTCGAAAACCGTGGGCTGCTAGCCAAAATCGGGAGTGAGCTGGGATGCGCTGGCGCGAGGGGCGCAGCCGCATGGCCATGGCGCCCAGGCGTGCTGGCCAGCGTTGGTTTGGCCCCGTGGAAGAAGAAGGCTGCACAGGTGGTCCACTGTCCAGTGAGGCAAAAGATGAGTTTGGGTTTCAGATTTTTCAAGGAAAGGCTGAGCTGAGCAAGGTTCGGTGGAACAGGGGCATGACGGTGCGGTCCACCCGTTAGTGAGACAGTGAAATGGTAAGGCTCGGTGAAATCTCAGCGGTCCGATCAAAAACTAACAACCCAGATGAGTCGTGCTACTCGGATGGTCCGATCGACACTTTTGATCTGGACGGTCGGTTTTGAATCTAACGGCTGAGAATTGTTCTTTACCGAATGGTCCGATTAGAAACGAACGGCTCAGATGAAAAGAGATGTTCGGACGGTCCGAACATTTCTGTCAATCTGGACCATCTATTTTGAAATCAACGGTTCAGATGAATGATGCTGTTCAGATGGTCTGAATGGCACTTTTGATCTGATCCGTCCAATTGAGATCTAACGGTGCGCGCATGTGTCTGCTGGACGGCCCGATAAAAAATGAGCGGCCCAGATTGCGTATACGTTTGGACGGTCCGAACATTTCTCTCGATCTGGGCAGTTGATTTTCAAATCCAACGACCCAAATCGCTCGCGCTGCTTCGGACCTGGTCCGCATGGAAAGAGGGTTGGGTTCAACCGTGAGGTTTGGACTCGAGCCTGAGGAACAGTACATGCTTTAGGGTTTTTGTATTATCAGCTGATTTCTTTGCCGATTTAATTCACCAACCAAACAAAGTCCAACATTTATGAAAGTTTTTGTGCAGACTACTAAGCTTAAGTAGTTTCTACAGTAAAAATTTCAAAGGTTAACACCTTACTTGAATTTCTACAAAAAAAATTCAAACAAGGTGGTAGAAATTTTGTTGGATGATTACTGGGATAAAAAGCTCGAAACCATTCTCCTACTTAGAATATTTTTACTTCGTTCTGTTTATTTCCTTTTTAGCACCCAAAGTTGTTCAAGTTTTATTTTCAAAATCAACACAAGATCTTCAAAAAGGCAAAGTTTAAATGCAAAACGTTCAAAGGGATTTTTCCTAATGTATTTATATTACTTAATCCCAAAATTAGGATTTTGGGATGTTACATGTACCTTGTCTTTGAGCCATATTGATCTTCATGTTGTCCTTTAGCATGCATCTTCAAGTTATCAAACTTACCATTGGGATTTAACCTTGTAAAATACTCAATAAACATGTTAGTCCCATATTCACATATTATCATTAATTACCAAAAAAATTTTAGGTGCCTAAATGCTTTTAGCCCCTCATGTCAGCAAAAGATTTTCGCTCTCTCCCTTGTATTTTGTTGGTTTTTATTTCAAAACAAAACTTTAGATGTCTCGATCTCCCTCGTTTTAAGTCCGATTCAAGTGAGATTTGTTTCTAAAAATTTCTAAAATCAGTAGCTTTCCAATGTCAGTGGATTTGTTTATTTTGGAGTTCACTTGATATTTCTCTTGTATTTATTTGTTTTGGTTGTCTGTTGTTTCTTTTTTTCGGCGCAATCGTTTGAGTTGAGCTCGAGAACGCGGAAGGACCCCAGATTGATCAAGATCAAGAATACCAAGACACTCTTGCCTTAGACCCAGGGAGTCAATACTTTAATCATACTGAACCTACATTTTATGCAAATTTATATTCTTTTAAATAAAAGAAAATGGTATGCTAACTTCATTATGCAAATGTATGTCAAACCCTTAAGGTAGTTAAATACCAACTTGATAATTTAATAATTATTATACCATCCTTGACACTTGAATCACTTAATCCTTGTCACCCTAGATAATTATGTGGTAACTTACAAGCTATAGTCATCCTTAAGTGCCATGCTAGTCTTGCTTAAATCTTTGGGGTATTTATTCACCCCAACCATCATCTTTAAAACTATGAACTTGTTTGGGCAAATCATTATGGTTAAATGATATGTATTTAAGATAATGTGGTTTTCCTTCTCAAAACCCTAATAACTTGTCATTACCACATCAGGCGGATGGTATGATGGTGGTGGGTGCTAATGTAGCCCAAGAAATGTTGGTATGTGAAATGGTGGTGTGTGGTATGAACCGTCCAGATAACCCTAAGGACTTAATCCTGTGATGACCTCCTAATGTAAAACAGTACAACCACAAGTCTATAATGGTGTCGATCTGGCTAAATAATTTGTATCCACCAGTACGGGTTGCACCAGGTTGATGATCCACGACGTCGTAAGCCTTTGTGGCTACAAGTTGGGGTGCACCTCTGCGATCTGTGTGGGTGTAAGTCGTGAAAGGCGCAAGAGGGGTGTGGGTAAGGGTTGGCGCATGTGTGAGAGCATAACCCTTCTCAGGTGAAACCTTAGTGGGTGTAACTAATACTGGAGGATGCATTGTAAAGGCCTTGTGGTAATCTCACCTTGATTCACATGTCTAAGGAAGCGTGTGTATATGTCAAGATGATTATCTCTTGTGGGTAAAGTTTACAATCTCTGTAGAGTATAAACTGTTCGAACAGCCGTGCCCACAGTCAAGGGCAAGCATGAGAACTTACTCGAGTTAGTTCTATTTATAAAACTTTGTGGATGGGATGAAAAACTTGTCGGGCTGATGTAACCCTGAATTTGGATTTTCCTGGGCGCAGTAGAATCAACTAATTGATCAATGTGAGGCAAAGGTAAGTCATCCTTTGGGTAAGCAATATTTAAACTGGTAAAATCTACGCACATGTGCCACTTACCATTAGATTTCTTGACTAGGACGGATTGCAAGCCACTCGGGTGATCAACATCTGGATGAAGCCAACTTCAAGGAGCTTATCGAGCTCTGCTCGATAGCTTCTTGACAATCCAAGGTGAAACATTTTAGTCTTTGCTTGACTAGTTTTTTCTCAGGCTGAATGGCTAGCCTGTACTCGATCACCTCCCTTGGGACTCCGGACATATCAGATGGCTTCCACGCAAAGACATCTGAGTTGGCTCGGAGGAAGGTGAGGAGCTCGTCTTCCTATTTCTTACTTAGACCTGCGCCAATTTGGACTATCTTGGATTGGTCATCGGGCTAAGTGGTATGACTTTTACCTCCTCATTAGGCTGAGGAGCGGCCTTGATCTTTGCGGACTTCCCTGTTTTATCCTCCAAAGTAATCTTTTAGAGGCAACCGATCGACAAGTTCTAATGACTTACGATCACATGAAAGTGCGACGGCTTGGTCACCTTGCACCACAATCACGCCCTTTGGACCAGGGATCTTAATCTTCTAGTAGGCGTGGTATGTAGCTGCCATGAACTTTGTTAGAGAAGGTCTTCCCAAAATAGCATTATAGGCAGATTCAAAATCAACTACTTAAAGTAATTAACTCAGTTCGAAAATTAGTAGTCGTACCGAAGGTTACTGGTAAAACTACTTGCCCTATTGGTGTAACCGACATACCTGGCACTATCCCATAGAAGGGTCTTGTTATTGGTTTAATCTTAGAACGAGGAATTTGCATAACATCTAAAGTGTTTATGAATAACAAGTCTAAAGAACTACCGTCATCTACTAATACTCTCCCTACTCTGCAATTACTTATGGTAGGGAAATTACTAGTGGTAATTTACGAGAAGTAGACATAGCTTTTGGGATGTCCTCCTTAGTGAAGGTCAGGAGGTCTCGACCATTTAGGGTATTCTAGATGACTAGGTGGGATTTTACTTATTGGCGTCCCTCCATGCCGCTTTGTCTTGCCGCTTAGAGGTGTCTGCGATGAACCCTCATAAATGACGTTGACGTGGTGATTCGTTCTTTGGAACGACATTTCCGTGTCCTTGTCATTACCTTGGACCACTGGTGGTCCGCAATCTTCTGGTGGGACAGGCATTGGACCTTTCCCATCGTAGTAATCCTCCATCTGCTTTTGCCAAGTACGGCAGTTGCGGAGGTCATGGCCAGGAACTTTATGCAATGGGCACCAACGCTCATTGCTCCTGGACGTACTTGCATATCGTGGGGCAGTTTGGTCGTTTGAATGACCTGCTTGCCTCCTTTTGGTCTAAGGACCTTTGTTTTTGTCGTAGGGTGGTCGCTGGTCAACTGCTGCGACCTCCCTGGTGGATTGCTTGGACCTCCCCTTCTCCTTCCTCTTGGGTTTTCCTCTGCTTCTCGTGGAGCCTTCGGACCTCTTGGATTTATTTTATTTGACATCCTCGAGGCCTGGCTGAGGAGGGTTGGTCCCCTTAGCTCGAATCACAGAGTCGTCATAAATATTTTGGACAGTATTACGGATTTCTATAAAACGCTTTACAAATTGTCGTAGATTTTCCTCGAGGGTTTGGCGGAGCCGATGTAAATCGTCCTCCTTTCCCGGTTTTGCACAACAACTTTTAAAGTTGTTTTGTAATGCATTACAAAGCATCTCCCAGTTATATATGGATCCTTCAGGTTGGTTGAATAACCAGAGTCTATGGGAACCTTTTAAGGCTGTGGGGATATAATTAGCCATTACCTTATCATCGCCTCCAGCAGCTTGGATGGCGGTAGTGTAGACTTAGAGGAACTCCGACGGGTTTTGTGTTCCATCGAAAGTCTCCATACTCCCTAGCTTGAATTTCTCTGGCCAGGTGATGTCCCTCAGTCCGGGGAAAAAGCTTTGCATCCTGCATAGGGTCCAATACATTGCCGTGTATTACGACTATTATTATGACCAATAGGAGATCTGGGATGTCTGCTACGTCCCAGAAAACGGGTGTCATGCTCACTTTGGTCTTGAACATGACGGCCGGGTGCATCATAATTTCGACTCTACCTTTGGCGTCTAATTGAGGACCCCTCTAGGTGTGAGTCCGTTTGGAAAAGCATAGTTGGCGATCGGGCAGAA
Organism: Phyllostachys edulis; assembly: GCA_036346405.1. NCBI lineage: Eukaryota > Viridiplantae > Streptophyta > Magnoliopsida > Poales > Poaceae > Phyllostachys > Phyllostachys edulis. The sequence goes on from CM070552.1 coordinate 9,611,199, forward strand.
ATGTTCTCCACCGCATCTTGTAGCTCCTGTACAATTGCACGCATTAATTGCACTCCTTGCTCCGGAGTCAATCCTTCCGGAGGACGTGCGATGGCCCTTGCTAAATAGCGAACGCGCTCTGCAGGGGAATCCTCCTGCATGGGGGTTGGTAAGGCATTTGGATCTCTTACTGTTGCTGCGGTGGTGGCGTATGCATCGGCAAGCGGCGCCCTCGCTGAGGAGCTAGGGACGTCTCGGTAGTAGAGGTCACAAACCTGCGAGATGTGCGCTTGTGTGGCGGCACGTATCTCGGCTTGTCGGGCCTCTTCCTCTCGTTGGAGGCGTTCTTGTTCCTCCTGCTCGGTGTTGCCCTGATGCTCCGGGATTATCACCGGGATCGGGTTGATTGTCACCGACAGCTGTGACTGACGACCGCCGGAACATGCGGAAGGGGTGAACATTCCCTCGTCTTGTGAGGAAGAGGACGAGTTGTATTGTGGGGTGAATAGAAGATTCTCCCGGATGTTCTCTCGGGCCTTGATGTGGAGGCGCGCCACGAGATCATCCTTTGTTTGCTAGGCTTCAGGACCTTTGAATCTCCTCCTCCAAGGGAGACAGCTCGATAGTATTCGTCCACGGTGGTACTTGTGGACAAAGGCATGGCGGCGTAGAGCAGTGAGCCAAGAGGTTCGGTGGGCGGCGATTGCCTTAGCAATGGCCGGAGGAACCATGGGCGTTGCGAACACAAGGATGAATTTTTCCTCCATGTCATCATCGTAGTTGGAGATGTCGAGGAACCATGGGCGTTGCCGGACACAAGGATGAATTTTTCCTCCATGTCATCATCGTAGTCGGAGATGTCTGCTTGGAGACATGTTGTGATTCATCAGCAAAACGCAAGACACATTACCATAATTGAGTAGGCGAAGATGATGACAGCGCTTCCCACGGACGGCGCCAGCTGTCAACGTATGGGACTCTCGTCACAGAACAGTCAAATAAGAATATAAAAAAGGAAAATGGAGATTACTATCTGTTCGCCAAGGTACTCAAAATGGTGATTGTGTATTGCAAAGAGTATGCTTTGATTACAAGGAACATGGCTATGAATACATGTGGATTAGGGTTTGGATATGAATCTATGTTACAAGGGCACATAGGCCAGGCTATTTATAGTTTTACAAGCGTCGGCAGTTGGTTACAGAGGTGCCTCTTCGCGTCAATGGTTGCATCTCTTCATGCCAATCGTCGCGTCCCTTCGTGATGACCGTTATTGCTGATATCTCCACGTGTAGCTGTTATTAACCACACGTTGGTAACCGCCTCCTAGGACCTCCTCCGCGGGGGGTGGTACTGGAGAGGTCTTGGAGAGGTCCTGGAGGAAACCATAGAGGAGGTCTAACTGGGCCTCCGGGAGAGTTTTCGGGAACGGTGACTTTATAGGCCCACCTTTCGACTACTTGATTGATCTTGGACCCAGAAGATTAACTCAGACCTAGTAAAAATCTATCTTATCTATTAATAAGCAAATAAAGATATCCCCGGATAATTGACTAGTCAACAATCCTCGTAAGTGCCCAAGTCCAAAGCGTTTTATTTTCATTTTAGTTTTCCAAATCTGACAAAGACAGGTGCTGGTTATAACATAATAAAAATGATTTATGTGATCAAGGTCATCGACAAGTTGATAACCGCCCAATCTACTGAAAACTAAGCATTGCTAAGCATGACATCGAATAGACATAAATAGACCATATATCATCCACCGGCTCTAATTCACCAGCAGGATTATTAACCTAGGCTAGTGGCAGGGGATGAACAATTTTAGGGAATTCATGCAACATGATTAACAACCTCTAATCGACAAAATTAACTTGACAAATAAAGCATGTATACATTTAACGCCGCCCCTGTACCATCATCTTCCTGGGCATAATACCCTTCGCAGCCCTCGCATTTCGCCATTCTTCCTCTCGGGGCTAAGGAAGAAGATGCCTATTTGAGCTCTCTTCTCGGGTAGGTTCTTCTCCAGTGCGCCCCCTCTCTTCTTTGTCCATCGCCGTGACCTTGTATGCTAATGCTGGACCTTGTTATTCCTTGAAGCTCCCAAAACACCTTGGTGTCTTTGTTGGTTCTAGGACGTGCTCCGAAAGCCACCCCCGAGTCTTTTTCACCTCCGGTGAGTATTATCCTCGGTTATGTGTGTCATCTTGTGCCTTTAGGTATAAGAATGGTTTACCCTCAACTCAATCTCTTAACTCATCATAGGAATCCGATGATTTTGAAGTTTTTCATTTTCGGCCAGTGAACACTATTCCTCTTCTCCAACTTCGGTCGGTAAGGCATTAACCAATTCCTCTCTACACCACCGTCCTTTGGACTTTCTTAAGCTATCCCGACACTTCATCTTCGTTCTCTATGCACATGACACCTTCTCCTCGTGAAGCCGTAGCGTCAGCGTCACCTTCTTCATCGCCGGTCAACAACTGAGCTTCCACAAACCTCTTCTTGCTTCAGGTAGACTCAGTAGACCTCGTAGATGCTCAGGCACCCGCTTATTTGCATAATGCGAAGCTATGGTTGAGCATGCATGTTTGTCGTAGTGGTAGCGCCGCCCCTCTTTGGCTCGCCGCCGTTCTAGGCCGGCTCAGCCGCCGCCACCACTTCCATTAGGTGTGCAGTGCTATTGTGAACTCATTCCTACCCTTAGCCGGTGTCGCCGTGGCTGGAATCGCTGGCGAGACGTCGGGCAAGGAAGAGCCCAAGAGCGCACTATTGTCGGGGTTTTGTCGTGCTCAAGCGTACCATCAGAACAAGAAGATTAAGTTTTAATCGCCGTCATTTAACTGCTAATGATTGCTTAGGAATTAATGGTTGTCTTAAGGTAGTAATTGAGTCATTTACCGTGGAATGGGATAAAAATCGAAGATTTAAATGAAAACACGGAGAGTATGACATGTGGGCCCGCACTTAAGTGCAGTCACGATGATTGGTGCACCGTGTGGACCGAGTTCATAGACCGCTCTATGACAATGGGCCCCACTTGTCGGTTTGTTTTAATTCGTAAAGTAAATGAAAATTCATCTTGTGCAATGGAACCCGCTTGTTAGCGGTAGAAGCTAGGTAAGCCTGGTAAGAAAAGTATTAAATGCATTTATGAATTCGAAGCGATTTATTGTTACATCAGAAATTCAAAAGAACTTAAAAATGCACAACTAATTCATTTTAACTTCAAATTGAATGAAACCAATTTTGTTAGAACATATTTTTAATGTACTATATTTTGAAATGGGTTTGAAGTATGTTTATTTTGTAGAAAAATTTGTTATGAGAATTAAACTCAATGAAGGATTTATTTTTGTACTAGAAATTAAACAACTTAAAAATTCATAGAAAATGCATATGAACTCCAATTTGGGTGATTAAAGTTTTATTGAATATAAAATTTTATTGTATTTATAACCATGTAATCCTTTTATCCACCACTATTCTACAAATTATCGCTAAATAATTAAAATCGGATGAATGGTGACATATTGCATTTTATGGTTTTTCTCAAAATCTGAGTTTCAAACTGCCATAACTCTCTCATATAAACTTCAAATGGAATAATTTTTGCACCTAAATTCATATGAAATCATGATATTACTGATGTATAAATTTCATGTATTTTTGAGCATTTTGAGTTTTTGGCTATTTCTCGGTGTTTATTCGATGTCGTTTTTCTATAGAGTCCGAATTGCCAGAAATCGACAATTACGCCACCGAGAGTGAACAACTTGACTTCTAGCATGGTAAGCATCATTTGAACTTTGTTTTGCATCATGTTGATCCTAGTTTTGCTAAGTTAGTTAATTGAAATGCAATGATATTGCTTGCATGCTATTTTTGTTATGTCGATATTTTTGTGATGTGTAGCTAGTTATGTCCTATTCATGGTGTTATCCTCGAATTAATCCAGTACTTATATGCTTAAGTTAGGTTGTGTGAAATATATATATATATTATATATGGGATTGCTTAGCCATGCGAGTCTAGTTTTGCGGTAGATTGATTGTCGGGAGTAACCCGTCAATTCTGGGAGACACAAAACTTTCTTATCTTCATTTTATTCCAGATCTTTGTATCTATCTATTAAGTTAAACTTTGTTTTTTTTCAAAAGTGATTTGGGTCTAGACAAGTGGTTGTTAGTGTAGGTGCTGCTATGCACGAGACTCGGGTCTTATGATTGTCTTGTCCAGACCAATAAGGACCGAACTTTGGTGACGTCTTTAATTCAAGTACAACTCATGCTACCACACACTGGGGTTGGGAACCGGCTTGGTCAAGTAAGGGGAAGGTTCTATTAGGTTAAGTTCCAGGTGGTGTGAGGACACTTGTGTTCGACCATTTGTCCGTAGGACCCGATGCAATTTTCTATAATGTGCATGGGAGCACTATTTTTCTTTATTTACATTGTATCGGTATTTCCAACACAACTTGCGTGCCCGCTTAGCAAGCGCTATCCGTAGCTTGTACTAAGTATGGGGTTCATCTCGTAAGGGGGCTTATCTCAATAGGGCTTTCTTGCTAAAAAGTACCAAATCTCGATTTCCCGGTAGGCATACCTTAGGAAGTGTGTCATTATCCATAGGCTTACAGACTAATCGAGTCATATGGGTAAATTAGTACTCCCAGAGGGTGTAAATCTAATTGAATAGTCGTGTCCACGATTCTGACCGCTTGAATTTGGGAGTCATTATTGTTGAACTTTGAATTAAAATTGACATGGTTACAACTTGGTATTCGGCATGAACGAGTATTCATGCATTTTAGTTAATCAAAGTGGGCTGCCACTTTGGTATTTGTTTATTTCAATTGTTTATTAATGTATATCTCGTCACATGTTTATCTTTTATTTAAAAACTTGTTTACAAAATGGCATTTGAAAACTAGTGCGTGTAGGGTGAAAATTATTGTGTTTTCCGCAAAACTAAGCCACTAATGCCATTCTTTGATGTCCTCTAAGCATAAATAAATTTTCCTTTGTGTAAGACTTGCGAGTACAATTGTACTTAACCCGGCTCTGCAAATTCATGTGAGGATGATGCTTCGCCCGACGAGTTCGTTAGCGCCGATTTTGGTGACACTAATGAATAGTGTTGTTTCTAGCACCCAGTCGGTTGCCATGAATTATGGGGCACACCATTACTGGACCTTTTGTTTATTTTGCTTACTTCCACTGCTACTTAATGTTCTTATTTGAATTTGGCCGGTCGGCCGTTGTAATAGTTGTAGACTTTAACTATTATATTGTATGCCACTATGTAATATCCATGTATGCCTTGTATGATTTGTGCTTGACGTTGTTAAGGGTATAGGCATGTTGGTTGGTGATCTTGGGAGCCAACACGGACACATACCCACTGTTTTTAAATTCCCTTTTAACTCATTAAGTGCGGACTTGGACTGTCTGGAGGACCAGTCATCATGTAGTGCTTGCAGAGGAGCAGTACGTGTGATCATCGAAGCTCTAGTTCGATCAGGACTTCTCACTTAGATGGAGTTAATTTGGAATTCATTTACTTAAGACTCAGAGTTATTTCTATAAGACCAGGAAGGCCTTGGTCTTACGGAAATAACCCGAGGGTCCTCACACCTAACCTCTTCGGTTCATGAAATGCCTTCTTTCTTCTTGAAGATCCATTTGTAGTGAACAACCTTCTTATCAATTGACAACTTGACCAGCTTCCAAGTGCCATTCTTATCAAGAGATTGTATCTCATCATGCAGGACAACCATCCATCTCTCTGAAACACTAGAAGAGATAGCATCTGAATAAGTGAAAGTTTTGCCATACTCAAAGCAAAAGCAACAACATTATCTTCTACAATCAATCTCTTGGGAGCTTGAATATTCCTTTTACGTCTGTTGGCTACAATGGAATGTTGTGATGATTGAAAGACAAACATCCTGTATGTTTTCATTTTCAGCGTTTGTTTTAGATACTGAATCAATAACATGCTTCAACTGCACATTTAATTTCTACGGCTTCTCAACAGGAACATCAACAGATGGTTTATTATGCAGCATAGCAGATTCATAAAAAGTAACAATTCTACCAATAACCACCTTTCTAGTTTTATAATTCCACAATTTATATCCTTTCACACCAGGTTTATAACCAAGGAAAATGCACTTAGCAGCTCTAGGCTCCAATTTACCATTGTTAACATTAGCATAAGCAAGATAACCAAATATTCTTAAATTTGAATAATCCACTAGAGAACTAGATCATACAACTCTTCTTATCAATTGCCAAGTTGGGTGGTTGATTGATCAAATAACAAGCAGTGGACGTGGCATCAGGCCAATAACTCCTAGATAACCTGGAGTTAGATAACATGCAACATACATTCTTCATAATGGTTCTGTTCATGCGTTCGACCACACCATTTTGCTGAGGAGTACCTGTGATATTGTAGTGTTTCACAATGCCCACTGATCTGCAAAAAGCTTCAAATTCTTCAGAACATAATTCCAAGCCATTATCAATACGTAGCTTCTTGACATGCTTGCTAGATTGTTTTTTAATCATAATCTTTCACTTCTTGAATGTCTTGAACACATCTGATTTGTGCTTCATGAAACATGACCAAACTCTTCTTGAATAATCATCAATGATGGTCAACATGTAGCTAGCACCTCCAAGGGACGGAACACGAGATTCTCCCCACAAATCAGAGTGAACATAATCCAATATGTGTACCACCCTGGCTATGCGGGAGCCAAGATGTAACTAAGAATTACAAATCCAAAACTGAACTTACAATTAGCTGAAATAAATAAACAACAAATGACAGCTAGACAACGATTAAATATTACTACTAACATTAATAACACAGAAATTTCAGCTAGAGACTAAACTCAAAGCTACAGTTAAAACATCACCATCAAGGTTATAAGCATTATGAATAAGTTCCAACAAGAAATAGGCATCATCTAATATATGAAGTTATGAAAGGAACCAATTGAAGTACCAACATGCCAATTATTACAATAATCGAGTCTCATTGAAACAAAGTAATAGAAACATTATTTGGCAGATCAAAGCGCACTTGATTCGAAAGGGTTTCAAAGAGGAGTATACATGTTGGACCAGTCATGGTGAAGTGCAGATTATACCGGAAGGTAGTAACATCACCGAGAGAGACAACGATATGCGGATGTGGATTGCGCTTTCGATAAGGATAGGTCGCACGATGACAATCTGGATCGGATGCTACGCGATCACGTAGGTAACTATAGTGAGAGAGTTTGGTAAATTCGGCGTCTTGATGGAGAACTCGGGAAACCTTTGTTTACGGGCTGCAAGCGAGAATAAACAAGGTTGTCATCCGTGCTTGAACTGCTGAAATTGAAGGCAAGCAATGGTTGGTCCGACAAGAGTTTCACGGCGTTGTTAGGTCTCCAATCAGAAATCCTTCCAGAGGGAAATGTGTTGCTCAAAACCACCTACCAAGCCAAGAAGGTTCTTTGTCCATTGAGAATGGAAGTAGAAATAATACATGCATGTTTGAACAATTGTATCCTCTACCGTAAAGAGTATGCAGACAAGCATGTATGTCCGATGTGCAAAGCATCCCGATACAAGCGTAAGAAACATTCTGATGATGGCGAGGGCATCGAGGTGAAGCAAGAACCTCTTGCTAAGATGTTGTGCTATTTGCCTGTAATTCCCCGTTGAAGCGTTTATTTGTGAACCGAAAGGAGGCAAGATTGCTGCGTTGGCACTCGGAGAAGCGTAAGAAAGATGGAAAGCTAAGACACCCTACTGATTCCGCCTAGTGGAGAAACTTCGATAGGAGCTTCGAAGACTTGGTGCGGAACCGATGAATATAAGGTTTGGGTTGAGTATAGATGGAATGAATCCTTTCGGTAACATGAGAAACCGACACAACACTTGGCCCGTGAATCTATGTATGTACAACTGTCCTCCTTGGTTGTGTATGAACCGGAAGCACATTTTGATGTCACAACTTATCCAAGGGCCAAAGCAACCCGGGAACGATATTGATGTGTACCTAGCACCATTACTGGAAGATCTTGTGACACTGGAACGAAGGGGTACAGGTATGGGATGCGTACAAACGAGAGAACTTCACTTTACGCGCCATGTTGTTATTGGGATACGGGTAGGCTACGATAGCAACAATTCAAAATTTCGACCGCGTAAACCAGGAAGCCAAGCAAGAAGATGATCACAGATCGTTACCACTAGACACGCAGAGCAGCGGAAGAAGTGTCGGAGCAGCCTGGTCCGACGAAGAGCGCGTCGATGTACTGGTCGTAGTCGATCGTCCAGCGTCCTCGTTAGTTGATCGTCTCCTCCAGCACCTCTGCAGTTCCTTGCGAAGATCGCGGATCGTCCTTAAGCGCAACAACGTAGAAGCGCCTCTATGGTATCCACACGTCCAGGGAAGGAACAACCGTACGCCGGTGTGCTAGCACCAAATCGCACGACAAGGCTCTAAAGAAGATGGCAGCTAGGGTTTCAGTAGGGCAACTCGCGTCAATTCTCTTTTTCCAATAGCCTCATGCATCTCCTTATATAGAGCCCGTGGCGGATCCTATCCAAACACGTTCATTTAATCGTATTCATCTTGGTTTGTTCCAACCCGTTAAGTGTGTGACCCGTTAGGTTCATGTGTAGTTGGTTGTGATTGGAAACCCTTTCCGCCACGAGTCGAAGCGGTTCCTAGCAGACATAACGATTCCCGAATACACACAAATTATATCGGACGAACCTTAATGCAATATGATCTCGACCAGGTCCTCATCACTTACGACCGTGTCCTATCTCTATACGACCAGATTCAGATTTGATCACGACCAACTCGTAACTCCTTACGACTTGGTTTCGACCACTCTGTGATTACGTTCGACCGATCTCGACTTGCTTGTATCTCCATACGACCATCCGTGGCGGGTCGAACTAACTAACCTACTCATGTATTCTCTCTTTGCCTCACGATATCCGGTTGAACTCCGGTGAGATGTTGTGTCATCCATGGGTATTCAATGCTTTCTCGATCGAGTATCGGATAACCTTATGTGGTCGAACTCTTGACCACCATGTATGGCCATGCACTTTCTTTATCCGACCACTTCGAGGGGCCCAGATATCTCTCTGTTATGTTAGGAGGGCAAATCCCATATCCGACCAAATCACATCCTCTCAGTATGTTTCATAGCATGCCCGAAAGCTACCTTTATAACCACCCGATTCTGAGTAGCGTTTGGCAACCCCTAAGAGTGCTATTACACATGTAGGAAACCATCTCGATCTCGGGTCCAAGGATTATACATCATCATTGCTTGAGACCAACTAACGACACATAGAATCATAACAATCTCAATAGTGTCTCAAGGTGGGTCTTATCCAACACCATGTTCTCTAACACGTGTCCACATTATTGATTCGATATCCCTATATCCATGACCGTGAAACATGGTCATCAATCAATACATGTCTTTGGTCAGAGTCACTAGTGTTCCACCGGTGACTTTCGACCGAGGATATTTTTAGAACGACATCATCATAAGTTAAAAGGAGTTTCACCAACAAGTCAGATACTCGTTAATCTTTATGACTGATGATTCATTCAAGGAACAAGATAACATATTATCAAAAATTGTGAACATAATGAAATATAATCATCTCTATGATTGCCTCTAGGGCATATTTCCAATAGTCTCCCACTTGCACTAGAGTTAATCATTTAAGTATCTAATACCGATAGCTCTTGTGTGCGCCTCATGCTTTGGTCATGTGAGAGGCTTTGTCAGCGGATCGGCAACATTTAAATCCGTATGAATTTTGCATATCTTAACATCTCCTCTATCCACCAATTCGCGAATGAGATGATAACGCTCGAGTATGTGCTTGGATTTCGATGGGATCTAGGCTCCTTAGCTGCGCAAATAGCTCCATTATTGTCACAATAGAGATCCATTGGGCTTGAGGCACTCGGAACCACACCCAACTCAAAGCAATAAAATTCCTTATCCAAACACCTTCTTTTGCGCTTCCGCCGCAATGTACTAAACCTCTGTTATAGAATCACCACCGTCTCTTGCTTGGAACTTTTCGACTCACCGCACCTCCATTCAAAATGAATACAAAACCAGATTCTGACGATAATCATCTTTGTCGGTTGTGAAAGCTTGCATCGGTGTAACCATTTACAACCAGCTCTTTATCACCGCCATAAATTAGGAACGCATCCTTAGTCCTTCTCAAGTATTTAAGGATGTTTTTCATCATTGTCGATGACCTTCACCGGGATCGACTTGGTATCTCGCCGTAACACTTAGAGCATATGATACATCTGTCGAAAGTACATATCATGGCGTACATGATAGATCCAATAGTGAAGCATATGGAATACCATTCATGCGGTCTCGCTCATCGATGGTCGAAGGACACCGACTCTTGCTAAGACTTATGCCATGTGACATAGGCAAGAACCCTTTCTTGGCATTTTGCATGTTGAACCGGATCAACACCTTGTCAATATAAGTACTTTGGCTTAATCCAATTAGCCTTCTCGATCTATCTCTATAGATCTTTATTCCCCAAGATATATCTTTGTCTCCTAGGTCCTTCATAGAAAAACTATTTTTCAATGATGCCTTATGATTCGACATAGGAATGTCATTCCCAATCAATAATATGTCATCCACATATAAGATTAGAATTACAAGTGCGCTCCCACTAACCTTCATGTAAACACAAGGTTCTTCTTTGTTTTTGATGAAACCAAATCTTTTGATCTCCTCATCAAAACGTATATTCCAACTCGAGATGCTTGCTTCAATCCATAAATGGACTTCAAGTTTGCACACTTTACTAGCATTATTTGGATCAACAAAACCTTGAGTTGTGTCATGTACACATCCTCACTTAGGTTTCCATTAAGGAAAGCCGTTTTGGCGCCCATTTGCCATATCTCATAGTCGAAATATGCAACAATAGCTAGAATGATCCGTATAGATTTAAGCATCGCTACGGTGAGAATGTCTCATCGTAGTCAACTCCTTGAACTTGTCGAAAACCTTTTGCGACTAGTCGAGCTTTATGAATGTGAACATTTCCATCCATATCAATCCTTTTCTTATAGATCCATTTGCACTCAATGGTTTTAACGCCATCAAGTGGATCGACCGGGTTCAAACTTGGTAGTCTCTCATGGAGTCTATCTCGGATTTCATGGCTCCAATCCATTTCTCGAGTCCGGGTCCATCATCGCTTCCTTATAAGTGTTAGGCTCATCATTATTCAATAATAATCGTCATGCCCATACCTTATAGGCATTTGGCGTGGCCTTTTAGATCTCACGTGGGGTGATGCCTCATCTCTGAGTTCAACAATATTTTGTTCATCCTGTAGAGGTTCAATAGGAGTTGAAACACTTTCAGATGTTTCCCGAATTTCTTCGAGTTGCACCTTTCTCCCACTGACTGTTTTGGAAAGAAACTCCTTTTCCAAAAAGACACCATTTCGGGCAACAAACACTTTGCTCTCCTCTTGGTTGTAGAAATAATATCCTTTGGTTTCCCTAGGATATCCTATAAAGAAGTATTTTTCCGACTTAGGTGTGAGTTTATCAGACGTCAAACGTTTAACATATACATCACATCCCCAAATCTTTAGAAAAGACAAGCTAGGACTCTTCCCAGTCCATATCTCATATGGTGTCTTATCTACTGATTTAGATGGTACCCTATTTAAAGTGAAAGCGATTTGTTTCTAGGCGTAACCCCAAAATACAATGGCGGATCAGATTGGCTCATCATCGATCGAACCATGTCTAACAAGGTCCTATTACGCTTTCGGACACCCCATTCCATTGTGGAGTACACGGTGGCGTAAGCGTGGAACAATTCCACATTGTTTCAAATGATTGCCAAATTCTGGCTCAAAAATTCACCTCCACGATCGGATCGCAAAGTTTTGATTGTCTTGCCAAGTTGATTACATGCCTCATTCGGAACTCTTTGAACTTTTCAAAGGATTCCGACTTGTGCCTCATTAAATAGATATATCCATATCTACTATAGTCATCGGTGAAAGTAATGAAATCTGAAAACCACCTCTGGTCATCGTGCTCATTGGTCCACACACATCGGTATGTATGAGTGCCAACAAGTCGGACGCCTCTCATTCCGACCGATGAAAGGTGTCTTGGTCATCTTCCGAGTAGACAAGATTCGCATGCGTTTCAAATGATTCCAAATCAAATGAGTTTAGGATTCTATCATCATGGAGCTTCTTCATGCGTTTCTCACTTATGTGACCCAAGCGACAATACCGGATAAAAGTGGAATTCATATTATTAGGCGAAGCCTCTTTGTATTAATATTAAAGATGGGTGCATCATCAAGATTTAAAATAAACAACCCGTTCAAAAGCAGAGCATAGCCATAAAACATATCATTCAAAAATATAGAACAACCATTGTCCTCAATAATGAATTTATAACCCTCTTGCCATCAAACATGAAATTTGAGATAATGTTTCTACTCATGGTGGAACGTAATAACAATTATTCAATTCCATAATAAATCACGAAGGCAAAACCAATGGTAAAGTCCCGACGGCTAATGCAGCAACCTTTGCTTTATTCTCGTACGCGAAGATCCATCTCCCCTCTTGCAACTCTCCTATTCTTTGTTAGACTCTCATCGAATTGCAAATATGAGCAACCGACCCGGTATCAAATACCCATGAGTTATCAGAAGAATCTGCAAGAAGTACATCTATAACATTAATACCTGAAGTGGAAGGTTTAGTCCCACCATTCCTTTTCATATCAGCCAGGTATTTCTTGCGTTCCTCTTCCAATGGCCTAGCTCTTTGCGAGAAAAGCATTCATTCTCTTGAGTCGGGCGGACTTAGTCTTGGGTTTAGGTTTGTTGGTTTGGATCTTATCCGAAACTTTAGCCTTGCCCTTTTTCTTGACCCAAGTCTTAGCCTTCTTCTTGAAGCTTGTACTCTTTTGCACCATCATCACATGATTATTGCTTTTCTTAATCTTGTCCTCTGCGGTCTTAAGCATCATATGTAGTTCGGTGAGATTCTTGTCTAAGCCATTCATATGGAAGTTCGAATGAACCCGACCATAGCTTGCTTGAAGCGAAGCAAGAATCAAATCTGGCCAACTCTTGACTCGATGGAAAACCAAGTTTTTCCAAGCTCAGTGTGTAACCAACCATTTTGATCACATGTGGGCTCACGGACTACCCTCGGCTAGCTTACACGCAAACAAGTTCTTTGAGATCTCAAATCTCTCGGTTCTTGCTTGTGTCTCAAACATGCCTTTGGCGCCACGATCATATCGTGAGCCTCAATGTTCTCAAACTGCTTTACAAGGTCCGAGTTCATCGCAGCAAGCATGAGACAGCCTAACATCAAGGGATTCATCACATGCCTTTTTATAGGCGGATTTAAAATGTAGCAAGAAAGATTATCGTGCGAGCACATCTCGAATTGGTTCCTCTAGAACATGTTCCTTTTATCTTGCCTAAGAACAATTCTTAGGTTGCGGACCAATCATAAAATTTGTTCCATTCGCTTTTCCCTTTCAAGTATCGAGCGTAAAGCAAAAGCGGATGTTGGTCTTGTTTGACCGAAAAAGGCGACTAGAGGGGGTGAATAGGAGCACTATCTATTTTTCGCTTTGATCCGATTCAAACATGATATTGACTCAATAGCTATGAGAACTATGAAGATCAATATATATAAGCATAGCGGAAGACTTGTACTTAATCCTTCAAATCCCCAAAAGCGACCAAAAACACAAAAATCAAATTTATGAGCAGTCTTGATGAGCAATCTGATCAAACCGGATGAGCAGTGGCGGTTGTACCGCAGTCCGGTCGAACCGGATGAACAAAGGTTGGTCGTTCGCATGAACTGTAAAATCGAGCGAATGAGCGATGCATGACTGGCGAAAACAAAATCGGCGTAACTTTTGATCCGCTTGGCCAAACTCCACCAAATTTGAAACACATCTTCCTAATGATATCAGGAACCTATTCCAAGTGACGATCGAGAAGATCCACGTCAAAGTTTTGATCTTTTTGCATTTTACCGAAGGAGGGTTCAAAACCGAGCAAAAACGTAAAACTTGATCCAAAACTTGCTCGTGGGTGGATGATGATCAAGATAACCTTAGATGGGTTCCCACATATCCTAGCAAGCAAGATCAAGAAGAAAAACCAAGAAAAAAACTCACGGATGAAAGAAAGACCTCAAATCACCAAATAGAGAGAAAGAAAGCAAATGAACTCATCTTTGAGAGAACTTTCTTTGGATTGATTTGATATGGTATTGGTTTACAGCCACTCCATCAAGGAGGACAAAGACTCAATACATGAGCACGAAATCAAATCCAACTCTCTAGAACCCTAACCTCCACTAATCCTCTCCCTAAGCAAACTAGGGTTTCAAACACAATGAAAGGGTTAAGGTGGCTGTCCAGCACACCCCCTATTTATAGTGGAGGCTTAGACCTTCTAGAAGAGTAACCCTAATGGGCTCCCGTTAAGGCCCAAAACAAACGGGTCACACACGCACGCATCTCAAAGCGCCGTCTTCACTTTTCTTGACCTAATCCACTTCTTGACGCACCGACTTGCGCCGTGGGTTGGCATTAGGTCACCAAGGCGGTATTGGTGAAATTACCAAAATACCCCTTCTCGATCTTTTGCAAAGACCGAGTCCCAACCGTGAAGCACCTCCATGCTTCGCCACGTGTGGTTGATCCAATGGCTCTCTTCATGTCGGCAAGTCTCTCCCATCCCGCTCCCACCGAAACCACCATGGCACTTGCACCGACCCCGCGCGCTTGATTGAACCGTCGCCGAATCGCCTGTTCGGTCACCTTTATCCCTCTTGCGCAATGCTTGACTCCATTGACCTCACGGCATCCCGATCGTTTTGGACCTCACTCTCCAAGCCTAGTCCGATCATCTTCGCCGTGGTTGACCGTCGTTGGCCTCCAAGCAACTTGCACATCAATAGACAAAGAAAACGAATCCGGAACAAGTTTTTCACAACTTGACCCACGTTAGTCAAAACATGCATCATGCAACACATATGCCATGAAACCCATGAACTTGACCTAACCCAAAAGCAATTCTCCAATTGAAATGACAATCAGCACAAAATCGGTACTACCGTCATGTTATGGCTTCAGATACTACGCCTTCATGATAATATCAAGACCCCATAATCGCGCGTATACCGCTACCCAGAAAAACCAAAACTTCCCAAAATACACTCGCTTACGGAAAAACCATACCGCACACATGCGGTCATTCCATGATCTTGTACTACCAACAACTAAGGCGCGGTACTATCGCCTTCATGATCGTCTGCATGACTTACACACACCCGTTTAATCGATTATCCCGACACTTCTCAAAAATTTGTTTCGACAAACCGAAACGACATTGCCAATTGTAACATCATCCTAAGATCTCGGGCATATCCCCATGATATCCACAATCTCCCCCTTGATGAACACATTGGTAATTTCCCACAAATGCAAATTTTGAGGTTTGAAAAGTAAAAACTCGACGTTTTCGCTCAAAGGCACAACTTGGTCCAAATGCAAGAAAAAGCAAAGGAAATGACTAAGTTGGCTCCAGAATAGTATCGACAAGTGAGATACTGACAAAAGAAAGCGAGAAAGCTTCATTTTCCAGAAACGGGTCAAAATCTCACTTAAGGTCCACATGAAAGAACAAATTGTTCAATATGACCTTTGATCATTGTGAGGATCAAGAATTGCAATTCAAGTTCAGAAGAATCAATAATAACATAAGAATGCAAATAAGAAACTCCCCCTCACTATGATTCTCAGATTTTCAAATTTTCTCCAAGTAGCTCCCCCTTTTTCATAACTCCCCTTTTTCAAACATCTTCTCCCCTTTACACAAAATTTTGAAATATCTTCTCCCCCTTTGACAATGGAGTCATCAAGGAATCACGCCTTCCTCTCGTCCAGAGATGACAAATGCAGAATGAGGAAACAGCATAAGATGGAGCATGCATGAAATGCAATGGAGTGGCTTCAAATCTTTTGAATTTTTCAATTTTTGAATACAAGAAGCTTTGGAGATTACCCAAAAGAACAAGCTAGCATTTCTAAAGTTGCACAAACAACATATCAAGCCTAATAGCGCTAGCAAGATCATGATAAAACATATATAACAAAGCTAAGCAAGAAGGCTCAATATAAAGCAATGAATTTTAGCATTTTAAGCAAAGCTTCAAATCTAGCAAGTTCATCAACAGGGATCCTAAAATGATCTTGGCCATGTCAAAATGTCAAAATTAGATCAAAAAGCTAACAAAGACCACATTAAGAGACAAACAGGTCCTGAATTGAATCAATTTTCTCATTTTTCTCAAACGCCCATTTTTCAACAGTTTTTTCATTTGCAATGAATATTGAAGTTGACTAATGGTCTAACTTAGTGAAAAGATCCTGGACTAGGAGCCATCCACAAACTCATCCTAAGTTTCGACCAAAAGTTGATTAAAGGTATATCTTAGTGAAGAAGATCCTGGACTAGGAGCCATCCACAAACTCTTCCTAAGCTTCTACTAGGGCGACAAATCTTGAGGTTCATGTCAATTGTGACAAGCAGTCCCCATGAGATCATCTGGATCATCAAACTATCTCCAAGTTCATGTCTTTGACATGCAGTCTCGTAAGAATAGTTTGGCACAATTTAAGCATGAGACAATCTTGAAGTTTGATTTTTTTTTTTCACAAGAGCAGTTTTAGATTCTCAAGAACACAAAAGCTCAAGTAATGATCAAAGCTAGATTCAAGAGCTAACAAAGCAATTTTGACAGGGCCAATGTCATAAAAGGAGCACTAATTGCGCAACTGGCTAAACAATTCACAAATTGCTAGTTTCTTAGTTCAAGTTGTTTTTCAAGTTCTAGCTCATACAGCAAAGACTTAGCTACACATGTGAAAGCATGATAATTCTAGCAAGTCAAAGAACTAGACATGGCATTGAGCAAGAATTGAAACACTAAAGCTCCAAAGGGTAATAAGCAAAGTTTCATCAATTTTAAAAGATAAGCAGAAAAGCTTATATTACAATGCATCTTTTTGGATTTTTCATATGAATGCAATATGATACAATGAGATGCAAGAAAAGCTCAAAAGCCTAAAGGATCAAAAAGATCAACAAGTTCAAAAAGAAAATCAAGAAAAGATCAAATGAACAAGGAAAGATCAGAAAAGATCCAACTCCCCCTCAAACCAACCCATAGGGATAAATTACCCCTAACTCACTCCTCAAGGTGGCAAACCTTGTTGGGTCTAAAGGCTTGGTGAGGATATCGGCTAACTGAGCCTCGGACTCCACAAAATGCAGCACAATATCACCTTTCTCAACGTGATCTCTAAGGAAGTGATATCGAATGTCTATGTGCTTGGTCCTAGAATGTTGCACTGGGTTTTTAGCAATGTTAATAGCGAAGTGTTGTCACGAAGAGAGGAACACTAGCAAAAGTTAACCCAAAATCCTTAAGAGTGGAGACCATCCACAAAATCGACTCTGACAACTAGCGGCGACTACATATTCAACCGGCGATGGATTGTGCAATGTAAGACCCGCTTCCTAGAAGACCAAGAGACAAGAGAAGTGCCTAAGAAATGACATGTGCGGATGTGCTCTTTCTATCTAGCCTCTGACCATAAAATCGAATATGAAAACCCCGAATGGACAAATAAGAAGAACAAGAATACCAAATGCCATCTTGAAGGGTAGAGTGTAAATACGAAAATGCGCTTAACGGCTTGGCGATGTGAAGTCCTCGGTGGCGCTGAAACCTCGCATAGAGGCGAGCATCAAGTGAATGTCGGTCTTGAGGCCGTCGAGTCTGAAGGAGCCGATCATCTTTGCGGTACTCGCGTTGATCCACGGCTTCTCCTCCCTCATCTGGATCCAAAAGCGATCGATGTCGCCATGGGAGTGGCGATCGACTTACAATCACTCATCTCAAAACGCTTGAGCAAATCCTTGGTGTACTTCGTTTGATGGATGAAGATCCCTTCCTTACCTTTGCTTGATTTGTAGCCCCGTAAAGTAGTTGAGCTCTCCCATCATACTCATCTCAAATTCCTGGACATAGTCTCGGAAAAAGCTGAAACAAGAGCATGAGAGGAACCACCAAAGATAATATCATCTACATAAATCTGAACAAGCAGAAGTCATTGCCATGCCTAAGAATGAAAAGAGTCTTATCAACTTTTCCCATTTTAAAATCATTCTTAAGCAAGAAGGTCTTAAGCCTATCATACCATGCTCTAGGGGCTTGCTTAAGACCATACAAGGCTTTGGATAGCTTAAAGACACGATCGAGGTGCTTGGGATCCTCAAAGCCGGGGGTTGCCTAACATACACTTCCTCCTCTATAAAACCATTGAAAGGCACTCTTAACATCCATTTGATGCAACCTAAAACCTTTAGATGCAGCAAATGCAAGCAAGATCTTGAATGGCTTCTAATCTAGCAACGAGGCGAAGGTCTCATCAAAATCTAACCCCTCAACCTGGCTAAAGCCCTGAGCTACCAATCTAGCCTTGTTTCTAACCACAGAACCATCCTCATTTTGTTTATTTTTGAACACCCAACGGGTTCCTATAACATTATGACCACTAGGAGGTTCTACAAGGTTCCAAACTTTATTTCTTTCAAAATTCTCTAACTCCTCATGCATGGCATTGACCCAACTAGCATCAGATAAAGCATGTGATATATCTTTGGGTTCAAAAGAAGCTACAAATGCAGAGTGAGAGAAAAGACTCGGATCATGATACAGGAGCGAGTGACTCGCTCATGGAGATTACCAATCATCGATCCAGAGGATGTTGCTTCCAATGTGCAAAGGAGCGCTGGGGAGATAGCGTCTTCGACCTTCGCATCTAGCGATGAAGAAGATCTGTGAGGAGCCTCAATTGGAGGTGAAGCGATCGTGGCGAGTTTTGGAGTCAAGTAGGAGCATTAGCATCGGTGAAGGAGCATCATCAATTTCATCCTCATCTTCCTCAACAAATATGCTCTCTCACACTGTAAGTCACCAAACATCGGATCTAGCTCGAGGCTAGTCTCATCAAAAGTGACATTGCATGTCTCTGGGCAATGTTAGTTTCAACATTAAAACCCTAAAACCCTCGAATGAGCGGGATAACCCGAAATAAACCATCACAAGTCCTTAATTCAAATTTATCTAGGTTCATTGTCTTGAGAATAAAACACTTGATCCAAAGACTCGAAAGTGAGAGATGAGGGTTTTCTCGCCAAAACGAAGCTCATATGAAGTCTTGCCCAAAGACGGTCTCAAAAAGAGCGGTTTGAAATATGGCAAGTCAGCAATAGCTTCGACCCAAAACCTCCTCGGTGTGCTATACTCATCGAAATCGTTCTAGCCATCTCGACTAGAGTCTGTTCTTCCTTTCCACAACACCATTTTGTTGAGGGGCGTGTGGAGAAGAGAAGCGATGCTCAATCTGCCTTCGGCACAAAAAGAGGCAAAAGAAGCATTCTTGAACTCCGTGCCATTGTCACTGCGGATCGCTCTCAAGGCACCAGGAAGTTCAAAAGCCAAACGAAGAACAAGGTCATGAAAATGATCAAAAGCCTCATCCTTCGAAGCAAGAAAGAACACCCAAGAGTATCTCGAAAAATCATCGACTATGACAAGAATGTACCAATTGCCACCGATCGATCGAACCTAAGCGGGACCAGCAGTATCCATATGAAGCAACTGTCGGTCCGTCGGTCATAACCATAGTCAATGAGCGGGTGTGAGGCAACAACTTGCTTGCCATGTCTCTGAGGCGCATCTGACATCCTTGACGACTTTGAGTTTAGACAAACCTCTCATGAGATCAAGGCCGCTAACTCGTGTCGATGATCAAAACCAATGTGCCCCAACCGTCGATTGCCAAAGCGGATATCGGAAGAAGAAGCAATTAAGCACTTAAGGGATCCACAAGAGACTTAGAAAAATCAGCTCAAAAATTCTACCAACTCTAAAAATCCCAAAACGAGCTCGCCAAAAGAATCAAGCACCACGACAGGGCATTCTTCTTAAAACGCAGTCTCATAGCCATCATCGAGAAGTCAGGAGACGAAAGGAGATTATACCTTAACTTAGACACAAGCGCGGCGTCCTTGAGAATGAACTTGTCGTTCACCCTAATCATTCCAGTTCCTTCAATGCGCCTTGTGTATCATCCCCAAAGGTGATGAAGTCATCACCGGTTGATCGCGTGAAGGAGGTGAACCATCTTGAGTCTCCGGTCATGTGGCGTGAACACCGGTCGATGAACCATGTGTTCTTCCCCCTTCCGCGCCAATGAAAAACATCACTTAATATCATGACAGAATAAACACAAACATTCACGAGATAATCATATCATTTGTGAAATAGTATGGCCCTTAACATGACGATCTCCATCGGCATGCTTCTGTCCTCAAACCACCATGCTTGAAGTCTCCAACCGCATTCATTTACTAAGCAATTACTCCTAAGAGCTAGTAATGAATTACATAGGATATTATCAAGCATCACATGTCGATCTGTGACCGTTATACAATAATATGTAGCTCGATGGCTATCTCACAACATGACACGCAGTCATGAAAATCCATACATGCATCACATGCACAATGGGCCATACTATTCACATCAATTCTGCAAAAACAAATTACGCATAGAATCTAATTCTATCGGACGATATGAACACATACTACCTATAGCGCTGCGGGTATGCGATTAGCGACCTGGCGGCGGTCCCTTCTTGGTTAGCGGGCGGGGTTGAAGGGTGGCGCCCTCGTTGGTCGAGGCGCTCTCTCGAAATTTTTTCCGAGACATGAATCTTATTCATGTTTCGAGCTTTGAAATAATCGATTAATCATATTAACCCTATTCCGAGCCAATCGATTCTTGCCTTGATGCGACCACATAATCGACATACTCAGATGGCGAATTTAAATAGGTAGGAGTATTATGCAAGGTAGTCGAAAAACAAGTCGAGTGAATCATCGGTGCTCTTAACTTGTACCTCCTCGTATATCCATCTACTACCACAGCGGTCGATCTAATCGACCAAGGCCTAGGTTTCTGATCGACGATAATAGATCCAATCTACTACTACCACATATCAAGTATATGCGGCCGATCGGATCAAAAACTTCACGCAGATGGCTCGATACCCTTTGTTGGGATACGGGTAGGCTACGATAGCAACAATTCAAAATTTCTACGCGTAAACCGGAAGCCAAGCAAGAAGGATCATTACCACTAGACGCCAGCAGAGCGTGAAGAAGAAGTGTCGGGCGGCTGGTCCGGACGAAGAGCGCGTCGATGTCTTGGTCGTAGTCGATCGTCCCAGCGTCCTCGTTGGTTGATCGTCTCCTCCAAAGACCTCTGCGGTTCCTTGCGAAGATTGCGGATCGTCCTTAAGCGCAACAACGTAGAAGCGCCTCTATAGTATCCACACGTCGAGGAAGGAACAACGGGACGCCGCGGTGTGCTAGCACCAAATTGCCGCAAAGGCTCTCAAGAAGATGGCGGCTAGGGTTTGATAGGGCAACTTCGCGTCAACTCTCTTTTTTCCAATAGCCTCATGCATCTCCTCATATAGAGCCGTGGCGGATCCTATCCAAACACGTTCATTTAATCGTATTCATCTTGGTTTGTTCCAACCCGTTAAGTGTGTGACCCGTTAGGTTCATGTGTGTTCGGTTGTGATTGGAAACCCTTTCCGCCACGAGTAAATAGCGGTTCCTAGCGAGGACATAACGATTCCCGAATACACACAAATTATATCGGACGAACCTTAATGCAATATGATCTCGACCAGGTCCTCATCACTTACGACTGTGTCCTATCTCTATACGACGATTCGTATTTGATCACGACCAACTCGTAACTCCTTACGACTTGGTTTCACCACTCTGTGATTACGTTCACCCGATCTCGACTTGCTTGTATCTCCATACGACCAATCGTGTAATCGGTCGAACTAAGCGACCTTTCTCATGTATTCTCCTTTGCCTCCACGATATCTGGTTGAACTCGGGTGAGATGTTGTGTCATCCATGGACTGCATTCAATGCTTTCTCGATCGAGTATCGGATAACCTTATGTGGTCGAACTCTTGACCACGATGGGCATGGCCATGCACTTTCTTTATCCGACCACTTCAAGGGGCGTAGATATCTCTCTGTTATGTTAGGAGGGGCAAATCCCATATCCAACCGATCACATCCCTCTGATGTTTCATAGCATGCCCGAAAGCTACCTTTATAACCACCCGATTCTGAGTAGCGTTTGGCAACCCCTAAGAGTGCTATTACACATGTAGGAAACCATGCCGATCTCGAGTCTAAGGATTATACATCATCATTGCTTGAGACCAACTAACGACACATAGAATCATAACAATCTCAATAGTGTCTCAAGGTGAGTCTTATCCAACACCATGTTCTCTAACACGTGTCCACATTATTGATTCGATATCCCTATATCCATGACCGGTGAAACATGGTCATCAATCAATACATGTCTTTGGTCGAGAGTCACTAGTGTTCCACCAAAGTGACTTTTGACCAGGATATTTTTAGAACGACATCATCATAAATTAAAGGAGTTTCACCAACAAGTCACATACTCGTTAATCTTTATGACCGATGATTCATTCAAGGAACAAGATAACATATTATCAAAAATTGTGAACATAATGAAATATAATCATCTCTATGATTGCCTCTAGGGCATATTTCCAACAGTTGTTCTGCACCATCAATGATTTTCCTGCCCTTAGTAACCTATTTGGATTTAGTACAAAAGGAGCCAAGGCCTGTCCGCATTGCTTAGATGATACTGAGAGTGTGTGGCTGAACAACTCGCGCAAAACTGTGTACATATGTTACCGTAGGTTCCTTCCCAAGTATCACCCATATCGCAAGATGAAGAAACAATTTGACAGAAATAAGGAGGATGGTTCAGCTCCAAGGACTTTTAGAGTAAAAGAGGTCTATGATATGGTTATGGATATCGATGTTGTGCTTAGAAAGGAACATAAATTGAGGACCCGTTAAAAGAACATCTGGAAGAAGCGATCAATTTTTTGGGACTTACCTTATTGGGAGCACTTAGAAGTTCACCACTGCATTGACGTCATGCACGTAGAGAAAAAGTACGTGATAGCTTGATTGGTCTCTTATTGAATATTCGTGACAAAATAAAGGATGGTGTCAACGCACAATGTGACTTAGTGTGAACACCATAAGGATATGCTCATGAACCTAAGTGATGTTACAATTGGCAATTTGGTTGAAGGTTTGTTGGAATTTGCTTTTTGAAAGTTTCAAAGAAAGTGTCGATAATCGATGAGTACCGGTGTGTTAATCTGCGTAATACCGCATAATGAACGACCGCTTAAGTAGAGCAGTGCTACCAGAGGCTTGTGAGAGCGTGGCGATTTTTTGGTATCGGTAGTACCGGCTTGGAAGTAGCGATCGACCGCTTGGTTGAAACGGAACTACCGCTTGTCTAGGTTTTGAACATGGGTTTTGCTCTAACCGTTAGATCTTGATCCAACGGTCCAGATTGTGAGAAACGTTTGGACCATCCGAACGTGTTAGGCTTTGTGAGTCGCTTTGATTGAAATCGGACGGTTGGAAATCGTATGATCGTTCGGACTTTGAACAGTGTTCTAGATCTTGATTTTGCTGAAACCTTCGGTCCAATCGTCCCGTGTGATCTGGAGCGTCCACGTGTCATTTGGTGCCCTCGGAGGTCTTGAGCTGTTTTGCAAAACTTTCGTACCACATGTTGAAAGCGGTTGTACCGCTAAGGAACGACTCACTATGTTAGCGGTATGGATTTCTGACGCGATGTTTTGAGATTTCTCGAGGCGCATTTACGACCGTAGTCTTTGAGAGAGGTACTACTTGTGATGCGGTGGTAGTACGGGTGTTATATGGGTGAGTACCGCATTCTTGAAATTTTGGGTATCCTTGTTTCTTTTGAGAATTGAGTTGGGGATTGGTCATATCCTTGTTTATTAATGCATATGTGTTGCATATTGCATGCTTTGAGCTAACGTGGGTCAAGTTGTGAAGAACTTGTTCCCGGAGACGATTTCTCTGTCTATTGCTGTGCAGATGGCTTGCAGGTCAACGACGGTCAACGGCGAGGTGGATCGGGACTAAGCTTGGAGAGCTGAGGTCCAGAGCGATCATGAAAGCCGGGTGAGGTCAAGTGACTCAAGCATGGCGCAGAATAGACGAGGTGGATCGAACGGGCAGTTCGATGCAGCTGGTTGGATCAAGTGGCGCGGGGGTTGGTGCAAGTGCCTTGGAGGTTCTGATGGGATTCAGACGGGAGAGACTTACCGACATGATGAGAGCTGTTGATCAACCTACACATGGCGGAGTAGGCGAATGCTTTGACTGGATTGGACTCGGTCCGTGGAGAAGGATCGAGAAGGGTTATTTTGGTAATTTCACCAAATACCGCCTTTGTGACTTGTTGGCTAAACCACGGCGCGGGTCGGCGCTTGGAGAAGCGGTTTAGGTCAATCAAAGAAGAAGACGGCGCTTTGAGATGCATGTGTGTGTTAACCCATTATGAGTTAGGGTTTAATGGGTGCCCTAATAGAATATTCCTAGATGCTTAGCCTCCACTATATAAGCACTTGTGAGCTGTGTACTGGGGATGAGGACTAAATGCAGAGAAACACGAGAGTGGTTCTTAGGGTTTTGGAGAGCTAGGGTTTAGGGATTGTTTGATCTGATGCTCATGTATTGAGTTGTGTCCTCCAAGATGGAGAGGCTGTAAACATCAACCATATGTTCAGATCAATCCAATCATGTTTGTGAAAATGAGTCTCTTTCGCTCTTTGTCTTCTGTTTTGGGAGTTTTTGTGATTTTGATGATCCACTGGTTTTCCCTCAATTCCCTCTGTTGCTTATGCTTGCTGTGACTTGTGAGAGACCATCTAAGGTCATCTTGATCATCAATAGACCACAAGCAAGTCTAGGATCAGATTTACGTTTTTGACCTGTTCTTGAACCGAACTTTACCAAATCTGAGAAAGGTCAAGTCTTTGACGTGGATCTGTTGAATAGATGATTGGAATAGGTTCCTGTTATTCTCTAGATGATATGTTTCAAGTTTGATAGGGTTTGGTTGGATAGAACTCAAGTTGTGTCGATTTTGGTTTTTGAAACTCTGCTGTGTAGGTGAAATACACGAGGAAGTGTAGTATCTGCACCAACAATAATGATGAGTACCGCACTTTGGAGTTTCATCAGTAGACTTGCTTGATTCTGTTACTGTTTTATTGAGGGGTTGCAAAAATTGAGTGAGCGCCTATTCACCCCCCTCTAGTCACCTTTCGATCCTACACTTAGTTAATATGAACATAAGGATCGAGTTAGCACCGAAAGGGACCGATAAAGGCCGAACGTACCTCCCCCCAGCTTGCTATACTCTATCCCTGGCCGAGAGAAATGAACTATGCCAAAGCTTGTATGGTGTGAAAGTTTCGTCCAGTTACTCTGCCAACATGAAGAAACTTGTTTCTATGGGAGATTTGAAATTAATTGGTATGAAGTCTCATGATTGTCATGTACTGATGATACAAATGCTTCCTGTTGCAATTAGAAGTATTTTGCTGAACAAGATCCGAGTGGCAATCAGTGATATGTAGGATATCACAGACTGTTCTTTTTACTAACCGTCTATGATATGTCTCCAATCATAGATGGTTGGTACATATAACTATCTGTGATGACCAACGTATCATAGGCGATTTTTGGTAGAAGCCGTCTGTGATAGTAGGTCTTCACGGACGGTTTATACCACAAAACCGTATATGTTGTGACTTATCATAGACAGCTCACAAACTGTCTGTGATAATCACCTATTATCACAGACACATAAATTTAGACGGTTCAAAAACCGTCTGTGATGACTGTTTAGAAGCGCTGTGATGACCCTTTGTGTAGTAGTGTGTGGCTGACATAGAAATCTATCCATACAAGCGCTCACAAGGATATATGGAGATAAATATGTAGGAGGGAATAGGTGAAATGATTAATTCCTTATATACCACTAGAATTTTGTGAAATCTCTGATTATGTCACTAATATGTGGGGTCAAGACCCACATGTGCCGAGGAGAAAACTCTATATTAGATCTGTTGGTGTATCTTACAATGAGAGGGGTCCTATCTATTTATGGGCTGACTCCAGGCTACTCTCTTCAATCATAAGCAATGTGGTACTAAAGAGAAGGTATTGGGCCTAATAGACCGTTCTGGTAATTATCCACTCTAATGGGCTAGATTGGCAGTTTTGCAACAATTCAATGTCATATCATGGAATAGGGAGTTATATACGATGGCAGCACTGGTGAGACAGAGACCATACATCTCCACGAACTAATGCACTATTGTCGTTATAAGTAACACCCCAATTTAACACGCACCTATACATTTTTCTCTCAAAATTTAAACTAAAATTACTAATAATTTCAGCAACCTATGCATGGATAGGAACCCACAATGGGTTACCTTTCAACAGCATTACAACATAAATGTGATAAGGATGAAGGTTCACACAACCTGGGACCTCATGCCCAAGAACGCTCGGGGCCACGTGCCCAAGAATGTCCGAAACCATGCACCCAGGAACATTGATTAGCAACAAGACTAATAAATAAACCATTACTAAATCACTCATATTCCAATCATTAAGATAATGAAATCCATGTCTACTAAGCAACTCTAGATAAAAGCACCAACTCTCTAGGTTTATATGTAGCAACTAAATAATAATAACTTTGTGATTGATAGCATGTGATGAGTATGTGCTACTCCCATCCCATACATGTTGCCTTTAGTGATCACTAAACAATAACAGCAAAGCAAGGGTGAGTTCAAGACTCAGCAAGTACATAATAGAGCAATAAACACATAGCTCATCAATCATGTTGATTATTATCATAATCATGTACTCAATTAACTTCATCATAATTTCATTAATGCAATGCAGTATATCTCTACTCTACATACTCATTTTCACATCTCATAGCTTATATTAGTATGGCTGAGTGAACACACGTCGGTGTTCACCCTTTTATCGGCCTGTTGGACAAGGAACCGAGAATCTATCCACTCCTGTAAAGTTCTACCTCTAGTGGGCATGTGATATTCTTTCATAACATGATTGTGTACATGATACAAGAATGCAATTTGTTCCATTACCCATTGACATGATCTATTATCATCATGTTACCATCATTACAATGTCATCAGCATGGTTATATCATCATCATTACCATATAATTATTATCATCGTCATGATATTGTAATAAGCATGGATAAAACATAAATATATATCATGGCAAATTATATATAAAGACAAGTGACAAACAAACCAATGTCTATCGCCTCTACTATGCACTTGCCTTTTAGCATGAAAACCTTAACGATGCTAAGGTGGCACCAACTCAAGCAACACTTATTGGATAAAGCCAATACTCACCTCAAAAATATGCAACAACAAAGATAAGAATATAAAACAAATCAACATCGCTCCTACACGTAACGACATAATTACACTACTACAAAAAGGCTAATATTGGGCGCCTCATCACAGACGGTTGACCAAAACCATCGGTATAAATACAATCATAGACGGTTTTGGTTTAGCGATCGCTCAGACATTAGTAAATTGCGCTAAAAACCGCTCATGCGAAAAGTAATATCACAGACGGTTCGTGTTGAAAACCATTCAGGAAGTATCACGACGGTTCAACAAGAACCGCTCAGGATATTTAGTAGTATCATAGACGGTTCTTGTTCAGAACCGTCTGTGATACTTCACAGATGGTTTTCAACACGAGTCGTCTGTGACTTCCCATCCTCATCATAGACGGTTCGTATTAAAAACCATCTGTGATAAGTATTTTTGATTTTACCATGGCTTGAAATCACTAACGCTCCGATTTTACCATAGCTTGGAATCACTAACACTCCGATTTTACCATGGCTTGGAATCACTAACACTCTTATTTTACCATGGCTTGAAATCACTAACTCTCTAATTTTACCATGGCTTGGAATCACTAACACTCTGATTTTACCATGGCTTCAAATCACTAACATTCCGATTTTACCATGGCTTTGAATTTTCCTTACTCTGCAATTTTACCATGGCTTGAAATCACTAACATGCTTATTTTAATACGAATCGTCTGTGGTAAGATACATATCACAAACGGTTCTTATACGAACCGTCTGTGATTTGTATGAAACCGCTCGTGATTCGCAGTCAGGAGTTCAAAAATTTTGAGCGCTGCTGGAGGCAAAATGTTTTGGCGTCATCCTTATATATTATAGCCACCGCAGCCTTGTTTTCCATCGGCCTCTCCTCTCTCCTCCCCACACCGAGCTCCAAATGACCACCCTCGATTCCCGTCGCGGTTCGGCGAGAGACACACCATTGACGCATTTACGATGAGGAGGGATGCGAGGAGCTCCTTGTCTACCGAAGAATGCGTGTACATCCCCATAACATACATAATTTGTTAGCTGTTTGTTGTAAAGAAAATTATCTTAATTTTGTGTTACCTAAGGTCGGAGCACCGCTGGAGGTTTTCAGTCGTCTCTCCTTGCTGACAAGCTTGAGTCGAACTCGACGACATGCAAGAACATCTTGTGATATACTGATGAGGTACAGAGAGGAGCTCATAAGACCAATCCAAGAAGCCGATGAGTTCTTCAGGAGCTTGGAGGCATAGATGGTTTCTAGCTAGTTTAACTTTGTAACTTTATTCTTTTTTTTCCCATTCGGAGGGGACGCTAGAAACCTTTTGGTTTCCTTTCCTATTATGTGTTTGCCATCGAATTTTAATTGATTTTAGTTGTCTTGCTAGAGGTTGCATATGGAAACTACTATCTAGCACTTGATTGGTTTGGCTCAAAATCTGATTTTTTTTTTGCAATAGAAAACACTATCACGCAGGCAGTTCAACAAGAACCGTCTGTGATAGCTTTTTCACAGATGGTTCAAAAACCGTCTGTGATGACTGATGTCATCACTGACCCATAAACTCAGACGGCTCATAAAAGCTGTCTATGATGGCGTTTTTGAACCATCTGTGAATACCTTTTCTGTAGTAGTGTTAACCCCTCTTCACAGGACAATCCATCCGTTGTCCTGGTGATCAAACAGCCATGACTTCTAACTCTTGAATCCAAACAGAGCAAATCACATATTTTCTGGAATCTATTTAATTTTATACACTTTGCTAGTTATGCAAATTCCCTGATTAAGTTGTCTAAACCCTCGTTCTGAATCCCGACGGTCAATCTGGAACAACACTGAACACCAGATTTAATAATTTTATATCTAATTTTCTACCACATAAAAAGTAGCAAACCTTACCACTTATGGAAACTATGAAAAGTTACCTAACTTTTTATAGTTACGTCCATAATTTAAATCGATCATCTACTAGTTTTCATATGGAGAATAACACAAGCTGCTACCATCCTCGATAGATTACTAAACAATAAACTTTCCAAATTTCATACTTTTAATCTACACATCCAAATTCAGTGAGTTAGCACTCTATCCAAATCTTAGGCAGTGACCTACATCTTTCATGTTGTAGAAAAACCCTAATTCTGGAAGGTAATTTTTTTAAGCTAATCATTACCACGACACTGTCCAATCGCGATGATTTATAGAATAACCGAATTACAGATATCATAACTTTTAATCTACTCAACCAAATCAGATGTTTAAGAATTCTATGGAAAGTTAACCAAATTATCTACAACTATCTAGTAGATCAAAGTTTCAGATTAACAAGGTACAGTGCCCAAAACAGCATTACATGCCACTGTCCATGGATTCAATCTAGTAACTAGGGCTTTCGGTAGAGTTTAACCGCAGTTAATCGCACATACCAAAAACTAATCCCTACCTAATGGATGAACTAGTAGAGGAAAATATTTCGGATCGTTACCCTAGATGCAAACATAGAACCCGACAACATGCGACGTTCTCTTCATACATTTTACGTGCTTGCCTTCTTTCTTCCTTCTGGGCTTCCTCTTTTCTTCCGGTGCCTTGCTTCTTCCTTGCCTCCGGCCCTTCAAAGAAGAAATTTCACCGCAAATGGCAACTCAAGGCATGCAATGGCACATTGCAATCATGTGGCGGCGACAAGCAAAAACGGCGAGGAAGGAGCAAGCAAAAACGGCTGACAAGCGCCGCAGTCTGCGAACATAGTGGCGAAAGATGCAATGCAATAACAGCAATGATGCATGGCGCTACGGCTTGGTGCACAAAGAAGCAAAGAATAGCCATGAGCGGCGCTAGGTAGCAGCGGCGCAGCGACATCGGTTTGTGGTTTGAAAGGCACAAGGCGGTCGTCCTCCCACATCTGATGCATTAGCGGCCTAGGCGTCTGTGAAGAAATTGCTGCCAAGGGCTAGGGCGTCTAGGGTTTGAGCGCCCTCGACCCCTTTATGGCGAAGACGAGTCCTCTGTGGACCAGGGTGGACCAGGGGAAACTTTTGTTTTCCAAATTACTTCGTTAGGGGGCGAAAGGGCCGAAATTACCGAAATTCCGAAATTTTGGTTATAACTTTTGGTGAAATGGTCAAACAGGCGCTTGAATTTTGGACAAAATTTGATCGAAACTTGGACGAAATTTGACCAAAACTTGGACGAAATTTCGTTGGAAGCAGAGAAAATCGGTATGCCAAAAAGCGAGAGGAAAACAGTATGCACAAAGAGACATGAAATGGGTGACCTTGTATCATAGGCATGAGCGCATTGGTGCATCAATGTTGAGTCAGACTGCAACAACTCAAGTGATTATCTAGTTCCAAGTTTTACGCTATGCTAAAATCTACATACACAATCTTTGCAATGGCGAACAACAAAATCGGATCATATGCCTTGACTTGGCCTTGAACTGAAAATGGTAACTTTGGCCTTGAATCGAGTCGGACCCGATTAAAATCCAAATCCTCTGTGAAAACACTGTACTATTCCCTGGATCAGTAGATAGCACTTACAGACACATTGCTGAATCAATCACACAAATCGTGAACCAAAACAAATATATTGCAACACATAGTGACATAGACCTCAACGGGTCGAGTTTTACAAAAGAGGGAGTTTTACAAAAGAGGCCGCATAAGGCCAACTTGATTACATTGCATAAAAATAACGAAAACTACAGCGGAAGCAAAAGGGGAAGGTAGGGCTCATCTCACACAGACAAGCGACTGGGGTGACCTGTGTACGACAGATATTATCCAAGAACCAGATAATATCGGTTGTACGCGAGTACCAACGAGTCTACTTAGACTGGGCGAGATCTAAACTACAGAACTATACTACTCCTCGTCATTTCCTTGTCCATCATCTTCTGGTCCATCGTAAAAAGCGTAGTCTCCTTCATCTTCATTGTCTGAAGGGTTTGGGGAGAGAAGCGAGAATGAGCACTACTACCGTGCTCGCGAGCCAACACACAATGCAATATTACATATATGCAAGGTTAAACAAGGAATGCTCGGTTCTTTTATTTGCTAAAGCAATCTTTTCAATTATCATAGTTACAAATCCTATTACTTAGCATTTTAACGAATCGTATTTTAATAAAGAGAGTAATGTGCAATAATTATTTTAGTAGAGGTTCCATCCGGCGGAAACTCTACTAATGCATCTTTTTGATTGGAGCTACCTCCAATTACTACCACCGCTGAGCTCGACGACTCAGGTAAAATCCAACACAGGGCTAGGTGAGCCCTTCCACATTTTTCCATACCACCCTCAAAGGTTAAAATAGAACTAACTCCTGTTATGATTCCCATGTCCGCCTCTGACCGTAGGCACGGCTGTTTAAATAGTTTAGACTCTGCAGAGGTTGTATACTGTACCCACAAGAGATAGTCATACCCGTTACCCCACACGATTCCGTAGTCATGTAGTTGGGCGACCGTCATAGTAACCTTTCAAACTACCTTGCCCTTTCCGTCATCTCACTCATATGGGGTTGCACCCATATGTTGCGTGGGATCGTTGTACACGCAGCATTAGGTGTAGATTTAGACTACCCACAACTACTGGCAACCTCACCCATTCAAGCCGGATGTCTTGCAAGCTTGCGATTCCCCTTTTCCTATCGTGAGACACATTCAGGGTTCAATAATTTTACTAAGCTAAGTTGCACTTTGCAGACTTGTGGTTATACTTATTTAACACGGAGGTCGTGACAAGATTAAGTCCTTAATCCATCTGGACGGTTCTTTCCACATTTTCCAACCATTCTCGTGCTCTCGGAGCACCCACCACCTTTCCATCCGCCCAGATGTGGTATTTAGCATTTAATGGGGGTTTTGAGGACTAAAACCAAATTAATCCATTCCTTTTTAGTCAATGGACCACCAATGACTACACAATTCATTCCATGTTTGAAGAATGATTGTTTGGTGTATTTTAATACCCTAGTACTTAAGCAAGACTAGCATGTCGCTTAAGTACAACCTATAGCTAGTATTACCATATATTTACTAAGGTGACAAGGAATAATGGATTCAATAACAATGGGTGGCATGTTACTTATTTAATCAACAAATGAGTATTTAACTACCTTAAGCTTTAACATATATTTGATTAAATAATTAAAGCATGCAATTTTGCTAATTTAAATGAATATAATTTTGCATAAAATGTAGGATCAATATGATCAAAGCATTGACTCGCCTTGGTTAAAGGCAAGGGGATCTTGGTACTTTTGGTCTTGATCAACGTGGGGATCTCTGGCATCTTCAAATCCTAATCAGACGAAAATACCGGAAAAGGCACAACGGCAAATAGAGCAAATAAATACACGAGAATACACAAACAAACTCCAAATTGAACAAGACCTATGCCATTAGCAAGATCTTGATTTAACAAATTTTTAGAAATTTAATTTATAATTTTTGGAGTTATAGCGGAGGAGAAATGAATTTCCGAAGATTAAATGAATTGAAAAAGAGAGAGAGAGAGTCATGTCCACAAAGACAAGTGTAGACCGGGTTCATGGCACAGGGGGGGGGGTTGGTTCACGGCACAGTGTGCCAAGGGGGCCCACTGGTTAGTAAGGGCTATGGGGGGGTGTGGGTTACTCCGCAAACGGGCCCACATGTCGGTGAGAGAAAAGGGAGGGTTAAGATAGATTTAAACCGGTTAATGACTAACTTAAGGATTAACCACCACCATTAAGGCTTAATGACGGGAACAACAGTGCGGTCCAACAAGACACGCCGCAGGCGCTCATGAAGCGGCAAGACGGCGTCGCCCGTGAGCTAGAAGCGCAAGGTGCAAGGCGAGAACAAGGATGGGGAGCTAGCGGGAGGTGGTGCCGTGGATTGGTGGCGGTGCCGGAGGAGGGCGGGGCTGCCATGTGGAGCTAGGCGGCGGCGGTGGCTCGGCCACGGCGAGGTGGGGCTTCCGGTAGCGGGTTGAGCCGGGGGAGGTGAGCACGGCGCAGCCCTTGACGAGGTGAAGCCAATGGGCTTAAGCGGGAGGCCGGAGGGCTTGTGGCGGGGCGGTCTGAAGGCGGCGGTCGGGGCGGGAAGGACGGCAACAAATCTGGCGATAGTGGCTAATCCTCGGGGAAGGTTGAGGGGAAATGATCCTGGGGGCCAGGGGCTCATGGTGACAGGGTTAGCGCCGCCGGAAGATGACCGGAGCGGTGAGACGGGGGTGGAGGTGGCGGCGGCCGAAAATGAAATCGAGGCGGCTTTGCTGTGGGCTTACTAGAATGAGGAGGGGCGGCTTGGGGAGCTGAAGGGGGTGGAGGGGGACCTTTATAGGGGGGTCAAGGCGTGGGAGGCGGGGGGGGGGCAACGGAGGGGTTCCTTGGGCGGCCTTGTCCCGAGGCGCGACGTCTTGGCTTGCACGAGGGGGAGACAGGTCGAGGGAGCGGAGGAAGCGCAGCGATGGACGAGGGCGGCTCGGGTGTCCTGCGTCGCCGGCTAAGACGCAGCCAAGCTTGCATGAGGCACTGCAACAGAGGCGAGGATGGCGGCGACGCGTCTGTGATCAAGATGAGGGAAGCGAAGCAGGCGAAGGCGTGCGCCGCCTGAGGGAAGAGAGAAGAAGATGATGGCTTGGGCGGCTCGAGCCAAAAGAAAAGGGGTGGGCCGGATGGCTTGGGCCGAGCAGGCCGGGAAAAGAAAGGAGAAAAGGAGGCCGGGGCTGGGCTGGGCCTGGAGGAAAGCAGGCCGGGTGGGCCAGAGGGGGATGGGCTTGGCCCAGAGAGAAATAGGCTGAGCCCGAAAGAAAAAGGGGGGCCCAACTGAAAATGGCCTGGGGATTTCAAAAGAGAGGAGAAACTCCACGCTGTGGAATTGAATTTCAAATGTTACAGACATTACATTTGAAACACACACTGAAAAAGAAAGGAAGTTTTCAGAATTAGCTTGGTAATTTGAATTACGGCGAAGAACGAAAATCAGAACAACAAATACTATGCGCCGTCCGAAAAACGGGTGTTACAAACTAAGCTTGAGTGTATGATCCAGGTATTTTCTTGTGTAGAAGGTCCCTCACTGTAGATCTATATTTAGACATCAATTCCTGAGGGTTGTATGAGACAGTGTATGCACTATGCAGGCATGTAGGCTCGTAAGTAGTCAAGAATGCTAAGATCATGCTTCACAACAATTACATAGCTGCCAAAAAAAAAAAGGAAAATGGTTTATTAGCTGCGGAGAGTAACTCAAATGTTTTGACTGTCTTATGTTCTATTTACTTTTTGGGTTCAAGCAAGGAACGAATAACTTGTGCAACTTTCAGCCTTTGTTTCACATCAAGATAACAGGATGGCTCATCAAACATATAAGCATCTGCTTCCTCCATAGCACAAGCAACGATTGCGGATCTTGATTCAATTCGAGAATTTCACACAATGTGTCTTTCACTTGTCTCTTGTCTTTCTTATTAAGAAGGTCCCCAGCTTTCTCTTTAACAGATTTTGTAATGTGATCAAGGTACTGAGGTTTAATAGTTGCCTGAAACCCATTAAAGCAGATTAGACAGAACGCATAACATAGCTGGACAGAACGCATAACACAGCTGAATGTTACAACTACTAATACAACTATAAAATAAGCTGAAATGCCAAAACGAAAGCAAGAACTGTCACGGATGCCGCAAGATCTGCACGCGGCAGATGAGGTTCAGGCAAGGGGGACTGACGAGGAGGACAGCCGGTGGGAGATCCTGCAGTGTGTGGCTTGCTGTTGCGCCGCCGCTGCCTGGAGAGAAAAATTGGAGAGGAGGGACACGAGGTTAGGTACCGGAGTTAGGGTTCCATTCCTGGGCCAGATGGCTTGTTTGGGCTGGGTCCAATTCAAATGTTGGCAAATTTTTTGAACGATTTCAGAAATTTCGATGAAATTGTGAACCCTACTATGGACACGGACAGCCTGGCCCAGAACCCATGCATGTTGGTTTTGGCCCGTTTGTTTTTCTCCTCTCCCCTCTTCTCTCTCTCTCTTCGCTACTCAAGAAAGCATGATATTGCATTATCAATGGTGCAATTTGAGATATCTGCAGAACTACCGGAACATAACCCTTACTAAAGTGGCAATATAGCTCGTTTGATCAATGATCATATAGTAAGTAAAGAGGTCAACACATTTGAATATGACACATATGATCAACATCACGCCAGTAAGTAAAGAGAAGATCAACATATTCTCTTTTCAGCTAAAACAAATCAAAGGGCCGTGTGATATGATCAATCACACTTAGAGCTCAACACATTGAAACAAATCAAACACAGAGGTGGTTGTGTCGAGACCGAATATGCAAATCCGCACCCTCGTGTATTCGCACTAGTTCAGATCACGCTAATGTACACAGTGGCAACATAGATGAAATATCAACTATTCAATGAAATAACAGTGAAAATATCCAAATTTTATTGAACTATAGCAACAGACCTATCGGACCCCAAATTTGGAACTTGGGACCTACTATGTATATCTATGCCATCATCTAGATTAGTAGATAGCACACACAATTATATTGTTGGTTCAAACACATATCACAAAAATGTAAAGCTATTGTATAATATTAAACAAAGCGTAAATACAACTTACGGCTTTTGACTTGTAGAATGACCGAATAGACCAAATACCTTTCAAAGAGCAGCAGCGGAAACAACATCAAAGTGAAACATGTAGAACCCTCATGATATGCAGATAGCACACACAGACAACCATCGACAAAGACCTGATTGTAGACCTGGTCGTGGGCCTGGTCGTGGCCCCGGGTCGTAGACCTGGTCGTGTGTCCACCGGCAATCGACTATGGGCTCACGACCTAGTTGTTGGCCTTCTTGATCTTCAGTCTTATCCAATACTCATATTTGTCCCTGTTGCCTTCTTTTGAGCTTGCTGACTAAAAGAATGTAAATAGCGAGCATGAGTATAAAACCGTACTCGCGAGCCAACACACAATGCAATTATTATATATGCATGGCTAATCAAACAAGGTTTGTGGTTCTTTTATTTTGTACAAAGCCATTTATTGAAATAGAGTAAGTAGTAGCAAATCCTGAGGCTTAGCATTTTAACTAACACATATTTTATAAACTGAGCTTTTGTTGTAAAGTACTAGTGGAGATCCCATCTCCTATACGATCCCATATTCTTTCTCGGTCATATCCCGTATTCACCACTGGTTCTTAATCCATACCATCTCAACTTTCTAGGTTCCAACCCAATATTTCCAATCACTTGGTTCCAAACCAATATTTCCAATCACGAGGCTCCAATCACATATTCCCAACCACTAGGATTCCATCCCATATTTCCTACCACCGGGATCCAATCCCATATTTCCAACCACCGGCTACAACCTAATCTATATCACATTCTAGGGCTACATCCATCCAAATAACCCAAGGTCGCAACCACTCGGCAATTCCGACCGCCTACACCTAAAATTCGGGCTAAATGCCTCTAGCGACTCTTCGTCAAGACCACTCGTGAAACTCAAGTTGCACCTGGCAAAACCTAGGTTGCAATCTCCCGACTGCAGCGAGACCACCCTCGAATCCCAGATAGCAACCCCGGTATCCCGCGGTTGCACCACCCTCTTGAGCCTAGGGCGCATTCCCCCGCCAATTCCCAGGCTGTACCCATCCGCTAATCCCGAGCCGCATCCACATTGCAAATCCTGCGACTGTATGCACCCAATACTTTTTACTAGTTCTCGACCAGGACTACTCGAATCCTCGCGCTCCAACCTAGCTTTCCATCACATATGTGAGGACCTCACCCGAGAGCACCCAGAGGGATCTCCCAAGATCACATAGGAGGTCCAACAGAACCACCCGGAGGTCTGGGAGGTCCTCCAAGAACACTCGGAGGTCTCCTAGGACCACCCGAAGGGGGCCTCCAGGACCACCCAAGAGGACTCAAAGGCCCACCCGGAGGTCATGCCAAGACCATTCGGAGGTCCCAGCTTCTATGCACAACGAGCTAGTCCCAGGATCAGTTGCTAGCTCGCACAGACTCAACATCGGTGTCATCACAACCATACACAACATGCCAAAGATGAAGCAGACAAATTAATATATATATAACAAAAGACCTTATGGTCAAGCTTGTTTACAGAGGTGCCACGCAGGGCAAACAACAAAAGAAAACCTGCAGCGGAACACTTTGAAGCGTGGAAACCAGTCGACAAGCCCACATGCTATCGAGTAGAGGACGTCCCCTAGTGTGCAAGGTCCTCAAAGAGATCTTCTCCAAAGAGCTCGGAGCTCCCAAGGAGGTCTTCGGCTGTTGATTAACCAGAGGGCACAAGCCATGAGTACTTTGAATGCACTCAGCAAGTCATAGGGAAAATGTATGCACATAATATTTATGCAAAGCTTGACAACGAACAATTGTATGGTTAGTTTTGAAGAAAGCAACATTTAACAGAAATATAATAAGTAGATTGCAAAGCATAAGTTGACAAAAAATAATACATAAGTAGACAAGTTTTCTTTGAAAACAACACACGACCACCCTGGTCGAGTGCCCAGACCACTCACGACCACCCAGGTCGGGAGCACCGACCACCCACGACCACCCAGGTCGTGAGCACCGACCACCCACGACCACCCAGGTCGTGAGACAAACCACTCGAAACCCACCGCGACCACAATTTGAGAAAACGTCTACCCCTTGCGTGAAAGAATCCGGGCATGTCCATAACCGAGGACACGGCTATTCGAATAGATTTTACACTCTGTAGAGGTGTACAGCTTTACCCATAAGACATGACTTCTCTAGTTGGTTGGACATACGTCGATGCCCTGCTCACTTCCTTTGGTAAGCAGTCTAGAGCACGTGACAAGGCCTTTACAAAGCTCTACTCCGAATCGGTTCTGCTCACTAAGGTTTCGCCACACAGGCCCCCTCTTGTGCCGTTCCCATCTAAAATAGAACCAAGTCAAAGTATTGCTAATTAGTTGGCCAAGACCACCCCATAATGGACTTGTGGTTGCACGGGAGTGACCCGATCAATGGCGTACAAGGTTAAGTCCTTAGTTGGTCGCCAAAGTAGTCTATCCACAACCCATCAAGACACAAAGATACACACACAAAGACCCACTACTCACTTCCTGCCAACTCACCTGAACATAAATCGTTTTTCCTGGTTCTACCCAGCCAAATGACCACCCAGGTCATGGCACTCAAATTTTATTAGAGGCAAAACATGCCGTGGCAACACATACCACAGTTCCATAGTTCATTAGTCAAGTTTATCATTGTTGGGTTCAATCCGGCCAGAGGACCACCCTAGTCCTGGCACACAAATTTTAGTTATAGTGGCAATAGATGTCGTGGCAACACACAGGCCACACTTTGCATTAATCAGCAACACAGACCGTGCCAACTCATGTCACAAATCATGTGCGCTGGGGTAAAATAACATTTATTGATTCATGTGAATGAGAGACCAACGTCTACTAGAGCATGGCTAAGCAAATAAAATGCACCCATGTTGGTATACAAGAACATCCAACTAATAGAGAACCCTCCTAAGGTGACCAAGGTTTTATGTCATTCAAGGATATATGTCATTTGCAATTTAACAAGGAGGCATAATGGCAGATAGGTAATTAACTAAGCCTGAAACCATTTTTATAAAACTAGCCATGCATGTTCATAACAAAACAATATACTTTTGCAAAAAATGGGTTCAACATGATCAAAGGTCTATGACTTGCCTCCAGTGAAGGGTTGAGCTGCTTCAGTCGAGGTCGTCGGATCCAAGAACTCTTTGGGGCAGCCGGATCCTACACGAGCGAAAAGAACCAAATAAATAAAGCGAATCCACAAAAACTCCAATTAAAGAACCAACTAGAGCTAAAGAGAAAGGCACGGGATCAAGACAACGGCAGGAACTTGAACCACTCAAATTAGAGCTCCAACCAAGGAAGAAAGAACTCTTCAGAAGGAGGTCTGAGTTGAAAGAGAGGTCCAAGGCACTGGGAAAACAAAAGGTGGGCAGGAGGCCTCTCTGGGCTTTATATAAGCACGAGGAGGTCCTGAGAGAGGAGGATGGTGCATACAATGCACATGATGGGAGCAGGTAAAGGAAAGAAAGGAGCAGGTAAAGGAGGTGACAACAGAGTCAAAAAGGGTACAACGGAAGTGACAACATTCAATGTGATGCAACAGCATTAAATGCACAAGGACTCTAGCGTCAGCAACGACGCGACGACAGGAGGAAGAAGGTGAGCAGAGGACCTGAGAAAGTGGTCCCCCTAAAATGGTGGTCGTGACCGCAAGGGTGGTCTTTGCAAAGAGACCAGGAGGTCCTGAGGACAAAGGGGGCCCTGAGGAGGTCGTGTCCACAAAGGTGGTCTTTGCAAAAAGACTGTCGAACCTGGGAGTAACCCCCAAATCCTCTGTGTATTTCTGAACTAGTCCCATGATCAGTCGTTAGACACACAATAAACAGATATGGTAACATCCATAAATCGCAATACTTTATTAATAATCAACAGAGTTTATTACAAAAGAGGCTTACAAGCCAACAATAAAGAACACAACGGAAGATGAAGAAGTAGTGGAGTCCAGCTGATCTACCACAGGCAATCGACTGGGGAAGCGGCCTAGTCGTCGAGATCCACATCGGTAGCGAAGTCCTTTTCCTCTGAAATTTATTTACATAAAGCAAGGAAGAGCACAACTACCGTGCTCATAAGTTACACCCAATAACAGAGTTAATGCATGTATGGATGTAACAAACGATGACTTATAGGGTTATTTGTGCAAAAGCAATATTGACAATTTAAATACAATACTAAGTTCAAAAGCTCCAATTTTACAATAACTAAAATTTTAGTTTTAAATGAATTAATAAAGCTAGTGTAGGCACCAACCTAACACCAACATAAACACAGGCACCAACCTGGGGCTTCAACCCATAACGTTTCTCATGGACACCCATCCATGTCAAAACTGTTTTCAAAATCATATTGAAATCAAAACCAAAGTCTAACTTTGAGTAGCTTTGCTAAGCATGTCCATGACCGTGGACACGGCTATTCGAATAGTTCTTAACACTCTGCAGAGGTTGTACAACTTTACCCACATGACATGAATTCTCTAGTTTGTTTGGCATCCGTCGATACCACCGCTCACTACCTTAGGTAAGCAGTCTAGAGCACGTGTCAAGGCCTTTACAATGCATCATCCCACCATAGTCCCATCTCGCTAAGGATCCACCCGCTTTGGACTAACCATCCGCTGGGTTCAAGCCCCCTCTTGCGCTAGGTGGGAATACATAAAAAGTAGGTCACACAAGACACCCACACAACCGGATGGCACGACCACGGTGAAACGTTGCAAATTAGTTAGCCAGGTCCCGCCCATTCGAGACATGTGGTAGTATGATGTGGCTTAGCAAGATGCGGCTCGAAGACCAGTCCTTAACTGACTTGGGCGACTTCCAATAAAAACCCTAGGCCTCAATCCTACCTAGATTGAACCCGTGCATAAACCTGTAGCCACCAACCATCCAAATTTGCCAAAGTAAAAACCATCATTTAATTTTATATCATTTTTTAAAGCATTTGAAAACTCCCACGACACACCAATGCCATGGATGCAATTTAAACAATATTTGATGGCTGAAATTCCCAATTCAAATATTTTTGGCTCTAAGCATCACTAAGCATAATTTTTTCAAAATGTTCTAGTTCATACTATTGCATAAACTAGATTTTCATCTAAGGTGACAAGGCAGGTTTATTTTAATGTCAAGATTGGCAATACAAAGGATTTAGGCAAAACTATAATTTAAAACAGGGATTTAAATTAGACTATATAGAAATAAGCATGCAATAATAATTTAAAACAGAATTTAAATAATTTAAAATAATGGGATCAAATATGATCAAAGGTATAACTTGCCTTGCTCAATTAGTTGCTCTCAAACGACGTCGAAATCTGACTCTCAGAAGTCGTCGAAATCTAAACGTGAAAATAAGCCAAATTCAAAAAACAATTCTAATAAAGATTCAAATAAGCTCCAAATTAAATAATTTTGGTTTAGATAG
Organism: Phyllostachys edulis; assembly: GCA_036346405.1. Lineage (NCBI taxonomy): Eukaryota > Viridiplantae > Streptophyta > Magnoliopsida > Poales > Poaceae > Phyllostachys > Phyllostachys edulis. The sequence continues at coordinate 9,652,922 of CM070552.1, forward strand.
CTAGATCTTGAATTTATATGAATTTAAAAATTTGAATCGATTTAAATTGGAGTTCGTATGAAGGAGAACGAACCACGGAAGTTTCAAAATCACATGAAATGATGGATAAAAGGATTTTCCCGAATTTCGGAATTATTTTTAATTCGGGAAAAAGAGGTGGAGCCATTGACACATGGGGCCCATGGCACAGTGGTAGTGCCACGTGGGTGTGACACCCGTGCGGGCCACGTCAGCGAAAGGGTGAGGTGGTGCCTATGTGGTCGTGAGGTGACGTCCAAGTGGCAGTGCCTCGTCAACGAGGCGGTGGCGGTGCTCGGCGTTGAGCTCGCCGGTGCTATGCGCCATGGCGAGCTCCACCGAGGGGCTTAACGTGAAGAGGGGAAGATGGGGAGTGTGATGCTCACCAATGCGGTGGTTTGGAGCGACAGGAATGACGGCGGCGGCGAGTTCGGGCTCGCGGCGGCGGGAGGGTTCAGGTGGTGCTCCAGTGAGGTGGAGGCGCGCACAACGTAGGCGTTGAGGCGGCGACGGCGATGGTGAGGTCAGGGTGGCCAGGGGAGACTTGCCGGCACCGGGGGAGATGAAAAACGGAGTGTTGGCCGGTGGGGAAAAACTCCAAAATCTGGCGAAAAGAGGAGAGGAGAGGAGGGGTGAGTGGAGGGGTTTGGATGAGTAGAGCATTATGCACCCGGTGCTCCTTTTTATAGGGGCTGGGGAGGGGTGAGGGAGGAGATCGGGCGCACGGCCATCTTGGTGGAAATGGCGAAATCCCGACGACCTAGTGCGTGATCGGGGGTAAATGCTTAATGAGCGAGGCGTGATGTGTGGATCTTAATGCGCATGATTCCGGGGAGTAAATGGATGGGAAACGCGGTGCCAGTAGGAGATTCGCGTGCGACAATGGCGGACGTGGTCGGCTGTGCATGAGGAAGAAAACGGGGAAGGAAGAAGAAGATGCGGGCGGGCCCACCGGTAGTGACAGGCAGAAAAGGAGGGGGCGGGTGCCGTGTCGGCCGTTGGATCTTGATCCAACGGTCACGACTGATGGATGCGGGACAGGCCAACAGGCCGCGCATGGGTGAAGAGAGAAATGGACCGAAAATGAATTCGGCCCAAGAACTGTTGGGGATTTTCTTTTGATTTTCTAATTTAAATAGTTCTAGTAATTCATTTAGGCTTTAGAAAGTAGCAAATAAAATCCAACAATTCTAGAAAAATTCACAGAAATTCCTAGAGTTATTTTGGACTTAAATAAAATATTTCCAACTTATAATTGGTAATAGTTTTTGCAATTAAATTTATTTTAGCTTTAAAATAATTAAGGAAAAGCTTTTAAAATTCCAGAAAATTCTAGAAATTAAATTAAATTTTATTTTTTCAACTTTAACTCAAATAAAACTTCAAAAACTATAATAAATTTTATTTTTGACTTTTAAAACTTCAGAAATTCAAATAAAGCAATCAAACTCTTTCAAATTTCAGAAAATCAATAAAATAATAACTTTATTTATTTTTATTTTGGTAATAGAACTTTGGGATGTTACAAACTACCCCTTAAAAGGAATCTCGCTCGAGATCCGGAGAGGCTTGAAAGAAAGAAGATGGACATAGGATAAAATAATTAAGAGATAGAGAGAGTCTATCTTCAAGTTGGGTTCTTGTCCAAGGGTCCTGAGTTGTCTGAAGTTTTGAAGTGTCAATTCGTCCTTCCAGTCCGTTGTGCATCGATAGGTTAGAAGTCCAATGGATTATTAGAAAAGAAGCAAAAAGCAAAGGATGAGAAAGAAAGCTATGAGGGGAGAAGTCCACCCATTTAAGCAAACGTTGCACACATGATCAAAAAGATCTATGTACGACGTACCAAAAGAAAATATACCATACAAATAAAGGAACAATACAACGTTCTACTCGATCGATACTTGTAAGCTGATGAAACGACTCAATACACAGAATGAGTCTTGGCAAACTTAAGCTATATGGTTTGGCTCACAAAATGATCTTCGATATATCTTTGTCCGTCGTCCATGGATGGTGGAGATGATGATACTTCCTTGATGGCTTCATGTCTTGTGGTCTTCAACGTAATGGTTAAGAAATGTGTTGACCATCTATAGAAATTTTTCAAGGGAAAGAGGATCCATTTAACATCATAAAATGGTGAATAAAGAATTAGATAAGAAAGAATTGCAATGAAGAAGCTAAGGATAGATAGATGACCAAAATGAGGAGAGTACAAATTATTTTTCTTGTCTATATATAATAAGTTTTGAAATTTTTTCAACTAATGGCCATTCTAACTAGGTAACGACCTACAGTTGATATGGCTCTGATACCACTTCTATCGGACCTGGGAGTAACCCCCCAAATCCTTTGTGTATTTCTGAACTAGTCCCAAGATCAGTCGTTAGTTTACACAAGAAATGATATGGTAACATCCATAAATCACAATACTTTATTAATAATCAACAGAGTTTATTACAAAAGAGGCTTACAAGCCAACAATAAAGAACACAGCGGAAGACGAAGAAGTAGTGGAGTCCAAATAATCGCCACACGAATCAATCGGGAGGAAGTGGGATAGTCGTCGAGATCCACATCAGTAGCGAAGTCCTTCTCCTCTGAAATTTATTTGCATAAAGCAAGGATGAGCACAACTAACGTGCTTGCAAGTTACACCCAATAACAGAGTTAATGCAAGTATGGATGTAACAAAGGATGGCTTATAGGGTTATTTGCACCAAAGCAATATTTGACAATTTAAATACAATACTAAGTTCAAAAGCTCCAATTTTACAATAACTAAAATTTTAGTTTTAAATGAATTAATAAAGCTAGTGTAGGCACCAACCTAATACCAACATAAACACGGGCACCAACCTGGGGCTTCAACCCATAACTTTTCTCATGGACACCCATTCATGTCAAAACTGTTTTCAAAATCATATTGAAATCAAAACCAAAGTCTAACTTTGAGTGGCTTTGCTAAGCATGTCCATGACCATGGACACGGCTATTTGAATAGTTCTTAACACTTTGCAGAGGTTGTACAGCTTTACCCACATCACATGAATTCTCTAGTTTGTTTGACATCCGTCGATCCCACCGCTCACTACCTTAGGTAAGCAGTCTAGAGCATGTGTCAAGGCCTTTACAATACATCATCCCACCGTAGTCTCGCCTCACTAAGGATCCACCCCCTTTGGACTAACCATCCGCTGGGTTCAGGCCCCCTCTTGCGCTAGGTGGGAATACATAAAAAGTAGGTCACACAAGACACCCACACAACCGGATGGCACGACCACGGTGAAACGTTGCAAATTAGTTAGCCTGGTCCCGCCCATTCGAGACATGTGGTAGTACGATGTGACTTAGCAAGATGCGGCTCGAAGATCGGTCCTTAACTGACTTGGACGACTTCCAATAAAAACCGTAGGCCTCAATCCTACCACGATTGAAGCCGTGCATAAACCTGCAGCCACCAACCATCAAAATTTGCCCAAGTCCAAACCATCATTTAATTTTATTTCATTTTTCAAAGCATTTGAAAACTCCCATCACACCAATGCCATGGATACAATTTAAACAACATTTGATTTTTGGCTGAAATTCCCAAATCAAACATTTTTGGGTCTAAGCATCACTAAGCATAATTTTTCCAAAATGTTCTAGTTCATACTATTGCATAAACTAGATTTTCATCTAAGGTGACAAAGCAGGTTTATTTCAATGTCGAGATTGGCAGTACAAAGGATTTAGGCATAACTATAATTTAAAACAAGGATTTAAATTAGACTATATAGAAATAAGCATGCAATAATAATTTAAAATAGAATTTAAATAATTTAAAATAATGGAGTCGAATATGATCAAAGGTATAACTTACCTTGCTCAATTAGTTTCTCTCAAATGGCGTCGAAATCTGACTCTCCGAAGTCGTCGAAATCTAAACGTGAAAATAAAGCAAATTCAAAAAAAATTCAAATGAACTCCAAATTAAATAATTTTGGTTTAGATAGCTAGATCTTGAATTTATATAAATTTAGAAAATTGAATCGACGAAATCGGAGTTCGTATGAAGGAGAATGAACCCCGGAAGTTTCGTAATCACATGAAAGGATGAATAAAAGGATTTTCCCGAATTTCGGAATTATTTTTAATTCGGGAAGAAGAGGTGGAGCCATTGACGCGTGGGGCCCACGGCACAGTGGTAGTGCCACGTGGGCGTGACCCCCCGTGCGGGCCACGTCAGTGAAAGGGCGAGGTGGCGCCTACGTGGTCGTGAGGTGGTGTCCAAGTGACAGTGCGACGTCCACGAGGCAGTGGCGGCGCTCGGCGTTGAGCTCTCCGGCGCTATGCCCCACGGCGAGCTCCACCGAGGGGCTCAATGTGAAGATGGGAAGATGGGGATTACGATGCTCACCAATGCGGCGATTTGGCGCGGTAGGAACGGCGGCATTGAAGGCGACGACGGCGGTGAGTTCGGGCTCGCGGCGGCGGGAGGGTTCGGGTGGTGCTCCGACGAGGTGGAGGGGCGCACGGCGTAGGCATTGAGGCGGCAACGGTGAAGGTGAGGTCGGGGTGGCCGGGGGGGACTTGCCGGTGCCGGGGGAGATGAAAAACAGAGTTTTGGTCGGCGGGGAAAAACTCCAAAATCCGGCGAAAAGAGGAGAGAAGAGGAGGGGTGAGTGGAGGGATTTGGATGAGTGGAGCATTGCGCACCCGATGCTCCTTTTTTTAGGGGCCGGGGAGGGGTGAGGGAGGATATCGGGCACACGGCCATCTCAGCGGAAATGGCGAAATCCCGACGACCTAGTGCATGACTGGGGGAAGGTAAATGCTTTGGAATGAGGGAGGCGTGATGTGGATCTTAATGCGCATGATTCCGGGAGTAAATGAAAGGAAACACGGCGCCAGTAGGAGCTTGCAGCGTATGACAATGGTGGACGTGGTCATCAGGCATGAGGAAGAAAATGGGGAGGAAGAAGAAGATGCGGGCGGTCCCACCCAGCAGGGTGACAAGTAGAAAAGGAAGGGGCGGACGGCGTGTCGGTGGTTGGATCTTGATCCAACGGTGACGGCCGATGGATGCGGAGAAAGAAACAGCAGACTAGCGATGAAGAGAAAATGGACCAAAATGAATTCGGCCCAAGAACTGCTGGGGATTTTCTTTCGATTTTCTAATTTAAACAATTCTAGTAATTCATTTAGGCTTTAGAAAATAGCAAATAAAATCCAAAAATTCTAGAAAAATTCACGAAAATTCCTAGAGTTATTTTGGACTTAAATAAAATATTTCCTACTTAGAATTGGTAATAGTTTTTGCAATTAAATTTGTTTTAGCTTTAAAATAATTAAGGAAAAACTTTTAAAATTCCGAAAATGCTAGAAATTAAATTAAATTTTATTTTTTCAACTTTAACTCAAATAAAACTTCAAAAAATTTAATAAATTTTCTTTTTGACTTTTAAAACTTCAGAAATTCAAATAAAGCAATCAAACTCTTTCAAATTTTAGAAAATCCAATAAAATAATAACTTTATTTATTTTTATTTTGGTAACAGAACTTTGGGATGTTACAAACTACCCCCCTTAAAAGGAATCTCGTTCCCGAGATCCGGAGAGGCTAGAAAGAAAGAAGATGGACATAGGATAAAATAATTAAGAGATAGAGAGAGTCTATCTTCAAGTTGGGTTCTTGTCCAAGGGTCCTGAGTTGTCTGAAGTTTTGAAGTGTCAATTCGTCCTTCCAGTCCATTGTGCATCGATAGGTTAGAAGTCCAATGGATTATTAGAAAAGAAGCAAAAAGCAAAGGATGAGAAAGAAAGCTATGCGGAGAGAAGTCCACCCATTTAAGCAAACATTGCACACAGGATCAAAAAGATCTATGTACGATGTACCGAAGGAAAATATACCATACAAATAAAGGAACAATACAACGCTCTACTCGACGATACTTGTAAGTGATGAAACGACTCAATACACGTAATGAGTCTTGGCAAATTAAGCTATATGGTTTGGCTCACAAAACGATCTTCTATATCTTTGTCCATCGTCATGGATGGTGGAGATGATGATACTTCCTTGATGGCTTCATGTCTTGTGGTCTTCAACATAATGGTTAAGAGACGTGTTGACCATCTATAGAAATTTTTCAAGGAAAGAGGATCCATTTAACATTATAAAATGGTGAAGAAAGAATTAGATAAAAATAATTGCTATGAAGAAGCTAAGGATAGATAGATGACCAAGATGAGGAGAGTACAAATTATTTTTCTTGTCTATATATAATAAGTTTTGAAAATTTTTCAATTGACGACCATTCTAACTAGGTCACGACCTACAGTCGATATGGCTTTGATACCACTTCTATCGGACCCGGGAGTAACCCCCAAATCCTCTATGTATTTTTGAACTAGTCCCATGATGAGTCGCTAGTTCACACAAGAAATGAATCAAGAATATCCATAAATCGCAATACTTTATTAATAATCAACAATGTTTATTACAAAAGAGGCTTACAAGCCAACAATAAAGAACACAGCAGAAGACGAAGAATTAGTGGAGTCTAGCTGATCTGCCACAAGCAATCGACTAGGGAAGCGGCCTAGTCGTTGAGATCCACATCAGTAGCGAAGTCATTCTCTTTTGAAATTTATTTCCATAAAGTAAGGATGAGCACAACTACCGTGCTCGCAAGTTACACCCAATAACAAAGTTAATGTATGTATGGATGTAACAAAGGATGGCTTATAGGGTTATTTGCACCAAAGCAATATTTGACAATTTAAATACAATACTAAGTTCAAAAGCTCCAATTTTACAATAACTAAAATTTCAGTTTTAAATGAATTAATAAAGCTAGTGTAGGCACCAACCTAATACCAACATAAACACGGCACCAACCTGGGGCTTCAACCCATAACTTTTCTCATGGACACCCACCATGTCAAAACTGTTTTCAAAATCATATTGAAATCAAAACTAAAGTCTAACTTTGAGTGGCTTTGCTAAGCATGTCCATGACCATGGACACAGCTATTTGAATAGTTCTTAACACTTTGCAGAGGTTGTACAGCTTTACCCACATCACATGAATTCTCTAGTTTGTTTGGCATCCGTCGATACCACCGCTCACTACCTTAGGCAAGCAGTCTAGAGCACGTGTTAAGGCCTTTACAATGCGTCATCCCACCGTAGTCCCGTCTCGCTAAGGATCCACCCGCTTTGGACTAACCATCCTGTAACACCCTGGCTATTCGAAAGCCAAGATGTTACCTAAAGGACTAACATACAACAACAATGCGGAATAATTTCAGCAATATAACAATTAATCTCGAATAAAGATCAACATCTAATGGAACAAATGTAGGAATTTAATCTGAATTCATCGACAAATCACATTCTCTAAATATCCAAGTATATTGAGTCAATTAAGTTATTCCTATCAATAATCTAATCAAGGATCACATGTAGTTATTGAATCAATCATAGACATAATGAAGGATAACATACTCCATTTATTACAATCCAATACTTAACGAATGATTGGAAAGAACATGTTCATATGGTTAATAGTGAACAATGTGAAGTGAAAGAAAGAATGTGAAGTGAATGATGTGATCCACGTGACTAAGCCCTCCCATGCATGCCGTATTCAATGGTTACCTAAAACAAATAAACACGGCAAGAATAAGTCCACAACTCAGCAAGTACAACAGAATAAAGTAAACCATACTGAATATGAACATATCAATAACGAAATAGAATATGAAAGTAGAATAGATGAATAAGAACATAATATCACAGAATAGAAACCGAAGGTACAATGTATGAAATCATATGAATGGATGAAATGCATGAACTCCACTTCTGTTTATACCGGTATAGCCAGTGACACACCAGTCGGTGTTCACTTAGGCCCGTATTTAATAAAATGTGGGGATCCAAGGTCCGTATGAAGAACGTTTTATACGGGGATCCAAATCTGCCCGCATTGGAATGGTGGGTCTTACGTGTCCATACTGGAATTGATGGGTCTTTACATCCCACTCCCGTGGGTAAATCATGAACAATATATAAATGAATGAATACGTGAATTTGTAAGAACGAAGCTCAAGAAGCATGATTCACATACATGAAACGAAATAGAAATCAATGAAACCTACTCACCGACCATAGCACTCATTCATGGCATGAACATAAAACACTATGAACAAACAACAATAGTACATTACACGTTGTACTTGCCCATATTGAATAATGGGACTTCACTACCCACTCGTGGATGAACGTGAAAGAAGGAACGAATGAATATTTCGAATGTAAACATACCACCGAATAATCATGGTTTACCAATTATGAAGGGAAACGAGAGATACTAGAATTACCCATTGCATAATCACCAATCAAGTAGAACAAAACATCAAACAAGACAATTCAATTGTACTTGTCTTTCGAACTGCGATGCGTCAGGAGGCAAGGACGTAACCACTAATCTTGAACTTTCTCCTCCTACACAATTGAATTACTTGAAATAAGAAACAACGTGAATAGGACACTACTCGAAATGCTTAGTCGCATCAATGTAAACCCAAGGTTCACATGGTCAATCTATCCAATTAACCCGACAGTTTAGCAGAATGATAAACTGGACAGCGGTACTAAACACCTCATAACTTTTGATTTGAGACTCGAAATGGAGTGAACTTAGATCCTATGGAAATATAACAAAAATACCCACATTAAACTAGTTGGGTGAATCCTCTAATTCGGCCAAAATATTAAGCTAACAATTAGATGAAAGTCTAACACAGATTCTGCCTAGCAGAAACAAACAGCAGTAAAGAAATGATCATAACTTTCGTTCTACAACTCCGATTAGGGTGTTCTTTAACATTCTGGAACGGTTATGAAAAATAATACAACAACCTAGTTGGTGGAAACCCTGAATCTGCCTTTAACTTAATCATAACTTAATAGACAAATTGATAGTTAATTCACGTCAGGTTTTCAGGATAGCAGGAAAGACTATATCGTAACTTTCAAACCGTAAATCAGAATTCAGTGTTCTTGGCAGCTACGGAAAGCTAAGAACGAATCCCACACATCTCTAGGAGGCGGGATTCTCTAATTCGGCTTCTAAGATCATGAAAACGTCCACGCAATGTACTAGATAGAACAGAACTACTAGCAGCAGGAAGATCGATCCAATCAACCTAATCGAATTCGCATCTAACATGAATCAAATAGTGAAGAAAACTCTTAGTTACCCTTGAAGATTCATAGAAAGACGATGATCAATCTCCTGAAGAATCTCCTCTTCGCCTCCTTTCTCCCTTCCCCTCCTTCTTCTTCGTCCTTGGCCGAAAGCACACAAGAACAAGATGGCAGCAAGGGCGAAGGGCGGGAGGTTACTGCAGCAACCGGAGTTATTGTAGTGGTGGTGGGTACTGTAGCAGAGACGTGCTATAGTACAGGTTAGGGTTCCCGCTCCTTTTGTTGGTGGCCGTTTCCCCCATGGGCCATGGGCCAAAAGGACTGATTTTCCTCCTTGCTTGACTTTGGGTTTGCAGCCCATTCCCCTCTAAATTCTGAATTTTTTTCTCTTTTCATTCCCTTAATTCCTTCTCTAATCTTATTGCACTCACTAATGATAATCGGGATATTACACATCCGCCGGGTTCAGGCCCCCTCTTGCGCCAGGTGGGAATACATAAAAAGTAGGTCATACAAGACACCCACACAACCAGATGACATGACCACAGCGAAACGTTCTAAATTAGTTAGCCAGGTCCCGCCCATTCGAGACATGTGGTAGTACAATGTGGCTTAGCAAGATGCAGCTCGAAGACCGGTCCTTAACTAACTTAGGTGACTTCCAATAAAAACCCTGGGCCTCAATCCTACCCAGATTGAACCTGTGCATAAACCTGCACCCACCAACCATCCGAATTTTCCCAAGTCCAAACTATCATTTAATTTTATTTCATTTTTCAAAGCATTTGAAAACTCCCATGACACACCAATGCCATAGATACAATTTAAACAACACTTGATTTTTGGCTAAAATTCCCAAATCAAATATTTTTGGGTCTAAGCATCACTAAGCATAATTTTTCAAAATGTTCTAGTTCATACTATTGCATAAAATAGATTTTCATCTAAGGTGACAAGGTAGGTTTATTTCAATGTCAAGATTGGCAGTACAAAGGATTTAGGCATAACTATAACTTAAAACAGGGATTTAAATTAGACTGTATAGAAATAAGCATGCAATAATAATTTAAAACATAATTTAAATAATTTAAAATAATGGGATAAAATATGATCAAAGGTATAACTTGCCTTGCTCAATTAGTTGCTCTCAAACGACATCGAAATCTGACTCTCAGAAGTTGTCGAAATCTAAACGTGAAAATAAGCCGAATTCAAATAAAATTCAAATAAAGATTCAAATGAACTCCAAATTAAATAATTTTAGTTTAGATAGCTAGATATTGAATTTATATGAATTTAGAAATTTGAATCGACGAAATCGAAGTTCGTATGAAGGAGAACGAACCCCGGGAAGTTTCAAAACCACATGAAATGATGAATAAAAGGATTTTCCCGAATTTCAGAATTATTTTTAATTTGGGAAAAAGAGGTGGAGAGATTGACGTGTGGGGCCCATGACACAGTGGTAGTGCCACGTGGGCGTGACACCCGTGCGGGCCATGTCAGCGAAAGGGCGAGGTGGCGCCTACGTGGTCGTGAGGTGGCGTCCAAGTGGTAGTGCCACGTCAACGAGGCGGCGGTGGCGCTCGGCGTTGAGCTCGCCGGTGCTACATGCCACGGCGAGCTCCGCCGAGGGGCTTAACGCGAAGAGGGGAAGATGGTTTGGAGTGGCAGGAACGGCGGCGGCGAGGGTGACGGGCGAGTTCGAACTCATGCACGCGGCGGAGGTTCAAGTGGTTCTCCGGCGAGGTGGAGGCGCGCACAGCGTAGGCATTGAGGCGGCGACGGTGACGGTGAGGTTGGGGTCGCCAGGGGAGACTTGCCGGCACCGGGGCAGATGAAAAACAGAGTTTTGGTTGGCGGGGAAAAACTCCAAAATCCGCCGAAAAGAGGAGACGAGAGGAGGGGTGAGTGGAGGGGTTTGGATGAGTGGAGCATTGCGCACTCGGTGCTCCTTTTTATAGGGGCCGGGGAGGGGTGAGGGAGGAGATCGGGCACGCGGCCATCTCGACGGAAATGGTGAAATCCCAATGACCTAGTGCGTGGTCGGGGGTAAATGCGGAATGAGCGAAGCGTGATGTGTGGATCTTAATGCGCATGATTCCGGGGAGTAAATGGATGGGAAACGCGGCGCCAGTACGAGCTTCATGTGCGACAATGGCGGACGTGGTCGGCTGTGCATGAGGAAGAAAATGGGGGGAGGAAGAAGAAGATGCGGGCGGGCCCACCGGCAGTGATAGGAAGAAAAGGAAGGCGGCGGGTGACGTGTCGGCCGTTGGATCTTGATCCGACAGTCACGACCGATGGATGCAGGACAGGCCAACGGGCCACGCGCGGGTGAAGAGAACATGGGCCGAAAATGAATTCGGCCCAAGAAATGTTGTGGATTTTCTTTTGATTTTCTAATTTAAATAATTCTTGTAATTCATTTAGGCTTTAGAAAATAGCAAATAAAATAAAAAAATTATAGAAAAATTCACATAAATTTCTAGAGTTATTTTGGACTTAAATAAAACATTTCCAACTTAGAATTGGTAATAGTTTTTGCAATTAAATTTGTTTTAGCTTTAAAATAATTAAGGAAAAGCTTTTAAAAACTCTAGAAAATTCTAGAAATTAAATTAATTTTTTTTTTCAACTTTAACTCAAATAAAACTTCAAAAACTTTAATAAATTTTGTTTTTGACTCTTAAAACTTTAGAAATTCAAATAAAGCAATCAAACTCTTTCAAATTTCAGAAAATCCAATAAAATAATAACTTTATTTATTTTTATTTTGGTAACAGAACTTTGGGATGTTACAAAGACTAAGGGGAGGTCGTGACAAAGGGAGGTCGCGACCCATGGGAGAGGTCCTGACCACAAGGGGGTGGTCTTGACCAAAAGTGTGGTCTTTGCAAAAAGACCAAGAGGGTCGTCTTCGCAAAAAGACCACGGGGAGGTGGTCTTTGCAAAAAGACCATGGGAGAGGTCGTGACCTAAAAGGAGGTCATGACCCAAAGGAGAGGTCTGGACCTTAAGGGAGGTTGTGACCCAGGATGGTGGTCTTTGCAAAAAGACCAAAAGAGGTGGTCTTTGCAAAAAGACCACAAGGGCGAGGAGGTCGTGGGGCAAGGAGGATATGCGCAGCGAAGCGGGGCCGTCCAATTTTGATTGGATGGTTCAAACTGAGCGCGCTCATGCGAAGAGATAGAAAAGGGCTGTCAGGCGGTGAAGTCCAAAACGAAAAAGAGAGGTCCAGACTAGGGGGGGAGGTCCCGATAGTCAAGATGAAATCAAGGCAGATCCTAACGATCAAGATGGACACAAGGGAGGTCCTGACGGTCAAGATGGACACAAGGGAGGTCCAAATGAACACGGGGAGGTCCAAATGAACACGAGGAGGTCCAAATGAACATGAGGGAGGTTCAAATGGGCAGAGAAGGAAAGAAGGTTAAACAAGAGAGTTCCAGAAGGGATAAATTCAACCCGAATTTGAATTTCAGAACTCAAGGATGTTTGAAACACAAACCCGAGCTTGGGAACATCTCGGGGGTGGTAAAAACCGAAGGAAAAGGTCTGGACCAAAAGGGAAATCCAACCAAAAGACACAAGAGGAGGTCCAGAGAGATGAAGGGAGGTTTGCTAAGCATAGGAGGACACAACACAGATCAAGGAATAGAGGTCTGGACCAAAGGAGTGGTCCAAACGGGAAAAAGGTTTGATCCAAAGGGGGAGGTTCAAACCAAAAGTGGTCTAAAGCAAGAAGTGGTCTAAACCAAAGGAAGGTCAAAACAGAAAAGGAGATTTAAACCAAAAGGAGGTCTAAACAGAGATGGATGTCTAAACCAAAAGGAGGTCTAAACCACAAAGGGAGGTCTAAACCACAGGGAGGGTCCCAAAAAGAAAATGATCTGGACCTAAGAAAAGGTCCAAGCGAAAGACACAAGGGAGATCGGAGGAATGGAAAGTCTGAACCAAAGAGAAGGTTCAAATCAAAAGGAGGTCTAGACACAAGGAGAGGTCCAAACCAAAGAGGAGCAAGGCTGAGAGAAAAAACGAGACGAGTTGAGAAAGGGGAGAGATAGCACCAAAACCCAATCAACTCCAAATAAACCAAACTTTTGATTAGTTGAAGTTTGATTTAGTCATTTTAAACGCTCGAATTCTGAAAATCTCAAGTTAAGCTTGAGCAATTCAACAAAACCGAATGGTTATCTTTATTTTTAAATTTTTCAAAAACTCCTGAAAATTGGGATGTTACAAACCTACACCCCTTAAAGGGAATCTCAACCCCGAGATTCGGGCTGACTAGAGACTGAGTGGTCAAACTCAGTGGTCGAACTCAGTGGTACAAACTGAGTGGTCAAAAACTGTGTGGTCGAAACTGGGCGGTCGAAACACAGCGGTTGAAACCAAGTGGTCGAAACTTAGTGATCGACACTAAGTGGTTAGACCTGAGCAGTCGAAACTCAGTGGCCAAAACTAGGTGGTCGAACTCAGTCATCGAAACTGAGTGGTCGAGACTCAGTGGTCGAAAATGAGTGGTTGAGACTCAATGGTCAAAACTGAGTGGTCGAAACTGTGTGGTCGAAATACAATGGTAGAGACTCAGTGTCGAAACTGTGTGGTCGAAACACAGTGGTCGAAACTGTGTTTAGACTACTTGGTCGGAAGGAGGCTTCGACTATTTGGTCGAAAGGGCTTTCAATTATCTAATCAGAAAGAGTTTTGGCTGTCTGGTCGAAAACAGGTTTTGACTGTCTAGTCGGGAGGGATTTCAATTATCTGGTCGAAAAGAGTTTTGATTACATTACCAGCGGTAGGAGGTTGGACTACCTGCAGTCAAAGGAGGTTCGACCATGTGTAGTTGAAGGAAGTTCGACTGCACATGAAGACTACCCTATCTACAATGTATTCGTTGATCCGGCAATGCTATCGCGCAACTAGAATGAGCATGAACATCTAGTGGCCACTAGGAACATGCCGGTATGACACGAGGGGACGAGCTAGTCGGCGATGGTGCAGCGACGGTGGACGGCGATGGCGAGAAGCTCCAATAGGTGGTGATGGCCTAAGGAAGATGAGTAGACTTCAACCCTTAGGATAGCTTCAAGGGAGTAGGTAGATGATTATGAAGAAATGTCTTGGAGTCGCTTCTCGGGAGGCCGATTCATTGCTTGGGTTATTCAGGTGGGAGGGGAGGAAGAACGGAGTCGACGGCGGTTCTGATGGGTGTTAATGGCGATGGTGGCGTGGTGGTGGCACTCGGCGGAAGCGAGCGCTCAAGCTTTACCTGGAGCTCAAGCTCGTTTGAGGAATGGAGGAGATAGGACTATCTTTGGTGTGGCGAGGAAAGGCAATGAGGGGCTCAGGGTTGCTATTTATAGCTGCTTGAGTGGAGATCGCCCGAGAGCTTGCGATGCATTCAGCATTGCCCGACAAGGAGGAGTGGTTGGTGATTTGACAGGGTTGGCAGCATAGTGCAGACGGTTCGACGGGTTGAGCAACGACGAGTAATTGCCGAGTGACAAAATTTGCTATCGCACTTGTAATTTTGTCGTTGACACCGAGCGCAGGAGGGAGACGTGGCTACCATTGGCTACGACCATTGGAGCGGTCCCGGCTACATCGAGTTCGACCAGCAGCTGGTCGGAGGAACAGTTAACAGGAGGAAAGGTAACATGCTAGGGGGAAGGGGGAAAAAGAAAGGGAATAGAACTTTAGAGTTGTATATAAATCTGATTTTTGTACCACTTATGCTGGCAAGAAAAGAAAATACAATTCAAACAAGTCTCAAAAATGCGGTCAAGAAGAACGACATCAGTTACCACATAAAAAGTTTTAAAAATCCCATATTTTTGCATTTAGTCATTTTTGGGTTGTTACAAACCCTACCCTCCTAAGATAAATCTCGACCTCGAGTTTTTGGTTAAACGGGAAGAAGAAGATAGAACGAAGATGTAGCGGAGGATGCTAATGTGCTCTTAGTTGCTTTGCCGGCTCCTGTGTGACTTCTTGTCAGGACCCAATAATGTTGATCCCAATTTCTGGTAGAATCAGAATTGATTAACAGTAGAATTGAGGAAGAACTGGAGGAAAAGGGAATAAATGTAAGAACAGAAGAAAGGGGAAAGTAGAGTAGCTATTTAGGGTTTCATTTAATTGATAAATCCCAGTTCCTTACAAGACCATCGCTTATACATCATGCGAGGCCTGCCAGCAAGTAAAGACAATGAAATAACAGAAAGCTACGGTGAACAGTTTTGGCAAATTACGAAACGAAAAACAGGAAACTCCATCATCCTAGTGGACCGTCCGATTGAATTAAGACTCTCCAACCGATCAAGTCGTGGACCATCTGATTGAATTAAGACTCTCCAACCAATCAAGTCGTGGAACGTCCGATTGAATTAAGACTGTCCAACCGATCAAGTCGTGGACCGTCCGATTGAATCAAGACTCTCCAACCGATCAAGTCATGGACCATCCGATTGAGGGGTATTGGGAAATCATAGCCATCCGTTAACTAAAATAAACTGAACTTCATCAATATTTATCCAATTCCTTCAGATCTCGTCACTTCTCATCATTGTTGTCCTCGGTTTTCCTCATGATAACCCTAAATTCTCTTTTGATGGATTACGCAATTGTCCATATCCGAAGGAATAGTTAGCCTTAGACATGTCGGTAACTATATTTTGCTCATCATGTCCCATTTTCCTTACTAGAATCCAATTCTTTTTGCTTTAGCCCACTAATTATCATAATTTAAAATCTAGGCTTATCTAATAATCAATGTTACCACCAATATTTTTAGCTTGTGTTTCCTCGTGGTCTGCCTGATTTTCTTTAATAGAAGTTGTTATACCACCAGTTTATAACTGTATGTAATCATAACGGTTCAATCATTTCTGTATTTAGCTACCCCCCCCTAAAAATGTCCACCGATACTCATTGTTTCCTCAGCCACCAATAACTCAATCGTTATTATCCACTAGGATTATATTGTCACCTTAATACAAGATTCACCATTCTTTCATACCGACCATAATATTCAAGCCTGTCATTATCCATCACGATCACCTAGGAACCATATAGCCATGATCTGCCATTCTCGACCTATTGATCATACATCTAGTTTAATCTATACCTAGATTATGCATAAGTCCCAGTGATCCTACTTCGAACAATTATGGCTATTCCTGTAGATTAACTACATTTCAGTTGATCCTAATTGCCCACAATTGCATTTGATTTCATCAATTATCATAAGATTCATTACTATCTAGTCTACTAGTGTTAAATCAATACTTTCTAGTGTAAATCAAATTTTCCTCCAAAACCACTTGATTATGTCAATTCTTCTAATATCCACTCTATAAATTGCTAGGCGTGCGGTGGCGCTTAAGGGTCTTGTCTCGGATAATGGGAGCAGGGTTGACAACTTTTGACGGGCTTTGTCTTGATCTTGCATACTTGTTAGGTTGGTCTTGCCGTCTGTAGGTGCTTGCGATGAGGAATGAGGGACTTGGGACCTCAGTGTATATCCGTGCCATCCTCTGGATCGATGAGATAGCGCATACGCTACATTATTGGCTCAAACACATATCACGAAAATGTAAAGCTATTGTATAATATTAAACAAAGTGTAAATATACCTAACGACTTTTGACTTACAGAATGGCGAACAGGCCAAATACCTTCGAGAGAACAACGTGAAAACAACATTAAAGTGAAACGCGTGGAACCCTCATGATACACAGATAGCATACACAGACAACCATCGGCAAAGACCTGATCGTAGAGCTGGTCGTGGAACTAGTCGTGGATCTGGTCGTGGGCCTGGTCATGGACCTGGTCGTGGACCTGGTCGTGTGTCCACCAGCAATCGACTGTGGGCTCACGACTTAGTTCTTGGCCTTCTTGATCTTTATTCTTGTCCAATACTCATATTTGTCCCTGTTGCCTTCTTTTGGGCTTCTTGACTAAAAAGAATGTAAATAGCGAACATGAGTACACAACAATACTAAATGAGCCAGCGACGATGCAATTATTATATATGCATGGCTAATCAAAGAAGGTTTGTGGTTCTTTTATTTTGCACAAAGCAATTTGTTGAAATAGAGTAAGTAGTAGCAAATCCTGAGATTTAACATTTTAACTAACACAAGTTTTATAAACTGAGTTTTTATTGTAAAGTACTAGTGGAGATCCCATTCCTATACCATCCCATATTCATTCTTGGTCATATCCCGTATTCACCACTAGTTCTCAATCCATACCATCTCAACTTTCTAGGTTCCAACCCAATATTTCCAATCACTTGGTTCCAAACCAATATTTCCTATCACGGGCTCCAATCACATATTCCCAACCAATTGGGATCCAATCCCATATTTTCAACCATTGGGATCCAATCCCATATTTCCAACCAACGGCTCCAACCCAATCTATATCACATTCCAAGGCTAGATCCTCCCGTGATCCCAAAGTCAAAACCACTCGGCAATTCCTACCGGCCTACACCTAAAATTTAATTTGAATGCCTCTGGCGACTCTCTAGTTGCACCACTCGTGAAACTCAGGTTGCACCTGGAAAAACCCGTCGCAATCTCCTTGACCCACAAAGAGACCACCCTCGAATCTGTGTCGACCCTCGTATCCATGGTGCACCACCCTCTTGAGCCTAGGGCGCATTCCCCTGTTGTACCTGTCCACTAATCCCGAGCCGCATCCACCATGCAAATCCCGTGACCGTATGCACCCAATACTTTTCACTGGTCCTCGACCTGGACAACTTGAATCCTCGGTCTCCAACCCAGCTTTTCATCACATATTGGCGTATTCTAACATCCCAATTTTCGGGAGTTTTTGAAAAAATTTCAAAATAAAAATAACCATTCAATTTTTTGAATTGCTCGACAAACTTGAAGATTTTAGAAATTTGGAGATTTAACATGACTTAATCGAACTTCAACTAATGCGAAAGTTTGGTTTATTTGGAGTCATTCGAGTTCTAGTCTTACTTTCCTCTCTCTCGGTTCGTCGAGATCTCTCTGGACCTCCCTTGACCTCTTGAGCCTCTTCCCATTTGGACCTCCTCTTTGGTTCAAACCTCCTTCCCTATTTAGACCTCCTTCTTTGGTCTAAGACCTCCTTCTCTGTTTAGACCTCCTTGTAGGTCTAGACCTCCCTCCCTGTCTTTGACCCCCCTTGCTGGTCTAGACCTCTTTTTCGTTTGAACCTTCTCTTTGGTTCATATATTCCTTTCCCTTGGACCTCCCCCTTGTTAGATCTTGACCGTCAGGACCTCCCCTTGTTAGATCCTGACCGTCAGGACCTCCCCTTGTTAGATCTTGACCGTTAGGACCTCCCCTTGTTAGATCTTGGCCGCCAAGACCTCCCTTGATCTCATCTTGGCCGTCAAGACCTCCTTTGATTTCAACTGACTACCAGGATCTCCTTTGGACCTCCTTCCTTGGATCTCCTCCGTTGGATCCTTCTTTTCATTCGGACCTCTTCTCCCCTTCGCACGGTCCGAATGTTCCCTAGCGTTGCGGAGCATCCGATTGAGTTTGGGCGGTCGTTCGGGCGGTCTGAATGTTCATATCATTTTGGACCATCCGATCAAAATCATCTGACCCGCTTACACTGCCAGATCCTCCTTGCCCTAGGACCTCCTCGTCCTTGTGGTCTTTTTGCAAAGACCACCCTCTTCGGTCTTTTTGCAAAGACCACCCTCCTGGTCATGACCACCCCTTGTGGTCAGGACCTCCCTCTGGGTCACGACCTCCCTTTGGGTCGTGACCTTCCTTAAGGTCTTTTTGCAAAGAGCACCTTCCGGTCATGACCACCCCTTGTGGTCGACCTCCCTTTGAGTCACGACCTCCCTTTAGGTCGCGACCTTCCTTGAGGTCTTTGCAATGACCACCCTCTGGTCCGTGACCTCCTCCCTTTGTCATTTTGCATGACCTCCCTTTGAGGCGCGACCTCCTCCTTTGTAGTTTTGCGACCTCCCTCCCGAGGACGACCTCCTCCTTTGTCGTTTTCTGTGACCTCCTTTGGTGGGACCTCCTTGTGGTCTTTTTTGTAAAGACCACACTTCTCAGTCTTTTTGTAAAGACCGCCTCCTCGTGGTCTTTTTGCAAAGATCACCCTCGTGGTCAAGACCACTCCCTGGTGGTCACGACCTCCCCTTTGGTCGGGGCCTTCCTTGTGGTCTTTTTGCAAAGACCACCCCCCGGTCTTTTGTAAAGACCACCCTCTTGGTCAAGACCACCTCTTGCGATCAGGACCTCCCTCTGGGTCACGACCTCCCCTTACGGTTGCGACCTCCCCCTTGGTCTTTTTGCAAAGACCACCCTTGCGGTCACGACCACCTCCCCAGTGGGACGACCTTCTCAGGTCCTTTGCTCACCTTCTTCTTCCTCTCGTCGTGTCTTAGTACAACGAGAGTCTTCACGCATTTAATGCTGTCGTGTCGCATTAAATGCTATCACCTCCTCCATACCTTGTCTTTTGACTCTGTTGTCACCTCTTTTACATGCTCCTTTCCCTCTATTACCTGCTCCCGTCATGCGCATTGAATGCGCCGTCCTCCTCTCCGGACCTCCTCGTGCTTATATAAAGCACCAGTGAGGCCTCTCACCTCCTTTTGTTTCCCAGTGCCTTGGAGCTCCTCCTGAAGAGCTCTTTTTCCTTCGATTGGAGCTCCGATTCGAGAGATCCAAGTTCCTACAATTGCCTTGATCCCGTGCCTTTCTCTTTAAGATCTAGTTTGGTTCTTTCATTGGACTTTTTGTGGTTTCGTTTTATTTATTTGATTCTTTTCGCTCATGTAGGATCCAGTTGTTCCGAAGACCTCCTGGACCCAACATTCCCAACCGAAGAAGCTCAGTTCTTCAGTGAAGGCAAGTCATAGGCCTGTGTGTTGCCACGACATCTATTGCCGCTATAACTAAAATTTGTGTGCCAGGACTAGGGTGGTCCTTTGGCCGGGTTGAACCCAACAATGATAAACTTGACTAATGAACTATGGAACTGTGACATGTGTTGCTGCTAATAAAATTCGAGTGCCATGACCTGGGTGGTCATTTGGCCGGGTAGAACCAGGAAAAAAACATTTTATGTTCGGGCGAGTTGGTAGGAAGTGAGTAGTGGGTGCTGTGTGCACAGTGTTGTGTGCGTAGTGGGTTGTGGATAGACTTGCTTGAGCAGCCAACTAAGGACTTAGCCTTGTACGCCATTGATCTGGGTCATCATCGTGCAACCACAAGTCCAGGGTGGGGTGGTCCTAGCCAACTAATTAGCAATACTTCGACTTGGTTCTGTTTTAGATGGGAACGGCGCAAGAGGGGGCCTGTGTGGCGAAACCTTAGTGAGCAGAACTGATTCGGAGTAGAGCTTTGTAAAGGCCTTGTCACGTGCTTTAGACTGCTTACCAAAGGAAGTGAGCAGGGCATCGACGGATGTCCAACCAACTAGAGAAGTTGTGTCTTGTGGGTAAAGCTGTACACCTCTGCAGAGTGTAAAATCTATTCGAATAGCCGCATCCTCGGTTATGGACATGCTCGGATTCTTTCACGCAAGGTGTAGACTATTTTCTCAAAAGTTGTTGTTGGGGTGGGTTCCGAGTGGTCTGGCTCATGACCTAGGTGGTCGTGGTGGTCGGTGCTCACGACCTGGGTGGTCGTGAGTGGTCTAGGCACTCGGCCAGGGTGGTCGTGTGTTGCTTTCAAAGAAAACTTGTCTACTTATGTATTAGTTTTTGTCAACTTATGCTTTACAATCTACTTATTGTATTTCTGTTAAATGTTGCTTTCTGCAAAACTAACCATACATCTGTTCCTTGTCAAGCTTTGCATAAATATTATGTGCATACATTTTCCCTATGACTTGCTGAGTACATTCAAAGTACTCATGGCTTGTGCCCTCTGGTTAATCAGCAGCCAAAGACCTCCCTGGGAGCTCCGAGCTCTTTGGAGAAGATCTCTTTGAGGACCTTGCGCACTAGGGGACATCCTCCACTCGATAGCCTATGGGCTTGTCGACTGGTTTTCCATGCTTTAAAGTGTATCGCTGTAGGTTTTCTTTTGTTGTTTGTCCTGCGTGGCACCTCTGTAAACAAGCTTTACCATAAGGTCTTTTGTTATATATATTAATTTGTCTGCTTCATCTTTAGTTTGTGGTATGGTTGTGATGTCACCAATGTTAAGTCCGTGTGAGCTAGCTTACTGATCTTGGGACTAGCTTAGTGCAGAGAGGCCGGGACGTCTGGGTGATCCTGGAGACCTCCTGGGTGGTCCTGAAGGACCTTCGAGTGGTCTTGGAGATCTCCTGGGTGGTCCTGAGGGACCTCCGGGTGGTCTTGGGGATCTCTCGGGTGGTCCTGGAGGGCCTCCGGGTGATCCCGTAAGACCTTCCCGGATCAGGTCCTCGCACGTATTCTCCTACACATTCACCATTCCTTTCACATACCCAAGTCTACAAACAGTTTCCAAGTTCTCCCATTTGAAATTCCTTTTCCTTTTCAAAATACCAACTAGGCCCCAGCCCTGACTGCCCAAATTCATTTTCAAATGTTTGAATGGTGTCGGGCAATTTATTGCCCGAATGAAAATGTATCTAAGCAAGGCTAAGCATGACACTTAGATACATACTTATTAACTAGTATGTAAACCATTAATTCTAGGGTGACAAGGATAGTGTCCAAATTGAAGGATTGGAAGTTTATACACAATTATTATTAAGGCATTAACTATGAGCTAGACCAATATAGTTGTATAAATCAAAGCAATGCGATTTCATAAGTTAAACCAATATAATTGCAAAAAGTAGGTGCAATATGATCAAAGTATTGACTCACGTTACTCAATATTACGATAAGGCTCAATATGTTGATAATAGCCTTGCTCAACATTACGATAAAGCCCAATATTATCATAATCTGGTCTTGTTCTTGTTCTATTTCGATTGTTGTTCTACCACGATCTAGAGTCTAACTTCTTGAAGACGATTAAACCCAAGAGTGACTAAAAACAACCAAATGAAATCCGATAAGTCCAAATACATTCAATGGAAGAAAACACTTCGAAAGAAAGTGTTTATATCTAATGACAATTTGGAAAGTCTCAGACCAGAAATATTAGACCAGTGTGGTCGAGGTCTTAGACAAGGGTGGTCAAAGTAATCCGGTCGAAGCCATAGACCATTGTGGTCGAGGGCATAGACCAGTGTGGTCGAAGGCGTAGATTAGTATGGTTGAAGCAATCTGGTCGAAGCCATAGACCAGTGTGGTCGAAGGCATATAACAATGTGGTCGAGGGTTTAGACCAGTATGATCAAAATAATGTGGTGGCTATAGACCCGGTGTGGTGAAGTCTTGACCGGACTCGATGGTCGAAACTTCGATGGTCGAGACTCGGTGGTGAAACTTCGATGGTCGACACTCGGTGGTCGCCCGAGTGGTCGAACTTAATGGTCGAAACTGAGTGGTCGAGAACTGTGTGGTCGAAACTAGGCGGTTGAAACTCAATGGTCGAAGCCGAGTGGTCGACACTGAGTGGTCGGACTTGAGTGGTCGAAACTCAGTGGTCGAAACTGTGTGGTTGAAACACAATGGTCGAAACACAGTGGTCAAAGCTATGTGGTCAAAACACATTTGTCAAAATTGGGTGGTCAAACTCAGTGGTCGAGATTTTGTGGTCGAAACTGAGTGATCAAGACTCAGTGGTTGAAACTGAGTGGTCGAAACACAGTGGTTGAGACTCAGTGTCGAAACTGTGTGGTCAAAACACAGTGGTCGAAATTGTGTTTGGAAAACCTAGTCGGAAGGAGGCTTCAACTATCTGGTCGGAAGGGGTTTCAATTATCGATCAAAAGAGTTTTGGTATGCAGGTGGGAAGGGGTTTCACCGTATGCGGTTGGGAGGATTTCAATTATCCAGTGCGAAAGAGTTTTATTACATTCCTAGCGGTAGGAGGTTGGACTACCTAGAGGTTTGACTACATGTAGTCGAGCGAGGCTCGACGATGCGTAGTCAAAGCAAGTTCGACTACGTGTAGTCAGAGAAGGTTCGACTATGCGTAGTCAAAGGAGGTCCAACTACGTGTAGTCCGAAGAGGTTCGACTATGCGCAGTTGAAGGAAGTTCGTCTACACATGAAGACTACACAATCACGTGGTCGGAAGAAGGTTCGACTACGTGTAGTCGAAGGAGGTTCGACCATGTGTAGTTGAAGGAAGTTTGACTACATGTGAAGACTAGCCTATCTACAACGTATTCGTTGATCCGGCAACTATCGCGCAACTAGAATGAGCATGAGCATCTAGTGGCCACTAGGAATGTACCAGTATGACGCGTAGGGTACAAGCTAGCTGGTGATGATCTGGTGATGGTGGACAGCGATAGCGAGAGAAGCTCCGATCGGTGGTGATGGCCTGAGGAAGATGAGTAGCCTTCAACCCTCAGGATAGCTTCAAGGGTTTAGGTAGATGGTTCCGAAGAAATGTCTTAGAGTACGCTTCACCGGGAAGGACGATTTGACTGCTTGGGCTATTATGGTCGGAGGGGCGAAGAACGGAGTCGGCGGTTCGATGGGTGTTAATGGCGATGACAGCGTGGTGGTGGCGGCTAAAGCTTTACCTAGTGGTGGTGGCGGGGACTAGTCAAGTGAAGCTCAAGCTTTACCTAGAGCTCAAGCTCGTTTGAGGAATGAAGGGGATGGGACTATCACTTGTGCGGCGAGGAAAGGCAATGAAGGGCTTAGTGTTGCTATTTATAACTGCTTGAGTGGTCCCGGTTGCACCGAAGTTCGACACAAGTTGACGATGGTGGTCGGAGGAACAATGAACAGGAGGAAAGGGAAAAAAAGAAAGGGAATAGAACTTTAGAGTTGTATATAACTCTAATTTTTGTACCACTTATGTCGGCAAGAAAAGAAAATGCAATTCAAACAAGTCTCAAAAATGCAGTCAAGAAGAACGACATCAGTTACCACATAAAAGGTTTTACAAATCCCATATTTTTGCATTTAGGCATTTTGGGCTGTTACAAGGCCTTATGGTCAAAGTTTACATAATGTGCCATGCAAGGCTTAAAAGACAAATAAACACTCTTGCAGCAAAAGTTGAAAATTAATGGTAGCCATTCAACATGCCCACAGACAATCGAGTGAGGAGCGCATCCTAGCTCGCGTAGTCTTCAAAGTTCTTCTCCTCGTAGAACTCGGAGTTTCCGAGTTCTTCCTCAGAAATGATCAACAATGCATATAGCCGTGAGTACATAAAGTACTCAACAAGTCGTATGGAAACAATATGCAATTAATATTCATGCAAGGCTTGAACAAGGAATAATTGTATGTTTATTTTGTAGAAAGCAAATATTGACAATAAATAGATTGTAAGGTGTAATTGGAATACTTAATACATAAAGTAAACAATTACTTTGAAACAACCATTGAACTACCCATTCACTCCCAACCATTCCACTATCCAAAGTTTTATGAAAACTCTATATCCCATGTGAAATCCCCAGACATTGTCCATAACCAAGGACACGGTTGTTCAAACAGTTTTAATACTCTACAGAGGTTGTACAGATTTACCCAAAAGAGATAATCAACTTATAATGTCGGCCAAGACATGCTTCCGTAGGCGTGTGACTAAGTGATTATCACAAGACCTTTACAAAGCTCTATCTTAACCCAGTTCTGTTTGCTAAGGTTTCACCACCAAGGGGCCTCACACCCAGTCGGGGCCACCCTCTTGCTTGTTGTGTGAGTCTACCCACAATCCCAGAACCCACACCACCAAATGGCAGCACCAAAGTCAAGACATTGCAAATTAATTAGTCAAGTCCATCCCATACTAGACATATGGTTGTATGATTTGGCCTACTTCAATGGCGCACAAGATTAAGTCCTTAGTGTTCACCCAAGCGAGACTACCTCATCCCAATGTGCACACGACACCCTCTTTCTTGCACGTACACTCGCCTAAGTATGAAACCATTTTGTTTTAACCAAGACCAATGAAATCCCCTACCATGCCACAACACATTTTACAACAGTGGCCTCACACCACAATTCCATATCTTATTAAGTCAAGTTATCATCATTGATCTTGTGAATATGAGCCAATCGTACAACAAAGCATGGATAAGCATATCTATATCAACCCATGTTGGTAGTACAGTTGTGTCCAACTAATAATAACCCAACCTATGGTGACAAAAGATTCATGGCATCCAAGCTAAACAAGGTGGCATAATGTCAAACTGGTGAATAGCTACTCCCATAAAACCGTTGATATAAAAGTAGCATGCATTTTAATATAAACAATATACTTTTGCAAAAATGGACACAACATAATCAAAGGTTACGACTTGCCTTGGCCTTACTAACACTCTGCTCCTCAAATCCTTATCTTTGCTCCTTGGAATTAGTTGTCTAAATGAGAGAAAACAAGCAAAACACAAATAAATTTAAAATAAATTCAAATAAAATCCAAAATTAACAAACCTAGTATTGTAGGAAAGAGCTTGATTTTAGATGAATTGAGGAAAAAGAATGAGATCAATCTGAGTTCGGATGAAGGAGAACGGGCTTTGGAAGATTTAATTCAACGAAAATGAGAGAAAACACTATTAATGGATTTTGGGATTTTTCGCATTTTATTTCTAAAGGAAAATATGGATTATTGCGTAAGACGACAGCGGGGATTTTGAATTTCGGCCCAAATTATTTTTCTAAAGAAAAATAATTCCAGTTATTAACAGGTGGTTTCAGGTCCACGGGACTACGCCGGTCCTAAGGTGGCGACGATGTGGCGCCATGTGGCAGCCACGTCGGCTTGGCGGTAGCGGTGTGCATGGGGACCAATGGTCCCGGCGAACAACACAACGGAGAGAGGGGAGCTTGGGGAGCATTTGTACCTCACATAGAGCCGCGATTCCAACAGAGTAGATGATGGCGACAGAGACCCTTCGATGGCAACGGGAACGATGATGACACGCTTGCGGACTAGCGAGGAAGAAGCTTAAACTCTGGCGAGACGAGAGGGAGAGATGAACTGGGTTTTGGGGGAGAGGGAGAGATGAGCTAGGTTTTGAGGGAGAGGGTGAGTGAGATGAGGGGGTTTCGATGCTCCTATTTATAGGGTGAGAGGGCAACAGAGGAGAGAGATCGACCGACGGTCGTTTCTTATTGGCGCGGATGGCGGTACAAGTGGGTTTTAATAGGAGTTGGGGGGGTGGGGGTAACAAGTAGAATGAGTGCGGGAGGTGAGAATGTGGCCGTTAATTTTTTAGATAATGGAAGAGATAAAAAAAATCTCTCCCGGCCTCTGCATCAAGGATGCACACATCCTATTTTATTAAAGACACAATAGTACCACAAGAACGTGGCCGTTAATGGTTTTAAGTGCGCACGATCGGGGAGTAACAGCTAGCTTCAAGAGCTTCGGGCTCGCGTTAATGGTGACGGTGGGAGAGGAAGAAGAAAGGGATGAGGAAGATGGAGCTAGCAAGCGGGCCCGAGCTGGCAATGAGGGAAAGAGTGGGGAGGGGCTGACAGATGGGGCCAAGTGGCGGTGAGCAGAGGGGAGGGGCAAGCAGGCTCGAGTTGGGCTCATGCGCGTGCGGGAGGAAGTGGGCAGGGTGTTGGGCTGGAGCGAGGCGAGGGGAAAAGAGATTCGGCCCAAGAGAAAATTTGAGAATTTAAATTCATTTCAGAATTTCAAAAAATACAACAAATCAAAAGAGTTCAAATAAATAGCAAATAAACTTGGAAAAATCCAGAAAAATACCTTCGAACTGAAGGAACTAAAATAAACCAGTTTTGAATCTAATTGAATTTTGGTTTATTTATATTAAATTATTTTCATTTCTGAAAATTCAAATTAAGAATTTAGATAATTCAATAAAATTCAAATGGTTCCTTTAAATTTTGAAAATTTCAAAAAGAAGTGAAAATTGAGATGTTACAGGTTGTTTATAAGTTACCTCATAAAATAGCAAGTAAATATAAGTAGCATCACATCAACACCTCACTTTTAAATGGTCTCATGACAACAATAACCACACTTAAAACTAAGATCCTATTGTTTTTCCTTCCCTTGGCACATCCTGTTAAGCCACCCAAGTCTCCCTTGACGGGTCTTTAGGGTAAGAAACATTTGTCTATATTCTGGTATAATAAATAATTGGGTGGCAATGAAATGTTCTTCACTGCCCTCCCCAGCTCCAGCATCAACAACTAACTCCATGATCTCAGAAATACCGCATCCTACTTGATTGATCCTTCTTGATGTCGTAGAATTGCTTGGGTTCACCTTCTCGGCATTGTCAACGAGATGAGTTAGTGCTGCATGCACGTTATTTGTCTTGGGCTTCATCGAGTTAGGTTCTTTGTTAGATCGCAATGTTGTCTCTTCAGATTGCTTCTCGACATCATTATCGATGACGCCCATATCACTGGCATCACCAAAACATTGCTCGCTTCCAATAGTAGTATTGATTGCCAAATTAGCATCATATGCTGTTGAATCCATAATATCCCCAAACATTATATTTAGCAAATCAACAAAATTAGCATCATATGCTGTTGAATCCATACTACCCCCAAATATTAGATTTAGCAAATGAACATTCTCAAGTGGTGCAAGGAGACCCTTTCCGCAATCCGGCATTGCCTGAAAAAAAATTAAAAGGGCAATATTGTTGAGTGAAAATAGATAAACATCAAGCTGTAGGTGAAGAAAAGTTATACCTCGGTCTTTTCAGCCCACCATTCTGGGCTTGCATATGTTGCGTTCTTTTTAGGATCGCATCCTAAACCAGTTTCGCACCCTGGAAATGCCTTCCACAGCTGATAGTCTTTCTCCAACTCCTCCCATTTACTTTTCAATTGCTCATGATTGTAACCTCTTTTTGTTTTTCATTGAACTTGGTGCATAAGTTGTTATACCCAATGGCATTCAAATGGTTGGTTGGTCGATTTCCAGCTAAAACCTCATCAGCACAAATACCACAAAAAACTTTAGTAGCGAAAGGATCCCAATCTGGTTTTCCTTGCTTGTTTTCGTCCACCTAAAAATACACAATTTCATTGAGATAAACTATACGTAAGATTCTTATATATCACTTGCAAACTAACAGAGCATAGAAATGAAATATATAACACGATGATTATTAATCTAGAGAGCAATGAACCAGAATAACTGCGCAATATAATACATGAATAAAAATTTGCAAAATCTTCTGCTGTGATCTTTTGTTTTCTTGACAGCCACGACTAATTGCAGATGGGCTTGTGGGCTGTGGTCGTAATTACACGTTAATAGCTCGCTTCCAGACTTCAATTGCAGGACAGGATGCGGATTAGTTATGTGGTAGTAGCTACTCCTTTGGCTCCTAAATAGTTGTTATTTTAGAATGCATGCAGTTCAAGTTTTAAAATTTTGACTACAAATATACACTAAAATATTTAGCTTTGTCACGTGGAAATGACATTAATAGATTTGTCATAAAAAGTACTTCCATATCATTATATTTTATATAATTTTCACTAATATATGGTTAGAAAAAAGCAATGGTAAAATGTGTACATTGGAGACTATGGCGATGTCTTGAGCATATTCTATTTAGGAAAAGAATTACTATACATAACTAATATTATTTTCTATGCAAATTAATTACTAACCTCTCTTTCTTAGAAGAACCAGTCATTAAGAACTTTTTTTTTTTTGCTAGAGGCAGGAGAACTCTAATGTCTTCTTAAAAGATATTAAAGATTGTCCAAAATTTGAACTTAATATATCTTTAACACTAATCTCAAAGCAACACGGAGGGTACAGATTCAGCAAGTATTTTTCCTATTTTACCTAGCAATTGTGCAAGGGAAAACACATAAAAAGAAGTTAGCACTAGCCATTATCATATTCCATTTTGTAAATGGATATTACTTATTTTAAAGATAAAATTTTGTTTTATTTAGCTTGTTCTCTACTCTTAAGATAATATGAAATATAATAAACATGTATTGTGCATCGAAATGTCTCCTCAAAGCATATTTGATGATGGTTGATATTTAATAGTACGGTAGGACAATGACAAAAACCCTATTAAGGTAGGACAAACTTCGAATGTGGTTTGCTAACAAACATCAAGAATGTGCAATTTACATGGCAATCGCCTAAGCAGAAGAAATATTTTTCAAATTGGAAGTATTATTTACCTGATACCCAGTACAATTCTGGATATGGATAGACTCCCTGAGGTGGAATAATTCCTGACCTTCTACAAGATGGTGATGGAGCTAAAAGGAACAGATTGCTCCTTCAATGCTTCTTGGTCAAGTCCTGATGAGTTCAGCTGAGAGGATCCTTGAATAGCATGGCGTGAAGCATCGCAATTCTCATGTTCTGATTCTGGCTCAGGGTGGTGAAACTTGCAGTTACTGCCAAATTCGCACATTCGAACACATATAGTTTGAACACAAGCTTGTCCCTGCAAGATTAAGAGCACCAGGTTTTCACTAAATTGTTTCCTATGAAATAGCAGAGTTAAAAGCACTATGTAATATCCTGATTAATTAGGAAATAGAAAAGGGTTTAGAGAAGTAATTAAGGAGTAAAGAAGAGAAGTTAGAGGAGGTGGGCTGCGGCCCACAGCCCAAACCGAATCCACTTGGGGTTTGTTAAAGGGGCGGACTGCAGCCCGCCCTATAAGGCGAGCGGGAGGAGGCAGCGGAGCAAAACCCTAGCCTTGCTTCCTCCTGCCCAGGTCCAGCGCCACTGCCATGCAGCCCTCGCGCCGCCCTGCCGCTTGCCTCTGCCACGCGGCATGCATTGCTGCCGCGCCCTGCCGCCGGGTGCAGCGCCAGGCCACCACAACCACTGCTGCTTGCCGCAAAGCTGCCGAGCCAGTCGCCATGCTGCCACGCCCTACCGCCAGCGTTGCCATGTCTTGCCGCTGCCTTGGCTATTGCTAGTGGTGCTGCCATTGCAGAGGAGGAGCAAGGGACCAGCAAGAAGAGGAAGGAAGAAGGATGGAGAAGAAGAAGGAAGAGAAGAAGAAGGCAGAACGAAGAAGAAGAATCAAGAGGAGGAGAAAACAGGCTTTCATGATCCAACCTTGTTTGTTGTCCAAATTCATGGGGGTAACGATCTCGACAACCTTGTTTTGATCTTAGATTGTTGTTTATTCAAGATTTAGAGTAGATTGACCCCAGGAATCGGATAATTCGTGATGCCCTAGTTCGGTGAGATGTACTGCTGAACCTTGTGGGGAGTTTTGGGGTATTTCGCTTGGTTTTATAACTTTTCTATTTTATGAAAGTTGTAGATAACTTCATAAGCTTTCTAGAGAGAATATGATCATTAGATTTAGATAAGATCTTGAAAAGTTATGGCCTTGGGAGTCTTGTATCTAGAACTCAAGTAATTGTTAACAAAGAGTTGTATAGATTCTTCTTTTTGTGTAGTAGATGGTAGAATTAAATTGTGGTTATAACTAGGTTTAGTTAGATTTTCAGAAGTGGTATGGTTCATTAGTTTTCATGTGGTAGAAAAATAGTTATAAAATTGTGAAGTCTGTTGTTCTGTAAAGTTCCAAATTGACCTTCGGCGTTGAAAACAGGGAACTAGACGACGTAATTAGAGAATTTGCATAACTAATAAATTGTAGTAATTTTCGTGTATATTATATAAAATATAGAGCTTGATATATTTGGATTTCATGAGTAAAAGTTACAGACGTTTTACTACTACAAAAAGGCTAATACTGGATGCCTCACACAGACAGTTATCCAAAACTGTCTGTATTACATGCAATCACATACGGTTTTAGTTTTATGACCGTCTGTGTTACTGGTTGCGCTAAAAACCATATGTGAAGAGGTAATATCACAGACGGTTCATTATGAAAACCGTCTGTGAAGTATCACAGACGATTCTTAACAAATAACCGTCTGTGATATTTCGAAATATCACAGATGATTTTCAACAAACAACCATCTGTGATACTTCACAGACGGTTTTAATAATGAACTGTCTGTGATATAAGACCATATCACGGATGGTTCCATTGTGGAACCGTTTGTGATAAGTATCACTAACGGTTCCATAATAGAACCGACTGCGATAAGTCTCTTTTATTAGTAGGAGCTCGCTAGGGTTTGCGCTCTAACTCATCACTCCCCAGCGGCCTTACTCTAGTCCGTTCCCCTCCCCACCCGAGTGACCCCGTCTCCAACGCCGCCATTCTTCCCGTCGCCGACGGTTGTGACACCACGGTTCATTGCACAAGACACTCGTACGATAAGAGTGTCTTTTGCAGTGTCACCGTTGTGCCACAACTAGGGTGATGCTGCGCGCCTTTCCCTCTTCCTCCTCCCCGGTGTCGCGACCCGGCTACCTCACGACCTCCCTAGCTACCTCTAGCTCCACCGACCTCGGCCTCGGCTACCTCACCACCGACACCGTGATGTCGATCGAGTAAAACAGATCTATTGGTTTGTCTGTTGGTATTCATGTGAACCGAGTTGCAATGTGGGCTACCTAGCTAGCTAGCTTCATGGTCAGTTTGGACACCCTTGGCTTTGTTGTCTTACTGTCTTTCCCTCTATGACTGCTGGCTGGATGGATGAATCGATAGATCTGGAGGTGGGGAATGGGGTTGTGTTTGGGTGTGACTGCTGCATGGTATGTTCCTAAAGACATTTTTTGTTTTTGATACGTATGATGCAGGGTGTGTTGCTGAAAAAACACATTCATGCAACCTTAAGAAGTGCCAATCCGAGGGAGGCAATTTGGTTGCCTCCTAGAGAGGATCTTAACAAATAGCTTTCTGTTAATAGTAAGTCTGATCACCATCTATTCTTAGGATAAATAACACCATGTAAGTGTTTCATGGATATAGGTGAGTTTCTGCAGGTTGCTGCTCTTATCTGTTTGACATGAAAACCGCCAATGTTACTAGTTATGTTCACTGATGAGATATGAAATGAATCTCCAGGGACGACATGGATAGATGTGAGTTTCTATAGGTTGCTGCACTTATCTGCTTTATAGATAGAGAGTTAACCATTAAGGAAAACTCTTTTTAACATCCTAACATGATATCGTCAACTTACCATATATTGTGATCTTATTACCATTCATGTTTCAACATATTTTATATGTTTCACTGGACTTGTATTCAAGTATATATTATCCATGAGAGTTTTGTCTCAATCCTTGTGAGAGTTTTCCAAACATACCAACCGTCTGTGAAGAGCCTATCATAGACGGTTTGAAATACCAACTGTCAGTGAAGAGTCTATCACAGATGGTTCCAAATACGTTCGTCTATGAAACTTAAGCTATCACAGACGGTTTATATATAAAACCATACATGATAGTCGGCTATCACAAACGGTTACGAGTTAATAACCGTCTATGATATTGTGCATCACAGACGGTTCGAAAACCGTCTATGATAACCTCATGTCATCACTGATCCATAAACTCAGACGGCTCACGAAACCGTTTTTGATAGCGTTTTTGAACGATCTGTGAAGACGTTTTCTATAGTAGTGTTTGATCACCAGGACAACGGGTATGTTGTCCGGTGAAGATGAATTAATTGTGTTCGGTTTTGCGCATAGGAGCGATATTGAGTTGCTTGATGTTTGTGTACTGTTGTGAAATGTTCTGAGGTGTATTATTGATCTTTGTCCGGAAGTATTGTTTCGAGTTCGGTGCCACCTTTGCATCATTCCGACTTTTGTGGTAAAAGAGGTGTATGGTAGAGCATAGACATTGGTTTGTTTGCGCTTGTCTTTACAATTAACTTGCCATAATATTTATTTATGTTTTACTTACGCTTATTTAAATGCCATCATATAATGATGATATAACACGATGATAATATGACATGATAACGACATGATATGTTGATGACATG
This sequence comes from Phyllostachys edulis, assembly GCA_036346405.1. Lineage (NCBI taxonomy): Eukaryota > Viridiplantae > Streptophyta > Magnoliopsida > Poales > Poaceae > Phyllostachys > Phyllostachys edulis. The sequence continues at coordinate 9,686,064 of CM070552.1, forward strand.
ATACGGTAATGACATGGTAACAGATTATGGTAATGGATAATGAAAAGATGTTGCATCATTTACATGCATCATGACATGAGTTACATGAGCCAGGTCAGTGAGAAAGCCATGTTACTATTCCGGCGAGGTCAATGAGTAATTACATGACTAGTCCGGAGAGCTCAAGGTAAAAGCAACTTCAGTAGGGACTTCACGAGAGTGAAGGATAGAGTGGTTCACCAATGGATGGTCATTCTGCTATACCGGTATCAGCTGAATGGGATCCATATGAGCATGAAGCATAATTGAGCATTGCATACATGAGAAGTTAATTGTGTTAATTAACTACATGAGAGATAATATGATTAATTGAGTATGAGCATAACGATGATAATGATTTAATTGAATAATAAGTTGTTTGTTTATTGTTCTATGCTGTATTTGCTGGGTCTTGGATTCTCTTGCTTTGTTGTTGTTTTTAGGTGATTGTTGAAGCCAACATGCATGGGGTGGAGTAGCACATATGCATCACATGCAATCACTACAAAGACATTATTTATTTTAGTATGCTTTCACTAAATCTAGAGACATGATACTTCCGGTTAGGATTTATTATTATTAGTTTAATGGTTGGAGCTTTGGTTGATTTAATAATAATTAGATTTTATTACTTGTTGCCATCCTATATACCGGGAGCATGGTTCCAGTGTTTCTCGGACGCATATGGCCCGAGTCTCTCAAGCGCATGTGACTCAAATGTCTTAGGCGTGTGTGACCTAAGCGTTCTTGGTGTGTGTAACTAAGCTGTGAAAGCTAATCCTTTATGCATTTATATCGTTAAGTTTGTTGTCCAGTGACCCACTGTGGGATTTTATTCTATGCATACCTTGCTGAAATTATTGATAATTATGGTTTAAATTGTTAGTGAGAATGATTTAAGTGACATTTTAGGCTCATTATTGGACCGAGGTGTTACATACTAATATTTTTGCACCGCAAGGAAAAGAGAAAAGAAAGCCTTATAAAACGATTGGCGTGACGGAACTTCAGTGGACAAGGAAATAAACCGCATGAACCAGAAAAACTTACTGGACGAAGTGGAAGCCCAAGAAAGTTCAGCTTCACTTGCTCAACTTCAGTTTCTCCTCCTTCATGGTTGTTGTACTTGCATGTTTTCCCAGGTAAATACTGACAAATACTTCGTGTTAAAAATCAGAATTCTCTAAAAAATAACATATTGATTAGTAAACGTAAGTAACGATATATTTTGTCTTGAAATATCTGATGCCAATGTAATCCCAGAATGTCTGTCCATTAATTGGATAAAACTAGAAACAGCAGATTTCAAACACCAAGGTAAAAACAACAAGCAGTTAAACAAAGCCATCGTACCCATAGTAGTGAAATGTGCATTTCAAATGCGTGAATTGGGTATATTTTTTTAGCACCATGGTGACCGAGCACCATGATTTCAAATGCGCATATTCAACTCAAACTCGACTCTATATATATATTTTTAAATTCAGTTTTCAGGTATATACCTAGCTATAAAATTTAAATAAAACGCATGCCATCATAAAATCTTCCAAATTCAAATATTTTGGACAAATTTTGATCACATGCTTTGTTGATTTTATAAATAAATCAGCACAGATCTACAACCAAACATTCATTAAAAAAAGGCATCTATAGTTTGAATTTCAGTTCAAACCAATTAGTAAACAAATTAACTAGACATAAAAAAATCAATTTTTTCGTGCGTGATACCCTGTGAATACTAACAATTTTATATCATGGTGCGGTTAATTATACTACTCACGCACTAGGGTGAATGGACATGATGTTCGCACTCAATATGTGATGAACCTTAGTTCATAATAGGGTAAACACCGTCAGGAAGAAGGCCGAACGACGTCGGCTTGGTGGGATGAGATATTAGACTATAGACTTGGATGTTAGATCCTTGGAAGGGAGACTAGATTAATTCTTCTTGCTTGCTTGATAATGGATACATGCTATCTCTCTTATAGGGACGACCTAACTTGATCTCTAAGAAACAATCTCTATTTTTAAGGAAACTTATCTGTATTAGATGGAATACATCTCTAAGGAAGTAAACCCAACTAATAAGGAAACTAACTATTCTATCTCTATTTCCTAACTAGTAATGCACCCGTGAGCCCAGTATGAACAGTGCATGGCGCTATAGTACTGCATGTACTGTTCACACGCGTGAATAGTCCGCCCATGACACAATATTTGCAATCCCTCCATTTCAAAATATAGGCATATGGTTTTCTCAATCTTGTTTCGAAATAAAAAGTGTGCAAGAAAATTTAACGATCCTTCCTCTCTTTTGCTCTTATTTATCTTCCATCACTCTACATCATTTATGAGTAATCATTCATCATCACTATTATCTCTCTTATTCCAAAGACATTAATGCCAGGAATATCATGTTAGAATTGGGCCTATAAGTGTAAAAGCTCATTCATTCGTGAAATGCGAAAGTTTGCATGGTTTTGTCCTATATTGCCTAGCCAAGTGGTGGGAAAACAATTTATAAGGTGGAGTCCTTGCAAACCCTTGAAATATGTGACACATGATATGGGGTGACATGAGGAGGACTATAGAAAAAGTTGCACACACGCACATACGCGCGCGCGTATATTCGTGTGGCATTTGTGTGACTTGTGACTTGCGACGGTGAACGTGTCGTGAATCTAGTCCACCTTTTTTTTTGCTAACCGTGCATTTCTCTCCTTTTAAAGTGAGGTCGAAGCCAGATCAGTATGGTCGAAACATAGTGGTCGAAATAATGTAGTCGAAGCCATAGACCAGTGTAGTCATAACACAATGGTCAAAATAATGTGGTCAAAGCCATAGACTAGTGTGGTCGAAATAAAGTGATCGAAACACAGTCGTCGAAACAATATGGTTGAAGCCATAGACCAGCGTGGTCGGAATAAAATGGTCCAAACACTGTGGTCGAAATAAAGTGGTCAAAACACGGTGGTTGAAAAATAGTGGTCGGATTCATAGACCCGATGTGGTCGAAGTCAGAACCCGGTGTAATTAGGATATGATAAACCACTGCTTAATTACCATTAATTATTTTTAAATTAGCAGTTACAAGTGGTTTAATATGTGCTTTATTATGCGGTTACTAAAAAGTAATAATCTTGACCTTTAAAAGATCTGGAGACGTCCAGACCTAAAAGAGATTGATAAACTTTCATTTTCTTCTTCTTCCTCTCTATTCTACTGTGCTGGAGAGTTGTGCTATCGAACCAAGCCGTCCCTTCTCCTCGACGTGCACCGGGACGGAAGGTGGCGGGTATCTCGAACCATTGTTACATAGTTCACCTACAAGGGACGGCAATAAGGTTTTCGGCAACGATCTCGTGACCGCTCCTTTGTCTTGCTATATCTCGTTACTGCCTTGCTTGAGTCCGTCTTTGCTTCTTGTTCTTCACCAAGCTCAATTGTAAGTTGGTTGTGAGACCAAACTATTATGCTATAACCATATTATTGTGTATGTTTAGAAGTGCAATGAGTTGCTGTTGTTAGTATTGCTTTATGCATCTCTAGTTTTATGTCATCTTTGACACATAATAAAATCAAGAATTAAAATATTGTCCATATTTCCTACCATCTAGAAACCTTATTGCAGATATTTTTGTGATTCAGCAATGCCTCGTGCTTCTGATATTATGAAACCTGATGTAACATCCCAATTTTTGGGTTTTTTCAAAATTTTAAAATAAAAATAACCAATTGAATTTTCTTGATTTTTAAAGCTTAATTGAAATTTTAGAAATAAAACAAATTTAACATGAATAAATCAAACTTCAATAAAATTCAAAAATTGGTTTATTTGTTTTTATGAATTTTGGGCTTTCCATGTTCCTTTGTTATTCCATGGAATTCTATTTATTTTATTGCTTTTTCCAAAATTTCTTTTATTTGTTATAAAATTTAATTTAATTAATTATTTCAAAGTGTTGGCTTTCAATTTGGAATTCTTGCTTATATAAATGTTATTCAAATCAAATCCCGAATCTCAGTTCAACTCCAAGTCAGAATCCAAATTCCAATTCTCAATTCAAATCTTTGTTCCGAAATCAAATCATTTCTCAGCCATTTCGAATTCAAATTCTCAATTTGAATTATTCTCTTCTCCGAAATTCAAACCACAGCCAAAATTCAAATTTCTATTTGAATTTCCTCCGAAATCAAAATCTCAAAATTTCATTTTTAATTCTTGGGCTGAAAATCTTTTCTTTTTCTTTTTCCCTTTTTCCTCTCTCTTTCTTTTTCTTTTCCTTCTTCTCTATCTCTATTCTTCATCCCATCAGTCTTTGCCTACTATCTTGCGCCACCCCCATGCCCATGCCGTCGCCCCCTTCACCTGCCCGTGTGTCCCGCACCTAGCTGCTGCCTTGACCATGGTCACGCCATGGGCCAGAGCGCTCCCAAGCCGCGCTTTGCATCGCGCCGCTCGCATAATGCGCCCTATCCCAACTAGTCGCCCCCGCGCTGCCCTCGGTCCCTGCGCCTGTGCCTTGTCCGCGCCCAGCCCCTGGCCTTCCCTTCCCTCCCCGCCGTGTGTCCCGACCACGTACCCGTCATGCGCGCCGCGTTGTTCGTGTCATCACTGTGCCGTGATTGTCACCGGCATTGCAGTTCGCGGCTGCGTCCATTCAAGCCTCATCCAAGTCTATAAAATGGAGCACCATCACTGCTTTCAACCCCTTCTTACCCCCCTCAAACTCTCTCTATCCCCAGAGCACCATCGCCGCCGTAATCACCTTCTTCCCGAAGTCCGGCCGCCACCCCGACTCGCGTTCCCATCGATGCAATGAGCCCCTCGCTTGTCCAACCGCAACACGTTGTGTTCCTGGTACTCCTCTTCCCATCCCCACCTCAATTCGGTTTTTCCCTCACTGAGGAGCTCTACTGCCGTGAGCTCACCATCCCTGCCGCCGGCCACTGTGGCCAGACTTCCTCGGTCACTCTCGAGCCGAATTGACTAGACCTCTATGTTTCCCATGTTGTGCCCGTGCTCACCGCCGCACGTCGGCCCGCCATCGGAATCTTGCCGCCTGTCGGCCGCCATCGGAATCTTGCCGCCGTGCGCCCTACGCCACCTGTGCGCGCCTCGACCACTGTGGTGTCACCACCTCCCATCTCTTCCTAGGGCCGCCACTGACTCGTTTTGCCGGTCGGCCGGTGCCGCCATGCTGCCGCTTGCCACAGGTTGCCATCGTCCCATGTGCCCGCCTCTGCTATTTCTACTCTGCATTCCTTCTTCTTTGTCTCTTGAAGTTAGTGGCATTGGAGGCCCACTTGTCATACACTGTCCTTCCTCTCTCTTTCGATCTCTCTCACTTCCATATGGGGCCCTATGTCAGCATTTTCTTTTAATTCCTTTATTGCTAAAAAGGAATATTCTCTGGAATATTCCCTCCTTTTCCATTTTCATCATTTCATGTGATGATCAAATTTCCGGATGTTCGTTCTCCTTCATACGAAATCCGATTCCGCTAATTCTTGTTCCTAAATTTATCTAAATTCTTAACATCTCTAATAGTACCAATTTTATAATTTTTGGGATTTTATTTGGATTTATGTTTATTTATTTATCTCGCTTTGCATATAGAATCCGGTGTTTTCGAAGCTAGCTTGGACCAGTCTAGAAGTATCACCAACCTTCAACGAAGGCAAGTCGTAGACCTTTGACCATGTTGTACCTATTTTTATAAAATTATATTGTTTTATATCAAAATACATTGCTAATTTTATATCAACAGTTTTTGGGAGTAGCTAAATACCTATTCGACTGTATGACACCTTGATAATTTATGAATGCCTTGTTTCCTTTGAAACCCTAGCATTGGATAGTTTTTAGTTGGACATATTTTATTACCAACATGGGAAACGTAAATATGCTTAGTCATGCTTTAGTTGTACGATGGGTTCCTTCACAATGATTAATCGTGAAATTTTGACTTAATGAAATATGGAATTGTGGCGTGGCCACTGTTATTAAAATTTGTTGTGTCATGGCAAGGGTTGCCATTTGGCCGGGTTGAACAAAAATGGTTTCATACTTAGGCGAATGATCGTGTAGTAAAGGGGATGGATTTGGGATGTGGTTGTCTCGCTTGAGTAGTCACTAAAGACTTAACTTTGTGCGCCATTGACTTGGGCCTTACCGTACATCCACATGTCCAGTATGCGATGGCCGTGGCTAATTAATTAGCAATGTTTCGATTTGGTTTTGTTTGGGTTGAAGTTCTTGGCGCAAGAGGGGGCCTCGACTGTGGTGTGGTTTTATGAGATGGAATGTTATGAGTTTGTGGAACCAGTCGGTGGCGAAACCTTAGCGAGCATAACTGGGTCAAAACAGAACTTTTGTAAAAGCCTTCTGATAATCGTTTAATCGCACACCTTCGGAAGTGTGTGAGACGGACATCATAAACTGATTAACTCTTGTGGGTTAAGCTGTACAACCTCTACAGAGTGTTAAAAACTATTCGAATAGCCATGTCCATGGTTATGGATAATGCCTGGTGATTTCACATGAGGGGTAGAATTTTCTTAAAAATGTTGGTATGGTGGATTGGTAGGGAGGTGAACGGGTAATTCACCGGTTGTTGGTTAGGAAGTGAACAGGTAGTTCACCGGTTGTTTCAAAGAAAATGGTTTACTTACATATTTAATATTTTAAATTATGCTTTTCAATCTATTTATTGTATTTATTGTCAACACTGCTTTCTACAAAATACCATACAACTATTCCTTGTTTAGGCCTTGCATGAATACCATTTGCATATCATTATGACTTGCTGAGTACTTTAAAGTACTCACACCTTTATGCCATTGTTGATCGATTCTTTGAGAAAGAATCGGGAATCGAGTTTCACAAGGAGTACGTTGAAGGCTATGCGATCTAGGGTGCACTCCCCACTTGATTGCTGTGGGCATGTCGGATGTATACCACAAGTTGTTTTCTTCCACTACAAGTTTATTTATTAAATCGTTAAGCCTTGTGTGACAAACTTTGTAAACCTTGACCGTAAGGTCCGTCGCTGCTAAGTAATAATAATTTGCCTTGTTCTTAGATATTTCGTTGTATGGATATGATTGTCATTGGCGTTGTCCTTTGTGTGAACTAGCTCTTGATCATTGGACTAGTTCGAGAATAGGCAGAGGTCCGGATTTGCATGTTCGGGTCCTAACACCTGAGAGATTTTCTGGTCAGAACTTTCATAGATGACAGACAAGGGTCAAAATTTGGCTCATGTCTTTGGGGCTGTGGTGGGTGATCTATCCACAATATCCGTTTATGATTGAACAAACCATGTGGTTCGACACAGATAACACAACCCTTGGATGCATACTGACCATACTGGCAGATCAGCTTTATGATGTGTACATAGACTTCATGTCCACCACAGAGTTGTGGGATGCACTAGAGCACAAATATGCGGAAGTCGAGGTTGGTCACTGGCTCTATATATGCGAGCAATTCTTCGACTACAGCATGGATGGTGCTAAGTCAATGGTTACACAGGCTCATGAGCTTCAACTACTGATTGGCTAGATTACCCATTTGGGTTGCATTTTGCCTCCTAAGTTTGTGACTGTGGGTATTGTTGCCAAACTTCCTACTTCATGACGGAATTTTGCCACTAGCTTAAAGCACAAGATGGAAGAGATATCTATCGAGGATCTCATTGTTGCCCTTGATGCGGAAGAAAAGGCAAGAGCAAAAGATGCACCAAGCACATCTAGTTAGAATAATTAGATCAAGGCAAATGTCATAGAGAAAAAATATGGCAAGAAAAACAAAGGCTTTAAATCAAACAAGACAACTAGCTTTAAGAAGAAAACTGAGAAGAAGGACATGAGGAACATCACCTGCTTTGTGTGTGGAAAAAACGGTTATATGGCAAAAACTGTCATTATCATAATCGCAAGGATCTTTGAAACGACCAAAGAAAAAGGTCATCAATATGATCATAGACGAGGCCTCAATAGGAGGGTACGACAATTCACTTGTTATTTTTTCAGCATGTCAATCCACTGATTGGTGGGTTGATACTAGAGCTAACGTTCATGTATGTTATGATATTTCCTTGTTTTCTTCTTTTCAGGCAGCCAAGGTTTCCTCCATCCTAACGTGGAACGGGCCCTATGCTTCTGTTCTTGCTGTTGGCACGGTGGATCTGAGGCTTTCCTTAGGGAAGATTGTTCACTTGAAGAACATGCGACATGTGCCAACAATAAACAAGAACCTCGTTAGTGGTTCTCTCCTATCTGAGGATGGTTATAAGGTAGTATTTTAGTCAAATAAAGTTGTAATGTATAAGTTTGGTAACTTTGTTGGTAAAGGCTTGATCCGCATAAATACTTTGTAGTGTTATTATAATCTGAATGTCACAACCGGTTTGAATAAATGCGAGGCCAATATATGGCATTCTCGTTTATGTCACTTTGGTTTTGATAGTATTGCTCGAATGTCAGATTAGATTTAATTCCAAATGTGAAATTTTCAAAGGATCAAAGTGTCAAACTTGTGTTCAAGCAAAACAACCTCAAAAACCCTTTTATGGCTTACGGGGGGGGGGGGGGACTTGACACCATTAGATCTTGTCCATTCCGATCTGTGTGAGATGAATGGATTGTTGACAAAAGGAAGCAAAAGATATTTTCTAACTCTTATTGATGATAGATCTCGATATTGCTATGTATATCTATGGAAAACAAAATATGAAGCTTTAAATTACTTTAAAATTTATAAGGCTGAAGTTGAGAACCAACTAGAAGGGAAAATTAAAAGACTAAGGTCTGATCGTGGAGAAGTATATCTCTCACGAATTCTCCCAATTCTGTTCTGAACATGGAATAGTCCATAAAGTTATACCACCATACTCACCCCCAATCAAATGGGGTAGCCGAGAGGAAAAACCGGACACTAACAGACTTGGTGAATGCCATATTGGAGAGTGCCAATATGCCTAAGATGTGGTGCGAGAAACTATATTGACAACAACTTTTGTCCTAAACAGAGTAATCACTAAAAGGTGTGAGATTACTCCGTATGAGGGATGGAAGGGGAGAAAAACCAATATTAATTTTCTGCGAACTTGGGGGTGTTTGGCAAAAGTCAATATACCATTGCAAAAGAAGAGAAAACTTGGACCTAAAAAATTGATTGTGTCTTACTAGGATATGCTCATAATAGCACGTCCTATAAACTTTTAGTAGTAAAATCAAAAACCCCGAGATTATTGCTAAAAAAATAATGGAGTCAAGAGATGCTTCATTTTTTGAGAATATTTATCCTATGAAAACTGTAGGCAGTACTTCTCGAACTGAGGATAATCAAATTATTAATAATAGTAATTTTGAACCCACCACCATCTTTGAACCAATAAGTGATATACCAATCTATCATATTCCTGAGGAAGATAACAATTTAGTCGAAAAGGCTCCTTGCAGGAGCAAGCGACAAAGGATTGAGAACCTTTGGTGAAGACTTTATTGTATATCTCATGGATGATGTGGCAAAAACTCTTTCAGAGGCTTATGCATTACCTAATGCTGAGTATTGGAAAGAGGTAGTCCATATTGAGATGGATTCCATCATGGCTAATGGGACTTGGGAGATCGGTGATCCTCCTAAGCGGTGCAAACCTATTAGATGCAAGTGGATCTTTAAAAAGAAAATAAAGGCCCGACGGTACTATTAATAAGTACAAGGCAAGACTTGTGGCCAAGGGTGTCGAGACCCAGATTTACACATCTGAAACCCTGTGTGTATTCTGAACTAGTCCTAGATCAGTATCTAGTTCACACAGGAAACATCGATGAAATACCATCCATTCATCGATTTAACTAAAAAGATATCAAAATAACAAATAATAATAATAACTGGACCTTATGGTCAATGTTTACTTAACTTGCCATGCAGGGCTAGAGAAACAAATAAACTCTTGCAGCGGAACGAAAAAACTTGGAAAGGCCAATCAATATGCCCCACAAGCAATCGAGTGGAGAACGCATCCTAATTCGCAAAGTCTTTATAGTACCCTTCTCGAAAAACTTTTGAGCGACTTGATACTCTTCAAGCGAGCGGTAGAAGTATTAAGTCGTGAGTACATAAAGTACTCAACAAGTCGTAGGGAAACAATATGCAATTAATATTCATGCCAAGCTTGAACAAAGGATTAGTTGTATGTTTCTTTTGCAGAAAGCGATGTTGATTTATAAATACGGTAAATAGATTGAAATCGTAATTTAAAAGACAATAAATAAATAAAGTAAACAATTTATTTGAAATCAACTAATGAAATTCCCATTCCCATTCACTTCCCAACCAAACTACCAAGTGAAATCCCCATTCACCACATGAACATTATATTGATCAGGTGAACTTCCCATTCACGCTCCAACACATTTTATAACGAAACTCTATCTCTTGTGTGAAATCCCCGAGCATGTCCATGACCACGGATGTGGCTATTCGAATAGATTGATTAACACTATGCGAGATTGCACACTTTACTCACAAGATGCAATCAACTTGTACGGAGCTGATCACAACAAAACCTTTCGAAAGTTTCATCTCAACAATTGACTCTCCTGATATGCATACCATCAACCCCAACCTCACCACTAGCTCAACGCACACTGTTGGACCTGGAGACGGTGAACCGCCCATAGATGTGACTTTCAGAATAGCACACACCTCCACCCATACTAAACCTACTACCTGAGTAGTCAACGTCAAAACTCCACAACCTACTAAGTTAGGCCTATCCATACTAGACATGGTTGTACAGTTGTGGCTCAATTTAATGGCGCACAAGATCAAGTCCTTGACAAGTTACTCAGGCGAGTCTACCACATCACACAATGTGCTAACCGCACTCCCTTTACTTCACGGTCGCTCACCTAAGTAGAAATCAATTTGTTTAATGAATACCAATGACATACCCTGTCATGGTACACAAATTTTAACAAAAGTGGCTACTCGCCACAATTCCATCTCTCATTAAGTCAGATTTAACATTATTGTACATGTGATCATGAACCCATCGCAACTAAGCATGACCATGCATCTATACGATACCCATGTTGGTGATACAAATATGTCCAACTAATATTAACCATCATACGGTGACAAGTGATTCATGGTATTCAAATATTCAATGGAGCATAATGACAAATACGTGATTAACTATCTAAAAGCAGTTGATATAAAGATAACATGCAATTTGATATAAAACAATATAATTTTGAAATCATAGGTTCAATATGATCAAAGGACAATGACTTGCCTTGGCATTGGCTTTTTGATTACTACACTTGGATCTTCAAAATTTGCTACTGCTCCTACTACGTGAAACAGATCGTCTAACAAGAAAGAAAACAACTAGCGAAGTACAAATAAATTCAAAAGGAAATAAAATAAAATCCAAAAACAGTAAAACCAACTCTAAAATAAAGAGCTCAATTTTAGATGAATTTAGAAATTTGAATGGACTAAATCGGAGTTCGAACAAAGGAGAACAGACTCTCGGAAGATTTGCCGGAAAGGAAAAAGAGAAAAGATATTCCTTCGGCTGAAAAGAAAAAGAAATTGAAACTAACAAGTAGGGTCCACCTGTAAGTGAAAGAGAAAAAGAGAGGATGACATGTGGAACCAAGGTGGCTAGAGAGAGAAAGAACAGAGAGGACGACAACCGAGACCCATAGGTTAGAGAGAGAAAAAGAAAGAAGAGGGCATGGCTAACGGCGATGGCGCTGGTGGTGACGGCGGACGACGATGAGAAAAACAGGTTTCTAGTGGCTCGACAATGCTGAAGTAGGTGGTGGCGCAGCAAGGGTGGCAGTGACAATGGTGGAGGAGGAGCTTCTGGAGTGCGGAGGAATCGACGAAACAATGGTGCCCAAAGGGATTGGAGGGGAGCAACGGGACGACGACGACACAAGGATCGCAGAGAGAACTTTAGAGCGGTCGGAGGATGACCGGAACGACGGCGAGATGGGGGTGGTCAGAGAGGAAGAAGAGGGACAGTCGTGGGATGCTACGGTGACAGAGAGAACGAAAAGATGATGGGGGTCGGAAGAGGAAGATAGGGAACACACTTTGACGTGCTCAGGACAGTGAGGGAACTGACCGGTGAGGAGATCAAATGGAGGCAGAGCGGTCTGATTTGGGGATAAAGGAGGCGATGGCGATCTGGCTACACTTCAGGGATGGAGATGGGAGCATGGCGGAGAACACGACGATGCGATCCAACGGCGAAGACGATGCAGATGGAGATGCTTTGACGGCGTCGAAATACGCGAAGAAGAAGCTTCGGCGGCGGTGGGATTATCAACGGAATCCGGTGAGATGGAGGTGAACCCGGGGCTGGCACTTTGGGGATTTGGGAGAGGATGTCGAGGCAAAGATTTTGACGCGAGTGGCCGCTCTTATATAGGACTAGGGAGAGATTATTCACATGGAGCACGGTGGTGAGGCGTGCAGGAGCTGGACTCCATGTCTGGGTCGGGGAAGAAAAAGGAGACTGTCGACATGGCTCTAGCAAAGTGGGGCCACTCGGCAGAGAAAGAAGAAAAGGAGGCAAGTTGGGCTACAAGGTCACGAGAAAAGGAAGCAAATTTGGGTCGTGAGGGAAAAAGAAAATGCCGAGTAAAAAGGAAATGGAGCTGGGCTAAAAGAAAAGAAAAAAATTTCAAAAGAAAGAAATTTCGCCCAAAGGAAAATCCGAATTTAAATGATTTCAAAATTTCAGAATTTGTATTAAAGAGAATTGAACTCAAAGAAATAGCAAATAAATTCCAAAAATTCCAAGAAAATTCTCTGGAACTCAAGGAACCCAATTAAAATAACTTTTAATTTAATTGAAGTTTGCATTATTCACACTAAATTGTTTTGATTTATGGAAATTCACATTAAGCTTTGGCTTAACCAAGAAAAAAAATCAAATGGTTACTTTTGTTTTTTAAAGTTTAAAAAACAAACCAAAATTTGGGATGTTACAAAGGGTTATACCCAGAAAGAAAGTGAGGATTATTTTGATACTTACTCTCCTGTTGCCAGGTTAACCACCATTCGAGTGCTCATTACATTAGCTGCTTCCCATAGTCTACACATCCATCAAATGGATGTAAAGACAACTTTCATAATGAAGAGTTGGAGAAAGAAATCTATATGGAGCAATTAGATGGTTTTGTGATTTTTGGACAGAAAAATAAGATGTGCAAATAAATCAAATCCTTGTATGGCCTAAAGCAAGCACCTAAACAATGGAACAAGAAATTTGATAAAACTTTAACATCTGCTGGTTTTGATGTGAATGAGGCAGATTAGTGTGTATATTATCGTTATGGTGGAGGTCAGGGAGTGATTTTGTGTTTGTATGTCGATGACATACTTATATTGGGGACAAACACTATTGTTATTGACGAGGTCAAATCTTTCTTATCTAGATACTTTGATATGGAAGGCTTAGGAGAGGCAGATGTTATTCTGAATATTAAATTGATCAAAAATGAGGATGGGATCACATTGAACTAATCCCATTTTGCTGAGAAAATATTGAGTCGATTCGGCCTTGAGAACAACTAGATTTTCCCAACTTCTTATGATGCTAGTGTTAAGCTTGAAAGAATCAAGGATTAAGCAAAGATAAATTGAGATATTCACAAATTATTGGGTTCCTTATGTATCTACCAGGCGCCACAAGACTTGACATCATTTGGTGTGAGCAAATTAAGTCGGTTTACTTCTAACCGAAGAGATGATCACTAGGAGGCACTTGAGAGAATGTTGCGCTATTTGAGAGGCACAACCTCATATGGAATTCACTATACTGGGTATCCATCTATATTAGATGGATATAGTAATTCAAATTGGATCTCTGAAGCAGATGAGATCGAAGCTACAAGTGGTTATGTCGTTACCCTAGTAGGTGCTGCAGTTTTATGGAGGCAGTGTAAACAGACCATACTGACAAGGTCAACCATGGTAGCAAAACTTGTAGCACTAGACACAGCTACTGTTGAAGCTGAATAGCTTAGAGAGCTACTGTTGGACTTGCCACCGGTTGAGAAACCAATACCGGCAATCCTAATGTACTGTGATAACCAAACAGTGTTGATTAAGGTTACAAGTACTAAAGATAACATGAAGTCCTCCAAACACATGAAGCGTATGCTTAAATCTACTAGAAAACTGAGGAACTCTGGAGTGAATACTATGAATTATATTCGCACTGAGAAAAATCTGGCAGACCCTTTCACAAAGGGGCATGCATGGAAGGTGATTTCTATTGCGTCTATGGACATGGGAATGAGGCCCATTGGAGTTACAACTCAACAGTAACCCATACCTTCTTTATCGGAGATCACGTGACTTAGGTAATGGGGAAAATAAGTTGAAGTTGTAACAAAAGAGTACAATTAATAATATATGTACATGTGTCCTAATAGACAAAGTACTCTCAACTGTGTGGAAGGGTGACTTAAAGCTTTAATGTATTCTAGTGTCCAGTGAGAAAAAAAGGCATTAGCCTATATGATACCTAAAATGAATACACCTACATGAGCTTAACTATGAGGTCGCAGTTCACGAGAATAGGGCATTCTCTAGAAAGCCTATGAGCAGAAAATGAAGCATGACCAAATAATTAATGCTTCGTTTAGGCATGGTTCTTTGGCATTCTTCATGCTGTCTTGGGCAGCAAGAAAATATAATTAGTTTCAATTTATTAGGTTTCCTTATGTTATAGATAAGTTTACATTATTTCTATTTGGTTGAAATATGTTTCCATCTATCCGCTACACCGACGCCGCCGGATCCAAGCCTCCCCAACACCGCCAGATCTGCTTCATCTTGAGCTCCCTTGCTCCGCCTCGGGCTGCCCCGGTGCCACTGGATCAGCTACACCCTGGGCTCCCCACTCTGGATCTGAGCCGCCTCGCCACCACTGACAGATCTGCACCCCATGCCGCTGTTGGATCTACTACGGGCCGCCCCAACTTTGCCGCTGCCCCTCCGCCTACTAATGTCTACTGTCAGTGGCTCCTTCACCATCCCGCTCCCCCATGTTCGGTTCGACAGGACGAAATTCCTGGAGTAGGCTGTTCACCTAAGGATTCACCTCAACAGCCAGCACATCTGGGGTCACCTCACCGACAAGCAACCCTGTTCGCCTCGCCCCACTCCACCTATTATGCCTACCCTTCTTGCTGGTGTAGATTAGACTGCTCACAAGACCGCCACTACTTCTCTGGAGGAGGCCCTGGAGCTCTACTAGTTTGAGTTGCACGCCTATAGGATCTCCTGCATGATGCCGAAGCTCGTGCTACCGCCATCCTAGCGGGCAGCATACCTGTGGCCATCTCCATGGATATGGCGGAGCTGCCGATGACTTAGCTGATGTTGGAGCGCCTTCGAGCTCACTACCAGCTGACGAGTGATGCTATTTACCTCTTCATCATGCACCAGGTGCACTCCCTTCACTCGATGCCATCGTGGACGACTTCTACCAGCAGATGTCTGAGGTGTGGCGTCAGCTTGACTCTCTAGGACCGGATGTCTGCTGGACATGTACATGATAATATACTTGAGAACAACCATATCGCAGACGGTTATATGGAACCGTCTGTGATATGGGAGATATCGCAGACGGTTCTATTATGGAACTGTCCGTGATATGTCCCATATCACAGACGGTTCTATTATGGAACCGTCTGTGATAACTATCACTAACGGTTCCATAATAGAACCATATGTGATAAGTCTCTTTAATAGTAGGAGCCCGGCCACTAGGGTTTGTGCCTACCCTAGCTCGTCACTCCCCAGTGTACTTACTCTCGTCCGTTCCCCTTCCTACCTCGACGCCGCCGCCCGACCCCGTCGCCGTTGTGACACCACTCTGCATTGCACAAGACACTCATACAATAGGAGTGTCTTATGCAGTGTCAGAGTCGTGCCACAACTATGGTGACGCCGCCATCGAATCCACTATGCCGCCACCTGCACCTATTGCCTGCCTGCGTCCATGGCTTGATTCTCCAACGCGGCCCGCGCTTGCTCGACCTCCTACGCTCAGGCCCTGGCCCCCTGGCTTTGCTTTCCCCATCCTCCCTCTATTCTCCTCTCTGTTAGCTTAATGTCCTTTGTTGAGTTCGATTTTTATGCTTGAGCCTTAAGTTGTGTCCTGATGTTTGTGTGATTTATGCAAAGTGAAGGAGATGGATGAGGGTTGTGCTAGTGGTGGGGTCGCCACTGTGGTTGTGCTATACTGAGGTATCATCCTACCTTACTCCCTCTCTATCTCTACCCCCTTTGCTTTGTGATGAAAATGGCTAGTGCTCTGCGATGGATGCTTTGAGGGCTACTCTTCGGTGTGTTGGGTTTGGACACCCTTGGTCTTGTTGTCTTGCTGTTGAACTGCTCAATGATGTTAATAGTCTTATGCTGAAATTGAATTGATAATTAGTTCATATTAATAGTCCCCTTGCTCTGTGATGTAATGATGTTAATAGTCTTATGCTGAAATTTAATTGATATTTAGTTCATATTAATAGTCCCCTTGCTTGTGATGTAAACTGAGGGCTATTTGTGTATGTGCATTCTGTGCATCTTGCTTAGTTCATCTTTGTGGGTTCAGATTGACAAAAATGAATGGGGCAAAATGGTGGGTTTGGTTAATGCTCTCGATGGATCTTGAAGGTTATTGATGCTTGCTTCTTTGTGCTTGGTTGGCTTACATCGGATCGATATGGTTCGAATGGGCTAATTTGTAACCGTGTTCATCTTTGGTCAAGTTGTCCTCCCTTCGTCCTAGGTATGTATCGTCCTACCATTCTATTCTCGATCTCTTCTCTATAAAACCTCCAAGCAAAGGTTGCTTGTGCCTTTAAAACCCGACTTCATATATATATATATATATATATATATATATATATATATATATATATATATATATATATATATATATATATATATATATATATATATATATATATATATATATATATTATATCGTTTGTAGAACCAACCATTCCTTGATGTCAAGTCCAATTACCTATCGATTTACATCTAGGCAATTGTATGTCCACGCTCTCCTTGCGACCATACTTCTTGAACTTGCAGGCTCGATGAGAGGTTGCCCGTGGCATTGTCTCATCCTCCTCACGACACTCGAAAGTGGTAGGGGACTACAATATATATATATATATATATATATATATATATATATATATATATATATATATATATATATATATATATATATATATATATATATATAGGTTTTAAAGGCACAAGCTAACACCGCTTGGAGGTTTTATAGAGAATATATATCATAGACGGTTCTAAACATGAACCGTTTGTGATAATCGATTATCACGAGCATTTGTTCTAAACACGAACCATTTGTGATAGTCGATTATCACAGATGGTTACGAGTTAATAACCGTCAGTGATAGCATGCATCACAAACGGTTCGGCAAATGCGCAGATGACCTCATGTCATCATCGACCCATAAACTCAAACGGCTCCGGAAAACCGCTCGTGATAACGTTTTTGAACCGTCTGTGAAGACCTTTTACGTAGTAGTGATCCTTTTCTCTGCCAATCTTAACATTGAATTAAACCTACATTGACACCTTAGATGAAAATCTAGTTTATGCAATAGTATGAACTAGAACATTTGGGAAAAATTATGCTTAGACCTGAAATATTTGATTAGGGGAATTGCCGCTAAAAATAAAATGTTGTTTAAATTGTATCCATGACATTGGTGTGTTATGGAAGTTTGCAAATGATTTGAAAAGAAAAATAAAATGAAAAAATGGTTTAGACTTGGGTGAAATGGAAAGTTGGTGGGTGCAAATTTATGTACGGGCTCAATTCAGCAAATGTTTGAGGCCCAGGGATTGTTTCGGTGTTCCCCTAGGTGGGCACCTATGCTGCTTAGGTGCCGCCTTGGCGCTGGGCGCATGCTCTTCGTCGCGACTCAAGCATAGTCGCTCACCTAGGCACTCGACCTGCCTAGTCGTTGACCGCCAGTCCAAGGCAGACCTAGGCGGAGCTAGGTAGGCAAGGTACGACGGTCCAAGGTGGCAGAGAGGATGGGAGAGGGAGAGGGTAGGGAAGAGAGGAGAAGTGGAGAACTTACCTCACCCCCACCGATTCCGGCTTGCCACCTGTCAAATCGGCCTCCACTACCGCCAGATCTGCCATCCTCGCCGTCGGATCTGCCATCCCCGCCGTCGGATCCGTGTTCCCCGCTGTTGGACTCCGCCACACCCTGCCGCCATGAGGAAGGGGAGGAAGGGGAAGAGGACGAGAGAGGGAGACTGGATCTGGGACAGGACAGGAAGGGGAAGAGGATGGTGTCCATGAGTTGCGGGAAGAGGGGATGCGTCGGCGTCGGCGCGTCGCAGAGAGTGAGGAGGGCAGGGGAGTCGATGGTAAATGACGTCCATGACTTAGGGTTAAGCTCATCGGGAGGGATGATGTTAGAGTGTGGCATTGTAAAGGCCTTGTGATAATCACTTAGTTGCAGACCTACGGAAGTGTGTGGGCGGACATGAAAAGTTAATTATCTTTTGTGGGTAAAGTTATACAACCTCGGCAGAGTGTCAATCTATTCGAATAGTCATGTCTACGGTCATGGACGTGCTGAGCAAAGCCTTTCGTGGATTGGACTATGATTTTATTTTAAAAATGTTTTGACAAAAATAATTTTATGGATGTTTATTCCATGTGAGAAATTTGGGCAGAAAGCTTGGTGTAAGGGGGTTAGTCCTCCACCACTTGTGTGTGGAGGTTTATCCTACACTCAAGAATTGATGAATAAAAATAGACTTTGATTTTAGATATGGTAAAACTTGAGCTTTTGAACTTAGCTATTGTATTTAAAATGCCAAATGTTACTTTTGCACAAATAACCATATAGGTCTTCCTTTGATAATATCCATACATGAATTAACTCTGTTATGGGTGTAACTTGCGTAGCATGATTGTTTAATGCTCATCCTTGCTTAATAAAATATTGTTTACAGGAGAAGAACTTCCCTACCGGTGTGGATCTCGACGACTAGGCCGCTACCCCAGTCGATTGCCTGTGGCAGATTTGCTGGGCTCTACAACTTCTTCTTCGTTTTCCGATGTATTCTTTATTGCTGGCTTGTAAGTCTTTCTTGTAATAAACTCTGTTAATTATTAATAAAGTTGTGCGATTTATGGATGTTACCATTTTTGTTTACTGTGTACACTAGCTACTGTTCCAGAGACTAGTGTTGAATACACAGAGGATTCAGGGGTGCTACTCCCGGGTCCGACATGCATAGATGATCCTATCCTTTGGAGAAGATCATTTAAGGCACATGGATACGTACACAGAGATTCATCCACATAAGATCCTCAAGGGTAGATGGTGAATCCAACATCACCACCAAGTGCAACTTTTAAAGGAGTAAAGATGGCAATGGCTAATTTACCAGAAAGATGATAAGCGATCATCAAATTAATTAAGGTCGGAAGGTTGAATACATTCATGTGCTTCAGCACTGGTGATTTGAAAACTACCATTAGAAAGTTCTTAATATGCAGACCTTTTAACCTCATGGAATCTACCTAAACCTTGTGAAGTGCCTAAACTGTGGGAAGGCTGATGTAGCAGAAACAGCAATAGTCGACAGACATAAATCAGGAAGACAAAATCACAAGAACAGGGATAAACTAGATGAATCACCATAAGAAAGATTCAATCTTAGAGAAATGTGCCAATTTTATTGATTCTGAATTCGCCGTCCAACAAGGCCATCAATCAATTAATCCTAAGGGCTGTTTGGATGGGTGCCTCTATTTGCCACAAATTCCTGGCTAAGGTCTGGCATGCCTTGTTTTTTGTGGCTCCCAAGTTGGTCGCCACAAGTAAATCAAATTTTGGCAAAGCGATATATCCATGACAAGCAAGGTAGGACGAGCAGGCCGCACTCCCTCCTAGAACCCCTAGCCACCACTAAACAAGCCCCCCCTCTCCTCCTCCTCCCTTCCTCCTTGCCGTCGCCGTCGGCGGCGTCACGTACCACCAGCTGGCGGCAGCGTGGAACTTCTTCTGGTGGTGCCGCTTTGATCTGCATCGTGCTTCCGATGCCTGATGTCTGTCTGCCGATTTCCAATGGTGTGGACTTTCGTCGACATTGGATCTAGAGCCCTTCTCCGCCGGTTTGTCTTCAGGCATGGTGATCTGGGGTTCTTCTCCGCCGGCTTCTTTCGGCGGTGCGACTTCGTCGATGGCATGACGACGGAGGTTGTGCAGTGTAGATTCAGATTTAGCGCAGTTGGCAGAGATCGCGATGGCTTGGTGGCGGTGGCTTGTGCAGCGCTCGAGTCCTCCCTAGTGGACGACTTTTAACCGACCGACACGTGGGCCATGATAGACGTCGCCTTTCTTTGGTGCTGTCGGCGGTTGGCTGTTGGGGATGTTGCGGACGTCATCTTGGCGATCTGACCTTCATTGGTTGGATCCAGTGACGAAATCGTACTGTGGCGTCGTCTTGGAGCGTTGGTACCTTCGATCCGGGGTGAAAACTCTTGATTTGGACTCCGCTGGTTGGATCCGGCAACGACGTCGACCTAAGCGGCGTTACCTTTTTAAATGCGTTGTTTTGGAGAACCGGTACTTGAGCTCTAGAGTGAAAATTTCTGATCTGACCTTCACTGGTTGGATCCGGTGACGACGATGTCAGTCGTAACCCTTCTTGGGCGTCGCTTCTGAGACCCACCCATCATCATCTCTTTCTTCTTGCAATTTGCTTGTTGGCGACGATCTCTGGTTGGTCCCAGAGGGCTAGGTGGTCTTTTTTTAGGCTAGCCTTTGCATGACAATTTGTTTGTTATTGTTGGTTTTTGGTCTTTTTTATTTTAAGCTTTTAGTTGTTGGTGGTGTAATAGCTATCTGCATCCTTAATTGATAGAGGGACCGAGAGTTATACTTCCATTATCTTAAAAAAAAAAAGATGCTAGCAAATGACATATGCCACCGTTGTGACAACAACCAAACAGCTGCCACTGAAGGCCAAACGTGTCTAAGTGTCGCGAAATGTAGCACCAATCAAATACCTCTAAATGTAACAAAAAGAAATATATAACCTACTAACGCGAACTAAACGGAAAACAAACAAAATGGAAACACGGAAACCCCTTTTTAATCAAGACATTTCCATCGGCAACTCCGATGGACGATACGTTTGAGCTAGAAGATTCCTAAAATCCTTGTCTTCCAGATATGTGATCACCTATATATATAGCCTAGTGGTATAGCAATTCAAGATCACACTCTCCCCTTCTAAATCAATGATATGCAGTTCCTGTTTCTCTTTATATATGCCAAAGCTAGCCCTACTGAATAAAAGGCACTCCTTTCCGGATAGTAAAAGTAATTAAAGGGGTCATATACTGGATAAAGAGCGTAGAATAATTAAGTTTGTTAACAGCTGTTTAACCATTTGTGTATTCAAAATGGAAAAATAAATTGTCACGTGGCTTCAAGAATATTTTTTTAAAAAAGAGAGAACAAAGTTGTAAACAGTAAAAATATATTTATTTATTACATATAACCAGATATATTATAACGATGGGTTTAGCTATTCTGCCCATGTCCACATTAACGTTTCCGCAGGCACACGTGCATAGACGATGCAGAGAGGGAAGCAAGGAAGGACCAGTCACCTGTTTATACTCCGACGAAGATGCTTCACTGCTGTTGCTACTGTTTGTACCTCCGCCGACACTCCCGCTTCCTTTGGGCTGTCCAAACCACGGCCGAAACAAGATGAAAACCCCAGCGCAAATATAGGGCGAGGGGAGGAAGAATTATTTGCACAGATCGTAGCAGAAATATTAGCGCCCAAGTGCCCAACGTACCACTAGCTTGCGAAGAGGGTGGTTGAACTTGCAGTTCATCCCGTACTTGCAGCTCGCGAACTTCATGTAGTAGGAGCAGTCAGGCTCCCCCGGCCGCCGCGGGTACTCCGGCTCCGCCGCTGCCTCCTCCGGCTTCTGCTGCTTCTCGCCGGCTGGGGCGGGCCATCGAGAGGTCTTCGGAGGGTGGTTGAACTTGCAATTCATCCCGTACTTGCAGCTCCCGAACTTCACGTAGTAGGAGCAGTCGGGCTCCCAGGGCCGCCGTGGGTACTCCGGCTCCGCCGCCGGCAGCTCCTGCTCATGCTTCTCGCCGGCAGGGGCGGGCCATCCAGAGGGCTTCGGAGGGTGGTTGAACATGCAGTTCATCCCGTACTTGCAGCTCCCGAACTTCACGTAGTGGGCGCAGTCGGGCTCCCCGGGCCGCCGCGGGTACTCCGGCTCCGCCGCCGCCAGCTCCTGCTCATGCCTGTCGCCGGCAGAGGCGGGCCATCCAGAGGGCTTCGGAGGGTGGTTGAATTGGCAGTTCATCCCGTACTTGCAGCTCCCGAACTTCACGTAGTAGAAGCAGTCGAGCACCCCTCTGCGCCGCGGGTACTCGTCCTCCTCCGCTGCCTGCTCCTGCTGCTTGACGGATGAGGGCTCCGCGTTCGGAGGGTCATCTGGACGCGCCGAATTGGTGAATTGCTTCAAGAGCGATGCGACGGAAGCGTCAGAGGAGGCCGTGATTGGGGAGGCGCGGGGTTTGGCTTCGGAGTTCCCCATCGGATTGGGGACGCGGCCGATGCGATGTGAATGGCGAGAGAGAAGACACACTCCATAGACACATCCCCCGACACGGGCAAGTGGCAGGAAGCGGGAAAAGAAAAACGTACGAACGGGGCCTTTTTCCAAAAGCGATGTCCCCCACTTTCTGGTTCCTTAATGCCGAGGATCAGCATCAGCTTCCTCTTGTCGTTGCTACAGCCGCCCACAGGGCCGATACTTTCGTGGATAATACTTTAGGACAGACGTCTGGAACCATCCGTGCTCTCTAACCCATTTCACCCCCTCCAATTGCCATGCTGCTCCCCTCCCATTTCCGTGCTGCTCCTCCCACCCCTTTCTAGCCGTCACTACTACAAAAAAAACTAATACCGAACATCTCATCACAGATGGTTGACCAAAACCGTTTGTATTACATGCAATCATAGACGGTTTTAGTTTAGACCAAATCGTATTCTTGGGCTACGCTAAAACCGCAAATGCGTGGAGATAATATCACGAGCGGTTCGTAAGCTGAAAACCGCGTGA
This sequence comes from Phyllostachys edulis, assembly GCA_036346405.1. Lineage (NCBI taxonomy): Eukaryota > Viridiplantae > Streptophyta > Magnoliopsida > Poales > Poaceae > Phyllostachys > Phyllostachys edulis. Next base: position 9,709,304 of record CM070552.1, read on the forward strand.
ACTATCACAGAGCGGTTACGAACTAAACCGTCTATGATATTACTAAGTATCACTGACGGTTTCAATCAAACAACCGCTGCGTGATACTTCATAGACGGTTTTAATAATGAACAGATATGAGACCATATCACGGGCGGTTTCATTGTGGAACCGTGCAGTGATAAATGCCAACGGTTCCATAATAGAACCGGCGTGATAAGTCTCTTTATTAGTAGGAGTGCGCTAGGGTTTCGTCAAACTCATCACTCCCCGTGAGCGCCTTTACTCTCATCTGTTCCCCTCCCCACCCGAAAGTGACCCGTCGCCGACACACCGCCATGCATTCTTCACATCACAAGCGGTTGTAACACCACGTTCCTTTACACAAGACACTCAATGCGATAAGAGTGTCTTTTGCAATATCACCGAAGTAATGCCACAACTTCTGATGACTGCCTTGCTTTCCCTCTTCCTCCTCCCCGGTATACCACGACCGGGCTACCTCTCCACCGGCGATGTCGGCGTAAAACGATCTATCACCTATTGGTTTGTGCTATTGGTATTCATGTGAACCGAGCTCCTCCTCCCTCGCCGCCCGGCTCCTGCACCTCCGGATCAAGTTCCTCCTCCCCACGCTGCGGATCAAACTCCCGATCCCCCCTCATTGGCCGTCGGGCTCCTCCCCCGCCTTGCAGCTCGGCTCCTCCTCCTCTCTTGCTGGGCTCGTTGCTACCTCGGACCTCCTCGCGCCTCCAACCTCTCGGCTCTCCCTACTAACGCGTAAGTCCCTTCTTGTCTTCTTGATGTTGTCCGGTTGTTGGTTGATCTTGATGATGATGGCCATTGGCGAGCCAGATGCTAAATGTGTAATACATACATACATGATGAGAAGTGCATCATTGCGAGAGAAGTGTAAATGTGTAATACATACATGTAGAGAAGTAGAAAATCATAAATATAAATGAATGCAATGATCATGCGGATGCTTGTTGGCTAGTGGCACCTTGCTAGGTGTTGAGCGCTCAATGATGTTAATAGTCTTATGCTGAAATTGAATTGATAACTAGTTCATATTAATAGTCCCTTGCTCGTGATGTAAGGCGGGGCTATTGGTGTATGTGCATTAATTACGTGCATCTTGCTTAGTTCACACTGTGGGTTCAGATTGACAAAAATGAATGGGGCAAAATGGTGGGTTTGGTTAATGCTCTCTGATGGGTACTGAGGGTAATTGATGCCGGTTCTTTGTGCTTGGTTAGCTTACATGGGATCGATGTGGTTCGGATGGGGCTTGGCTGCAATTAACTTTTCAGATTTGTATCAGAGGTGCGAATCGTCCTACCATTCTATTCCCCATCTCTTCTCTATAAAACCTCCAAGCGTTAGGGTTGCTTGGCTTGTGCCTTTAAAAGCGGGCTTCACACACACACACACACACACACACACACACACACACATATATATATATATATATATATATATATCGTTATAGTCGGCGACCCTTCGATTGGAGTCGTGAGGAGGATGAGGCAGTTTGCCACGGGCAATCTCATCAAGCTGCAAGTTCAAGAAGTATGGTGGAAGGGAAAGCCGTGGACATACAATTACAGGATGTCATCGATAGGTAATTGGACATGACATCAAGGAATGGTTGGTTCAGCGATACATGAAGCTAGTGGCTTCATGTATCGACAACAACCATTCTAGATGTCAGTCAATACCTATCGATGACATCCGTAATTGTATGTCCACGAGCTTTCTTACGTTCTTTTCTTGAATTTGCTTCTCGATATAGGTTGCTGTGGCATGTGTCATCCTGTCCTCAAAGTGGTAGGGACTACAAACACACACACACACACACACACACACACACACACACACACACACACACACACACACACACACACATATATATATATATATATATATATATATATATATATATATATATATATATATATATATATATATATATATATATATATATAAATCGGTTTTAAAAACAAGCGACCCTTTGCTTGGAGGTTTTATTATATATCACAGGCAGTTCGTGTTTAGAACCGTGCAGGATAGATAGATTATCACCGAGCGGTTCGGTGTTAGGGCAAATGCAGCGATAAATAATTACCACAAGCGGTTCTGAATACAAACCCGTGCAGCGATAGTGGTATATCACGAGGCGGTTACGAATTAATAAGCATGCGTGAAAGTATGCATTACAAGCGGTTGAAAATCGTTTGTGATGACCTCATGTCATTCTTGACCCATAGACTCGAGCGGCTCATGAAACCATACGTGATGGCGTTTTTGAACAAATGCGTGAAGGCCTACGTAGTAGTGCGCCCATCGGGCGATATCTTCATGGATAATGTTAGGATAGAGCGTCACGATGGAACCATCTGCGTGAAGGGATACAGACAAGTTACGCTAGCTAATAATTCAAAAATTCTATTACGTAAACTAGGAAATCATGCAAGTAGAAGATCATAGATCACTACCATTAGACTCGTTGTGCAGCGGAAGAAGAGTTGGAGCAGTCTAATCCAACGTAGAGTGCATCGGTGTAGTGGTTGTAGTCGATCGTCTAGTGTCCTCGATGTCGATCGTCTCCTCCAGCAACCAATCGCGTTCCTTGCGAAGATCGTGGATCGTCCTCAAGTGCAATAGCAACTGCAATTGTGTCTCTACAATATCCACACGTCTAGGGATGAAACACCGTACGCTAGCGTGCTAGCACTAACTCGCACGATAGGGCTCTCAAGAAGTTGACGGCTAGGGTTTGGTAGAGCAACTCACATTCTCACATTCTTGTTGTCCATCCACTATTTCATGATAGCCTCAAGCATCTCCTTATATAGTACTCATAGCGGATCCTATCCAAACACGTTTATTCCAACCCGATTAAGTGTGTGACCCGTTAGGTTCATGTATGTCGATTGTGACACGGAAACTACTTTCAGACCACCACGAGTTGTTAGCGGCTCCTAGCGAGACATAACGATTCCCAAAAAACATAAATTATATTGGACGAACCTTTATACAATATGATCTACAAGTAGGTCCTTATTACTTACGACCAACTTGTATCCCTATATGAATAGGTAGTGATCATGTTCGACGAGCCTACGGCCAGTTCGTATCTGATCAAACTAAAAGACTTGCTCATGTATTTTCCCTTTGACTCACGATATCTGGGGGAACCCTAGGTGAGATATTATGTCATCCATGGACTGTTCAATACTTTTCTGATCAAGTGTCGGATAACTTCACATGGTTGACTCTTCGACCACTAGTATCATGGTCATGTACTTTCTTTATCGACCACTTGGTCGAGAGATATCTCTCTGTTATGTTAGGAGGGAAAAATCCCATATCTGATCAGTCACATCCTTCCGCATATTTCGTAGCATACCTGAAAGCTACCTTTATAACTACCCAGTTATGGAGTAGCGTTTGGCAACCCCCAAGTGTACTATTACACATGTAGGAAACCATGCTCATCTCAGGTCTAAGGATTATACATCATCATTACTTGAGACCAACTGATGACACATGAAATCATCACTACTACAAAAAGGCTAATACTGGACACCTTATCACAGACGGTTGACCAAAACCTTCTGTATTACGTGCAATCACAGACGGTTTTGGTTTAGAGACCATCTGTGTTACTAGCTGCGCTAAAAACCGTCTATGAAGAGATAATATCACAGACGGTTCATAGCTAAAACCGTCTGTGACTTATCACATACGGTTATTGTTAATAACCGTCTGTGATAATTCTACATATCACAGACGGTTCGAAAACCATCTGTGAAATATCACAAACAGTTCTTAACAATAACCGTCTATGATATTACTACATATCACAGACGATTTCTTATTATAATAAATGCGTGATAATATCGCTCTGACTCCTAGTTGAAGCCCGATGAGTTTCTTAAATGCCGATCGTCTCAATTTGTCGCATCAATGCCGCTTCGGCTCCCCGATGCATCTCTTCGTCTCACGCTCCAAATTTATTCCTTATTTTATAAAAATGATTATTCGCCATCGAAGATGATCATCCCCACTTATACAAAAAACAGAAATGGCTGCCTCTTCTGTTTCCTTGTCGCTGACATTGATGGCCTACGGCCACCTTGCATAAGCACCTCTCATTGTCGTTGAACTGTCTTTGCGGAAGAACACTTGTTTCAACAGTGTCTTTACTCCTCTGTCGAGAAATTTGCGGAGCGGTGGCGGCCACATTCATTTGTCTTGACATCCTCCTCCGCCATGTCTTCTAGGTAATCTCTCACTTTCAGCGAGTTTATCGTATCATCGGCGTGGTCCTCCAAAATGATGTTGCATGTCTCCAAGAGGCTTGCAGTCACTTGGACTTCGTGTCGAGGCTGCGAGCGTCGAGTCGACGGGAGACCGCTCAAGCAAGGAAGAGAGCCTATGGGCTCAATTCTTCTTAGTTCAACAGTCGAGGTCTTCGGGAGACTTGAGCAATGGCGTCGTGAGTGGGCGCATTTGAGCTTCGTTCGATCCGAACCGTCGCCCCACGTCGTCATTGCCCTCTGTATTGAAGGCGGAGATAGAAGCCTACCTCGCCACTAGAAAAACTTTGTTTATTTATAGGTTTCTACTTTTTTAAATCTTTTTGTAAGTATTAGCCCACTTTGTTTGGCCATATGAAAATTCCAAAATGAAAAAATTAAAAAGTTTGGAGGTGAAGTTACTATATTAATTATATGTTGAATTATTACTCTATATATATATATATATATATATATATATATATAGTTAAAAGCAAATTTTTAGCCTTATTTGAATGACAAAATTGACATATAAACATGTAATTTCTTCATGTCATATAAGTGTATATACAAAATAAATATACTTGAGAAAAAACCATTTCACCTGACGGTTCCATTATGGAACCGTCGTGATATATATCAGACGGTTCCATAATAGAACCGTGCGTGATAAAATCTCTTTATTAGTAGGAGCACGGCGCTAGGGTTTGCGCTCTAACTCATCACTCTCCGGCCCACCTTCTGTCGTTTGTTCCCCTCCCCGATGCCATCATCGGCCGCGCCACCATTCTTGTTGCGTAGGCGGTTTGTGACACCACGATTCACTACACAAGACACTCAAATGCGATAAGAGTGTCTTGTGCTGATGTATGTTGAATTGTGCCACAACTTCTGATGACGCCGCATCTTTCCCTCTTTCTCCTCCCCGGCGTAGCGACTTGACTACCTCTCCACCGGCGATGTCGAGATAAGATAGATCTATCACCTATTGGTTTGTCTTTGTTGGTATTCATGTGAACCGAGCTCCTCCTCCCTCGCCGCCAGCTCCCGCACCTCCGGATCCAGCTCTCCCTCCTCCCTAGGCCGTCGGATCAAACTCCCAGTCACCCCTTGCTGCGTCGCCGGCCCTGGCTCCTCCCTACGCCACAGCTCCAGCTCCTCTTCCCTCTCGCCGACGGCTCGTTGCGCTACCTCGGACCTCCCTCGCGCCTCCAACCTCTCCAACTTTTGTGTAAATAACCCTATAAGCCATCCTTTGTTACATCCATGTATGCATGTCATTCTGTTATGTGACGGGTGTAACTTGCGAGCATGGTAGTTGTGCTCATACTTGCTTTATGCAAACAAATTTTAGAGGAGAAGGACTTTGCTACCAATGTGGATCTTGATGAATAGGCCATTACCCCGGTCGATTGCTGTGGCGAATCAATTTGGACTCCACTACTCCTTAAGTCTTCATTTGTGTTCTTTATTGTTGGCTTGTAAGCCTCTTTTATAATAAACTCATTGATTATTAATAAAGTTATGCAATTTATGGATGTTACCATATACTGTTTAAGCGTGTGAACTAGCTCTTGATCATGGGACTAGTTCGGAAAAGCACGAGGATTTGGGGTGTTAATCATGGGTCAAACCGAGTGGTATCGAGCCATATCGACCGTAGGTCGTGACCTAATTAGAATGACCGTTAGTTGAGAAATTTCAAAACTTATTTTATATAACAAGAAAAAAAATAATTTGTTCTCTCCTCATCTTGATCATCTATCTATCCTTAGCTTCTTTATAACAATTCTTTCTTACCCTGTTCTTTCTTCACCATTTTATACTGTTAAATGGATCCTCTTTCCCATATAAATTTCTATAGATGGTCAACACGATTCCTACCATTACGATCAAGACCAGAAGACATAAAGCTATCAAGAAAGCATCGTAAAGACATCAAGTTATCTCCACCATCCAAGGACAACGGACAAGATGAACCAAAGATCGCGTTGTAAGCCCAACCATATAGCTTAAGTTTTCTAAGGCTCATTCTGTGTATTGAGTCATTTCACAAGCTTACAAGTATCGATCGAGTTGAATGTTGTATTGTTCCTTTATTTGTATGATGTATTTTCTTTTGGTACATCATACGTAGATCTTTTGATCTTGTGTACAACGTTTTCTTTAAATGGGTAGACTTCTCTCCTCATATCTTTCTTTCTCATCCTTTGCTTTTTGCTTCTTCTCTAACAATCCATTGGACAACCTAACCTATCGATGCACCAATGACTTGAAGGACGAACTTCGTACCTCAAAGCTTAGAACAACTCAAGACTCTTGCACGTGAAGCCAGCTTGAAGATAGACTGTCTCTATCTCTCAATTCATTTATCCTTTGTCCGTCTTCTTTCTTTCTAGCCTCTCCGAATCTCGGGGCGAGATTCCTTTTAAGGGGGTAGTTTGTAACATCCCAAAGTTACATTACCAAAATAAAATAAATAAAGTTATTATTTTATTGGATTTTCGAAATTTGAAAGAATTTTATTGCTTTATTTGAATTTCTAAAGTTTTAAAAGTCAAAAAAATTGGTTAAAGTTTTTGAAGTTTTATACGAGTTAAAGTGAAAAATAAAAATTTAATTATTTTACGGAATTTTAAAAGCTTTTCCTTAATTATTTTAAAGCCAAAATAATTTATTTGGAAAATTAAAAGCCAACTTTAAGTTGGAAATAATTTGATTAAGTCCAAAATAACTCTAGGAATTTCTGTGAATTGTTCTAGAATTTTTTGGATTTTATTTGCTATTTTCTAAAGCCTTTTTGAATTAATCTGATTAATTTAATTAGCAAATAAATTAAAATCAGGAAAAAACCATTGGGCTGATTCTTCCTCGGTCTGGCCCATTTCTCCGTGCATTCGGCCCACCTTGACACGATACTGCAGCGCATCCAATGGTAAATGATGCGTTGGATCAAAATCAACGATGCGACACACACGCGTCTTGCATTGACCCTTTGATCAACCGCTTAGCTCAAGCAAACATCGTAGTTAGATCCAAAAAGGACGGCCCGATTTTGATGGACTTCCTGACGGTCGATCCATGAGGCAGATTAGATCTAAATCCAACGGTCATGGCGTCGTTCCTTTCTATTATTTGTCACGACAAGTGGGGCCTTCTGATGTCATCTTCCTCACCCCTTTCCTTCTTCCCCGCGCCTCCTTCCTTTCTCACCGCGCGGCTGCCATTTTCATCTTTCAAAAACCTTCCTAAACCGAGCAAATCCGGCTGCATCTCCTGTAAATCCACGCGCATTAAAACCGCCACGTCAATCCGCCCCCAACACGGCCATCACCTTTCCATCCCCGGCCCCAAATCCCCGATTCGCCGCCGCCGTGTCGCACGACCTTCTTGTGCGCCACGAAGCCCCGGCCATGCCTACGCCCTATAAATAGGAGCCCCGGGTGCGTCTCTCTCCTCTCATCCCAACGCCTCCAACCACCGCTCTCCTCCTCGCCCTAATCGCTGTAATTTTGAAGTTCTCCGGCGAGCACTGAAGCTCCTTCCTCCGTCTTCTCCAGTGATGACAAGCTCGCTCCGGCCACGCCGACCCCCTCTTCGGCATCACCGCTTCAAGGCGAACCTCGTGCGCGCACCCACATCACCGGAGGATCCCTGGAGCATCTCCTTCACCGTCGACCGAATCTCGCCACCGCCAAAGCTCATCGCCGACGACCATCTCGCTGCGCATTCTCGCAAACCCGGTGAGCATCATGATTAGCACCTTCCACCCTCTCTTTTGCGCACATCTGCACCCCTCGCCGTGGCGTGTAGCGCCGGCGAGCTCGTCACTGGAGCTCCAGCTCTATCAAGCTTACGTGGCATAGCCATGTCAATGCCATATCATCGCCATCTCAGCGTTGAGGCTTACGTGGAGCCCATGTGGCGGCCACATCAACACGCCCGGCACCGGCCCTTCCCGTGTATCTTGTCTTTGTGCCGGGTTCACCATGGGCGTTTGGCGGCGTGGACGGGTCCATTGACCGTGGGCCCCTTGTCATAGCACATCCGATCGTGACGTAATCCTTGCCTGATAATTGAGATTTCTTTAGAAAAATAATTCTGAAATTCCAAGAAATTCCAATTCATCATTTCATGTGATTTTGGAACTTCACGGGGTTCGTTCTCCTTCATACGAACTCCGATTTCGTCGATGCAAATTCCCAAATTCATATAAAATCAAGATCTAGCTAACTAAACTAAACTTATTTAATTTGGAGTTCATTTGAATCTTCATTTGAATTTGTTTGAATTTGGCTTATTTTAGCAGTATAGATTAAAGCGACTTGAAGAGTCGATTTGAGCCGGATTTGAGAGCAACTAATTGTGCAAGGCAAGTTATACCCTTGATCATATTGAGCCCGATAATTAAAATTATTTAAATTCTGTTTTAAATTATAATTGCATGCTTATTTCTATCTGATAATTTAAATACTGTTTTAAATTGTAGTTATGCCTAAATCCTTTGTGCAATGAATCTTGATATTGAAATAAACACTGCCTTGTCACCTTAGATGAAAATCTAGTTCATGCAATAGTATGAACTAGAACACTTTGGAAAAATTGATGTAGCCATTCTTAGACCCAAAAATGTTTGATTTGGGGAATTTTCAGCCAAAAATCATTGTTTAAAAGTCTATGGCATTGGTTTGTCATGGAAGATTTTGCAAATGATTTTGGAAAATAAAATCAAATTAAAAACTGGTTTGGACTTGGGCGAAATAGATAGTTGGTGGGTTCAAGTTCATGCACAGGCTCTTCTCTGGAATGGTTGAGGCCCAGGGTTTGTTTTGGAAGTCGTCCAGTTAATTAAGGACCGGTCTGCGAGCTGAGGATTGTTAAGCCAAAATTGTACTACCACATGTCTGTATGGGCGGGGACTGGTGACTAATTTGCAATGTTTCACCGTGGTCGTTCCTTTCAGATGCGGTGGGTAGTCATGTTATGACCTACGTTAGTCCCACTTGGCGCAAGAGGGGGCTCTAATCCTGCGGGTTGTAGCCCAAAGGGAGCGAAACCTTAGCGAGGGGAGATTGCGGTGGAATATCGCTTTGTAAAGGCCTTGACCGTGCTCTAGGCCTTACCTAAGGTAGTGGCGGTGGCATCGGCGGATCTGGGACAAACTAGAGAATTCATGTCATGTGGGTAAAGGCGTACACCTCTGCGAGTGTCAATCTATTGAATAGCGGTGTCCACGGTCATGGACATCTTGAGCAAAGCCTTTCATGGATTAGACTTTGGTTTTGATTTCAAAATGATTTTGTAAAAGCAGTTTTGACATGGATGGGTGTCCATGAGAAAAGTTATGGGTTGAAGCCGGGTTGGTGCCGTGTTTATGTTGGTGTTAGATTGGTGCCTACATTAGCTTTATCAATTCATTTAAAACTCGATTTAATTATTCTAAAAATTGAGCCTTTGAACTTAGTATTGTATTTAAATTGTCAAATATTGCTTTTGTGCAAATAACCCTATAAGCCATTCTTTGTTACATCCTTGTATGCATGTCATTCTGTTATTTGACGAGTGTAACTTGCGAGCATGGTAGTTGTGCTCATACTTGCTTTATGCAAACAAATTTCAGAGGAGAAGGAATTTGCTACCAGTGTGGATTTCGACGACTAGGCCGTTACCCCAGTCGATTGCCTATGGCAAATCAGCTGCACTCCACTACTCCTTCGTCTTTCGCTGTGTTCTTTATTGTTGGCTTGTAAGCCTCTTTTATAATAAACTTTGTTGATTATTAATAAAGTTATGCGATTTATGGATGTTACCATATCTGTTTAACTGTGTGAACTAGTCTGGCGATCATGGGACTAGTTGAAATGCCTGAGGATTTGGGGTGTCAATCCGAATCCGGCCGAGAATGGTTAGTTGGTGATACATGATGCCACTTCGGTCGAGAATACTGCGTGTCCACGTCACTTTACGAACATAGCGGCGTCCAATTACCTATCGACAACATGCGGTAATTGGATGTCCTACTTCTCCTTGCATCCATACTTCTTAAACTTGCGGGGCTCAATGAGGTTGCCGTAGCTCTTGTCTCATCCTTCTCATCTTTGCATGGACGATCCTCCAAAGTGGTGAGAAACTATGAACAATATATATATATATATATATATATATATATATATATATATATATATATAAAATAAATAAAATACATGATGCTGTTTTAATGGCACAAGCGACCCTTGCTTGGGGCTTTATAGAAAAAAGTCATCGAGAGGCGGTTTGTGGTTTGGCTATGCGTGATAGAACCTAGCCACAAACCGTGCATGATAGGTTCCTATCACGACGTTCTCGATTAATAACCGTCTGTGAAAGTATGCATCACAGACGGTTTTCAAACCGTCTGTGATGACCTCATGTCAACACTGACCCATAAACTCGGGCGGCTCACGAAACCGAATGCGTGGCGATGTTTTGAGCCGTACAGGAATACCTTTTCTGTAGTAGTGCATAACAATCTCAATAGTGTCTCAAGGTGGGTCAATCTAACCCCATGTTGTCTCACATGTATTCACATTATTGATTTGATATCCCTATATCCATGACTTTTAAAACATGATCATCAATCAATACATGTGCTAATCGATAAGTCACTAGTGTTCCAACCCGGTGACATCCGAGCGAGGATACCTTTAGAACGACATCATATAAGTTGAAAGAGCTTGACCAACAAGTCACATACTTGTTAATCTTTATAACTAATGATTCATTCAAGGAACAGAATAACAGTTATTCAATAACTCATAAACATAGACATGATACAATCATCTCTATGATTGCCTCTAGGGCATATCACCAACACTGCGCTCCCTAACCCACTTCACCCCACAAGCTGCATGTCATTCCCATGCTACTCCTCCCATTTCCATGCTGCTCCCCTCCCATTTCCACGCTGCTCCCCTCCCACTCCCTTCTCATGTGTTGCCCATCAAAGCTACCACATCTCTCCCTCATTCTCCTCTCTTTCTCTTGTCTCTCCCTCCACCTCCTATCCCTTCCTCACACCTCTCCCTCCACCTCCTATCCCTCCCTCACGCCTCTCCCTCCACCACCTCCTCCTCCATCCTATCCTCTCCCTCTCCCCACCTCTAGCGATCCTGCGGCAGCCGAAACTCACCACTCGAGACGAGCTCCTTCTTGAGAACTAGTCGGATCCGGACAACCCTGTCAGGACCCGGGTTTATACATCTGAAACCCTTTGTGTATTCTGAACTAGTCCCGGATCAGTAGCTAGCTCACATAGGAAACATCAATGAAATACCATCTATTTATCGATTTAACTAAAAAAATCGAAAAATAACAAATAGTAATAATAAGCTGGACCTTATGGTCAATGTTTACTTAACTTGCAGCGGAACAACAAAACTTGGAAAGGCCAATTAACATGCCCACAAGCAATCGAGTGGAGAACGCATCCTAATTCACAAAGTCTTCATAAAACTCATGTCCGTAGAACTCTTGAGCAGCTCAATATTCTTCAACTAAGCAGCAAAATTTGAAGCTATGAGCACATAAAGCACTCAACAAGTCGTAGGGAAATAATATGCAATTAATATTCATGCCAGACTTGAACAAAGGATTAGCTATATGGTTCTTTTGCAAAAAGTAGTATTGACAATAAATATGGTAAATAGATTGAAATGTGTAATTGAAAAGAATAGTAAACAAATAAACAATTGCTTTGAAACAACTAGTGAACTTCCCATTCACTTCCCAACCAACCTGATAAGTGAATTCCCCATTCACCAAACGAACATCATATTCATCAAGTGAACTTCCTATTCACACTCCGACACATTTTATAAAGAAACTCTACCTCTCATGTGAAATCCCCGAGCACGTCCATGACTGTTGACACGGCTGTTTAAATAGTTTTAACTCTACAAAGATTGTATAGATTTACCCACAAGAGATAAAGCAACTTATAATATCTGTACACACACTTCCGAAGGTGCGTGACTAAATGATTATCACAAGGCCTTTACAAAGATCCTTCTTAACCTAGTTTTTCCTGCTAAGGTTTCAATACTGAATATCTCACCGACCAAACAGGTCCCCCCTCTTGCGCCGTTGTGAGTATACGTACCCCGTAACTCACGCTTTCACGACAGAACTGAAATTAAGACATTGCTAATTAATTAGCCAGGTCCATCCCATATTGGACATGTGGTAGTACGATAGGCTCAGTTCAATGGCGCACAAGATTAAGTCCTTGACAAGTTACTCGGCGTGTCTACCACATCCCGAACATGCTAAGCGCACCTTTACTTCACGATCGCTCACCTGAAAGCGAAATCATTTGTTCAACCAAGACCAATGACATACCCTGTTATGGTACACAACTTTTAACAATAGTGACTACCCGCCACAATTCCATATCTCATTAAGTCAAATTTAACATTATTGTACATGTGATCATGAGCTCATCGTAACTAAGCATGACTAAGCATCTCTGCAATAAACATGTTGGTGATACAATTATGTCCAACTAATATAATTACCATTCTATGGTGGCAAGTGATTTAGGGTATTCAAATGTTCAATGGAGCATAATGACAAATAGGTGATTAACTATTCCCAAAAGCAATTGATACAAAGATAGCATGCAATATAATATATATATGTATATATATATATATATATATATATATATATATATAATTTTGAAATCATACATTCAATATGATCAAAGGACTACAACTTGTCTTGGCTTTGGCTTTGCTCGATTACCTCACTTGGATCTTCAAAGTTTGCTTCAGCTCTTGCTCCATGAAATAGATCACTTAACGAGAGATAAAACAATAGGCGAAGCACAAATAAATTCAAAAGTAAATTAAAATAAAATACAAAAACAATAATATGAATTAATCAAACATCAACTAATTCAATTTGGTTTATTTTGAGTTTGTTGGAGTTCTTTGGTGTTTAAGATTCTCTTTCCCTGTTTGTTCCGAATTCCCGTCGGCTCTCCCTTTCTCCGCGCACTGATCCGCAACATCCTTTTGGTTTCGACCAGTTGCATTGCTAAAGTTTAATATGGAGATTTTGGAAATTGAAAGCAATTTAATATGAATTAATCAAACATCAACTAATTCAATTTGGTTTATTTTGAGTTTGTTGGAGTTCTTTGGTGTTTAAGATTCCCTTTCCTTGTTTGTTTTGAATTCCTGTTGGTCGTCCCTTTCCCTGTGCACTGACCCGCACCATCCTTTTGGTTTCGACCAGTCTTTTGGTTTCGACCATCCTCTTGGTCTCGACCACCCTTTCGGTTTTGACCAGCCTTTTGGTCTCGACCATCCTTTTGGTTTCGACCAGTCTTTTGGTTTCGACCATCCTCTTGGTCTCGACCACCCTTTCAGTTTCGACTAGTCTTTTGGTTTCGACCATCCTTTTTAGTTTTGACCAGTCTTTCGGTCTCTACCATCCTTTTCAGTTTCGACCAGTCTTTCGGTCTCGACCAGTCTATCGGTCTCGACCAGCCTCTTTGTTTCGACCGGACCCGCCTGTCAGCCCCCTGCTCACCTTTTTCTTCCTCCTGTCGCGTCACGGCCGTCGCAAAAGTCCTCGAGCATTAAATGTAAATCGCCTCTACCGTGTCCAGTTCCCCTCTTGTCTCCTCCCCAACCTGCCCTATCCCCTCCCTCACTGTGGCCGTGCACCCATCTTTGTAGCCACAGAATCCTACCTCTCCATCTTGTCACCCGGACCCCCTCCTCCCTCTATAAATAGAACCCCAAGGAGCACTTTTGCCCTTCTCTTGTTTTCCCCTCCATTCTTACTTTCTCTCTTGCTCTCACCCTCATTTCGCCTCTAGCGTCGTCGCCTTCTACTTGCGAGGTGTTATTTGGAAGCGCTGCGCCATCTTTGACATTGTTCTTAGTTCATTTGTCCTCCTCTAGTCTCTCTCTCTCTCTCTCTCATTCTTGGTGAGTTTTTCGTGCTCTATTTTCTCTCTTCTTTCCTTTCGACTACGTCGAGTAGTCGAATCTTCCTCCTTTGGACCACGTCGGGTAGTCGAATCCTCCCTTCCTTCAATCACCTGTAGTCGAACCTCCTTTCGACCAAGTAGTCGAAATCTACGAACCTGTTGAACCTCTTTCCGAGGACTCGTTCTCCTTCGGTCAAGCTCCGATTCGAGTGACTCAAATTTCTAAATTCATCTTAATTCTGTACCTTTCTTTTGGTTCTAGTTTGGAAGTTTTTGGATTTTACTTGGAGTTGTTTTGTTTATTTGGCTCTTTTCGTATGTATAAATTTCGGTGTTTCGGAAGAGTTCTTGGACCCGACGAGCATGACCGAAGCATCCCAACTTTTCAATGAAGGAAAGTCGTGGACCTTTGATCATGTCGTAGGTTTTAGGAATAGTTAAACACCTACTTGGTAGTATGACTCCTTGAATAATTGTGAATGACATGTTGACATGTAACCTTGGACACCATAGGTTGGTTAATCTTAGTTGGACATTATTATAACTAGAAGTTGACCTGCGCCAAATGGCGCGGTCACATACATGTGTAGCTTCATTTTTTTCATTTTATTTAACATTTGTTTGGTGTTTTCTGCTAGGTTTGGCCGATATAGTTTTATGATGTGCCCTTTTTTGTTGATGTTTTTAGTATCTAAAGGAGCTAAACATATATGGGTGTAGAGCGTTTATCCTGTGATGTTTTTTTGTATAGCATGATGGAAAAAAATGCTTGGTAAATATCATTGTAATAAGCGAATTGTTGATCGAATAAAACACGATATTTAGGCGAAAGTTAGGTATATAACAATTCACTAATACATATGTATAGTGTATTTTTGGAGCAAATAACATAACAGTTGTTTGTAGAATACTATATGAAGTGCAAGGAATAAGGTCTTGGCGTGGTTACTCTTGAGGTGATGTGGTTGTGAACATAGTGAGATAGAATATTCTGAAAACGGGAACAAATGTAGTGGTAGCGAAATAACCATTAATGGATATCTTTATTCACTCATTGAATTTGGTAAATCTAATACATTGCATTGGACTCTCTGTATAGTTAAATAGTTATTATGGAAAAAAAATCGAAACAAAATTAGTGCTAGAACATTTTTTTTTAGAAATACGTTTCTGAATGTATTGCCTGTGGATGAAAATGATCAGGATAAGCTGTATGGAAATTCAATGAAAAAAACATTACGTTTGCATGGATTGTTGCAAGAACGTGTGATAATTAGGGAAATAAAACCTTTATCCACTATAATTCCTGAACTATGCTATGAGACAATATGAATCAAAGTAGCATCAAACAACCTAAGCAGTCACATATGTATCCTCCAGAATTAGTTACCTAGTTGGACACTGGCAACTCATGTACATGGATTGCAACTTATCAAAGTAGCATACGACACAAGTTTTTTTTTGGGATATTTCATGGTTTTGAATAACATCATACAACTAATCTACAACATTATTAATAGACATTAAAAAAAACATGTTTCGGCTCTATCAAACAGTCTAGTAACCTACTTACATGTTTTTACCTTCATTGCAGAGGAACATTGTCTTCTTTGAAGTTACTCCACAGGGCACCTTGTTTTCAATCACTTGGTGTTTTTGTGTCATGTTCATAGTCACATTGGATATGGCACTGTTGTTTCCTTTGTTTTCTATAATTGAATGGACAAATGTTAGTTACTATATCTGAATATAATCTTTGCGGCGGTAATGATGTGCCTGAGAAGGAACAAATATAGTAGCAAACAAATTACCATTAATGAATCTCCTTCTTCGCTAAATGTATCTTACGGATCCATTACAAGACATTAGACTATATGCATAGTTAAAAAGTGATTGACAAAGATTGAACGATAGTAGTGCTAGATCATTTGTTTTAGAAAGCATTTTTAATGTATTGCTCGTGGTTTGAAATTAATAGGCTAATTTGTTTGGAAACTAACCTAAAAAAGACATTAGATTTGCATGGATTGTTGCAAAGGGCATGATAATTAGGGAAAAATACTTCCATCGGTCTAATTCAAGAAATATGCTATGAGACAATACAAAGAAAAGCAAAAAAAAAAAAACATAATCGACTATGGTAGGCAAGGCGAAAAACTCCGACATATCCAAATCGAATAAGACAATTATACAATAAGGAAAACATATTGGCAAGTAACCTAAAGCGCACAATATACATAAAAAAACATGATTCATCTTTAACAAATAGTCTATTAACATGTTTATATGTTTTCACCTCCATTCGCGAGAGGTAAGCGTCTTCTTTGAAGCTACTCTCGTGGAACTTTGTTTTCAATCACAGGTGTTGTTGTCTTTTTGATGATCTCTTGGATATGCTCTATTGGTGGAAATTTCTTTTTCTTGTTCCATAGTTGAATGGACAAATGCTAGTTAGTATATCTGCGAATGTAATGTTGCAGCGAGCAATGATGTGTATGAAAGCAGAACAAATGTAGTAACAAATAAATTACCATTAATAAATATCTTTCTTCACTCAATGTATCTTGTAGATCCATTGCATTGCATTGGACTCTCTGCATACCTAAATAGCTAGTAAGAAAAAAAATCAGAACGATCTAGCGTTACATCAATTTTTCTAGGAATATATGTTTTTAATGTACTGCTCGTGGGCTAAAACCAACAACATTAGTTGTTTGGAAATTCACCTAGGCAAAGACAATAGGCTTGTATGGACTGCTGCACGAATGTGTGATTAGTAGCAAAAAATCTCTTATTTAGTCTAATGCAAGCACTATGCTTTGAGACAATATTTATGAAAGAACCACAAGAAAACATAAGTAATCATGATAGGCAAGGATGGAAAATGGCAGCATATCCAAACCGAAGAAGAAATTCTACAATAGCGAAAAGAGATTAGCAAGTAAAAAGTCTTAGTAACATCCATGTTAGAATGCAAGGTGAAATACGATTAGAGCGCTAACATCGAGGTCTTTGGATAGCTAAATCGAGAAAGCCACACCTCCGCTCACTACATGAACCCACCATTCATCATTCATCCAATCCAAGAAAAACAACAGCAATAAGTATGAATAAGAAAACCATGACCACTGCAAGAATGTGTGATATGTAGGTAAAAACACGCTTATTCAATCTAATGCAAGCATTATGCTATGAGACAATATGAATGAAAGCAACACAAAAAAAAATAGTCACGATAGGCAAGGCTGAAAAATGGCAGCATATCCAAACCGAATAAGCCAACTAAACAATAATGAAAACAGACCAGCAAGTAACACCACTGTGACATCTATGTTAGAATGCAAGGAGAAGCACGATTAGAGACGCTCACATCGAGCTCTTCGGATATCTAAACCCCACAAAGCCGCATCTCCGCTCACAACTCATGAACCCACCATTCAACATTCATCAGACCAGCAAGTAACATCACCGTAACATCTATGGTAGAATGCAAGGAGAAGCACGATTAGAGACGCTCACATTGTGACACCCTGATTTTGAGCCTTTTTGAAATTTTCAAAATAAAAAGAACCATTTTGTTTTGATGAAAATTCAAAGCTTAACCTAAAATTTCAGAATGGATTTAAGTTGACTAACCCAAACTTCAACTAAAATTTCCTTGAAGATTTGTTGAGTTGTTGGAGTTTTGAGGATCTTCCTTCTCTGTCCATCTTTGCCTATCATTGGACCGACCTCCCTCGTCTGGGATCTAATGCTCTAGACCTCACCTTCGCTTGGATCCAAGGTCAGGACCTCCTTTGTGTTGTCCTCCTCTGGTCCAGACCTCCTTGGGTCTAGATCTCCCAAGTACTTGGACCTCCACAGGTCCAATTCTCCCCTCGGGTTTCCTCGGCTTACAACCTCCCCAAGCTGCGCTACTCCTCTTATTCATCTGCGTTACTTTGGAACCTGTTGAAGCTTTTCGTGTTTACTTGGCCTTTCCTTCGTTGCTTGTAGCCTTGAAACCTTCTCTGGAGGTTCCCTTCAGTACCAGCCCGGTAGTACCACCCGCACCATGCGGTACTACCGCTTCTTCGGACCTCCCCTTACCTTTATTGGACCTTTCCGCGTTCTTCAGGACCTCTCCATATCCTCTAGGACCTCCCCTTACCTTTATTGGGCCTCTCCGCGTCCTTCAGGACTTCTCCATGTCCTCTAGGACCTCCCCTTACCTTTATTGGAACTCTCCGCGTCTTTCAGGACCTCTCCATGTCCTCTAGGACCTCCCCTTACTATTATTGGACCTCTCCCGTCCTTGAGGACCTCTCCATGTCCTCTAGGACCTCCCTTACCATTATTGGACCTCTCCGCGTCCTTGAGACCTCTCCATGTCCTCTAGGACCTCCCTTACCTTTATTGGACCTCTCCGCGTCCTTGGGATCTCTCCATGTCCTCTAGGACCTCCCTTACCTTTATTGGACCTCTCCGCGTCCTTGAGACCTCTCCATGTCCTCTAGGACCTCCCTTACCTTTATTGGACCTCTCGCATCCTTGAGGACCTCTCCATGTCCTCTAGGACCTCCTCTTACCTTTATTGGACCTCTCCGCGTCCTTTAGGGCCTCTCTATGTCCTCTAGGACCTCCCCTTACCTTATTGGACCCCTCCGTGTCCTACCGGACCTCCCCAAGTCCTCCAAGACCTCCTCCTTGTCTATTTGCATCTCTATTGATCGTGAGTCGTCCGATTTGCATTGGGCGGTTTGATCTGAGTGAGGACGTTTAGATGGTCAGAATGTCCCACCCTCTCTGAGCCACTAGATCTTTCTTGGGTGGCCGGATTTGTTGTGGCGTTAGGCGGTCGAACGTCCCAACCATTTTGGACCGTCCGATCGAGTTCTAGAAACGTGATCAACGCTAGCTCTGTTGGTCAAGCGTCCCAATCATTTTAGGCGGTCGATTGAAATCCATGGACTCGAGACCTCCTCCTTGTAAAACTGGACCGTTAAGACCTCCCCCTTGGAGATCTTAGCCGTCCAGAGCTCCTCCTTGTAAATTTGGACCGTTAAGACCTCCCTCTTGGAGATCTTAACCGTCCAGGACCTCCTCCCTAGAAGATCTGGCTGACAAGACCTCCCCCTTTGGAGATCTTGGCCATCCAGACCACCCCTTTGGGCAGATCCGATCGTTAGGACCTCCCCTTGGAGATCCTAACCGTTCAGACCTCCCCTGGATTTGATCCCACGGCTCAGACCTCCCTTGCGGATGAGGATCTCCTTTTACCTTTGCAGACCTCCCCGTTTGTAATTGATCTTGACCGTTGGACCTCCCTTCCGGAGATCCAACCATCTAGACCTCCTTTGCAGGGAAGGACCTCCTCCTAGCCCTGCGGACCTCCTCTTTTGCGCTTGCTCTTGACCGTTGGACCTCCTTTTTGGAGATCCAACCGTCAGGACCTCCCCTATGGGTGAGGATCTTCCCCTGATCTCTGCAAGACCTCCTCAATGTATTCGCAGGACCTCCTCTGCGGGTCTTGGGCTGCCCCATCAGGCGATCACACCCGATTTTTTTACCTTTGGTGTGTCTGGTGCAAGAAGTCTTCACGCATTTAATGCAGGTTGTATCACATTAAATGCTCTCACTTTTGCAGTACTCATGTCATACCATTGTCACATTCCTTGCCTACTCCGTTGTCCTCTTTACCAACTCCTGATGACCCCTATCTGGGTCATGTGCATTAACTTCCTCTATATATAGTTTGGGAAGCCCTCCTTTCTCACTTTCTTCCCCATTTCTCCTCTCTGTCTCAACCGAACACTCTCTGGACCTCCTCCAACAAGCTCATTGGACCTCCTCCTGTTCCCTCAATCTCTCTGTTGGTTTACCTTGGAGTTTTATTTAGTTTTCTTTTGGATTTTGTTGGAGCTTTATTTGAGTCATTTGGTTTTCACGTGTAGATTGTCAAGACCATGTAGGCTGGAGTTACGTGAAGGAGAGGAAGAAACTCAAGACTTTGAGCAAGGCAAGTTACACTCTTGATCATGTTGCACCCAATACTTCAAATTACTTATGTCGTTTTCAAAGATGTATGCATGCTTACTTCACTATGATATTTCAATGCCTACCTTTAAATTCGTAGTTATGCCTACTGCTTGGTATGACCACTATCCATGTTGAATCAACCCCGTTGTCACCCTAGATAAATCTGGTTCTTGCAATAGTGAGGACCCGAAGCTTTTAAAGAAAATGGAATGCTTAGTATTGCTTAGACCAAAATCTTGATTTGGGGAGTTTTGACCAAAAATATCACTTGATCAAATGATTTGAGCCATGGCATTGGTGTGCTATGGAGATTTCGGCCATGACATTGGTGTGTCATGGGGGTTTTACAAATGGCCATGGCATTGGTGTGCCATGGTGGTTTGAAAAGCAAAGTAAATGAAAAATGGATTTGACTTGGCGAAATTGGATGTTTGGTTGGTGCATGTCTATGCGGGGTCGTGTGATCTGATGCCCGGGGTTGAGGTTTATCGCCCAAGTCGGTTAAGGGCGGTCTTTGAGACACCACTTGCTAAGCCTATAATGGGCTATGCCAAAATTGTGCAACCACATGTCTCGATATGGGCGTGGGATTTAGCTAATTAATTTGCAAAGCTCTATCATGGTTTATCTGTTGATGCGGTGGGTAGTCATATTACGACCGTTGTAGTCCCACGGCATAAGAGGGCACCCCATTAACCGTGGTTTCTATCAAGGGGATTTGCGAAACCTTAATGTGGGTGGATGCGGTGGGCGATGCATTGTAAAGGCCTTGTCATATACTCTAGACCTCTCACCAAAGGAAGTATGAGGTGGTATCGACGGATGCCAAGCAAACTAGAGAATTCATGTCATGTGGGTAAAGTGTACAACCTCTGCAGAGTGTAAATCTATTCGAATAGCTGTGTCCACGGTCATGGACATGCTGGCAATGTCACTCAAAGTTAGCTCTTGGTTTTGGTTTTCAAAAGAATTGTGAAATTGGTTTTGGTGGTTTAACCAAATTGGGTTTGGGCGGGGAGCCATGTGACAGGAGGGTATCCTTCACCATCTTGATAATGAATGCTATCCACTGAAAATGGATTTCACAAAAATGAATTTTAACTATTGTAACCTGCCTTGAAACTTAATACTTGTATTTGAAATAAAATTGGCTTTATGCAAATCAATCCTAATATGCTTTCCTTGATATATCCTGTGCATGTCATTTTGTTAATTGGCGGTGTAACTTATGAGCACGGTTGTTGTGCTCACTCTTGCTTGATTCATGAATTGAGCGGATGAAGATTCCTATGATGATGAGGGCGATCAACTCAATTAGGCCGCCCTCCGACCAATCACTGTGGTGTAATGGGTGAACACCGCCTTTGTTTTTCATCTGCGTTTGTGTGCTCTCGATTCTTTGGAGCTTGTAAGCAACCCCTTGTAATCAAACCTCCTTTTATTGTTAATAAAGTTGTGTGGATGTTTTGTTTGTCACTTGCTTGTCAGGAGAACTCGGTCGATGATCCTTGGGGACCAGTTTGGATCGCGATGGACTTTAGGCTCGTCCTCAAGCCCCACGACCTCCTCGGGTTGGCTCCTCTCGGACCTCCCTCGAGTAGCGTGGAGCTTGGGGAGGTCTGAGGTCAACGATCTCCTCGGGTCGGGACCCCGGACCTCGGGTGGTCTATCGGACCTCTCGGGAGAATGCAGATGAGGTCTACCGGGCGTCTGGGAAGTCCTTCGGACCTCCCGGGAGGTTCGAGGACCTCTCGGGGCGTCTGGGGTTCCTTTTGGACCTCGGGGAGGTCTGAGGACCTCTGGGTGTGCCCTAGGCAGGGTCGTGACACACATCAAGCTCTTCCGATATCTAAACCCCACAAAGACACACCTCTGCTCACAACCCACGAACCCACCATTCAACATTCATCCAACCCAACAAAAACAACACCAATAAGTGCGAATAAGA
Source organism: Phyllostachys edulis (assembly GCA_036346405.1). Taxonomy (NCBI): domain Eukaryota; kingdom Viridiplantae; phylum Streptophyta; class Magnoliopsida; order Poales; family Poaceae; genus Phyllostachys; species Phyllostachys edulis. The sequence continues at coordinate 9,731,532 of CM070552.1, forward strand.
AAACCATGTTGAGTAAGTGTTTTTTCGTGAGGTGAGAGACCAAGCACTTTGCAGTGCTTGGAGTATCGTGACTTTCACGCCCTGCGGCCTTCCTATCCTCACAAGTATCGCACACTCTAAGCGGAGACACCATCGCCGCAAGGGGATGGCGTGGCAGCGTTAGGAGTATGATTAGGCTTTAATAAAAAATTATGCATAAAGCACATGACTTAGCCCGGATAGCATTAATATTCAGAATGTGCACATAATACGAGATAAGTCTTAAAAATTCCATAAGGGTAGCGGTAGCACACTAAAATGCAAATATTGGAATAATTATCCAGTTCTAGTAGTCTCCTAGCAACACGCATGAGGATGGCCGTAAGTGGATGTGGCCACCTATAGGGCAGGAAAACAACCTACATATAATACCAATAAGTGGCAAATGCATAGCAGTAAAGTAATCCATAAATGTTTTTGCCCTGGACCTCTTAACAAACATGAGCTCTATATCTCAATTGACCAACTCGATGAGATGTACAAACCTTATAATAGGCTGAAGATCTAGCTCAGAGATTTAGAACATGACAAATGTTTTGTCTTCTAGGCTAGCAGAACCGATATAACTAATCTAAGCTTGAAGTGGTTAACTGGTGTAAATAGATCACAATTTGAGCAAAGCAAGCTCCCCATGGTGGATGGCGTTATTCTATCCTCTATAGAAACACCAATTGCATCTATCCGAATTCAAAAACATGGGTCTAGGCAATTACAAATTAAATCGCCATTTACTATTTTCTAATCTTTAAATATGCTAATAACCCACAAGTTCATCCCCAGTCTGGTTCCTCTAGCATATAGGGACTACACAATGCATATAGCAACAATTAGACTTGCCGAGAAACTTCAAAATTGGACTGAGATTGCATTCCAGAAGCATCACGAAATCAAAATGCCGAGACATGCAAGGAAAGCACAATAATCTGAAATATGAAAAAGCGATAGATGAAGTAGAGAGACAAAGAAGTGAAAGGCTTCAATTATAGTTCTTGTAGAGTCTGCCGGGCGGGCTCAAGGGCCTTGGAGGCAGGCGGCGTTGGGCCTCCGGCCCACAGGCCTTGTCGTCTCGTCGTCGTCCCCCCTACCCCTCCCTCACACTGACCTCGGCGTCCTCCCTCGGGTTCTTGGCGCTCACCTCCACAACCACGGCCGCCGCCGCCTTCTTACCCTTGTCCTCCTTCGGTTCGGTCTTGGTGGGGTGGGCCGGCGAGAGGAAGCGGATGAACCTCACGATCTTTGGGAAGCGCAAGCGTAAGGGTGGAGGGAGACCAAGGAGAGGGAGGCTGGAAGAGGGAGGGAGCGGCAGCGGTGGTGGGGAGCGATGGCGAGGGGGCGGCGCGGGAGTGAGAGTGGTGGCGGGGAGGGAGACCAAAGGGCGAGGGTTGGAAGAGGTAGGGAGTGGCGGGAGGGAGTGAGCGAGGGGGCAGCGTGGGAGTGAGGCCGAGGGGGCGGCGGGGGAGTGAGAATGAGGGACGGCACCGACGCGGCGGCCGTGGAGGGAGCCCAAGGCGGGAGGGAGGAGGAGGAGGCGGCGTCGGCAAGGGGGAGGGAGGTCGAGCGGGCGGCGGGGGAGGAAGCAGAGGGCACGTGGGGGTGGGGGAGAGCAGAGGCGCAGAGCTGAGTCAGCGAGGAGGAGAAGGGTGCGGAGCAGCGCCGACTCGACAGGATCCGTGCGGATGCATGCGAGAAGGTGACGACACAGAAAGGGAGATGCGGGAGGGGGCGAGATGGGCGAGGGAGACATGGACATCAGGAGACATGCGCACCGGGCGGGATTGGGCAAGCGCTAACGCGATCCGATGGTCAGGTTTTTAGGGGTGACGTGGCCACACGGGGAGGGAAGCTTTCCTCCGGCTGTTAAATAGGTTAATACCAACATGGGTGCGTATTATGCTTAGTCATACTTTATGTCGGTGTTTTAGGACTGAACTTACGTAAAGATTGTTTGATTCAGGGGTTCCTCTAGGCTACAAATCACACAGAGATGGAGACACGGGGATTTTTATACAAGTTCGGGCCTTCTCCTGGGAGAATAACAACCCTACTCCTGTGTGTATGTATTGAGTATGCTGGATTACAAGATGAAGCCAAAGACTAGAGTATTGTGCTCCTAATGATCTTCGGATCGCCCCGATTGTCCTGATGATTTTGCCTTTTATACAGTCCTCAAGGTGTACCGTCGTGCCTCTAGTGTAAAGACTACCTTAATGTCCCAGATTATTGAGTTGTTACTAGAGGTTATTATGGGAGTAGTAACATTCTCACACTGCCTGGCAGTTATCACCATAACAAAATAGTTAAAATCGTGCCATTATTCTAGAGAATAACCGCGTAATTTACTACCCATATTTTGAATATGGTGCGGAAGATTCCCTAATCGACTAGGCCCACATGTCTGTAAGCCCTGTCGATTAGGGACTGGTCGTAGAAGAGCTTACAACCAAGTGGTGGTTGTAGAAGATCTTACGACCACAGACTGATCGTACAAGAACTTACAATCATGGGATAGTCGTACAAGGACTTACGATTATGGGGTAGTCGTAAGAGGACTTACGACTACTAGGTGGTCGTAGAAGAACTTACGACTTCCAGCTTCTCCCTTATGGCTATTAAGGGGTATACTCAAGAGTTATATGACGTCATTATTATCCATAATATGAATTATAGATATATAATAAAATGAGGATTGTTATATCCTCATCACTTTAGTTATGCGATGGTCTCTCGATCTCATGATTCAATGATGATAAATTTGACTAAATAAAATATGAAATTGTGGCGCGGCCGCTATTGTTAAAATTTGTGGTGCCATGGCAAGGGTTGCCATTTGGTTGGGTTGAACAAAAAAATGATTTCATACTCGGGCGAGTGATCATGCAGTAAAGGGGAGAATTTTGGGATGTGGTTGCCTCGCCTGAGTGATCTCTAAGGACTTAACTTTGTACACCATTGATCTAGGCTATACTGTGCAACCACATGTCCAGGATGGGGTGGACCTGGCCAACTAATAAGCAATGCTTTGACTCGGTTCTGTTTTTGTGGAAGTGTGAAACTTGGGTTAGACATTCACACTTGGTGCAAAAGGGGGCCAGTCGACTAGGATGTTGTTTTGTAAGGTGGATATTGGGAGTTATGAAGCTAGTTGGAGGCGAAACCTTATCGAACAGAACCGAGTTAAAACAGATTTTTGTAAAGGCCTTGTCACATGCTCTAGATTGCTTACCCAAGGTAGTGAGCGGTGGTATCGACGGATGCCAAACAAACTAGAGAAATCGTGTCATGTGGGTAAAGCTATACAACCTCTGCAGAGTGTAAAACTTCGAATAGCCGTGTCCCCGGTCATGGACAATGCCTGGTGATTTCACGTGAGGGGTAGTTTTTTCTCCAAATGTTGTTGTGGTTGATTGCAAGTAGGAGATCTGGTTGTGGAAAGCGACCTAGTTGTGGTCGTTGGTTGGGAAGCGAACAGGGTGTTCACGAGTTGTTTGAAAGAACTGGATTACCTATGTTTTAATCGTTCAAATCATGCTTTACGACCTACTCACTGTATTTACGGTCAATACTGCTTTCCGCAAATTAAACATAAAGCTATCCTTGTCAAGCCTTACATGAATACTACATGCATACTGTTCCCTACAATTTGCTGAGTACTTTATGTACTCACGGATATATGCCCTTTGTTGATCAGTCGTTGAAGAAGACCCAGGGAGCACCATATTCTATGAAGAGGAGTACTTCGAAGACCGTGCGGACTAGGCCATGTCCTCCACTCGATTGCCTGTGGGCATGTCGGATGGCCTCCATGAGTTGTTTTCGTTCTCTGCTGCAAGTTGTACTCTATTGTCCTTAGCCCTGCATGGCAAACTCTGTAAACACCTTGACTGTAAGGTCCTTTTGCTATTTAGTAATACTAATTTGTTTGCTTCATCGTAAATTTTGTTGTATGGATGTGAGTTCATCTATGTTGCAATTGTGTGAGCTAGCTACTGATCATGGGACTAGTTGAGTATACACAGAGGGTCCCAGAGTTGCATATCCGGGGTCCCGACAGAGGTGGTATCAGAGCCATATCGACTGTAGGACGCAACCATACTTAGCATGGTCGTGTAGTCAAAGACTTCAAAATTTATTTTTCTAAATCAAACCCAGTCAATTGATGAGTAGTTATTCTTCTCTCATCTTACTCTAATTCTTCTCTCATCTTATTCTAATCTTTTCCCATATCATCCCTAAGTTCTTATATCTTATCCCTTCTGAAACTTTGTTTCTGAATTCAAACTGATCCTTCTCACCTTAGTCATCGCTATCGGATTGAGTCTTTCTTCAAGCCGACCATCTATATAAGTTAGACTAGAAGTACTTTAGCTAGTTGCCTTCTCAATTTAGTACCATTTAGTCCGACTAATAGGACCTTCGGCTTGAGTTTTGTTGCCTTTTAATTGCTTTCCGGCTACTTGTTCATTGGGTTAAACCGACTTTCCCCAATTAGATTACTCTGTCTTTCTCCCTTGTTCTCTGTGGTCTATTGTGCTTTTCCCTCTCACCTACTATGCTTTCTTCTTCTCGTCTATTAAACCGGGGAAAATTCGTGCAGCATGGTTCAGACCCGCAACTCAGCAAGTCAAGATGAACTAGTGGATCCCTTTACACCCCCACCACCACCTCCTTCGGCAGCAACATCAGATCAAGGTTTGGGTCAGTTCATGGCAACCCAGACATAGTTGATGAGTGTGATGATCCAGAATATGAACTAGATGATGACTCAATAGAACCAGATTGCTGCCGCCCTAGTCGCAATGCTGAATTAGAATAACCAAGTAGCAGCTATGCCACCCCCACCTGCCTTTCCTCAGTCAAGGCTGGCAGAGTTCATGAGGACCCATCCGTCTACTTTATCCAGCTCCTCCGAGCCTTTGGATGCAGATGACCAGCTGCGCTCTATTGAGAAGAAGCTCGCCATCTCCTGGTGCGACGACCGCGAGAAGGTTTTGTATGCCGTGCACCAAGTTGAAGGTACTACCGCGGAATGGTGGGAGAATTACAGTGCCACCCATGAAAACCACAAGAACATCACTTGAGCTGAATTTTCAGAAGCTTTCCGCTACTCTCATATTCCCGATGGGAAGGTGGAAATGAAGAAGAACGAGTTCCGTGAGTTGCGGCAAGGAAGCATGTCGGTGAGTGAATACCTCAATAAGTTCACTTAACTCTCTCGTTATGCTCAAGAGGATGTTGCCATAGATGATGCACATGTTGGAAATATGCCCTAGAGGCAATCATAGAGATGATTATATTTCATTATGTTCATGACATTAGATAATGTGTTATCTTGTTCCTAGAATAATATTATTAATATTGATTATCAAGTATGTGACTTGGTTGTGAAACTCTATATTCTGCGATAATTATTCTTATATGATCCTCGGTCGTAAACATATGAGGACACATATGAATAGACTAGCATATGTATTGGTTGATGACTATGTTTCACGAGTCATAGATATGGAGATATCAAACCAATAATATGGACACATGTTAGAGAACATGATGTTGGATAAGACCCACCTTGAGGCACTATTGAGATTGTTATGAATCTATGTGTCATTAGTTGGTCTCAAGCAATGACGATGTATAATCCTTAGACCGAGATCAAGCATGGTTTCCTACATGTGTAAAACCTTTTAGGGGTTGCCAAACGCTACACCGTGAATCGGGTAGTTATAAAGGTAGCTTCGGGTATGCTATGAAACATGCAGAGGAATGTGGTAGTGGGATATGAGATTTGCCCTCCTAACATAACAGAGAGATGTCTGGGCCCTCGTTGTGATCGGATAAAGAAAGTGCATGGCCATGCCACTAGTAGTCGAAGTGTTCGACCACGTAAGTTATATCGATACTCGATCGAGAAAGTATTGAGCAGTCCATGGATGACACAACATCTCACCGGAGTTCAACCGGACATCGTGAGGCAAAGGGAGTATACGAGTAGGTCGCTCAGTCGACGATTCTGGTCGGTCGTATGCAAATATGAGCTAGTCGTAGGCGGTCGAACGTAATCCAGAGTGGTGAAACCAAGTCGTGAGGAGTTACGAGTTGGTCATGATCAAATCTGAACCGTCATATAGAGATAGGACCTGGTCGTAAGTGATGAAGACCAGTCGTAGATCATATTGCATTAAGGTTCGTCCGATATGATTTGTGTGTATTCGGGAATCGATATGTTACGCTAGGAGCATCGACTCGTGATCGGAAGCGGTTTCGAGTCACAACCGAACTACACATGAACCTCTGTGGTCACACACTTAGCAGGTTGGAACAAACCCGGTATGAATCTTTATTAAATAGCGTGTTGGATAGGATCCGTCCACGAGCACTATATAAGGAGGTGCATGAGGTTGTTGGAAAGATCGTGAAACACCACCAAACCGTAGCGCCATCTTCTTGAAAGCTCCACCGTGCGACTTGGTGCGCTTTGCACCGTTAATTTGTTCCTTCCTGGACGTGTGGATACCGTGAGGCGCTACTACGATTGTTGCGCTTGAGGACGATCCATGATCTTCACAAGGAACCGCGGACGCGTTGCTAGAGGAGACGATCGGCTCGTGAGGACATCGGGCGATCGACTCGACTACACGTGATCGACTTCTTTGGGCGTTGGACGATCGACTCGACCGCTTCATCGGCGTGCTCTTCGTTGGACGGCATCGCTCCAATCCTTCTTCCGCTTTCTGTGGCTCATTTGATAACGATCTGTGATCATCTACTTGCTTGGCATCTGGTTCGCGTGGTAGAAATTTTTGTTTGTAGCTATCGTAGCCTACCCCGTGACCCAACAGCACATTAGAAGCGTTTTAAGCGGGGACTCAACCCTAGCTTGAAGGTTCAAGTCGTTAGCAACGACTATGCAGATTTCCAGCTAGTAAACAAGAATATGCTCATAGAAGAGTCCCTTCGTGAGCTTGAAGAGTCTCGTAAGAGAAATATGATGCGGCATGGTGCTCGTCAAAATCAATCGCAGAAAGCTTGAATGAATGTGCAGCATCCTACCTGTTCCGCTCCTCCTGTTACCTTCAGGACCCTTGCGACCGCACGATGCCCAGCTGCTCTAGGATTCTGCAGCCTCGGCAACAACCACACCAACAACTAGTAGCTAAGAAGCAACAATCCTGCCACGGGAGTCACTTGTTTCAACTATCACCAATTGGGGCACTTCGCCAGCAACTGCCCATAGAGGCAAGGTCCAGCGCCTGTCAGATTCAACTTGGGAGCTACTCTGACCAGGACCCCCATGCCAGGAACCGGTCGTGGAGCATTGCCGACTCCAGCTACACCAGCCAAGAACCCTCTGCCTGTTGGGAGAGGCCGTGTGAATCATGTCACAGTGGAGGAAGCCCAGACAGCCCTGGACGTCGTGCTGGGTATGTTCCTAGTTAATTCAACACCTGCTACTATTTTATTTGATTGTAAAGCTTCGAATTCGTTTGTTTCTTAGAGTTTTGCTACAAAGCATCAGTTAGAGGTTTTGACTCTTAAGAATGCTTTATTGGTTCAATCCCCCGTTCGGAGTTAAGTAGGAACCAAGGTTGTCCAAAAGTTAAGGTGACCATAGAAGGGGTTGAATTTCTAGCCAACGTCATCATCATTGACACCAAGTCCCTAGATGTGATTTTGGGTATGGATTGGCTTGCTAATCACGATGCAATTTTGTATTGTGGTGGTCGAAGCATCACCTTGGTCAGTCTAGTCGGAACCAAAGTGAAATTTGAAGCCTCCACGGAAAATCATGATGGAGCTTTAGTTTGCAGTGTCAAGATTGTATTTTTGGAAGACGTGCCAGTGGTCGTAGAGTTTCCTGATGTCTTCCCTGATGACCTACCTGGAATGACACCGGACAGGGACCTAGAGTTTGTCATCAACCTAATTCTGGGAACTGACCCATTTCTAAGAAACCCTACCGTTTGCTGGTTGACGACCTAGTCGAGCTGAAGAAGCAGATCGAGGAGATGCAAGATAAAGGTTTTGTCCGACCAAGTTCTTTGCCTTGGGGAGCCCCAAAGTGATCTTTGTTGTAAAGAAGGATGGTGCCCAGCGGATGTGTGTGGATTACCACTCACTCAATGAAGTCACCATCAAGAACAAGTACCCTCTGCTTAGGATTGATGATCTGTTCGACCAGTTGAAGGGAGCCGGAGTATTCTCCAAGATAGATTTGAGGTCAGGATACCATTATTTGAAGATTCGTCACGAGGATATCCCCAAGGCAGCTTTCTCAACCCATTATGGACTGTACGTGTTCACGGTCATGTCTTTTGGATTGACCAATGCCCTTGCGTACTTTATGAACTTGATGAATAAAATATTCATGGAGTATTTGGATAAGCTATTCACTGTCTTTATTGACGATATTCTAGTGTACTCTAAGAGTGAAGAAGAACATGAAGAGCACCTTCGCTTGGTCTTGAATAAGATTAGAGATCATCAACTTTATGCAAAGTTCGACAAGTGTGAGTTTTGGATTAAGGAAGTTGTCTTCTTAGGACACGTCATGTCTGCAGAGGGAGTCGTCGTCAACCCTACCAAGGTCGAGGATGTGCTCAACTGGGAGTCACCGAAGTCAGTCCCTCAGATTAGAAGTTTCCTTGGTATGGCAGGATATTATCGTTGGTTTATAGAAGGATTCTCTAGAATAGCAAGACCTCTCACCCAGCTGCTAAAAAAGGAGAAGAAGTTTGCTTGGACACCAGAATGTGAGCAAAGTTTTCAGGAATTGAAGAAACGTTTGACCACTGCACCAGTGCTGATCTTACTGGATGTTCGAAAGGACTTTGAGATTTTTTGTGTTGCCTCACGTCAAGGTCTCGGTTGTGTCCTAATGCAAGAGAGGAAGGTAGTAGCTTATGCTTCCCGTCAGTTGAGGCCTCATGAAGTAAATTACCCCACTCATGACTTAGAGTTGGTTGCTGTAGTGCATTCTTTGAAGATACGGCGTTATTACCTCATCGGTGATAAATTGTGAAGTTTATACTAACCATAATTAATTGAAGTACATTTTTACTCAAGCTAATCTTAATATGAGGCAAAGAAGATGGTTGGAGTTGATTAAAGATTACAACATGGGAATCCATTATCATCCAGACAAAGCCAATGTCGTAGCGGATACTTTAAGTAGAAAGGTCTACTGCAATACTCTGATGATCCAGGTGTTGGGTCGCGGGGTAGGCTACGATAGTTACAAATAAAAATTTCTACCACGCAAACCAGGATGCCAAGCAAGTAGATGATCACAGATCGTTACCACCAGATGCATAGAGCAGCGGAAGAAGGGTTGGAGCAGCCTGGTCCAACGAAGAGCACGTCGATGTAGTGGTCGTAGTCGATCGTCCAACGACCAACAAGTCGATGCAGTGGTCGTAGTCGATCGTCCAACGTTCAGCAACCTCGGTAGTTCCTTGTGAAGATCGTGGATCGTCCTCAAGTGCAACAATCGTAGTAGCGCCCTTACGGTATCCACACGTCCAGGGAAGGAACAACCGAATGCCGGTGTGCTAGCACCAAGTCGCACGGCGGAGCTCTCAGAAAGATGGCGGCTAGGGTTTCGGTGGAGCAACTTACGTCAACTCGTGTAACCTCTCTCTCTCCCCACAGCCTCATGCATCTCCTTATATAGCGTTCATGACAGATCCTATCCGAACACGTTTGACGAATCGTATCCGTACTGGTTTGTTCCAACCCGTTAAGTGTGTGACCCTGTAGGCTCATGTGTAGTTCGGTTGTGACTCGAAAACCATTTCCGATCACGAGTCGTGAGCGGCTCCTAGCGTAACATATCGATTCCCAAATACACACAAATTATATCGGACGAACCTTAATGCAATATGATCTCGACGAGTCCTCATCACTTACAACGAGGTCCTATCTTTATCTGACGATTCAGTATTTGGTCACGACGATTCAGTAATTGCTTACGACCAGTTACGACCACTCTGTGACTTCGTTCGACGATCTATGACCAGCTTCGTATTTGTATCGACCGGTCATCAGAATCTATTGAACTAAGCGACCTACTAGTGTATACTCCTTTGCCTCACGATATGTCGGTTGAACTCGGGTGAGATGTTGTGTCATCCATGGACTACTCAATTCTTTCTCGATCGAGTATCGGATAACTTTACGTGGTCGAACACTTCGACTACTAGTGGCAAGGCCATGCACTTTCTTTATCCGATCACAACGAGGGGCCCATAGACATCTCTCCTGTTATGTTAGGAGGGGCAAATCCCATATCCGACCAGTCACATTCCTCTCCATGTTTCATAGAAAACCCGAAAGCTACCTTTATAACTACCTAGTTACGGTGTAGCGTTTGGCAACCCCTAAGAGTGCTATTACACATGTAGGAAACCATGCTGATCTCAGGTCTAAGGATTATACATCATCATTGCTTGAGACCAACTAACGACACATAGAATCATAACAATCTCAATAGTGTCTCAAGGTGGGTCTTATCCAACATCATGTTCTCTAACATGTGTCCATATTATTGGTTTGATATCTCCATATCTATGACTCGTGAAACATAGTCATCAACCAATACATATGCTAGTATATTCATATGTGTCCTCATATGTTTACGACCAGGGATCGTATAAGAATAATTATCGCAGAAATATGGAGTTTCACAATCAAGTCACATACTTGATAATCAATATTAACAATATTATTCTAGGAACAAGATAACATATTCTCCAATGTCATGAACATAATGAAATATAATCGTCTCTATGATTGCCTCTAGGGCATATTTCCAACACAAGGAAAGTCAGCCAGCACTGCACGAAGTATTTCAGAAGCTCAAGCTTGAATTAGTGGAAGAAGGTTATCAAGCTGTCTTGGAAGTGCAACCCACTCTTCAAGATCAGATAAAAAAAGCTCAAGCAGAAGATGCAGATATCAAGGAGATCAAGAGCAACATGAAGAAGTGTAAATCCCTAAGATTTTCAAAAGATGAGCAAGGAACCATATGGTTTGATAAACGTATCTGTGTACCGGACCAGAAAGAGCTTAAGCAGTTGATACTCACAGAAGCTCATGAAACCTTGTATTCCATTCACCCTGGAAGCACGAAGATGTATCAAGGTCTCAAGGTGTTCTATTGGTGGCCTAGTATGAAGCGTGAGATTGCTGAATACATAGCTCAATGTGATGTTTGCCAGCGAGTTAAAGCCGACCATCAGAGACCTGCTGGACTCTTGCAACCTTTGAGTGTACCCGAATGAAATGGGAAGAAATTGGTATGGATTTTATCACCAGTCTACCAAGAACCAGAGCTGGTTATGATTCTATCTGGGTAATCGTAGATTACGTAACAAAAGTTGCTCACTTTATTTCGGTCAAGACCACCTACTCAGGAGACAGACTTGCATAATTGTACATGGCAAAGATAGTATGTCGGCATGGTGTACCGAAGAAGATCGTGTTGGATCGAGGATCCCAGTTCATCTCAATATTTTGGCAGAAGCTGCATAGCATGTTGGGTATGGACCTAAACTTCAGCACAGGGTTACCATCCGCAAACAGATGGCCAAATGGAAAGAGTAAATCAGATCCTAGAAGATATGTTGAGAGCCTGCGCTCTAGCAAATAAGACTAGTTGGGGTCAAAGTTTGCCCTATGCAGAGTTTTCTTACAACAACAGTTATTAATCAAGTCTGCAGATGTCCCCGTTTGAAGCTCTTTACGGAAGGAAGTGCAGAACACCCTTGTATTGGACCGAAAAAGGCGAAGGACAAGTACTCGGACCAGATATCTTGAAGGAAGCGAAGATCAAGTCCGGTCAATTAGAGAAAAGCTAAGGACCGCTCAGACCAGGCAGAATAGTTATGCTGACAACTATCATCGAGACCTAGCTTTTGCACCTGGAGATCACGTGTACCTGAAGGTTTCTCCTCTCAAAGGAATGCGTCGATTCAGAGTAAGCGCGAAGCTTGCACCAAGATACATCGGACCCTTTCTAATTCTAGTCAAAAGAGGAGAAGTTGCTTACAAATTGGAGCTCCCGCCTCAGCTGTCAAATGTGCATGATGTCTTCCATGTGTCTCAATTGAAGAAGTGTCTGTATGTGCCAGAAGAGCAGATGCCGTTAGAAGCAGTTGACCTGCAGGAAGATCTCACCTACAAGGAGCAACCCATCAACATTTTGAAAGTGGCAGAGCGAGTGACGAGAAGCAAGATCACCCATTTCTGCAAGGTTCAATAGAGCAATCAAACTGAGGAGGAAGCCACCTGGGAGCGTGAAGAGGACTTGAAGGCTGAGTTTCCAAACCTAATCTTTAACCAGCCCGAATCTTGAGGTCAAGATTCCATTTAAGTGGGGTAGGTTTGTAACATCCCAATTTTCAGGGCTTTTTGAAAATTTTCAAAATAAAAATAACCATATGGTTTTATTGCATTGCTGAAGCTTAACTTGGAGATTTTGGAAATTAAAATCAATTTAATATGAATTAATCAAACTTCAACTGATTCAATTTGGTTTATTTTGAGTTTGTTGGAGTTCTTTGGTGTTTAAGATTCCCTTTCTCTGTTTGTTCCGAATTCCTGTCGGTCGTCCCTTTCCCCACGCACCGACCCGCATCATCCTTTTGGTTTCAACCATCCTCTTGGTCTCGACCACCCACTTGGTCTCATCCATCCTTTTTGGTTTCGACCAGTCTTTCGGTCTCGACCAGTCTCTTGGTCTCGATCGGCCTCTTGGTTTCGATCGGCCCCGCCTGTCAGCCCCTACTCACCTTTTTCTTTCTCCTGTCGCGTTGTAGCCATCGCAAAAGTCCTCGTGCATCAAATGCCATTGTGTCGCATTAAATACCATCGCCTCCACTATGCCCGTTCCCCCTCTTGTCTCCTCCCCTCCCCCCCCCATCCTCCTCACCCTCTTGGCCGTGCGCCCATACCGCACCGCCATGAATCCTACCGCTCCATCCTGTCGCCCGGTCCCCCTACTCCCTCTATAAATAGAGCCCTAAGGAGCCCTTTTGCCCTTCTCTTGTTTTCCCCTCCATTCTTACTTTCTCTCTCGCTCTCACCCTCATTTCGCCTCTAGCACTATCGCCTTCTCGCCACCGAAGAGTTCGCCGGAGCGCCCACACCGTCTTCGACCGCTATTCGTCGTTCGTTGTCCTCCTCCAGTCTCTCTCTCTCTCGTTCTTGGTGAGTTTCTCAAGTTCTGTTTTCTCTCTTCTTTCTTTTCGACCACATCGAGTAGTCGAATCTTCCTCCTTTTGACCATGTCGAGTAGTCGAATCTTCTTTCTTTCGACCACGTCGGGTAGTCGAATCCTCTCTTCCTTTGACCACCTATAGTCGAACCTCCTTTCGACCAGGTAGTCGAAGTCTACCAACCAGTTAAACCTCTTTCCGAGGACTCGTTCTCCTTCGTTCAAGCTCCAATTCAAGTGACTCAAATTTCTAAATTCGTCTTAATTTTGTACCTTTCTTTTGGTTCTAGTTTGGAAGTTTTTGGATTTTACTTGGAGTTGTTTTGTTTATTTGGCTCTTTTGCATGTATAGATTCGGTGTTTGGAAGAGTTCTTGGACCCAACGACCACGACCGAAGCATCCCAACTCTTCAATGAAGGAAAGTCGTGGACTTTTGATCATGTCGTACCCAGTTTATACAATTATATTGTTTTGTATCAACATGCATGGCTAGTTGTATAAAAATGGTTTTAGGAATAGTTAAACACCTACTTGGCAGTATGACTCCTTGAATAATTGTGAATGACATGTTGACATGTACCCTTGGACACCGTAGGTTGGGTAATCTTAGTTGGACATTATTGTAATACCAACATGGGTGCGTATTATGCTTAGTCATGCTTTAGTTATGCGATGGTCTCTCGATCTCATGATTCAATGATGATAAATTTGACTAAATGAAATATGAAATTGTGGCGCGACCACTATTGTTAAAATTTGTGGTGCCATGGCAAAGGTTGCCATTTGGTTGGGTTGAACAAAAAAAATGATTTCATACTCGGGCGAGTGATCGTGTAGTAAAGGGGAGAATTTTGGGATGTGGTTGCCTCGTCTAAGTAGTCTCTAAGGACTTAACTTTGTGCGCCATGGATCTGGGCCATACCGTGCAAACATATGACTAGGATAGGGTGGACTTGGCCAACTAATTAGCAATGCTTTGATTCGGTCCTGTTTTGGTGGAAGTGTGAAACCTGGGTACTCGGGCAGTGATCGTGTAGTAAAGGGGAGAATTTTGGGATGTGGTTGCCTCGCCTAAGTAGTCTCTAAGGACTTAACTTTGTGCGCCATGGATCTCGGCCATACCGCAAACATATGACTAGGATAGGGTGGACTTGGCCAACTAATTAGCAATGCTTTGATTAGGTCTGTTTTGGTGGAAGTGTGAAACACAGGTTAGACATTAAGACTTGGCGCAAGTGGGGCCGGTCGACTGGGATGTTGTTTTGTAAGGTGGATATTGGGAGTTGTGAAGCCAGTCGGAGGAGAAACCTTAGCGAACAGAACTGAGTTAAAATAGAACTTTGTAAAGGCCTTGTCATGTGCTCTAGACTACTTGCCCAAGGTAGTGCAGTGGTATCGACGGATGCTAAGCAAACTAGAGAAGTCGTGTCATGTGGGTAAAGTTGTACAACCTCTGTAGAGTGTTAAACTATTCGAATAGCTGTATCCCTAGTTATGGACAATGCTTGGTGATTTCACATGAGGGGTAGATTTTCTCAAAAATGTGGTCATGGTTGTTGGTTGGGAAGTGAATAGGGTGTTTGTGAGTTGTTTCAAAGAACTGGATTTCCTATGTTTTAATCGTTCAAATCATGCTTTATGACCTACTTCTTGTATTTACGGTCAATCTTGCTTTCCGCAAATTAAACATAGAGCTATCCTTGTTAAGCCTTGCATGAATACTACGTGCATACTGTTCCCTACAACTTGCTGAGTACTTTATGTACTCACGGCTATACGCCCTTTGTTGATCAGTCGTTAAAGACACAGGGAGCACTGCATTCTATAAAGATAAGTACTTCAAAGACCATGCGGACTAGGCCGTGTCCTCCACTCGATTGCCTGTGGGCATGTCGGATGGCCTTCACGCGTTGTTTTCATTCTCTGCTACAAATTTTACTCTGTTGCCCTTAGCTCTGCATGGCAAACTCTGTAAACACCTTGACCGTAAGGTCCTTTTGCTATTTAGTAATATTAATTTGTTTTATTCATCATAAATTTTGTTGTGTGGATATGAGTTCATCTATGTTGCAATTGTGTGAGCTAGCTACTAATCATGGGACTAATTCAGTATATACAGAGGGTCCCGGAGTTGTATATTTGGGGTCCCGACAATAACCTCCGTATGACATATGGTGATGGATACCCTCCAATGACATGGCTAACAGCCTAATTTCCCAAATGGATAAACAATCCAAAATCATTTATCAAAATATTTTGAAATCAAAACCAAAGTCTAATCCACAAAAAGCTTTGTTTAGCACGTCCATGACCGTGGACACGGCTATTCGAATAGTTTTACACTTTGCAGAGGTTGTACAACTTTACCCACAAGAGATAATCAACTCTTACTGTCCGTCTGACACACTTCCGAAGGTGTGCGACTAAGTGATTATCATGAGGCCTTTACAATACGCCATTTCAATACAGTTATGCCTGCTAAGGTGTCACCTCCATTGGCCCACCAGCCCATCGGAAATCTCCCTCTTGCGCCAAGTGGGAATTTCCGTCTACCCGACACTCGCACATCCAATTGGCACAACTATCAAAGGAGTGTTGCAAATTATTTAGCCTAGTCCTCCCCACTTTGGACTTGTGATAGTATGAAAGGGCTTTACAAGCCGCAGCTCATGGACCGGTCCTTAACTGACTTAGGCAACATTCCACAACCCAGGACTCGATCATTGAAATGAATCGATCTTGTGCATTGACTTGCACCATACCAGCATCCATTATGCCCAAGTCTAAACCATTTTAATTTGTTTCACAAGTAAAAGCATTTTTCAAAATTTCTATGGTAAGACAATACCATATGCTCAATTTGAATCAACTTTGAATAATTTGGCTCAGCTCCCCAAATTCAAGATTTTGGTAGCATATAATCTTTCAAAATTTATTTTAACTATGGTGACAAGGGGATGACATTTCAACATCAATATTGGCTATACAAAGGAAATGGATTAACTAGGAATTTAAAAGCGGAATTTGAAATAATTGAATAGAAATATGCACGCAATAATAATTTAAAACATGAATAAATAATTTAAATAATAGGATCAACATGGTCAAAGGTAGAACTTACCTTGCTTGTAGGACTCTTCTTCTCGTAATTCAAATTCTCCGGAGTCGTCGAAATCTATATGCGAAAATACGACAAAATCAAATAAATACAAATAAATTCGAATGAAAATACGAATAAACTCCAAATTAAATAATTTTAGTACTGGGAGGTAGATATTGAATTTATATGGATTTAGGAACAAGAATAGATGGATTTGGAGTTCATGAGAGGGAGAACGAACATCCGGAAGTTTTGATGTCACAAGAACATATAGAATTCCGAAAATATTGTTCCCTTTCTAAGTACTGTTCACCTCCGAGTATGTTCATCTACCGAGTACTACTTGCCTCCGAGTACTGTTCACCTCTTCGACTTCACGTGGTTGGAAGGATTTTCGACTACACTAGTCGAAAGGATTTTCAAATACACTAGTCGAAAGGATGTTTCGACCACATGGTCAAAGGAGTTTTGACCACCTGGTGGAAGGGAGGTTCGCTACAGGGGGCACGGGTCCCCCATGGTTGCTAGCGCTACACGCCATGACGAGCTATCTTGAAGGTCGCGCAAAGGAAGGAGATGATCTTTGAACCTTATGTGTTACCTTGCGGTGAGCAACTGTGGAGTGGCCGCCCGAGGAGAGGTTTTGCGGTGGTGAAGTTAGGTCGAAGACGATGAGGGCATTCTAGTGGTCCTCCGGTCGAGAGATTGCGCACACGGGGACAAGCAGGTGAAGGCGATGGGAGCGAGCTTGTCGGTGGTGGAATCGACGGCGGAAAAGCTTCGAGCGGCGAGGCTTCAACTTCAACTTCCGGAGAACTCAAGAGGATTGGGGCGAGGTGAGTGTGATGTTAGGATGAGATGGAGATGGCCCACCTAGGGAGTCCTTTATAGTGCAAGGGTAAGGCCGGAGCTTCGTGCGGCGCAAGAAGGTCCTTGCTAGGTCAGAGGCGGAAATGAGGGAATTTACGGCTGAAGATGGAAAGAGGGAGGCCATAACGGGCGCAGCGATGACGCGGAGTCATTATGTCGGAGGAATTTCAGGAGATACGATTGATTCGATCGAGTTTTGGAAGGTTTGAGTTAGCGGCAATGGCGGACACGGACAGGATTTCAGCAGAGAAGAGAGGAAGGTACATGAAGGGGTGACGTGGCGCGTGAGCTCCACATGGCAATGAGAGAGAGACGCGGGCGAGAGAGGGAGTGGCTGACACGTGGCCTTGCGCCGGGCGCGCGCACGAAGAATAGTGACGGGTCGAGGAAGATTCGGCCCAATTACTATTCCCATATTTTAACTGATTAGTGATTTAAATAATTCAGTAAATTCATTTAAGCTTTAGAAATTAGTAAATAAAATCCAAAAATTATGAAAAAATTCACAGAAATTCTCTCGAGTTATTTTGGACTTAAATAAAATATTTCCAACTCATCATTGGTAATTAATTTTTGCAACTAATTTATTTTGGCTTTAAAATAATTAGGAAAGCTTTTAGAATTTCGAAAATTCGAGAAAATAATTAAATTTTATTTTTCACTTTATATCAATAAAATATCGAAACTTAATAAATTTTATTTTTAACTTTTAAATCTAGGAAATTCAAGGAACCAAGAAAACACTATTGAAACTTAGAAAATCCAATAAAATAATAACTTTATTAATTTTATTTTTGGTAACAGAACTATGGGATGTTACAGCGAATAGATGGAAAGCCCTAGTGAAGCCAAACTTGTTAGTAATTTTGAGGCGATGCTTTGGCTCGGATCTTATCAATCGATGAGAGATGTTGTTAGTACTAGAAGTAGCAGATCCAGTCATGGTACAATTTTTGGCCGCTCAGACTCATTTTTTGAACGCGATGATGCAGAACATGAATGACATGATGACATAGCACAATCAGACCACCGCGACTTTAATCAATTTGTTGAATCAGAATAATCAAGCAATTAGAGGCGGAACTAGAACGAATTGACCGGGGTTCACTACTTCACCATGCATATAGCAACATATGAATTTTTCAAGCAATATTATATTAAATAGTAATGTGTGCACCTATTTTAACATCAATAATTCGACATAATCGACGGCAATGTACAATGATAAAGAAGTAGCAATTAGTATGCTTACTATTGGTGCTCGTTTTTTATGCTTTACTCGCCCAATATTTTAACATCAATATTTCAACATAACCAATAGCAATGTACAATGATAAAGAAGTACCGATCAAAATGCTTACCAACATAAAGAAACTCACTAATAATATTGTTAACTGTAGCAAAGTGGAGCAACTACGGGCGAAATCGTGAATAAAGATAGTCAGCATTGGCAAAATACACCATCCGACCTTAATGACCTAAAAAAAGAACAAAATGAATTAAAATTATCTAGTAAAAAAGTACAATAGTCAAATGAAAGTAAATACAATACCTTTTAGTATTTACGTTCTTTCAAATTCATGAAACGATGAACAACAACGTCATTGGTAACTTTCTTCATTTCTTTTCTCCACATAGCAAATTAAGCTATCACTTATGAAATCATTACTGATGCGATTGTGCAAATAATTGTTCACAATTCTCATGTCTGAAAAACACCTCTCAACTGTGGCAGTGGTGACATGTAATACTAGTACTAGCTTCAAAAGTCGATAAACCAAAGGATAGTAAATATGTTTTCTTGTCTCCACCATTTTTTGAGAAAGTTGGCCAATAGTCTGTATGTTGGAGAATCTATCATCTGCTCGCACATCGGCAATGTAGAGGCAAAGGTGATGGTTAATGTCACTCAATTCCCCAGAATCAAAATCAATGTGATAAAGTTTAGCTATGCTCATCAAATTATCCAAAATGAAATCATGAAATGAGTCTCTTGGACTCAAACGGCCAACCAAACATGCAAGTTAAAGGTTGTCTTGTTGAAGCAACTATCAGCTCTTGAAGTAGCTTTACATGTGATGGACTGGACTCGCTAGCGACGGTTTCTCAACAACATTAACATATTTAGTTAACCATGTGATGTGACATGCTTTACAAGTGTCCACTTCTACTACAATAGTTGCTCAATCAGAGCCCAACGACCCTACATGTCATTTCAAAAGTCAAGAGAACCTAATTAGCAAAACTAATAAGTTAGAAAAACTTGTAAACTACTGCTAACAAGTTCACAAGCAGTACATATTGTTAAACCGCACATCCACATCAACCAGCATAGCGGCGGAAGGACGGCGTGCAGTGTGGGCTGCAGCCCACCTTCTAGCGTGTTTCGCTGAAGGCTCGCTTTGCTGTGTGGCGCGGAGCCATAGGGGCATCGGACTGCTAGTGGAGCTCGGCCTACTGGTGTGGTGCTTTCTTGGGCGTTTGCGCTGGGCCTGCTGGCACGTGGAGGCATGCCGTGCGTGGAGCATCTGGGCCGCTGGCGCATGGAGCACGTGGGCTGGAAGAGGCCCGGGTTCACATATTTTTTGCTTAGGGTGCACATATGGTACTAAAGAGTTGATCTTCACTAAAAAGTTTTTTAGACCCGGTGTCCTGTGACACCGGGTGGGCCTATTTGGCTCTGCCCCTACAAGCAAGCCGTCGTACCCTCACTAGTGTTAGTACTAGAGCAGGTGGTAACGTAGCAGGATCCGTCTATCCAGCGAAGCAGTCAAAGAAGAGACGTTTGAATGATGATGTTACCAAAAAGTCTAGATTGGTGATACCAAATCATTCTATGTCATGCCCTCATTCTTAGCAATAAAGTCAAAGAATAGTTTTGTAATCTTTTTCTTTAATTGAGAGTAAAAATGTAGACATATTTGTATGCAAGTTACGAAGAAAAAGGAATTGTTGGATATTAAATCATTAGATACCTCTCTAAGCATGTGCATTTGCAAGTCAAGTAATCAGGCGTTGAGTCACATTGAGTGAATGCCGTAGAGCCGTAATCATGGAATATGATGTGAATTCCAACTAATCATTTTGCATAGCAGTGAGACAACAGTAAATGGTTGAAGAATTTAACCATGTGATAATGTCCATATCCGCAAGAGAATATGCATTGGTCATTACAAGTGAACCCTGCAGCATGCAATCATGTTAGAAGTCAAGTGTGTCTTTGACTTGATACCCAGGATCAACCAATTTAGAAGGAATTCAATCAGAGGTGAATTATGACAAAAGTTGTTAAATGAGTTTGCAGAAATGATAGAGCAGATCAAAGGATTCCCTAAGGTATAGGTAATGCCAAATCAAGTTCGTCAGTTTGGCAAGTGCTAATGCAAGTTGTTATTATAAATTGTTAGCATAAGGATGTGTGAGAATTTCAGTCTATCCAAGAGCTAATCTTCAGGACCTCAAAGTCAGCTTGTTGAGTTTTGAGTAAGAATTTCAGTTTTCCCCAGAATCATGTGTGAACAAGACAGTGTCAGTTGAAGATCAGTAAAGCAGTCGTTTCAACATAACAAAGACCCCTCATCATTGTAAAATGACAAGTTCGCCCAGATTGCCAGAAATGATCTAAGTTTGTGGGAATTTCAGAAGAGATTAATCACAACTTCAATGTTCTTATTGCCAGATACCAGGAAGAACCTTGATAACTTTTATCATGGAACATACAAGAATTAGTGTGTTAAGAAGTTTCACGTGCACTTCCTAATGACTAAAGTTTCAAGCAGTGAATTATCCTAGTCATAATTCAAAGTTTGCTATCATGGAGCAGCAAAGATGGTGTTACTAGATCAAGAACCATGAGGTGGGAATCTGTTCCCCACAGACGGATCGATATTATGGCGGATGTTTCGAATCAGAAGAGCTACCACAAGATTTTGTTGATCAGTTAGCAAAAGTTAGCTATGAAATTCAGAAGCCAAATCTTGAGTCAGATGCAGAAGGATATCGGTTAAACCCCAGAGTTTGAAACGATGCTAGAAATCAGTCTTGACAAGATTGTGAGATGACAATTATGTCAAGGGAATCAGTTCTCATATGAAGCAAGGTAAAGCCTTGGAATCCACTGAAGGCGAACAAAAATGATCCATGAAACATTAAGTATGCCCGCGTACCTGATCAGAAGAAACTCAAGTCATTAAGGCTCGAACCAACATCTGTGTACAAGCCTTCCATTTTCTCTGAAAGTACCAAGGTGTACAAAGATCTCGAAGTTGAATTATGATGATCCAACACAAAAGTGAAATATCGCAGAATGTGTTACAATGTGTTGATATGTCAGAAAGTTAGCCGATAAGTCAAAGGCCAGTCAGAGTACTCCTATCTTTGAGAATTCAAGCACGGGATCTCCTAGGACCCAATCGGGATATAATTTCTTGAAAGGTGATTATTGATCATTTGACAGAAATTTGTCGATTCATGCCTGCCAATGTCACCGAGTTTGGAGACCATTTAGCAGAGTGGTATAATATAGAGGTTATATACAACAGAGATGATATTCGCCAGAATTGGTATAATGTCAGATCGATAGAGATGATCAGTTTGCACGATGTGCCAAAAGAGTCCGCGTTAGACCGAGGATCCCAAGTTACCTAGTATAAGCGACTGAATGTGTATGAAGCCTTGGATGCTCATTTAAATATCAGTATGGTGTATCACTCGGACCAGTAGACAAATTGAAAAAAATAATGAGTTGTGTCTTAACTCATAGTACAAAGTCGAGCAAGTAAGTATTGTGTGCAGAGTTTCCTTACAACACTAGATGCCAGCTAGTTCACAGTTGCCATTATTTGAAGTGCTCTATGATCTACCGTGTCAGTCATTGGTCAGCGAGGAGTAGATCAGATCACAAAGTACGTGGATTTTGCATTAGTCATGAAGCAGAAGACCAAGAGTCTTTAATCCTAAAGGGATTGTAAGTGGCTTAGTTCAAGTAGAAAAGCTGCACGAATTACACAGATAATCCCTCTTGCCATCATGTCTACTGTCAGGATACCTGTTGAAGTTCTATGCTAAGAAGTTGCGACAGAGATGTGTCGATTAGTTCAGATTTTGAAGCTCGGAAGAAGGGTTAGTTTTTCAACCTAAGTTACCAATCAAGAGCAAATTTTCTCAACTCCAGAAGTGTCTTTGAGCACCATTCAAGTAGCCGTTAGAAGCAATCGAGTTTCAAGATACCTTTTCTGCCAAGAGCCAGTTTGTCAAACCTTTGTCGAAGCGAGAAGTTCAGCAAGAAGCAAGGCGTTTGTTCTATAAGTTTTCAAAAGAACAGTTCTGTCAAAGTCAAAGCAGTTTGAAAGCAAGATGTGAACCCGAAGGTTGTGTTCTTTAACCTGTTCCATAGCTAGCCCGAATCTCAGGGTCGAGATTCCTTTATGGGGAGAGGTTTGTAGTGTCCCAAAATTTGACTTTTCAAAAATCTTTTGAGTAGTTTAGGTCCTTGGAAAATTTCACCAATTTTATTTGAATTAGTAAAGCGTAATCGGGAATTTCCAATTACTTTCGTCTACACCATGCCATTAGCACCCTTTAGCTATTCTGCACATTTATTCCTCTTCATTTTGCTCCAGTCAACCTCTCCTCGTGAAGCCGTGTCGCTGTTGTCATCTTCTTCAACGCTGGTCAACCTCCGGCCATCCCCGACCTCACTCCTTTGCTCAGGTAGCATCACTTGACCCCTTAGATGCTATGGCACCCACTAAAATGGACAATACAGAGCTTGTTCACTGCATGCATGTTTGGCTGAAACCTAGCAATGCTCCTCTCTAGCTAGCTGCTGGTACGAGCCACCTCAGCCACCGTAATCACCCCCATTAGGTGCGCAATACTATTAGGAACCCATCTGTGCCCTTGGTTCACATCGCCGTGGCCAGAATCACCGGCGGGGCTCTCAGAAGCCAAGCTTAGTTCTTGTCGGAACGTCCGACAAGAACTACAACAGCGTCATTAGGGTTTAAGTGTAATCATTAGTCCTTAATCGCAGATCTTTGTTAGAAAAAAGTGTTTAGCCGCGTTAAGTAATGGTCTTGATTGGATGACAGGGGCTGTGGATTTAAGTGGTTTAGTTCATGAGGCTATGCACTGGTGGACCAATACTGCGTGGCTCGGTCCACGCAAACAAATGGGGCCCACATGTCAGAACACGTTTTATTCAGAAATAAAATAGAAAACGACACTGTGCACTGGACCCCACTTGTCAGTGTCTTCGGCAAGGATGGACTATGGAAGGAAATTCTAAAATGCTTAAGAAAATCCAGAAATCAATTATTTGTACACTGAAAATTGTCTTTAACTTCAAAAATGCATACCTAATACATTTTCACTCCAAAATGAGTGAAACCAATTTTGATAATTTTTATTTTAACTGAACTTTATTTTAAAATATGTTTCAAAATTTTCTCTGGCACATAAAATATAGTCCTTGGAAATAGATCCAAAACCGAATTATTTTTTGCACTAGAAAATGCTATTTACTTTGAAAATTCGTAACTAATTCATCGGAACTCCAAATGAGTTGAACCAAGTTAATTTAGTCTTATAATTTTACTCTCTATTTATCTTTGTAACCCTTTTTCCCACCACTATTCCACAAAGTTTCACCAAATAAGTAAATTCAAATGAATAGTAACTGAAATGCATTTTTCAGGATTTTCCAGAAAACTAACTTTCAAACTGGTATAACTCTCACATACAAAATCCAATTGGAATAATTCTTTCACCTAAATTCATATAAAATCATAACCTAGCCACTTTGTAAAATTCATACATTTTTAGCCATTTGAAGTTTTGGCTATTTCTCGGTGTTTATTCGATGCTGCTAATTCTATAGAGTCTGAAGCAATCGACGTAGACTCCTTCACCACCGAGAGCGAACAACTTGACTTCTAGGAAGGTAAGCATCATTTGAACTTTCTTTTGCATCATGTTGATCCCAGTTTTTGATAAGTTAGTGTTTTGAAATGCAATGATATTGCTCGCATGTTATTTTGCTATGTCGATATTATTGTGATGTGTAGCTAGTTATGTCCTACTCATGAGGTTGTCCTTAAATTAATCAAGTACATGAATGCTTAAGTTAGGACTGTGTGAAATATATATATTCGTAGGATCTAATGCAATTTTCTATAATGTGTGGGAGCACTATTTTTCTTTATTTACATTGTATCAGTATTTCCAACACAACTTACGTGCCCACTTAGTAGGCGCTATCGATCGTTTGTACTAAGTTTGGGGTTCATCTCGTAAGGGGGACTTATCTCAGTAGGTCTTTCTTGCTAAAAAATACTGAATCTCGATTTCCCTGGCCGACATACCTTAGGAAGTGTGTCATTATCCGAAGGCTTACAGGCTAATCGAGTCATGTGGGTAAAGTAGTACACCCCTGTAGGGTTAAATATATTCGAATAGCCGTGTCCACGGTTACGGACGACCGCTTGAGTTCGGGAGTCATCATTGTTAGACTTTGAATTAAAATTAACGTGGTTACAACTTGGTATTCGGCATGAACGGGTAATCATGCATTTTAGTTTATCAAAGTGGGCTGCCACTTTAGTATTTATGTGTTTTAGTTGTTTATTAATGTATATCTATGTCACATGTTTATCTTTTGCATAAAAACTTGTTTATAAAATGGCATTTGAAAACTAGTATGTGTAGGATGAAAATTGTTACGTTTTTTGCAAAACTAAGCCACTAATGCCATCCTTTGTTATCCTCTAAGCATAATTACTTTTAATTTGTGTAATACTTGCGAGTACATTTGTACTTAACCCGGGTGCTGCAAATTCAGGTGAAGACGATACTATGCCAAACGAATTCGTTAGCGTCGATTTTGGGGACGCTAATGAGTAGTGCTTTTATCTAACCCCCAGTCGGTTGCCATGGGTTATGGGGCACACCATGCTAGACTCTTTTGGTTTATTTATATTGCTTCCGCTGCTACTTATTGTTCCTATTTGAATTTGGTCGGTCGGCTGCTTTGTAATAGATGTAGATTTAACTATTATGTTGTATGTCTTTTGGATTATCAATGTATATTGTTGTATGGCTGTGATTGACTTTGAATGAGGGTATGGGCATGTTGGTCGCTGATCTTGGGAGCCAACATAGTCACATACCTGCTGTTTTTGAATTCCCTTTTAAATCATTAAGTGCGTACTTGGACCGTTTGGAGAACCAGTTATCATGTAGTGCGCGCGGAGTAGCTGTACGCATGATCATCGGAGCTCTAGTTCGGTCAAGACTTCTCACTTATATGGAGCTAATTTGGAATTTATTTACTTGAGGCCTAGAGTTATTTCCATAAGACCAGGAGGCCTCGGTCTTACGGAAATAACTCGGGGGTCCTCACAGCGCTTTGGTATTCGAGCCATACTGACTATAGGTTAGAAATAGCATGAGCGTTAGTGTTAGCAAGCCTTTAATTCAAATTATTTTAAATTATAAAGTAATTTCAGAAAGGTTAAGTTATGAATATCTTTTATTCCTTACCCATCTTAGAGTCATCTCTTACCCAATGTTCATTTTGGCTTTGCAAACTGATATTTACTCTTACCTTGTCCTTCTAATCTTTAGATGAGTCATCAATACCTTGTCAAGGGGGCCCAAGCTAAAGATGTTGATGGATACCCGACGCTACTTCGGTACATGATGTGGAGGGCCAACCTCACATACCAACCAACGTACTCCATCTACCGTCACGACAGAGGACCAGGCACGGAAGAATACCTGGTTATAGCCAACATCATCGCCAAGCGAGTAACGAGAAGCATTCTGTACGGGTTCCAAGCATGTGGCACCTCTGAGGCCTCGACATTGTAGGCAGTGGCTCGTGTGGCCATGAGCCATCTTTTTCATGACTTGACGGAGTTAGCTCAACCACCATACGACCATTTTCCACTGCAAGTTCGTGGCGCGGAGGTGAACACCTTCGTTGAGATCCAGTACGGGGAAGATCCACAAGTGAGGCAGTTGGCGAGGTTGGTGCATATCATGGACTGGATCCACCGTTGCACCATGCATGAGCTATGGGAGATGCGGCGTTGTCTCATAGCGGCCTAGGAGCACCTGCAACACCTGTGTAACATGGGGCTCATTGATCGTAGCATGCTTTATGGTGCAAATGAGGTCTCCCCATATGATTTTGCACCACCAGAGTATCGTCTTCCCGAAGTAGGAGGGTGAGTACCCAATAATGGGCTGAGATGCCAGGCCCGCATGTTTGTGGGTTTTTCTCATGCCCAAATGCCAGAACCCGCAGGAGGACACGTCATCGACATAGGATCCCCTCTGTGCCTTACCAATCTAGGTGATCTCGAGGATTCAGGATCACCGGGTTACTATTTGCTAACTGAATTTTCGGTGAATTTTAACCAGAGCCACTAGGATTATAGTATCTTGAGTTCTTTGTCCGGAGTTGTGTTCGGAGGGCATGTATCTTTAACTTCATGTAATAGGCTAGTAGAGTTGAACTCCTTTAGCGTTGTTGCAAGAACGTTTTGTTTCGGGCGATTGACATTCGCCTACGGGCTTATATGAATGTAATTGTACTAGAAAACTATCATTTGCTTTAATGGATTTTGTGCTGGCCACTGTGCCTTTGTATCTTCATTTGGTGTTAAGTTTTTGAATAATTTATGTCATTATGCATGATAGATTAAGTAGCCTACACCCGCTGTCCGAATTTTGTTTCACACTCGTTCGAGCGTATCTTTTGCCTGTTCTCTAACCATCCGTGTGACAACAGGATGGCTGGACCTAATACTCATTCAAGGGCTCAACAAGAAGAGGGATCACCACCCTCGGGCACTCGCTCCGCTACTATCAGTGAGCTTTATGCACAGGGAGAACGTGATGAGCCATCCCACCGTCAAAATCAGCAAGCCAGTCAACCGGAAGAAGTGCTTCCCCCACCACCCACAATGGTGGAAGTGCTTGCTCAAATCGAGAGGAATCGGATAGATCAAACTCGGATCCTTGAGGCCATTGCCCGCAACACCTCCCCCACTCTAGCAATATCCAGGGGAGCGGGAGCTCAAACATCGCATGGGGGACTCGCTGACTTTTAGTGTACAAATCCTCCAACCTTCTCAAACATTGAAGATCCCATGGAGACAGAAGACTGGCTCCAGACGATCGAGAAGAAGCTGGCGATTGCTCAATGCACCAGTAATGAGAAAGTCTTGTTCGCTAGCTACTAGCTGGAGGGAGTTACAAGTGCGTGGTGGGACAACTTCTCCGCCAAGCAGCCCAACAGAGATGTTCTATCTTGGATTGAATTCAAGGCAGCCTTCTGGGAGGCCCACATCCCCGAAGGTGTGATGATGATCAAGCAACAACAATTCCTCGCTCTCAAGCAAGGAAGGAAGAGTGTCACGGAGTATCACCACGAGTTTAATTTCTTAGCTCGTTATGCTCCCGATGACGACTCCACCGACGCTTGTCATCAGAGCCGTTTCATGAACGGTTTAACGGAGGAAATGCAACTCACTCTTGTTGTCCATGATTTCCAGAATTTCCAACATATGGTAAACAAGGCCATAGTGGTGGAGAACAAAAGTCAAGCTTTGGATGAAGCTAGGAAGAGGAAAAGAGCCACTCAAAATTTAGCAAGCGGCAGCTTTCCGAGACCGCACACCGGGCCACCCCAAGCGCCCCGATTTCAAGCCCCGGCACCACCAAGGTCACCAACATTTGTACCAAGACCTCCATCACCTTTTGGGCAGCAAAATAATAGGGGAAATTAGCCCCCAAACACGGCTACATCTGACCGAGTGTCACATGCTTTCACTGCGGTCACCCTGGACACTACGCACATCAGTGCTTGGCGAAAGCACATGAGATGCCACGAGTCTACACTGGTCGAACTCCAACTCCACCACTAGCTCCAAAAAGGCCTTCACCACCCCCGAGGGCAGCATCTACACCTCGTCAAGTCCCAGCATATGGTCGGGTAAACCACATCACCGCCGAGGAGGCAAACGATGCACCGGACGTCGTTTTGGGTACATTACTTGTTAATTCACATCCAGCTGCTGTTTTGTTTTATTCAGGGGCATCACATTCATTCATAAAAAGAGGGTTTGCTGCACAAAATCAATTTCAAATGCATACACTTCAGCCCCCATATCACATTCAGTCTCTGGGATCGGTTCTAGAAACCGATCAAGTCTACTGGGACATGAAAGTGGAGATTCAAGGGATCGAGTTTTTGGCAAGCTTAATAGTAATAAATTTAGTGGGTATATATGTTGTTTTGGAGATGGATTGGCTGTCCAAGAATCAAGAACAAATAAATTGTGCTCAGTGGTTAGTTTCTGTCACAAGTGAAGACAGCGATCAAGTAGTTTTTGCCCCAAACATTATCAGTGCTCATCTTTCTATTGTGGATGTGAGTACCACTCTTGAACTAGAGAGAGTACCATTGGTATGTGAGTACCCAGATGTATTCCCTGAAGAACTCCCAGACATATCTCCCGATCGCGAAATCGAGTTTGTGATCGAGCTTGCACCCAGTACTACGCCTATTTCAAAACGGCCGTACTAGATGTCTCCCAATGAATTGGTAGATTTGAAGAAGCAACTCAAGGAGCTTCAAGATAAAGGCTTTATTTGGCCAAGCTCCTCGCCTTGGGGATGCCCAAATATTTTTTGTCAAGAAGAAAGACAAGAGTTTGCGGATGTGCGTTGACTACCGTCCGCTAAACGAAGTCACTATCAAGAACAAATATCCACTTCCTCGGATTGATGATTTGTTTGACCAACTAAGTGGAGGTCAAGTGTTTTGCAAGATTGATTTGCGACTAGGCTATCATCAGATTAAGGCCAGAGCTGAAGACATACCGAAGACAACATTCTCTACTCGTTACGGTTTGTACGAGTATACTGTCATGTCCTTCAGATTGACAAATGCACTGGCATACTTCATGAACCTCATGAATTCAGTTTTTATGGAGTATATAGATCGGTTTGTCATTGTTTTTATCGATGACATCCTCATCTACTCCAAGTCGATGAAGAACATGAGCAACACTTGAGGCTTGTGTTGGAGACGCTTCGACAATATCAACTCTATGCTAAGTTCAGCAAGTGCGAGTTTTGGCCGTGAAGTTAGCTTTTGGGTCATGTACTATCCAAAGGAGGTATCACGAGTTGACCCGTGCAAAGTGTAAGATGTATTAAATTGGAGACAGCCCAAGAGCGTCACCGACATCCGCATTTTTCTCAGACTTGCGGGTTACTACCGCAGATTCATCAAGAACTTCTCCAAAATTGTGAGGCCAATGACCCAGCTTCTTAAGAAAGAAAAGAAATTTGAATGGTCAATAGAGTACAAAGAAAGCTTTTAGATTTTAAAAGAATGTCGACCAAAGCTCCAATGCTCATTCTATCTAACATTCACAAGAGCTTCGACATATACTGTGATGCATCTCGTCACGGGCTCGGTTGTGTGCTTATGCAAGAGGGCCGAGTGGTGGCATATGAATCGAGGCAATTGAGACCTCACGAAGCAAATTATCCCTCACATAACTTGGAGCTAGCAGCTATGGTCCATACTCTGAAGATTTGGCGACATTACCTCATTGGCAATTCTTGCGAGATCTATACTGATCACAAGAGCCTCAAATATATTTTCACCTAAGCCGATTTGAACTTGAGACAAAGAAGGTGGCTCAAGTTAATCATGGACTATGATATGGGATGGCATTATCATCCAGGAAAAGCCAATGTGGTAGCCGATGCGTTGAGCAGAAAATCTCAATAAACTATTTATCGGTAACCCCCACTTCGGTAGGCTTGTGTGCTGAATTGCAACGACTGAGTCTTGAGATAATTGAATAGGGTTCTCTTGCTGCCCTAAGTGTGAATTCTACACTTGACGACCAGATTAAAGAGGCCCAGAAGACTGACAGTGAGGTGGTCCGAATCTGGGAGAAATTGAAGCAAGGCAAGGCCAAGTGCTTCGCCGAAGACGCACATGACACCCTACGGTTTGGGAACCGTTTGGTGGTGCCACATGACCACAAGTTGAGGGAATTGACCCTCGATGAAGCTCATAGCTCCCAATTCTCCATACACCCCGGGAGTACCAAGATGTACCAAGATCTGGAGAAGAGGTTATGGTGGAGTCGAATGAAGCGATAGATCACACAAGATGCGTTCTGAGTGCAATGTATGCCAAAAGGTCAAGGCCGAACATTTGAAGCCAGTGGGTACACTCCATTCTCTGCCCATTTCCAAGTGGAAATGGGAGGAAGTCATGATGGATTTCTTTGCCAGCCTTCCGAGGACTCAAATCGGGTCCGATTCAATATGGGTGATCGTGGATCGATTACAAAGGTTGCACATTTCATTCCCGTCAAGACCACCTACACTGGAACCAAGTTGGTAGAGCTTTACATCTCAAGAATTGTTTGTCTCCACAGTGTACCCAAGGTGATCGTTTTAGATCGAGGTGCTCAGTTCACATCCTAATTTTGGAAGTGTCTCCATCAAGTAATAGGGACCGACCTCATTTTTAGCATCGCATACCACCCCTAAACAGGAGGACAAACTGAGAGGGTGAATCAAATATTGGAAGACCTTCTCCGAGCATGTGTTTTATCCTACAAAAATAAGTGGGAGAAGTGTTTACCGCATGCGGAGTTCTCCTACAACAATAGCTACCAATCAAGTATTTAATTGTCACCTTTCGAGGCATTATATGGTAGAGCTTGTAGGACACCATTGAACTAGTATGAGACTGGGGAGAGGCCATTCTATGGACCAACCTTAGTGGAGGACGCAGAAGTTCAAGTTAGTGAGATTCGAGAACGACTACGTGCAGCTCAATCCCGTCAGAAATCTTATGCATATCGTCGTCGTCGTGAGTTGAGCTTTGAGGTGGATGATCACGTTTACTTCAAGGTCACCCCAATGAAAGGAACACATCGTTTCCAAGTCAAGGGTAAATTGGCACATCGCTACATCGGACCTTTCCAAATTCTAGCAAAGAAAGGATCGGTGGCCGATCAATTGGAGTTGACACCCTCTCTCTTAAATGTGCATGATGTTTTCCATGTATCACAACTAAAGAAATGTCTCTGAGTCCCAACCAACGCAACTCAATTGGAAGCACTCGACTTGAAACCCGATCTTTCCTATTGGGAACACCCGATATGCATTCTTGAGAAAGTGGAGCATAAAACAAGAAATCACAACATCAAGTTCTTAAAAATTTAGTGGAGCAACCATACTGAAGATGAAGCAACTTGGGAGCGTGAAGACCGAATGCGAACTGAATATCCCGACCTTTTTCCTTCTGATTGAAGTGCCTTCGAATCAAGAAAGGAAAGGTTAAACAAAGCAATAGAAAGGAAAATGTAATAGAAATTCCTTGTAGTATTTTTTAGGGTTGCTTAGCACTATCTTTGAAGCAGATCAAGACAACAGATGTTGTATCTTTTTAGAATCTTCCTGTTCAACTTTCGAACTATCTACATCTCGGGGTCGAGATATTTTGTAGGGGGGGAGGTTTGCCACATCCCCACGTTAATTAATGATAATTAGTATGCATCTCATCAGCATGCATATTTTTTGGAGCATTTGCATTTTTATTGCACTAGAAAAATCTCAATCAAAGTTTAAACCTACAACTCAAATCTAGGCTCCTAAGAGAAAACAGAAACAAATACTTATAAAGTTCTTTGGGAGATAATTTATTTAAATACTATAATATTTATCAAGAATAAATATAATTTTTCCCAAATTGTGGGAACTCAATTCGACCCACAGAAAATTCAAACTCAATTCAACAACCTAAGCTAGGTTTGAATTTAGATTCAGCAAATAAATCTTAAACAATGATGTTTAAGATTTTATTTGAGTACTATACCTTCCCAAGAACCCCTATGATTAACTTCAGAATTTTAGGATTTTTATTGAAATTTTTAGTCAGCCGGTCAAAGTAGAAAGCTTATTTTGGAAATCAGTCAATAGGTTTGACTCGGTTCAACCAAACCCCTTAGCTGCACTGACCGCACCCAAGCCCATCCCGCTCCGCTTTGTGCCACTAACGCGCCAGACCCCAGCGTCGCTCCTTCATCTTAAATCACGTAAACAACGCGAGCCACGTATCTTATGCTCTGTCTCGAGCCGTTGGGTGATGCTCGCCCCGTCAATCCACCACACAATCTGGCCACTCCTAGAGCTTCTCCGATTCGCACCACCTCCATCTCCGTCAACGCCCGAGCTTAATACGCCTCGCACCCCTCCTTTCTCGGCCATTCTTCCTATCGGTGGTTAAGGAAGAAGGAGCTCTCCTGTGCAACCTACTTGGGCAAGCCTCAATCCAATGCTTCTCCTCTCCTCTACGTTCATAATCGTGCCCATTTGAGCTAACCCGAGCCCTTGACTTGGTTTGTAGCTCCAAGACCATGAGCGTGTCCTTAATGCATCCAAAGCGCACACCGCGAGACACCTTCGTGCCATTCCTAGTCTCCGGTGAGTATTATCTTATATTTTGTGCGTCACATTGTGCCTCTAGGTGTAAGGACAGATTCTCCTCAACTCATTCCTTCAATGCGTCGTAGGAACCAGAGGATTATGAAGAATTCCTTTTCCGGCCGTGAGAATACCCTTTCTTCTCCGGTGCCGATCTGGTAACACATTTTCCAATTACTTTCATCTACACCATGCCATTTGCACCCTTTAGCTATTCCGCACATTTATTCCTCTTCATTTTGCTCCAGTCAACCTCTCCTCGTGAAGCCATGCCACCGCTGTCATCTTCTTCAATGCTGGTCAACCTCCGGCCATCCTCGACCTCACTCCTTTGCTTAGGTAGCATCACTTGACCCCTTAGATGCTATGGCACCCGCTAAAATGGACAATGCAGAGCTTGTTCACTACATGCATGTTTGGTCGAAACCTAGCGCCGCACCTCTCCGGCTAGCCGTCGGTACGAGCCACCTCAGCCGCCGTAACCAACCCCATTAGGTGTGCAATACTGTTAGGAACCCATCCATGCCCTTGATTCGCGCCGTCGTGGCCGAAATCGCAAGCGGGGTTCCGAGAAGCCAAGCTCGGTTCTTGTCGGAATGTCCAACAAGAACTGCAGCAACGTCATTAGGGTTTAAGTGTAATCATTAGTCCTTAATTGCAGATCTTTGTCGGAAAAACATGTTTAGCCGCGTTAAGTAATGGTCTTCGGTGGATGATAGGTGGCCCTGTGGATTTAAGTGGTTTAGTTCACGAGGCCGTGCACCGGTGGACCGATATGAGTGGCTCAGTCCACACACTGTTTCGTAGACCGTGCCATTAACGGATGGGGCCCACATGTCAGAACACGTTTAATTCAAAAAATAAAATAGAAAATGACACTGCGCATTTTGATTTTTGGCTATTTCTCGGTGTTTCTTCGATGTTGTTAATTCTATAGAGTCTGAAACGATCGACGTAAACTCTTTCGCCACCGAGAGGGAACAACTTGACTTACAGCAAGGCAAGCATCATTTGAACTTTCTTTTTGCATCATGTTGATCCCAGTTTTTGATAAGTTAGTGTTTTGAAGTACAATGATATTGCTTGCATGCTATTTTGTTATGTCGATATTTTTGTGATGTGTAGCTAGTTATGTGCTACTCATGAGGTTGTCTTTGAATTAATCCAGTACATGAATGTGTGTGTGCGTGTGTGTGTGTGTGTGTATGCTAGGATTAACCCATCAATTATGGGAGACACAAAACTTTATTATCTTCGTTTTATTCCAGATCTCAGATATTTGTATCTATATTTTAAGTTAAACCTTGTTTATTTCAAAAGTGATTTGGGACTGGACAAGTGGTTGTTAGTGTGGGTGCTGTTATGCACGAGACACGGGTTTTGTGGTTGTCTTGTCTGGACCAACAAGGGCCGAACTTTGGTGACATCATTAATTCAAGTACAACTTGTGCTACTACACATGGGATGTGGGTACTGTTTGGTTAAGTAAGGGGAGGGTCTTATTGGGTTAAGTCCCAGGTGGTGTGAGGACATTTGTGCTCGATCATCTGTTCGTAGGATCCGATGCAATTTTCTAAAATGTGCATGGTAGCACTATTTTTCTTTATTTACATTCTATCGGTATTTCCAACACAACTTGTGAGCCCTCTTAGTAGGCGCTATCGGTCATTAATACTAAGTTTGGGTTCATCTCGTAGCACGGGACTTATCTCGATGGGCTTTCTTGCTAAAAATCTGAATCTCGATTTCCCCGGCCGACATACCTTAAGAAGTGTGTCATTATCCGGAGGCTTACGGGCTAATCGAGTCATGTGGGTAAAGTAGTACACCCCTATAGGGTTAAATCTATTCGAATAGCCGTGTCCATGGTTACGAGACATTTGCTTGAATGCAGGTCATCATTATTAGACTTTGAATTACAATTGATGTGGTTACAACTTGGTATTTGGCATGAGCAGTAATCATGCATTTTAGTTTATCAAAGTGGGCTACCACTTTGGTATTTGTGTGTTTCAATTGTTTATTAATGTATATCTATGTTACATGTTTATCTTTTGCTTAAAAACTTGTTTATAAAATGGCATTTGAAAACTAGTATGTTGTAATACCCCCGCCTACTCGTAGTGCGGCCCATGTGGCCCATGAGGAGTCATGTGGTGGGATTAGTCCTATATTGCTTGTCTAAAGTGAGTTGTATTAGTATATAATGCCTGTTGGGTCCAAACTTAGCACCTCCGGGTTAACCCTTTTACACGAAGAGAG
This sequence comes from Phyllostachys edulis, assembly GCA_036346405.1. NCBI lineage: Eukaryota > Viridiplantae > Streptophyta > Magnoliopsida > Poales > Poaceae > Phyllostachys > Phyllostachys edulis. The sequence goes on from CM070552.1 coordinate 9,766,545, forward strand.
TACAAAAGTGTAAGTGGGGTGCGATGTGTGCGTGAGTCCGTCCCACGGTGAGCTGGGCATTGAGCGGATTTTGGGCTAGGATGTTACAGATGGTATCAGAGCATCAACCTTCGCTGCATGGGCGCATGTGGGACAGGGGTGCGGTCATATGGCGCATGGCGCGTGTGGTCCCGGATTGGACACACGGCATGGTATATGTGCCGGCACTAGACGCACGGACGTGTACCAAGGGTTGGTTGTGGGCATTTGCCGCGTATGTGGTGTGTTGGCGAGGGCGAAGCGAGGACGAAAGTGTAAGTGGGGTTCTATGTGTGCGCGGGTCCGCCCCACGGTGGGCTGGGCATTGAGCGGATTTTGGGCCAGGATGTTACATATGTGTATGATGAAAATTGTAGTGTTTTCTGCAAAACTAAGCCACTAATGCCATCCTTTGTTATCCTATAAGCATAATTACTTTTAATTTGTGTAATACTTGCGACTACATTTGTACTTAACCCGGGTGCTACAAATTCAGGGGAAGACGATACTACGCTAGACGAGCTCGTTAGCGCCGATTTTGGGGACGCTAATGAGTAGTGCTTTTATCTAACCCCCAATGGGTTGCCCTGGGTTATGGGGCACACCATGCTGGACTCTTTTGGTTTATTTATATTGCTTCCGCTGCTACTTATTGTTCCTATTTGAATTTGGCTGGTCGGCCGCTTTGTAGTAGATGTAGATTTAACTATTATGTTGTATGTCTTTTGGATTATCAATGTATGTTGTTGAATGGTTGTGATTGACGTTGAATGAGGGTATGGGCGTGTTGGTCGCTGATCTTGGGAGTCAACACAGTCACATAACTGCTGTTTTTTAATTCCCTTTTAACTCATTAAGTGCGGACTTGGACCGTTTGGAGAACCAGTTCTCATGTAGTGCATGCAGAGTAGTAGTATGCATGATCATCGGAGCTCTAGTTAGGTCAAGACTTCTCACTTAGATGGATTTAATTTGGAATTCATTTACTTGAGGCCCAATGTTATTTCCATAAGACCGGGGAGGCCTCGGTCTTTCGAAAATAACCCGGGGGTCCTCACAGTAGCCTAGTGGTAGAGCACAATACTAGTGATTAAGAGTTCAAGATCACACTCTCCCCTTTTAAATCAATGATACGTAGTTCCTATTTCTTTTATATATGCGAGCTAGCCCTCTTGAATCAAAGGCACTCCTTTCCTGGATAGTAAAAGTAACTAGGATGAAAGCACGTCAGTGTTTGCAGTGTGCTTCTAGAGTATATGTTGTTTTGAACTATATATACACAAAGAATTCAGTTGACAAAGAACCTATCTGATGTATATATACATAAAACGATATATGATTTGTATAATTGATTGGTGTGTGGTAACATGAATAACCATTGGAAGGCGCTAAGCCATCGGTCTGCAAACAAAAGCAAATGATATTTGCGCAAGGTTTAATGATAGCCCATCCATGTCGGAGTGGGCTATTTGTAAAGGATATATACATAGAGCTGGGGATGTATATGCTATTTCTTACTTAGTGGGGAAGCACATAGAAGATCGCTGTAGATGGAATTGGCAGCTGCACATGGCGGTTCTCTGGATGCTTCTTTATGAAACCATATGTATGGGGATGTAACATCCCGAATAAAGGGTTTGTATTTCAAATGTATAAAAATGTGATATTTCTAAAACTTTTTGCTGCATCTTGTTGCCATTCAATCCATTTGGATTTACATTCAAGGTTTTGTTGAATTGAAACCTAAAACCTAATTACTCTCCCCCCACTGACCGGTGGACCCCACCCATCAGCCCTTCTGTTCCACGGCCGGACCAGGTTGCAGCTGAGCCAACGCAGCCCCTCACTCCTCTCGTTGACCTATGGGACCCACCCATAAGGTTCGTCGTCCACCTCCGCTCGCATGTGCCAGCGCACCGCGCACGAGAGCTCTGCCACACTGCCTGTGGTTTCCACACCATCCACAGTTTTTCTCCACCGTCCACACCTACCCCATCACCTCGCCATCAAACCGCGCCCATCTCTACCCTAGTTACACCTTGCTCCTGCCCATACGAGCACCAAAAACCCCAAAAGCTCAGTTGCCCTGCCTAAGCCCTCCTCGTCAATCTCCGCCACCTCCGTTTATACATAGGACACCTCAAGCTTCATCTCATATTTTCCAAGCCAGTGCACACCTTTCTTTCCCTTCTCCTCTGAGTCGAGCTCTAGAGCTCAAGGAGCGTGAGCCCTAATTAAGTTGTGCACCGCTGCCTTTGTTCCCGACACCGTGAAGGGTTTTGTATCACCCTTACCACCATGGAGAAGAGGTTCAAAAGTGTTCCAGTGACTGATGCCATTCCCTCACTCGATTTCATACTCGATTCACAGGATTAGCTGATTTGACCCTTCGTCCTCGTCTCTGACCAAAACCGTCGTTCCATTCGTAGTCGAAGCTCCACCGCACCCCAAGCCGATTCTTCGCACTTGGAGCATCGCAGGACCATCACCAAACTTCTTTGACCATTGGACGATCCTTTTCATTGGTCGAACCTCTTCTCCACATACGACCGACCTCGCCGCTTCCACTCGCCGTCGACCATTCAACTCTGACCATCTCTAGACCCCTCTTGCTTCTAGTATGACCCTAGTAGCCCCTAGATCCTTATGCGCGTAAGAGATACATTACTACGGATCACCTCATCATAGACGGTTCGGAACCGTCATCATAGACGATTTCCAAATCGTCTGAATATGTTCGTCTGTGATAACAGGCGGTTATCACAGACGGTTCAAAAAGCGTCTGTGATATGAATATCACAGATGGTTTATTATTGAAACCATCTGTGAAGGCATAGTATCACAGACGGTTTCCATTAAAAACCATCTGTGATATGTAGAATATCACATACGGTTCTATTTAAAAATTGTCTATGATACATAGAAATATCACATACGGTTCTATTTACAAACCGTTTGTGATATTTCTACGTATCACAAACAGCTTCTTAAATAGAACCGCTCAGGATATTCTATGTATCATGATGGTTTTTAATGAAACCGCTATGATATTATGCCCTCCTGTTTAGCTTTTAACAAAAACCGCCTGCGTGATAGTTCATTACCCTAACTACTTTTTGCTGATTTTTGGCTAGCCTCAGGAATTGCTAGCCATGCCCTCTGAAAACAAGCATGCAGAAAACACATACATCACAGATAATCAATTGCTAACAACTCAAAGTGTTCATTACTCAAAATAAATTACAAAAGATCGAATTTGTTCAAGTATTGTCGCTATAGTTACAATTGGATTACAATTGAGTCAATTGTTTGCGTGAAACTACTGGGTTAAATGACGAGTGAAACTCTCCTTTGTCATTAACGATTTCGACATGATAAAGCCGCAGAGCTTAGCTCGAATGTCCCTAATCTCATCACAACAAGTCCATCTAAATCTATCATCAAGTCCTATCGCTAGCAAGAAAGAGCAAAGTGGTAAGCATATATATTTAAATTTATAATTAGGAAATAATTATTTCGAGATTGACAAACCTCGGGATCATACTCGCTTAGCACTAATGATTTCACGCATATGATGGCAAACGTAGATTGCACATCGCTCATCATTTTTTTTTGGTGGCCTTTGCAAAAATAGAATTACATATATAGGTATAGTCAATTAGAGAAGCATTATTATGAAGTATGATATAGGATTATTGTGTTGTAGCGCTGCGTGCGAAATTTCGTCCTATGTGTTAGTTGGCGCTTTCGATCCATTGTATGGTCCTTCTTTGCCAACATAGGCGATGAACGAACTACATGATTCCAAAAAGTTATCCTTGGCCATTTCAAACGAAGGAAGACTACAATAGAGTTATGTATGGAGGAAATGAGCATACCTTTCGAGTATTACTTGCAGAATGCTGAAGTCGTGGTCATTTCTGACTAGGGAATCAAGGTATATCACCTAGTGGCACCTACTCATGTATGTTGCTATAGTCATTAAACCTAAGTTTGTGTTGCGTATAAAGTACAAATGAAATTTGTATAGCAAGTAGTGAAGCACTTACCCCTGGTTGTAGGGCACCACTATGTAGTCCTTGTGGTCCTGACTTAGAAATGCCGCCGTTATGTATTCCTCGACGAAGGACGGGTCTGTTTCGATGGTTTGCATAGATACCACGTGTGGGTCGAGGAAACCCACCGGTTCTCTCCATGCTCGGGCTTGTTTCATCATGTATCTATACATAAGCAATGAGTTGTGACATTTATCGGTATTATGTGAATGTAGAACTTGATTGTACACACTTACAGTGTCCAACATCGTAGAAGCGAGGCGTCGAGGCCAACGAGGTTGAATAGGTCATATAAGTCGTTGAAGCCCACGACGAAGTTGCCCGACCCGTTGAAGAAATGCTTATCCTTGTATGCGATGGTGATTCGATGATCGCACCCTTCTTCTGGTCTTTTGCATGTACCGGTCATGCAAAGCCCGATAAGCAAATCCAGTGTGGGTTAATACTGTGTCGGGGCACAACGGTTTTCCAATGGAGTACTGCCCAGAGTTCTCGGACTTGGGAGGCGCCTTAATGTTCATCAATTTCGATTTGGTCTTAAAGACTAGCAGCATCTTCCTGCGAGACAACTCGGGAACCGATACAGCGGCACGCTTTTCTTGTTCCTTCGGCGTCTTCTCCACGGGAACCGATGAGGTGGCCTTCTAAGGCGAAGGATGAGGTGGAGTCATCAAGGGTCCGTTGGAGAGGAATGATCGTGTCGAGATCGCAAAGATCATGGAGTCGAGGCGATGTCCTTCTTGGGCCATTTGGATAAAAGTGTGCTGGCATCCCTAGTGTTCTGATGTCTTCGTTCAGGCGAATCTCGAGCGGAACGGCCATGAAATTGTCATGTACCATGTCCACTTGGACCCTGGCGTAACCCTACACTAGCTGGGCACCGTGCTACACTGCCCCTTCCTGGTATGGATACACCATCCCCCGCCCAGCCTCAATAAAAATGGACCCAACCATCCTCACTTGGAGCTTGCAGGGCGTCGGCCCCTACAAAACGATACGCAATTAGCTAAGGCATCCGATAAGTCTATCTTTGGTGCATTCCATAGATGTACATTACCTTGATGTCGTCCATCGGTAATTGGACATCGTCATGTTCAGAATTATGCATGGACGCGATGCTACTCCGATGTCGAGGAGGACTGGCTCCCAAATTAACAGGGGCAGCTTGCGACTGCTGGCTCAGGAGTTGATTCATTTGATCCTGCAATTGTGTTAACTGTCCTTGAAATTTTGCAGTAATCATCTGTACCAACCGGTCCTCGTGCTCGGCCTTGGATCTCTTACTACTCCTATATGTGCAGTAATCGTCTGCGAATCCATGACGCCAAGGTACGTTAACCCCAAGGCATCGCGTGCAACCCGAGTGCTCCTTGTTTCCTAGGGTCGTAGATAGTATATCCTTCTCCCTATCAGCTTGGAAGGAGCCTTGGGAAGTTTGGGCAGTCAATTCATGCTGCAAGAGGTCATCATGCTATTATAGACACCATGAAGTTATGGACTTATTAACAACTAGGTAGTTCGACATATTTACCACACGTTGGGACACTTCCTGGTCTGCTGGGTTTGTGAAAGAGATGCTACCCGAAGACGAGACTTTTGCCCTCGCTTTTAACCAGCTTAGGGAACGCGGGTCTATGATCTCAGGAAATGGCCCGGTTGCGTTCTCCTCCTTCGCCGCCCATTCCTCGTATTTACCCGCGTACCCAGTGGTGCTAAGTCTGTGCGGGTAAGTGTTTCGTGTTTTGAGAGCTTTGTGCGTCGCACTTTGCTCCTTAAATTCGGCCGTCGTCTTCATAGCCACAAAGGCGTCCCATGTTTCCTACGTCAAGAATCCATACTACGTGAAGGGCGTCTGACCCGTGTTCACGTACTTCATGACAAGAATGCTCTTGAAGGTCCTCCACGATTTATCCATCGAGAGCAATGCCGTCCGTTCCACGCGTGTCATGTCTACTTCTGGGATAGTGAACTTGCTTGAAAGTTCTGTCCACAATGCGCCTCTCTATTCTTTCGTTAGAGACTTCCAACTTGGTGTGGTTATGGGGACCCGTTCCCTTGCAAGTATCCCGTAGATGGTCCAGAATCTCGCCACTGATCTCTTTGGACTCAGAGGAACCTCAAAGTCACTGACCTTCGTGATGATCAGTCGGCCCGCAGACATTTTCAATTTTCCTTTGCCATATCGCTTACGTATCATTATCGTCGACGGAAATCTAGACGCATTAGGCGGCATTGGTGACGGCAGCGAAGAAGGCGCATCTGCCATCTACGGCGTCGGTGACAACGGCGAAGACAGTGCCTCTGCCATCTCGCTTACTTTCTATCTATATAAGTTACATATGCAATAAAATGGATTGCAAGTGTCCCAAATTAACATATACATATGAAGTATCTCCATGTCATTTAAAATGAATAATATGCTCGACATGTGCAATATTAGCAAATAATCATAATTAATTCCAGCATAAATATAAAACAATAAAGCATTAATCCAACAGCATTTAAATGACCAAATTAACATAATCAAATGTAAATCATTCAAGTCATTTAAATTGATTGAAATGCTAAACATATACCACATGTATATGAATGAAATTAGCACAAAGTTGCAAAAGATTTATGATAGTTTGTGCTCTCAGAAGGACTTTGACAAAACAATATAAGCATTTAAATGACCAAATCAACATAGGATTGTTGCAAGCATTTAAATGACCATAATAACATGTGTCCATGAAAATCATCCAAGTCATTTAAACACAATATTATGCTCAGCATTAATAGCAGGAAATCATCAATTAGCAGCATAAGGCACATATGATTGATGATAGGAGAGTAGCTAAAGAACAAGTCTTTGCCATCTCAATCCTATTGTCTATACTCTTCATTAAATGAATATGATAATATAAATTCAAACTATGAGCTCTAAACAATACTTTGCTTAATCACAAATAATCTCAACTGTTAATGAAAGCAGTTAAACTTCGATCAAGCAGACTACTAGAAGAATCATAAATCGGTCGTTAGATTACCAACAAAAAGCTGAATACTCTTAATAGAACTGAACATGAAGACACGGGTTTAGTGATAAAGCCGGTTAGGTCGACATAAGAGTATCCACTTCAAATGCTAGAGATCAAATGAACCGAAGAATCGAAATAACTAGCTTTCAACCGAAGTAACCAATTAACAATATATCACATTGACAAGAGTAAGTAATACAATAGAGCTCAAGTATGAACTAACTATCACATTCAATCTCGTTATAAGGCGAGTTCATCACGAGAGAATGTCAACAAAGCCCATCGATCAATTTGCAATATCTTGATTACTAGATTAAATCATAACTAATACAGATCAAGGTATCAACTAGCACTGCAAATATATATATGCAAAGATCAACCGAACTACCACAGAGGAGCAATACTCACAAAGAGGATGCTGCACAAAACTCATGGTGCAAGGATGAGGCGGTGTAGGGGAGGAGGCCGACGCGGGAGGAGGGAGGCGAGGAGGAGGTCGGTGCAAGGGAGGGGGCAGGAGGAGGCTTGGCAGGAGAGGAGGCCGGGCAGGAGGAGGCTTGGTAGAGGGAGGCACCAACACGGGAGGAGGACGGTGCTGGGAAGGAGGCCAGTCTCGAGGAGGACGCCGACACACGAGGAGGAGGCCATCGTCGACGGCGACGGCAGCATCGTCGATGTCAGGGGTGGCGGCATCGAGGTCAGAGGCGGCGGTGTTGGGGCTTAGGGGAGGTGAACGGGCGAAGGGTAGAGGAGGCGAAGGAGCACGCGAGAGCTGAGCGGGCTAAGCACTGGTGAGATGAATGGGCGGCACTGGGAGATGAATGGCCGAGCCCTAGGGCTATAAAGGCCTATCACAGACGGTTCTATTATGGAACCGTCTGTGAAAAGAAATCACAGACGGTTCTATTTCTGAACCGTCTGTGATACATCCAAATGGGAATGGGCAGGGGCGGTCTGTCGGGACCAGGTATTTGTATTGCCAGCCTATCACAGACGGTTTGTATTACAACCGTTTGTGATACTTACTATCACGTATAGTATTCTAATAGAACAAATGCGTGATAGTTCATAGATGGTCTTTGTTCACAACCGCTCAGGATACTCTGATTATCACGAGCGGTTGTTTAATAGAACTGCTCGTGATAGTTCATAGACGGTCTTTATTAAGAACCGCTGCAGGATCTCGGTGATTATCACGAGATGGTTTTTTAATAGAACCATCAGGAACTATCACGCACGGTTCTTTAATAGAACCGTCTGTGATATTGAGTATCACAGACGGTTTGTAACAAAAACCATCTGTGATAGGCTGGCACTGCAAATGTGTCATCCCGACAGACCCAACACAGATAGTTCTATTTTAACCATATGTGATGAGGCGTCAACTATTGCCTGTTTTGTAGTAGTGATAGTCAAGGGTGTAGCTCGTTTGCAACTTCTCTCATTATAGGAACGGCTCCGCCGCTCAATGCCGGCGCACCACAGTGTATGACCATCTCTAGCCTCGCCTCGATCTGCGGCGCGATTAGCCTGTGGATGCCATTTTGATCATTCTCGACCTCCCGATCACCACAACGCCGACGAGATCTTGTTGGCCAAGCGCCATCACATGCAAGACAACTGTGATGATGAGCATCAGAGCTCATCATCAGTGTGTCTAATCATAGCCATTAGGATCAAATCAATGTTTAGTTGTCGGTTTAGCCCTAATGTTTCACTGACATGCGGGCCCCACAGCTTAAGTGCACAGTCAAGGTCTCGACTAGGTGGTCGAAGCTCCTTTCGACCAGGTGGTCGAACCTCACATCCCCAAGTTAACTAATAATAATTAGTATGCATCTCATCAACATGCATATTGTTTTCGAAACATTTAAATCATTTATTGCACTTGGAAAATCTTAATTAAAGATTAAACTTTAACCTAAATCAACTCCTCCAAGCAAAACAGAAATAAGTCATTGCAAATACCTCAGTAAAATAATTTATTTAAATACTATAATATTTATCATGAATAAATATAATTTTTACCAAATTTTTGGAACTCAATTTGACCCATAGAAAATTCAAATTCTTTTCAATAACCTATTGTAGGTTTGAGTTTAAAATTAGCAAATAATTCTTGAACAGTGAGGTTTAAGATTTTATTTGAATACTAGGACAACCCAGGAACCCCTCTAAATTATTTCAGAATTTTAGGATTTTATTTTCTATTTTACACCGGTCAAATTTGAATAGTTTGAATTTAAATCAGTCAACACTATTGAATCGACCGAGCCACGCTCACTTGGTTCGACCCAACCATCTACCTGATCAGACTGGTCCGATCGGAGCCGACCCTATGGTTTGGACCAGTCCAAACATCTTCGATGCAGCCACTTGACTCTGCCTAACCCACTAAATGCACCAACTCGACCTAACTCCAACCCGCACATTCTTCTGTCACTAACGCCACAGGACCCACTGGTCAACTTCACCATCCTCCTCTCGCGCTAACGCTCAGAGCCTTGGTGCCACGCAGCCACAGCATTCAAATCACCTCCATCCGCGCGCGGGCACGACGTCAATCCACCGCCCTCGAAACCCAATGGACTTCATCGACTCCTCACGCCGCTTCCATTCCGGCAGTTGGAGCACTACATCTCGCTCCCTCTCTCCCATTAGAGCTCACGTCTCCTCTCGGTCATTGAGGAGAAGGAAGATAGCTCTTGCGGTGCACTCGGTAGGCTTCTTTCCACTGAGTCCCTCTTCATCTCTAGTGACCGCCATCTCCATCTTTCTAGTCTCTGTTCTTGTTTCTTCTTATAGTACTCGGAGCATGCCAGTCGTCTTCAGCACCGGTGGAGCACGCTCTAAAGGCCTCCACCACGCCATTAGTACTCCCAGTGAGCCCTCTCCTCCCTTGGTGTGTCATTTTGTGTTCTATAGCGTGACCAGGGATTCCCCTCAACCTATTTTCCTTTCGGATCACAGGAGCTCGGGAATTACGGTTTTGCTCCATTTTCAACCACAAAGCTCTTTTTCTTCCCCGACGACGGCACAGTGAGGCATTTCCTAATTCCTTGCTTTTACACCATTCCTTTAGCACCCTTTAGCTTTTCTGACATCCTTTTGTCTCTCTTTTCGGTCAGGTCAAGCTCTCCACGGTGAAGCTCAACGCTGCCATCACCTTCTTCATCGTCGGCGAGCTACCAGCTAGCTGGTCCTCTCCACTTCACCCTGGTAGGCTCATTGGACCCTCCTATAGCCTATGCGTGCGCTAGCTAGCTAGTTTAGTGCTCGAGTTGCTAAGTGCAATGTAGCCATAGCACCTCCTCCGCTCATCGTCGTAGTGCCACTGCGTCGGACCTTTTCCGACCGTGCTCCGATCGCCTATAGCTTCGCCGTAGCACTAGCTTTCTTTTTCAGCCCTTAGCCGGCGCTGCCATGGCGCGTAGCGTTGATGAGCCGCCGGGCAAAGCCACGGGTGCGAGCTCCTCCGCGTGGCAACTTCGGACTACGCTGTAGCTTAATGATTAGCCTTTAATCGCTGTCCTAAGCGCGCCTTACTATGTAGATCCGATAATAAATGCACTGATGTTTCGCTTACACGTGGGCCCCTTGAATAGAAAAACGTGAGGTTTAAACGTCGGTTAAAGCTAAAGTCCATGACGTGTAGGACCCACCTGTCAGTTCGGTTTTAACTCAGAGTATAAAAGAAAAATGATACTATTCAATGGGCCCCGCATGTCATCCTCTGTGGCCAGCTCTTGGCTCGGTCAGAAAAGTAGTTTATTGCTTTTAGAAATTCTAAAATGCTTTATTTTTTACATCGAAAATTCATTTAACTTTAAAAATGCATAACTAATTCATTTTAAGTCCAATTCGATGAAACCAATTTTGATACTTTTTATTTTAAGTTAACTTTATTTTGAAATAGGTTTCACATATGTCTCGTCCCCCTTAAAATGTAGTTTTCAGAAATTGATCCAAAACCCATTTATTTATACACTAGAAAATGCTTTTGACTTTGAAAGTTCTTAGAAAATGTTTCTGAACTCCAAATGAGATAAACCAAGTTATTTTGGTCATATATTTTTATTTTCTATTTATCTATGTAATACTTTTCTCCACTGCTATTCTACAAATTTTCACCAAATAATTAAATTAGGATGAATAGTAACCGAGCTCCATTTTTCAACATTTTCCAGGATGCTGATTTTCAAACCACTACAACTTTCACATACAAACTCCAAATGAACTCATTATTTCACCTAAATTCATCTAAAATCATAATCTACCTACCGTATAAATTTCATGCATTTTGGATGATGTTGAATTTTTGGATGTTTTCGGTGTTATTGTTCTTATTCGATGTTCTCGTTCGTTCAATAGTTTACGAAGGTTCGAGTGTGATCGAGAGTGGTACTCAGAAGAACATGGACCATCCACAGCAAAGGCAAGCAATCCCCTCCTTTGATGCACGTTGAATTCCTATAAATTTAAAGTGTCTACGTTAATTTTCAAGTATTTTATGCATTGCTTTAATTTCAAATACTTGTATGTCAAATGGGTAGTTTTAGATATGCCCTACTTGCTACATTGACCTTCCTTCAAAAGTTAATTACCATTTTACCTTGAATGATTAAGGTTATATGTTATATGGGTATGTTTGGTGATTTGTAGAACAAGGCTTAGCCATGCTAGTAGTCGTAGTCGAAAAGGGTTAATGGAGCTAGTCTATCGGGCGGTGGATTGAATTAAATTTTGATGGAATTTGATGGAAATTGAGGATTGTATGCAGATCTTCGAATCTGGTTTTGTGGACTTGTTAGGTGGGGGTTGTTGTGTGTTGGACTTGGACGGGTGATAGGGTGATGAAGGGAGGTTGTCTCGGATTCGTCTAGCCCCGTCTGGGTGCTTAAGGACTGGTATGTGGTGTGTCAAACCAAGTCTCACGCGCAACCACACGCTGGGCTTATGGGCGATGGCTTGACTAAATAATTTGTCGTGTTTTAGCTATCAAGACACAATTAGATTGGCAATTGTTGTTAGAGCACCGGTAATTGCCGAGGCTTTACCGATCACTCGTGTTCTATTATTACTATTGTTGTTTTCTTGGCAATCTAGTTGGGGCATATTAAGTGTCGTCTTACTTGCCCTTAAGGGTCTCTTATGTGCAAGGGACTTACTTACACAACGGGTACACCCATGGTGATGACAAGTGACTTTCGGTCATGGTGTTGTTTCCTCAGGTGGTTTGATAGTTAGGACATGAAATTGTAAAAGCCTCGTTATGATATCTTAGTCACACTCCTATAGAAGAGTGCATTGGTTGACATTATGAGGTATTCATATTGTGTATGTAAAGTTATACACCTCTGTAGAGTCAAATAATCCATTCGAATAGTCGTGTCCTCGGTTATGGACATCGCTTGGTGAAATCATGCATAGTTAGCTTATGGGAGTTTGGGTTAGGTTATGTTGATAGGTCATGTGTTCAATTGTTCAAATATGATATGTTGTCACGAACGGGAAGTACACGTGTTGATTTGTTAAGGAATGAATTATGTCACCATCGGGAAGTTCGTGTGTTGATTATTTTTGGAGTACCTACTGTTGTTGATCATGAACTTAGTATACCTACTATTATATAATGTTTTATAAATATTTGACAAAATGGCAATTTGAATCTATATAGGTTAATTCAACGAAAAACTTGCTTTATGCTGAAAATTACCTAGTGTAGTAGCCTCCCTTTGACACTTGAATGCATTTATTATATGTTGCTATTTGTAAGTCTTGCAAGTACGTTTTTGTACTCAGCTGGATTGCCCATGTTGCAGGTGAGAAGTCATTCGACTTGGTTTTTAGTACGAAAGATGCTACGACTTTAACCCCAATTGGTTGCTTGTGGGTTTGGGCATGCCAACTCAATTTCTCTCTTTTTATTTCTTTATTTAATTCTGCTGCGATTTATTCTCTTATACTTAAATTTGGCTAGTCACCCTCATATGCAAAATTGGACCATAAGGTTCTATTTGTTGAAGTTGTATTAATGATTCTATTCTCTTGTACGATTATGTATGGATGTGATATAATGTTGTGTTTGGATATGTGCATGTTAGCCACTGATCCTTGGGAGCTAACATGAGACACATATCTGGGCACTCAAAATCGTTTTCGTCTCTCGTTAAGTGTTGCGCTTTCGGTGTATTCACTTGGCTTGAAACGAATCCAATTCTGGAGAAGCACAGCGTTGGTATTAGAGCCATACTGACTATAGGTTAAAGCCGTAGCAATGGACGTTATTAGGATTTTTATTTACAAAAGAATATTTTCAAACTATCAAAAAATTGGCAAAAATGCAAGTGATATAATTCCTTTCTTTCTTACCCATCCTAACATCTATTTCTTACCTCACTATTCATTTGATTTGAGAAAAATCATTTTCTCCATTGCTTGTCTTTTTTTTTTCCAACAGTAGAAATGTTAAATAGTCACCAATGAAGAACATCGGACGAGAAGATGACGCCTTGCTGTAATTTTAGGATTAAATTAGAGATTATTCTTAGATATTGTACACCCTAATTATGTCCATCGGCTTACAGACGCTGGACTTTGTCGTGTGATCCTTTGCTCTCTTTTTCCAGGTAGTTACGCATTATTATGTCCATCGGATGTCCATCGGCTTGCAAACGCTGGACTTTGTCGTGTGATCCTTTGCTCTCTTTTTCCAGGTAGTTACGCATCGCCTACGGGCGGGTTGTATCACAACTATGTCCGAAAACTAACCATGTTTCATTTGTATGTTGTGCTGTCCACTTGGACTCTAGCACCCCATTTTGTGAAGCATAAATGTGTTTTTGTTGTGCATTCATGCTAGGTTAAGTTACCTCCTGCTGTCAATTGCTTACCTTATGCTTTTCCCTCGTTCCTTTTTGTCGGTTGCTAATGATTGTATGGCAACAGGATGTTGGGTCAAAAAAACCCTTTTGACGTCGGATGTAATGGAGGACTCATAGCCCGTGGGTTCCCAACTCGTCGATGATCAGCCTCTGAATCCTCAACGGCGCAATCCAAATCACCCCGACATGCAATTTCAGCACGTGGGTCGACAAGAAGAAGTGACTCCACCTTAGCCATTCGTGGCCGAAGTGTTGGCCCAGATGGAATAGGGTCAGCAAGACAAGATGCTGATCTTATAGCAAATTGCTCAAAACACTGCTAGTGTCCAAGGTGCTCAAATGGCAGTGGGAGGAGCCGGCCTTTATGGCTCCCGATTTTCTGCCGATTTTCTGATTTTCTGAGTACGAAGCCTCTCGTGTTCTCTCGCTTGGAGGATCCTCTTGAGGCCGATGATTGGCTTTGGACCATTGAACGGAAGTCGATCATCACTCTGTGTGCCGACAGCGAGAAGATCTTCTACGCCTCCAACCAACTCGAAGGGGCAGCTTGTGCATGGTGGGATAATGTTTGTGCCATGCAGCCCGCTGGTCACGTTCCATCATAGGACGAGTTTCGGACGGCCTTCCGAGCGGCATGATGTGACCATGCGACAAACGCATACGACCATAAAGGTGAATTTGTTCCTTCAGCTTCAATTTGTTTTAAATGAGAATATGAAGCTACCTAATAATGAAAATGTATATTTGTGCAGCTATACAAGGAGGAATGCATCAACACCTAAAGGGTTCAAGTTGGATACGTTCTGGAATCCAATTCGGCCTCCGAAGACAGCACTGACTTCAAACGTGTATAACTTTCACATACGGAGTCCGTTTGAGGTCCACAAGTGCTTGATGGAAAGCTTATCTCATCCTCTTTCCAACAGATCCAGCCTCATCTCCAAATTCCTTTTGTGCATACCACAATCATCCAAAGAATGTGTTATGTCACCTGTTTGGGCCAAATTGGGCCTTGTAATGCTTGGGCCCAAGGGAAGGCGCCACCCTAGGCGGCCCGTACTGTTCACGAGGGACTATTCATGTGTGAACAGTGTCATGAATAGTACCATCCCCTATTTTCTTATCTATGCGCGACTCCCCCTCCCCTATTTAAGGAGGCTGCACCCCTCTAGTTTTCTTGGATTTTGTTTAGTTAAAAGTTTGCCTCACTGCAACGTCGTGTATTGGCTTGTGTCGACTAGACCAGCCATAATACCGCTTCAAAATCCCAACCTAAATCAAATATTGCAATCCTATTTGCAATTTCAGATTACTTATTATATTGTTCTTGCTTGTTCTTCGATTGCATGCAGGAATAGACCTTCGTGGTTAGGTCGATCGTGCTTCTAGCAAGGTCGATAACGAACTCGGAGTTGGGTCAGCGATTGCCGGGCATATTGGTCGTGTACGATTGGTAGCCGAATCGTGAGAGTCGTCTCCACCCAAATCGAGTTATCTTTCTCATCGAAAGATCGGGACATTCATTGTCGCATCAGGTGGTATCAGAGCTACAGTTGATCAGTGAGATTTTTCCTTTACCTGCAGTCCACAAAAATCAAAAAATATATATTAGGGTTAGTTCATCCCTGTCCAAGCCCCTTTGTGCTTTGCAATTTTTCTTTTTGGTATTTTTTGCTTGTTGAATTGTTGGTTGCATCGTCCTGTCTAGTTGCTGATTTCTAGTTCTAGTTATTGTCTTAGTTTTTGTCTAGTTGCATCTCATGTTTACTTCGCATCGCTTGATCGTTCTTTTAGGGTTTTTAGTTTTAGCATCTAGAACAGAAAATTCGTTGGTTAGAACTCCTCTAATCTGCACCAAAACAGTATTTCGTTCTACTTCATCTAATTCGAATTGCTTACTGGAGTTCAAGCCGTTCTCACCACGAAACCGAGAGGATTGCCATGATCTTTTGCGAGAGTTGGTGTTCAAGTCCAGCATCCATCCTTTGCTATTATTTGCGACTTGCGGTAAACCCTAGGGCCGGCCAAAAATTAGAAGGAGAAAGAGGCAGCCGCACAGAACAAAAGCCGTGGTAGAAAAAAAAAGAGAAAAGAAAATAGAAAAGAAAAGTGCATGAAAATTGGTGGAGAACATCTATATATAACCACAAGCTTCTACAAAAAAATTTAGCAAGTTTGGACCAAGGGTTTGAAAGTTATAGCAGTTTCAAATTTGAACTCGAGACGGTTTCGAGTCCGAGTAGGATTCCGTTTCCGATATACCTTCAGTAAAATGGGCATAACTTTTGCATATGGTGTCTATTTTGGAAGTTCTTGTGCTCGTTGGAAAGATAATGATGAGACGCATCCTTTCCACATAAGTCACTAGTAGCCCTCCAGGGGCCCCCAAAATCGGCCATCTTTGGCCCCGAATTCGTGTCGCAAGTTTTCAATTTCTGTTTTTGCCATTTCTTTCGGTCTTCCCTTTGGAATTTGGGGTTCGTCTCAACTGCAAAGTTGTAGATCTCATCGTAACCTTTCAATAGAGCATATATAAGCCATATAAAACTTTGCCTTTTTATCTGTTGAGACTAGCTATTATTTCTACTTAAACTAGAGGGCTGTTTACATTACACGTTATTCTGATTTTTGTGTTCTATATCGTGCGAACAATCTTGTGCCCTTAGAAAGAAGTTTGGGTGGTTGGCTAGAGTCTCTCCTAGCACTTGGTGTGAGGTTTTTCTTTGCTTACATCAAGTCACATTGATCTTTGCGTGTGCGTTCAAACACTTCTCTTCATAGGCTTTGATTGACTAGCTCTTTCTAGGCTAGGATCAGCAACATTGACTAGTACTTTGAATAATTTTTCAACTTGCATTACTTGATTTGATTGATGCTAATCCTACTACCATATTGAAGCCTATCCTAGCTCCACCTACTTACATTGTACATATACCAGTTGCTTGCAATCGTTTTATCAATCTTCGGAGATCATTTAGCACCAACACTAGTTGCCGATCACTGCCTATTTGCTTAGTAAGAATTAGTAAGAACTTGGTATTAGCTTGAGTGTGAGCAACATTGAGCGGATCCTAGTAGTTGATAGGAACATATACTTGTGATTTGTTTCTTTGTTTTCTACTAACAATGATAGGCTGGTTGAAGTTGGTAGATTATGATGACATAGCGGGCAGATTTGAACTCAAAGGAAAACAACTACCAGCATACATCTTGCCACTCACCGCTGAGAGTACGTTGTTGGACTACTTCGTATGGGTTACTATGTTGGATAGCTACTTTGAAAAATAGGACCTTGATCCTTATGAGAAGACGAGCATGGCAAGAACGGTGCTAATCGGTGATGTTTAATATTGGTGGTCGAATATCAAGTACCACTACGTGTACACATGGGAGGAGATGAAGAAGAAATTGCGACGTCATTTTGTACCTCCACCACCCGCGGCCACAAGCGAGGAGCAACCTAAGGTAACTGAAAATGCTGACATTGTTTTGGCTCCTATTCCATCTACAGATACCGCCGAGACACTTGAAGAGATGAAGGATGATCTGGCATATCTTATATCATTAGAGTAAAAATTTGAGGTACCTACAGTATCTGATGAGGACGATAATGAAAAAGGTATTGATTTGACGCTACAGCAAGACATAGAGCAGCCTTGTGAGTATATACCTACTGCAGTGCAATCTTTTGATATTCCTTGTGTTGACTTAAACGAACCATGTGCTGATCTGAATTCACATAATTTCGCACAGGTCGAATTAGTTATACATAAGGAAGTACTTGATAGAATATCCACTGCTGATGCATTGTGTTATATCATGCTTAATGAGCCTGTTAGTTTAGAATGTGCTATGAAGAAAGTTTCTGAACTTTCATCGCTAAATTCTCTATCTAGCACCTACACCTACTGTTTTAAATTAATTGGAGATTATGGTGTAGACAATCAATTTATGGTATATCGAATATGCATAACTTGTGATCACATAGATAAATAGAAGCTTGTTGTTTTGAACAACAATTCTTGTGTGATGACTCTTGTTCATTATGAGAGAAAAATAAAATTTAGTGAGCATTCAATCCCTATGTGTTCGTCTCTTATTACACCATCTAGTATTGACAATCTGAATAATGATGTTGAAGTATGGAAGAACTTACAAACCTTTTTACCCTTGCTAGATGAATTTGCTATCGCTCGATTGAAATCTGATTATATGGATGAACTATGTTTGACTCCAAAAGTTATAGATTTGCCCATATGTGCTACCCCTACAAGTTTACAATTTCAGAGATTTGAATTGTATAAATGCTTCACTTACATTTGCAAAACTAGTTGCAATAATTGCTATGTGAGAAATTTTGTTTTGCTCATTAACATATATGATTATTCTTGGGGTGATAATACAATGAGATTTTATGATCGCTGCTGTTTTATAACATTGATTGTGCAACAACGAATAACTATTAAAATGGATGACATATACATATACCATGCATACACCTTGGCTTCTTTGTTACTCTATTTTGAGCTTATCACAAGCTGAGGATGGCTTTGTTTTCAAGAAAGGGAGGATGATGTGACCATGCCACAAATGCATACGACTATAAAGGTGAATTTGTTCCTTCAGCTTCAATTTGTTTTAAATGAGAATATGAAGTTACCTAATAATGAAAATGTATATTTGTGCAGCTATATGAAGCAAACTAGAGGCCAAACCGAGAGGGTGAATCAAATTTTGGAGGACATGTTAAGAGCTTGTGTGCTGTCCTATGGCAAGAAATGGGATAAATGTTTGCCGTTCGCAGAATTCTACTATAACAATAGCATTCAAGCAAGTCTCTAACTGTCACCTTTTGAAGTGTTATATGGGAGAAGGTGTAGGACACTACTCAACTGGTCTGAGTCTAGGGGGGTGCAATTCTTTGGACTGGACTTAATCAATAAAGCCGAAGAGCAAGTCCGTGTGATCCGGGAGCAACTGCGGACAGCTCAATCGCATCAAAAGAGCTATACCGACCGTCATCGGCGCGAGTTGAGTTTTGAGGTGGACGATTATGTTTACCTTAAAGTCTCCCCACTGAAAGGAATGCAACGTTTTCAAATCAAGGGCAAGTTGGCTCCTCGCTACATCGGTCCTTACCTGTGGATATCATGGGGATATGCCCATGATCTTAGGATGATGAAACAATTGGCAATGTTGCTTTTGGTTTGAAGTTTCAAGCGTTTTAAATCAAAGTTCTTGAATCTGTCGGTCTCGGTGGTCGACCGGTTTCGTGTGGCGGTCGACCCGGCATGTGTGGTCGACCGCCAATCCGTGACCGGACCCAGACTGTGACAAAGTGAAAATCTGGTTGATTCGCTTAGGCGGTCGACCGCCAAAAGCAGTGATCGACGGTTTATGTCTGAATGATGATATTAGTTGTGGATTGATTTTGGAATAGGTCATATCCTTGTTTGATATTGCATATGTGTTGCATATTGCATGTTTTGGCTAACGTGGGTCAAGTTGTGAAGAACTTGTTCCGGATTCGAGTTTGCTTGTCTATTCTTTGTCGCGGTGGCTTGGAGGTCAACGACGGTCAACGGCGAGGTGGATCGGGACTAAGCTTGGAGAGCTGAGGTCCAGAATGATCATGGATGCGGGTGAGGTCAAGTGACTCAAGCATGGCGCAGAATGGATGAAAGTGACCGAACGCAGGCGATTGATAACCTGGTTGGATCAAGCGGTGCGGGGGTCGGTGCAAGTGCCAAGGTGGTCCGGTGGGAACCGGATGGGAGAGACTTGCCGACACGATGAGAGCCGCTGGATCAACCTACACGTGGCCAAGCATGGATGTGTTTAGCGCAGTTTGGACTCGGTCTTGGAAAAGATCGAGAAGGGGTATTTTGGTAATTTCACCAAATCGCCTTGGTGACCTAATACCAACCAGGCGCAAGGCGGTGCGTCAAGAAGTGGATTAGGTCAAAAGAAGTGAAGACGGTGCTTTGAGATGCGTGCGTGTGTGACCCGTTTGTATTGGGCCTTAACGGGAGCCCATTAGGGTTAAGTCTTCTAGAAGCTCTAGGCCTCCTATAAATAGAGAGGGGTCATTAGGCGACCACTTGAAGCACTTCATGGTAAACCCTAGTTTGTCTTAGGGCTTAGGAGAAAGAGAAGAGGCTTAGGGTTCAAGGGAGATGTGTTGAGTTGAGTGCTCATGGATTGAGTTTTGCCCTCCTTGAGAGAGTGGCTGTAACTTGACATCAAATCGTGAATCAATCTATGGGTGATTGTTCAAAGATGAGTCTTCTTGTGCTTTCCCTTCTCTTTTCATGATTTTGGGTGCTTCCTTGATCCTATGGTTTTTGGTTTGTTTCATGCCCTCTTTTACCTTGCTATGATGTGTGGGAATACATCTAGGATCATCTAGATCATCAATCCTCCACGAGCAAGATTTGGATCAAGTTTTTGGTTTTTGCCCGGTTTTGAACCCTCCTTCGGTAAAACAGTAAAAGGTCAAAACTTTGACATGGATCTACTCAATCTCCACTTGGAATAGGTTCCTAATATCCTTAGGAAGGCGTGTTCCAAATTTGGTCAAGTTTGGCCTTACGGATCAAAAGTTAGACCGATTTTCGTTTCGGGTTTTCAGGCTGATTGTGCTGATTTTCCTGTTCATCGTCAGGGGTGGTCTGACCGCCAAAATCAGCGGTCTGACCGCTAGGCAAAGGAGTCAGACCGCCAATTTGAGAGGTCAGACCGCCCAACACTTAGAGATTTGAGATTTTGGTAATTTTGGGTGTTTTGCGTTGGGGTTTTAATTGGATTCAATACAAGACTTCCACTGTGCTTGTACTTTGATCTTCATAGCTTCCATAGCTATTGGAGTGAATTAGTATTGAATTCAATTAAGGTGAAAAAGTGAGCGTGCTCCTATTCACCCCCCTCTAGTCGCTTTTCGGTCCTACATTACCGAATTCTAGTAAAGCAAGGATCGATGGCCTATCAGTTGGAGTTGCCACCATCACTTTCAGATGTGTACAATGTATTTCATGTCTCTCAAGTGAAGAAGTGTCTTCGAGTCCCAACCGAAGCAATCAATTTGGAAGACCTCGATTTGCAACCCGATCTTTCTTATCGGGAGCACCTGATACGCATTCTTGAAGAAATGGAGCGCAAGACAAGAAATCGTGTCATCAAGTTCTTGAAGGTTCGATGGAGATACCATCTTGAAGATGAAGCAACTTGGGAGCATGAAGACTAGATGCGAACCGAATATCCCGACCTTTTTCCTTCTGTCTGAAGTGCTTTCGAATCAAGAAAGGAAATATTAAACAAAGCAATGGAAGGAAACATGTAATAGAAATTCCTTGTAACCTTATTAGGATATCTTAGCACTATCTTTGAAGGAAATCAAGATAATAGATGTTGTTTCTTTTTAGAACCTTCATGTTCCACTTCTGAACTAGTGAGATCTCGGGAACAAGATCTTTTGTAAGGGGGGGGAGAGAGGTTTGTCACATCCCCAAGTTAATTAATGGTAATTAATATGCATCTCATCAACATGCATATTGTTTTTGAAACATTTGCATCATTTATTGCACTTGGCAAATCTTAATTAAAGATTAAACTTTAACATAAATCAACTCCTCCAAACAAAACAGAAATAAGTCCTTACAAGGACCTCTGTAAAATAATTGATTTAAATACTACAATATTAATCATAAATAAATATAATTTTTACCAAATTTTTGGAACTCAATTTGACCCACAGAAAATTCAAACTCTTTTCAATAATCTATTGTAGGTTTGAGTTTAAAATTCAGCAAATAAATCTTGAACAGTGAGTTTTAAGATTTTATTTTAATACTAGGATATCCCAGAACCCTTCTGAATTATTTTAGGATTTTATTTCCTATTTTTACACCCTGGTCAAAGTCGAATGGTTTGAATTTAAATCAGTCAACACTATTGACTCGACCGAGCCACGTTCACCTGGTTCGACCCAGCCATCTACCTGATCGGACTTGTCCGATCGGAACTGACCCCTTGATTCGGACCAGTCCGAACATCTCCGACCCAGCTACTTGACTCAGCCTAACCCACTAAATGCACCGACTCGACCCAGCTCCGACCCGCACCTTCTTTTGTCAGTGATGTCACGGGACCCACTGGTCAACTTCATCGTCCTCCTCTCGTGCTGACGCTCAGAGCCTCGATGCCATGTGGCCGCACCACTCAGAGCACCTTTGTCCGCGTGCAGGCACGGCGTCAATCCATCGCCCTCGAAACCCAATGGACTGCGTCGCCTCCTCACGCCGCTTCCATTCTGGCCGTTGGAGCACTATATCTCGCTCCCTCTCTCCTGTTAGAGCTCACTTCTCCTCTCGACCATTGAGGAGAAGGAAGCTAGCTCTTGCGGTGCACTCAGGTAGGCTTTTTTCTACTGAGTCCCTCTTCGTCTCCGGTGATTGCTGTCTCCATCTTTCTAGTCTCCACTCTTGTTTCTTCTTGTAGCACTCGGAGCACACCAATTGTCTTCAGCACCGGTGGAGCACGCTCTGAAGGCCTCCACCGTGCCATTAGTACTCCCGGTGAGCCCTCTCCTCCATTGGTGCATTGTTTTGCGTTCCAGAGCATGACCAAGGTTTGCCCTCAACCTATTTTCCTATTGGATCACAAGATCTCGGGAATTACAGTTTTGCTCCATTTCCGACCACATAGCTCTTTTTCTTCCCCGACGATGGCACGATGAGACATTTCCTAATTCCTTGCTTTCACACAATTCCTTTAGCACCCTTTAGCTTTTCCAACATCTCTTCGTCTCTCTTTTCGCTCAGGTCGAGCTCTCCACGGTGAAGCTCAACGCCGCCGTCACCTTCTTCATCGCCGGCAAGCCACAAGCTAGCTGGTCCTCTCCACTTCACCCTGGTAGGCTCAGTGGACCCTCCTGTAGCCTATGCGCGTGCCAGCTAGCTAGTTTAGCACTCAGGTTGCTAAGTGCAACGTAGCCATAGCACCTCCTCCGCTCACCGTTGTACTGCCGTCGCGTCGGACCTTCTCCGACCATGCTCCAACCGCCTATAGCTTCGCCGTAGCACCAGCTTTCCATTTTAGCCCTTAGCTGGTGTCGCCATGGTGCGTAGCACTGGCAAGCCACTGAGCAAAGCCACGGGCGCGAGCTCCTCCGCGTGGCAGCTTCGGACCACCACTGTAGCTTAATGACTAGCCTTTAATCGCTGTCCTAAGCGCGTCTTACTATGTAGATCCGATAATAATCTGGCGATGTTTAAACTTACATGGGCCCCTTGAATAGAAAATGTGAGGTTTAAACGTCGGTTAAAGCTAAAGTCTATGATGTGTAGGGCCCACCTGTCAGTTCGGTTTTAACTCAGAGTATAAAATAAAAATGACACAATTCAATGGACCCCGTGCGTCATCCTCTATGTCTAGCTCTCGGATCGATCAGAAAATTAGTTAATTGCTTTTAGAAATTCTAAAATGCTTTATTTTTTTACACTAAAAATTCATTTAACTTCAAAAATACATAACTAATTCATTTTAACACCAAATCCAGCTTAAACCAATTTTGATAATTTTTATTTTAAGTTAACTTTATTTTGAAATAGGTTTCAAATATGTCTCTGTCCCATAAAATGTAGTTTTTGGAAATTGATCCAAAACCCATTTATTTATACACTAGAAAATGCTTTTAACTTTGAAAATTCTTAGAAATGTTCTTGAACTCCAAATGAGATAAACCAAGTTATTTTGGTCTTATATTTTTATTCTCTATTTATCTATGTAATCCTTTTCTCCACTACTATTCTACAAATTTTCACCAAATAATTAAACTAGGATGAATAGTAACCGAGCTCCATTTTTCAGCATTTTCCAAGATGCTTATTTTCAAACCACTATAACTTTCACATACAAACTCCAAATGAACCAATTCTTTCACCTAAATTCATCTAAAATCATAATCTACCTACTGTATAAAGTTGATTACCCATTTACCTTGAATGATTAAGGTTATATGTTATATGGGTTTGTTTGGTGATTTGTACAATGAGGCTTAGCCATGCTAGCAGTCGTAGTCGAAAAGGGTTGATGGAAATAGTCCATCGGCTGGTGGATTGAATTGAATTTTGATAGAATTTGATGGAAATTGAGGATTGTGTCCAGATCTTCGAATCTGGTTTTGTGGGCTTGTTGGGTGGGGGTTGTTGTGTGTTGGACTTGGACGGGTGATAGGGTGATGAATGGAGGTTGTCTGGGCTTCCTGTAGCCCCGTCTGGGTGTTTAAGGACCGATCTTTGGTGTGTCGAACCAAGTCTCACGTGCAACCACACGCCGAGTTTATGGGCGATGGCTTGGCTAAATAATTTGTCATGTTTTAGCTATCAAGACACAATTAGATTGGCAATTGTTGTCTGAGCATCGATAATTGCCGAGGCTTTACCGATGGCTCGTGTTCTATTGTTACTGTTGTTGTTTTCTTGCCAATCTAGTGGGGGCATGTTAAATGTTGTCTTACTTACCCTTAAGGGTCTCTTGTGCGCAAGGGACTTACTTACACAACGGGTACACCCAAGGTGACGATAAGCGACTTTCGACCATGGTGTTGTTTCCTCAAGTGGTTTGATAGTTAGGACATGACATTGTAATGGCCTCTTTATGATATCTCAGTCACACTCCTACAGAAGAGTGCATTGGCCGACATTATGAGGTATTCATATCGTGTGGGTAAAGCTGTACACCTCTGTAGAGTCAAATAATCTATTCGAATAGCCGTGTCCCAGGTTATGGACATCGCTTGGTGAAACCATGCATAGTTTGCTTATGGGAATTTGGGTTGGGTTATGTTGATAAGTCATATGTTCAATTGTTTAGATCTGATATGTTGTCATGAACGGGAAGTTTATTTTTGGAGTACCCACTGTTGTTGATCATGAATTTGGTATACCTACTATTATATAAAGTTTTCTAAATGTTTGACAAAATGGCAATTTGAATCTATATTGGTTAATTCAACGAAAAACTTGCTTTATGCCAAAAATTGCCTAGTGTAGTAGCCTTCCTTTGATACTTGAATGCATTTATTATATGTTGTTATTTGTAAGTCTTGCGAGTATGTTTTTGTACTCAATTGGATTGTCCATGTTGCAGGTGAGAAATCGTTCGAATCAGGTTTTAGTGCGACAGGTGCTACGACTTTAACCCTAGTTGGTTGCTTGTGGGTTTGGCCATGCCAACTCGGTTTCTCTCTTTTTATTTCTTTATTTACTTCCTCTGTGATTTATACTCTTATGCTTAAATTTGGCCTGTCGGCCCTCATATGCAAAATTGGACCATAAGGTTCTATTTGTTGAAGTTGTATTAATGATTCTATTCTCTTATATGATTGTGTATGGATGTGATTACAATGTTGTGTTTGGATATGTGCATACTAGCCACTGATCCTTGGGAGCTAACATGAGACACATATCCAGGCACTCGGAATTATTTTCATCTTTGGTTAATTGTTGCGCTTTCGGTATAATCACTTGGCTTGAAACAGGTCCGATTCTGGGGGCCCACAAATGTGAATTTGGGAGATTTTTGAAAAAAAATGTACAGTGGATGTATCTCTATTATTTTGTGTAAAAGTAAAAATGCAAAACCTAGTTTTAGATGCGGACAAGTTATACTATATTCTGAAAAGAGTGAGGAAGGACTCTGAATCGTAGATAGGGGGAGATTCTCGCTCGAGTCAATTAAGGACCAGACGCCTACAAATCTAGATCTAAGACTTACGTACAACCACATATGTTATTTATGGGGTGGCCTTAGCTAATTAAGTCATCGAAAAACTAGCCTTGCACGTAGGTAGGCTGAAGAGTGCGGATAGGACCAAAGGACCGACATGTCCGAAGGGGCTCCCATCTCCGAGGAGTTGGGATAAAGTGTAACAGCCTCAGCCCTAATATACAGTAATAAAGTACTGTTCATGTCATTACTGTTCATTTAGGCAACATGTTACAAACCATTTTCCCAAAATTCTATTGCAAACTCCAAATTGATCAAAATTTCCAAAAGGAAATACCATCCAATGTTGGTATTATGACTGGGATATATTTTAGTTGAAAACCAGATGAATTATTATGGCCAAAAATAATTTTTGTTGAATTTATGGAAATTATTTTGATTTTAGAAAAATATTGTCTCTAATTAAATTCTAGTTGGTCTAAATAAATTATTTATGTATTTATCAAGAAGAAACTGTGATTTTTAAATTTATTTGGGGAATATATCATCCCAAAGAGTAATTCTGCAAAATTTCATAATTTTATAAATTTATTTGCTATGTCTAAGGTCCCAGTCAAAGTTCTTGCAATTTTGAATTAATCTGGTCAAACCTCTCGACTGAGCCCGACCACATCAGAAGCGGCGCGGTCAACCTAGTGCACTCGGTGCGGCTCAGTCACGTCCCTCGCGCACGTGTCCAAACTTCGGCTCATCACAGCCACCCATTTCCGCGCGAACGGACCTGATGGCATGTGTCGTTCGGACCGCCTCCATCCCCCTTTCATTGTTGGCCGTTGGATTCTTAGCGTACGGCTCAGATTTCGTGGGAGTTCCGGACCACCCTCACACCCCCATGATTCCCACCGTTGGATCGAAATCCTACGGTATCTCACTGTATTCCTTTTTTCTAAAAATCTTTTTACAGCGGCCACCGTTGGATCTTCTTTGGGCGGCCCAGATCGCGTGTGATGTTCGGACCACCTTTTTACCTCACACGATTTCAACCGTTGGATGCGCATTGAACCACCCAGATTCGTGGTGATGTTCGGACCACCCGGGGCCGCCTTGATCCTGAGCGTTGGCTTAGAAATTAACGGCGATGGAGCCTTTGGGCCGAAGAGAACCGCACGCGTCTCATCTTGGGCCGTAGAAGTGAAATCCGACGGCTCGCGTGAGTTGTGACCTTCGGACCACTTCGAATATGCTCGCAATCGTGGCCGTCCATGTGAGATCGTGTGGCTCACGTTCTCCCATACCGTTTCAACGTGTTTTAAACCCCGCATCACAGCCGCTCGTGCAGAATCGGACGGTGGCTGTGCGTCGCCGTTTGCTGCATGCGCTGCATGGCGTGAATACCTCTGGGACCCACGCGTCAGTGACGTAAATTGTTGTTTCCTCTCTGGTTTTCCACCGTAGGCACTGTTGCAGCCGAAATGGTGGTAGAGCACAGTGTTTTGGAGGATATTTTCTCTTCATCTCTATCTTTAGTGCCACCTCTTGGATTCTAGAGAACTCTCGGTTGCTCTACACATTTTGTACACTATATAAACTCTAGTTCCTTCTTCCTGCCATTGTTGACCAGGGAGAACTTCCTTAGCTACCTTCCTTTTCCAGTGAAGCTCTTTGTTCCTCTACCTTTGTTCCACTACAAGCATGTCTAAACCTCATATTAATGTGAGTCGTGGACCTTCCTTGTAGGTTGGACTTGTGACTCTTGCTCCCTGTCAACTTGAGCTGTGAAGCTTCATCTTGGAAAACCTCACCTGGGTGAGTTGGGTTCTATCTTTTCTTAGCAAGGATGTATCTAATGATCTCTAGAGTTAAGTTCCATCATTTTCTTTTTGGTCAGCACAAGAAAAAGGTTTACTGGACCTCTTTTGTTGACCAAGAACTGATCTTTTCCTCTCTAAACCCTAGCTGGTGAGTTAGTCTTTATTTCTGTTAGCTTAAGCTCTCTAAGAACTTTAGTTATCCTCTTATAGCACTCACTAGTTCATATGATACTTCAAACTTCTTTTAACTGAAAAGTTATTTTTATAACTTTTCGGTCTTTCATATCGTTTTCAAGAAATAGAGTTTCTCTTGTTAGGCTACTAGTTTAGTTAAGGCTGAGTAAACCCTAGTATCTTTTTGGACCCTTTTTGGCTAATATGATCACTGGAACATCTTTTAGTGTAAACCTTTTTCTTTCTGTTACAATTGTCGATTCAACCGACAAAAAGTCCATTTTTATCTTACCTTCTGAAATTGGCCGTGTTAGGGTAGCATGAGTGTGTTGTGGTATTTATTACTTCCCTGTTAGCTTTAACCTCCCTTTAAGTCTTTCAGATTGTGTAGTTTTCCTAGTAGCGAAAATAGCAAAAGGGCTCTTTGCTTTGTTTTGTTGTAAAACCAAAACCGACAAAATTTTATTTTGTCTTCTCTTTCCTTAAACCGAGTAAGTAGGGTTAGCCTTGTTAAGGTAAGATCTTAATTACTTCCTAGGTAGCTGTAATACTACCTTAAAGCCTTTTGCTGTGTAGTTTCCCAAGCCAACCGAAAATAGTAATAAAGTCTTTGCTGTTTTTATTGATGTCCAAACCGACAACCTGGACAGCAACAAATCCAAAGCTGTAAATTGCTAATAATAGGTATTAATTGCCTGGTTAGGTCAACACTAACCTTAATACACTTAGTTTTAGCTCAGTCTTTCATTTATATGAGGTTTAGCTAGATAAATAATGTATTTGCATTTTGTCCTGTTCCGATGTATAGAACCCGACATCAGAACTTTCAGCTAAATATGAAGATCTGGGTAGCAAGTGTCAATAGATGGTATATATGGGTTATTACCCTTAATAAATTAGTTATAGCCTAAGCATACTATTACTCATGCATTAATCCTTGATCATACATTCTCTTATAACTGGTTTATTCTTGGTTCATTCTCTGTGTTTATTGGATGTTTTTCCTTTTACATTGAATCTTTGGTTCTTACGAGTGTGTTGAGCCTTTTATTGAGCCACAAGAACCTGAACAAGAGGTTGTTTACTACTACCAAGGCAAGCTTCCTCTCTGCACCATGTTGGACCTAATCTTTTAAACTGTAGAGTTATAAAATACAGTGACACTGTGCATGCAACTTTCTAAAAATATATTTGTGCCCTGTTTCTAGTTAGCTATACCCTGAACTTATGGTTTCTCTTGAATTTGATCATACACTTAACCTAAGGTAGTCTGTGATGTTATAATATTTAGTTTTAACTTTTGCTTAGCCATGCAGTCCATAGAACTGTAGTGTTTGACAAGCTTATCTTGTCAAACCTGGGAACCACAAATAATTTGTATTTGTCTTTGATCCTTGTTCAGTTTATTTGAATTTGAAATGATTCTAAATCCTGTTACCATTAATTCAAATCTGGACAAGTGGATGCTAGTGATGGTGCCTTGTGCACGAGATTTGGGAAATGTGGATGTCTTATCCGGTTGATTAAGGACCTAACTCGACCATTTAATTCAAGTCCCAACGCATTTCCACACGCAGATGTATGGGCACTTTGTTTGGTTAAGTAAAGAGTTAATATTATTGAGTTGGATCTGAGAGTAAGGACATGTGTATTGATTTCATATGGCATAGATGCTTAAGTCTTCGGCCGTGTCGTATGCCATGTGGAGTTTATATCGATATCGATGTTCTTAGAAGGGTAGGCGTAGATGTGTTACATCGCATGTATGTACCTTCAGGCCCCGATCATGTGTAATATGTGTGGCTAACACGAGTTTGCATTTAATTGATTGGCTCGGCATTCCGGTACAACATGTGAGCCTCGGTTGAATATATGCTATCATCGTTGTTTAAGCGGGATCGGTCTCACATGGGTCATCCAACTCAATAGTGTCAACTTGTTGAAAATACCAAATCTTAGTTTATCCTACCGACACACCAAAGGCAAGTGTGTTATTATTCCGGAGGCTTACGGCTAACTAAGTCATGTGGGTAAAGATGTACACCCTTGCAAGGTATAAAACTATTGAATAGCCGTGTCCACGATTCACGGACAACACTTGAATTAATGTCATTTGTATAGATTTTGCTCTAAGTTTGGTTTGGGAATTATTTCGGCATGATGGTTGTCATGCACATTTAATTGTGAGCTGTATTTCACTTTTGTTACTATTTATGCTTATGATTGCACTTACTCACTGTTTTAGTCCAAATCAATTTATTCAAATTGCTTTATCAAAACATAGCAACTGTAGGTTAAGATGTGTCGCTTTATGCAAAATTGAACCAATTAAGCCTCCTGTTGATAACCTTATGCATATAAAATTCTATTCCTTTGTATAGGTTCTAACAAACACTTTCTTTTATTAGTTTGTGTAAGACTTGCCGAGTACCTTTTCGTACTCGGGGTTTTATGACCTCTTGTTGCGGTGAGGATGGATATCAGATGAAATGCCCGTTAGCGCCGATCCGGGTGACGCTAACGAGTGATGCTAGTTCTAGTCTCCACGCAATAGCTCAAGGGATGATGGGGCCGTTGGTGGTTTTTATCGTTTATTTTACTTCATTTGTTGTTCTCTTTGTTATTGACCCAAGGTCACTGTTCTGTTGCTAATTCGGGTATCAGAGCAGACCTGACACTGTAGCAACCGAATTATGATGTAATTACTGATGTATAATTATGTGAATGTATGACTTGTATGTGATTGATGCAATGTTGATTAAGGATATATGCGCTAATAGTCACTAATCCAGGAACTATTGCATGGCATATATCCGGAACCTAATTGTTGGATTGTTACTTATTATGGTTATGCTTCTAGTATGATTTTTATTAAGGACATTACACTGTTCCTTAATTAAGAATTATGCTACCAGTATAATTTTAATTCGGCACATTCCAATAATTGAGGGTCTCACATAAAGCCTTTCGACATGACTGCGAATGCCTCACTCAATGGGAGCTATCCGGGTAAGTGAAGGGTATACATTCGCTAGGCTAGTGTAAGGATAGGACTAGATGATGTAAAATCTTCAATATGTACTCTAGGCTACTTACCTAAGGAAGTGAGCAGTAGCACCAACGGGTGCCGAACAAACTAGAGAATTCGTATTATGTGGGTAAAATTGTACACATCTGCAGAGTGTGAATCTATTATAATAGTCGTGCTCGCAGTCATGAGCGTACTTAGTGCGGACGGTATGGATTTAGTGTTGATTTTCACAAAAACTGTCTTATCGGGAAAAGCATGGGAAATGGTTTGTAATTTGTTTAAGTTAAGTGCCGAGTTATGGCTGAACATAAATCTGGCTCACATCCAAGGAGGGTTGCGAGTTGTAGTTGCTGATATTCTATGGTACTCCTATCTCTGTCGGTTGCATTTGCAAGCTGCTCGCATCTGAATTCTTCGTGATTATCCCATGCCCAGACTCCATAGCAATTTATGCGAAAAGCTGTAAGAATAGAACAGGAACAGTCAACCATAGCAATTTATGTGAAAAGGTTGTAAGATCAGATGCATAGGCCCATTGCAGTCACCGCGTACAGATTGATCGGCTTACTTTGGGTAAACAAAATTGGATAGGAAGTAGAGATTTCATGGCCTTACTCTTCACCGTGTTTCCCGGCTGGATTCACCAACGCAGCATCAATTGTTGATCTTCGATGGGCTTGCGCGGTGATCCGTCTTGCCTTACACGTGGTGCACGCGCTGGACCATTCTCCAAGCTGTACGTGGCAGCGCAGCAGCCGTTCGACCCATTGGTTGGGCCTCTGGCCCAACGCATCTTTTCTCGCGTTACACCCATCTTAAAACAATAATACATGGTCATCCATTTGTCTATCACTGACCAGCAATTTGCATTTTCCACTTGCAGTTTTGTCCGGGAGACCGGGAGTTTTCTTGTCAGACCTCCGGACGTAGAATATTCGAAGACCTTATGTATGTCTGTATTAGTCCTATGATCAGCCGCTAGTACACACATTCACAACAATCGGCATTCACATCCATACATTTACATGTAAAGTAAAGTAAAAGGTTACTTAACTTAAGTGGTATAGTTAATACATCAGCGGCCGACCGGCCAAATATAACAAGTATTAAGCAAAGTAGAGTAGCAGTGGAAGTAAAGACAAAAACAGGAAAATCCCAACGGTTTGCCCATCCAACCCTCAGGCAACCTAACAAGGTACAAGGTCCTAGATAGACCCGTCACTGAACACTCCGGTTCTGGGTGCGAAGAAAGCGTTGTCTGGTATTGGCTTTTCTTCATACTCTAAACAACAACATAAACAAAATTGAATACTTGTGTATTCAGCAAGACTTGTAGTGTATCGTAAGTTTAAATATATGCAAGGCTAATCAAAGAGAAGGCTCTATGCTACAAGTTATTTTGTATTAAGCAGATTTTATTTGTAATACTCATAAGTAGTACTTTACAACGGCATTTGAAAGAGCATTTTAAATGGATAACATGACAGCATTGGCATGGCAGGCATCATCAGCGCGGCCTACAAAATATCGAGGTAAAGTCAATGAGAGCAGCAGTCATGTGACATCTGTAAAGGAAATACGTCTAAAACAGCCTATATGACAGGAATTGACGAGATTTACCGTGCAGTGATGGGCTTGCCGTCATCATCTTTGAACAGCTTCTTAGCAGTCTTGGAAATGCCTCCAGAGGAGTAGCGTCTGTAAGCACAAGAGAACGATATTAATCGGAATTACCCATATAGCATTTCGTGTGGGCATCTATTTGGTAGTAGAGAGCAGTCAATTTTTTTGACTGAATAGAGAACAGTAAATTAAAGCCGAACCATACCTTTTAGAGGCGGTATGTGGAGCAACACCTTCAATTTCCAGTGGGGTTGTCTTTTGAATTGCGAGCCTTTTTTCAGCGGGCTGCATGGGAGTCAGCTGCTGGAACAAACAATGAGATATGTGGAATCAGCCAATGATAAGAGTTCTGTAGTCTTCTGAACCAGGATACTTACCGAGCAAGGTTCCGCTGGTGGTGCTATTGATATGGACTTGGATGGATGATTCGACAAAGGGCCGCTAGGAGGTTCCATATACGATTCAGTGGGATTTATGGGAGGCATCTATAACAACAAACATATAGGGAGAATGATGAAAGTAGATAGACGATCGGGATGTTAGGTGCGGTACCAATTATAGGATAGTATCTGTATTCACATGACAACAGCAGAGAGCTCACCAAGGAAACGGGGGAGGCCATCATCATACTGGGACAGGGAATGGGGATGCCTTCCTGTGCCGCGGTGAAATCAATAGGTTTAGCGGGCGTGATCTGCAGTGTGGTGCTTTCCACGGGCATACCTTGCTGGTGGAGCTTGGTGATGGCTGGACTAATAATATTCCCTAGGTTTTCAACCATGGGTATATCCGAGGTTTGCTGATGATCTGAAAGGGCTGCCTGGGAAGACGAAGAAGTGCCTGCAGAACCAATGCCTGCATCATGTGTTGGTGGGAGCATTGGAGGATCTCGATATATCCTGCTCACTTGGAAGGAAATATTATCTCTCTGAAATGATCCACGCGAGACAGTTGCTTCTAGGACATAGGTTCTTCCAAAAAGTGTTGTTATCTCGCTGGGGACAGTTGTAGATGATGCATGTGTTGCACCAACAAGTACAATAGCTGGTTTTCCCACGAGTTCTGTGGCGATGTCCCCACAAAAAATGAACTCAACAATAGATTTACCATCGGTTGCTTCAAGAGCCAGCTTATATCTAACAGCAGAGATAGTCAATGCGGACAGCTATAGTTGGGTACTAAGATGGTATGTACGACAGCAAGATACAGAGAAATCTGGGATACCTGGGTTCAGCAGTCTTGTTTGGGCATTTCGTGCATTTGTAGCTATCTCCGGGTGCAATCGACTTCCTTATGCAGGTTCCACAGGATAGATACCACCATTTGTCATCTGCAGCCAAACCCTTGATTGTCGCCTCACACACGTATCTCTGGTTCTGCAGAAATAAGAGCAGAGTGAATGATATGGTTTCAGACAGAGTAACAATGGAAATACCAAGATATCACGTGGGTTCAAAAGCGCTAATTTAGATATAGTTGTCTCGGTTGCATCAGCCTGCTGTGCAACATGGGTCCCAACGCCAATCCGTTGTATCTCATATCTGGTCCGGGCTATCCTGGAGGAGAATGTAACAGAAAAATATGATAGTTCACACACTGATATAACACTGCATGGAGCAAATTTTCTCATGGAAACACTCGTGTGACTTGCCTGTTTTGGAAAGCGACAATGTCTGGATTCCAAACATTGATGTACTGCTTGCACCCATAGCTAGCAGATAGGCTGAGTTTACCTTTAGGCAGACAGGAAAGCAGGGAAAAAAATGAGCAAATCGTTGCATGTCCATGCCATATCTATAGCCATTTTGTAAGCAGCATAAGTAATGACTAAGAGCTGTAGCATAAACCTTTATGGAGCTTAAATGTGCAGCCTGCAAAAATAGCAACAATACGTGTCTGAGCACCAAAGGGCCAAGGTGGCGTTATCCCTGCAGCAACAATAAACCAGAAAAAAACATTACACCACTGAAAATACACGTACAAAAGACCTTTGATTGCCTGATCCAAAATTGATGAACGCCGGAAAACCTGAACGTGTTTGACATATATGATTTATGTATACGAAATTTGTTGTACGATAATAGCATGTATGTTCTAGTAACCAGGTTGGAGTGATATGAATGTTATGTAGAATGGAAGTCTCCATAGGGAAAAACCAAAAGCATTATATCTGATAAGCGAACAAACCTCCCATCGTTCAGCCTGATCTGCCGCCATGGTATGAGCTGACCTTTTGATTTAACCATCGCAACCTCTCCTATGAATGTGATAAGTCCAATGACATCTAGAACAATGTCAACAGAAAATAAAATATCATGGAAATGTAATAGGGTGGAAAACAGGATAGAGCAAAACGAAGGAATGCTCCTGTGGCGATGAATTGAAGTGAAGGACGAAAGTAGTATCTATAACAACCTGCAAGGCATGTCTTGTCATCCAGCCGTCCGAGAATTTCCCGGAATGTACGCAGCTTGTATGCAAACATCGGAAATCGCTGTGGAACAGGATGAACCTCTCTCACTTTGGTCCACCTTGTGAATCTTGCCTGGAGGTAATTATCAACTGCACGGTACTGGTCCTTTGCCTCAGTCACCTCAAAGTGTTTAATATAGTAGACATGGTCGTCCACGATGGTGTCAGCGAAACGATCCACCTGTGCTCTTGGTATATAGCCTTCCATTGTACTGCCCTGCGAAAGCAAGAGGTGACATGGGGTTAAAGGTAGCAGCGCACAAAATGTCTATGCTCTAGTTTGGATAAATATAGTAACAGGAATAACTTTGCTGTATTCCCTAACAGAGAAGCTAGGCAAAATGCAGGATTAACTGAGTAAATATGGAAATCATGACTGCATCAGCACAGCCAAAATGTCTATAAGCATGCAATGCATGC
Source organism: Phyllostachys edulis (assembly GCA_036346405.1). Lineage (NCBI taxonomy): Eukaryota > Viridiplantae > Streptophyta > Magnoliopsida > Poales > Poaceae > Phyllostachys > Phyllostachys edulis. The sequence continues at coordinate 9,801,780 of CM070552.1, forward strand.
AGTTTATATATAGTGTAGATCAGTCATTGCAGTTTGTTAATGTTGTCTGACAAATGGAATTATCGGTGATGGACAGGAAAAGACAGCACATAATGGAAAAAGGTTATGGCCATAACACTTATATCCACGTAAAAAAAAGTAAACAAAAGAGCTGACCTGTTCATCGAGCATCACAAAGTTCTTTCTGGTTATCCTCTGTAAATTTTTGGGGTCACGCGTTTCCCATAGCCGTGTTATCCTGACCCGGACTCGCCAGTGTTGTGTCTCTTGTGAGATCTCGGCAAGCATAGAGTAGGCCATCTGCAACACAATCATTTTTAGCAGCAAGTTATGCATCAGTCAAGGAAATAGGAAGCAAAAGAGATGCCTGGAGTTTTATCAAAACATTTTTCAAGTACTAAAATTTGAGTTTTCAAAAATCTTTTGAGTAGTTTAGGTCCCTAAAAAATTTCACCAATCTTCCTTGATTTAATAAAGCTTAATTGGGAATTTCTAAAACTAACTCTATTTAATTTGACTAATATAAACATCAATTAAATGAAAAACAGTGTTGGTTGGGTTCCTTGTGTTCCAAGGAATTTTTTTGTATTTTCTTGGATTTTTTTTTCTAAATTTATTTACTATTTATTTGAGCTCATTTGGATTTTCAGCTTTTCTTTAATTCGAAAATCAAATTCCTAATTTTGAAAATGTTCGTGGGCCAAATCCTTCTGGCCCATTTCCCTTGTCGCTTCCCTCTGGCCCACCTAAACCCCAGTCCAGCCCAGCCAAACCCTAGTCGCCTTGTTCGTCAAGGGCCACTTGTCGGCGCCGCGCCACCTACCAGCGCCGTGCCACTGCCGCTACCCGTACACCACTCGGACTACTCCTCCGCACTGTTCTCGGTGTCCGCATCCCACCCGCATCGCAAGGCCCACGCTAGATCCCATCCCATGAGGATTTTGTCCACGGTAGACCAAACCTATGACATGTGGACCCACATGTCAGAGCACTATCCTATAAACCCGTGAGCCATAGACCTATGGACCAGAATCCATGAACCCGGTCTATAAACCGTGGGTCTCACTTGTCAGTCTCTATTTTCTATTTTCAGGATTTTCTTTTAATTCCGAAATTTATTGCTGACGCAATAATTCGGAATTTCCTTTAGAAAGAAAGTTCCAAAAAATCTAAAATAGTACTTTCTCTCTCTTTTCTCATATTTAAATCTTCTGAGAGCCTATTCTTCCTCATACGAACTCTGATTGAGCTCTACCCTCCTATGATTTTTATTTAATTTTTTGCGTTTATGTGTTTCCTTGTTTTGCATTTATATGTGCTTTCGCTTTCGTTTGCGAGTAGATGTTGATACTTTAGGATCTTTAGAGGAAGGAGTTGATCAAGCTCAATACTAGTGCCAAGACTTGTTTCAAGGCATGTTGTATCTTTGACCCTGTTGAACCCAGTTTTCTAAAATTATTTTGATTCAAATTATTGCATGTTATTTCTAGTATTTAATTCTTTAAATTCTTTGGGATGAACTATACACCTACTTGATTATATCTACCTTGCTTATTGTATTAACATGATCTTTTGTCATCCTAACTTGGTTAATTATTAGTTGGTATTATCATAGCACCAATGTGGGTTGGTTAGATACAATTGGTATGCTTAGCCATGCAACAAGTTATTGATATCATTTTGAGTTGCAAATCTAAACTTGACTAAGTGTTTACGCAACATCTTTGTGGAAAGACTGTGTGTTGTATGTTCTCACTCGTTAATAGCATGTGTTGCTGTAACATCCCAATTTTTTAGGCTTTTTAAAATTTTAAAATAAAAATAACCATTTGAATTTTCCTAAGTTGTTAAAGCTTAAATTGAATTTTCATAAATTAAAAACAATTTAATGTGAGTAAATCAAACTTTGATTAAATAAAAATCGTCTTATTTGATTTTCTGGTTTTATCTTGGAATTCCTTTTTCCAAGACCTGGTTGTTTTTACGTGGAGTTCTTTTTATTTCTTTTTCAGCTTGCCCATATTTCAAAGTTCTTTTAAAGCTTTAGAAATAAAACAAATCATTTGCATTTCATTGAATAAATGTAAAGCTTAAATTGAAATTTCTAAAGTGAAAAACATTTAAATGATTAAATAAACTTTAATTAAATTTTAAAATGAGTTTATTGGATTTTCTAGGTTTTCTTGGATTTTATTCAAGTCGGTGTTGTTTCTTGCAATTCGGTCTGTTTTATTTCTTTTCCGTCTTCCCAAAAATTATATTATTTGTTTTAAAATTTAATTTAAATTGGTGGTCTATTTTGAAGCTTTAAAAATAAAAATAATAATTTGGATTTTATCGGTTTAATTTAAAGCTTAAATTGAATTTCTGAAGGAAAAATATTATAACTGGTTAAAATAAACTTCAGAAAAATCCAAAACTATTTTATTTGATCTATTCAAGTTCCAAAGTATTTTATAAAATTTTATAAAATTTTTGGATTTATTTTTATTTTCCGGATTTTCCCAATTTCCCTCCTTTCTCTTTCCTCTTTTTTTTTGTCCTATGCTTCTTCCCAGTTCCCATTGGTTTTCTTCCCGTTTCTCTTTCGTCGTCGTGCAAGACATGCTACCGCCTCCTGCCAGCCATGCTTGCCCATCCCCTATGCCATGCCCTACCTCCCCCATCCCTCTCCCATGGCCTGTCTCTCCCCCATGCTGCTCCCTCCCCGTGCTACCATTTTCTCCAACTGCTGCTGCTGCTGCTGCTGCTGCCATGCCGACCGAGCGCCTCCCCCATGCCCTTCCATCTTTGCAAACCCATGCCGTCGGCTATCCCCTGGCGCCACCCCCACGCGTGCCCCATGCCTGCGCCCACGCTCCAGCCCCGTGCGCCCGCTGCCATGGCCATGCCTGCCGCACGTCGCCCGGCGCACTGTGCTGTGCTGCCTCCCCTCCTCCTCTATTTAAACCAGCAAGCACTCCTCCAACTCCCTCCTCCTCCCTTCCCCTCCTCCCTTTCTTCTTCCCCAGCCGGCCACCTCCATTTCTCCCTCTGCCGACCACCAGCTTCCCCTTGCTGCTAGCAGCGCCTCTCCTTCCCTTTCCCATGCTGGCCATGCTGCTGTGTCGCCCCAGCTCCACTTCCGTGCAGCACTTCCTCTTCTTCCCCCCACTGCCGAAGCTCTCCCACTGCATGCTTCTCCAAGTGCAGCAGCCCTCTCTCCCTTCTTTCTCCCATAGTCCCATGCCGAGCTCCCCCCTTGTGCTGCTCCTGCTTCATGCCCAGCAGCAGCTTCCCTTGCTTTGCTCCTCCTTCCGAGCAGCAGCTCTCATTCTTCCTCCCTTTGGCCGAGTGCCTCAGCCACCACCAGTGCGCCGGCCATGAGCTTCTCCTTACTCTCCTTCCTCCCCTTCTCTCTTCATCTCCCCTCCCAACCGGTTCTTCCCAGCCGAAGCCCCACTGTTTCTCCCTTGCTGCAAGCACTCCAGTGTAGCTTCCCATATCGCATGCTCCCATTCATGTCACCTGCTAGCCTCCCCTTGCCGTCGCCCAGCCCCATGCGCTTGTTAGTTTTTTAATCTTGTTGCATGTATGTGTTGCACGTATTTGCATGTTGTAGGAGTGCATGCATTAGTGGTGAAGTTAGTCATTGTTTGCATGTAGGAAGTGGTCCAGGACGTGGGGCTAGTGCTGCATGGAGTTAGTGGGAGGTGTGGCTGCATGTGTTGTGTGCGTGAGAGGCTTATATAAAGCCATGTATCCAGTTTGTTAAGTTAAGTTGAATAGGAACAAAACGACACAAGTTGAGTTGTGTCTCCGGTGTTCCTGTGTTTCATCTTCATAGAGCTTAGTAGTACAAGAGAATAGAGGTTCTCTCCATCGTACTCCAGTGTAGCTCCAGAGTGTTCTCTCATGTTAGTTGTGTCCACGGGATAGCATTGAGTATTAGGTGAGTGCTCAAACCCAACATTTGGTATCAGAGCGAGGGCAATGACAGGAAGCACCGGCAGCCGCGAGATAGTGGTATCCAAGGCGCCGGCGGCGAAGGTGTCCATACCGTTCCAGTACCCGTTGTTGACGAGTACAAACTACGCGGCATGGAAGACGAAGATGAGGGTGCACATGATCGCGCAAGGTGTATGGGACGCCGTGGAGGGCGACGTCGACATCGACGAGAGCCATGATAAGATGGCATTGTCGGCCATCTACCAAAGGCGTCCGAGGAGACACTCCTCATGATCATGGAGATGGATACTGACAAAGGAGGCATGGGAGGCGATCAAGTCCATGCACATGGGCGCGGATCGTGTGCAAAGGGCAAAAGTCCAGACGTTGAAGAGGAGTTTGAGAAGTGAACATGAAGGAGAAGGAAAGCGTTGATGAGTTTGTTTGACGGTTGACAACCATTGTTAGCCGATGAGAACTCTTGGTGAGAAGAAAGAGGCCGAAGTCGTGGAGAAGATTCTTCGTGCCATCTCGCGGAAGTTCTTGCCGATTGCCACCACCATCGAGCAATTCGGCAACATGAAGAAGATGACGGCACAGGAGGTATTTGGCCGGCTGAAAGCTTTTGAGGAGCGCGTGAAGATCTACAAAGATGATGAGGATCAGGAGGAGCATTTGCTGCTCACCCAGTCTCAGTGGAGGGCTAAGGAGAAGAAGGACGGGCTCAAGCGTGGCAAATTTGACAAGGCTAAGGTGAGGTGTTATGGGTGCGACAAGTACGGTCATTTCTCCTGGGAGTGCACCGAACTGAAGGAGGATAAGAAGGAGCAAGCGCTGCTTGTCACGGCGGACTCTGATGACGAACCAACCCTGCTTTAGTGCAACAAGATTAGGGAAGAATGTTAGTTTTTTAATCTTGTTGCATGTATGTGTTGCACGTATTTGCATGTTGTAGGAGTGCATGCATTAGTGGTGAAGTTAGTCATTGTTTGCATGTAGGAAGTGGTCCAGGGCGTGGGGCTAGTGCTGCATGGAGTTAGTGGGAGGTGTGGTTAGTGGGAGGTGTGGATGCATGTGTGCATGTGTTAGTGGGAGGTGTGGGTTAGTGGAGGTGTGGTTGCATGTGTTGTGTGCGTGAGAGGCTTATATAAAGCCATGTATCCAGTTTGTTAAGTTAAGTTGAATAGGAACAAAACGACACAAGTCGAGTTGTGTCTCCGGTGTTCCTGTGTTTCATCTTCATAGAGCTTAGTAGTACAAGAGAATAGAGGTTCTCTCCGTCGTACTCCAGTGTAGCTCCAGAGTGTTCTCTCGTGTTAGTTGTGTGCACGGGATAGCGTTGAGTATTAGGTGAGTGCTCAAACCCAACAGCGCTGCCCCCTCCCCTACCAGAAGCTCCCATGCCCTAGCCCATGTTGGCCCAGATCTTCTCCTGGAGAGAATTCACACATGTTTTCCTTTGAAACTCACACGATCATGAGAAGTGGAAACACTCAGATATGCGACGCAACAATGCCTTTTTCTTCTCCTCTTATTTCTACATCTTATTTGCACGGCAGCTCTTGGGCCTTAAATACACTTCTAATGATCCAATAATGCGCCATACACGCACACACGATGCGCCGGACTGAGTCTCCTGTTTGACCTGGCTTCACGGCACCTATACTTAACTAACTCCCTACATGCAGCTACATGCAGCAACTAACTCCTAATCTCAGCACACACACACACATAGACAGCATATACAAAACTAGGTACAACAACCCAACTAAACTCATGACCCATGCACACGTTGAGCAACAGCCCATCCTACTCTCATGGCCACACGACTCAGCCAAACACTATGGCATGCAGTCTGCCACTAGCACATGCAGTAGGCCACATCTCCACTACATGCAAACACTAACTACACCACTAACTCCATGACTCAGTCCACTAACTATCTAACTCATGCACCAACATACGTACATACCCAACACAAATAACATGAGTCAAGATTAGTTCCAACATTTCCCCCCTAATCTTGACTCATCGATACTTCGATGCGTTCAACCGCACCGCCTTGCCACATGCAGCAGCCTCCTTTTGCCACACACAGCGGCATTTTGCCACACATAGTGGCATCCTCTTGCACGACACACGCGCTATTGACGGTCTTCAATACTTATCTTTAAGAAGTTCCGCCTTCCCACTCGGCATGAGTTAGCAACACAAGCTCCCTTTATGTGTCACCGAACCCACGCAACCACTTCTCTACCACGTGGTGCACTCCTCGAGGGACAGTACAGTCACCCTCGCCACGTGATCACTCTTGAGGGACAATACATTCACCCTCGCCATTAGCGACCGTGACCATGGGCGCCACAGCAGCCCATGCACCTAGCAGTTATTCTCGTCGGGACATGGAGATGGACGGTACATTCGCCCATCTTACCTTGCCGGTTGACGACAACGCTCCTTAATAGCAAGTATTTTTGGAGACACGCCGTCTCCATTATTCACCGCCACCTCTTGGTCGCCACAACTTCGCCGCTGGTGATACTACTCACCAGGCGACTCCGACCTCCGATTCTTTTTGCGACGGCGGCCTCCATGCCATCGCCATTTGTCGGGCTCATGCCAACTCGTTTCCCGGCGGCTTCGCACCACCTCATCTTGCTGCCGCCAGCCTCCACCTCTTGTGGAGATTGCCGTCGTTGGTGCGCACGCCACGCGCGATTCCGGCACACCGCGCTGGCCTCGCTATGGCCATGCGGACCTTCGCCGTCGTGCTCCTGAGTGCATGGTGCTGCAGCCAGCTCGACGCTGGCACCCGTGCACCTCCGCCCGACGCGCACCGCTGTGCACGCCATCACACCGACCGGCGAGTCATCGCCATACAGCTTCTCCTCGCACCTCGCCTCCCTGCACCTTGCTCTGATACCAATTGTTGGCCCAGATCTTCTCCTGGAGAGAATTCACACATGTTTTCCTTTGAAACTCACATGATCACGAGAAGTGGAAACACTCAGATATGCGACGCAACAATGCCTTTTTCTTCTCCTCTTATTTCTACATCTTATTTGCACGGCAGCTCTTGGGCCTTAAATACACTTCTAATGATCCACTAATGCGCCATACACGCACACACGATGCGCCGGACTGAGTCTCCTATTTGACCTGGCTTCACGGCACCTATACTTAACTAACTCCCTACATGCAGCTGCATGCAGCAATTAACTCCTAATCTCAGCACACACACACATAGACAGCATATACAAAACTAGGTACAACAACCCAACTAAACTCATGACCCATGCACACGTTGAGCAACAGCCCATCCTACTCTCATGGCCACACGACTCAGCCAAACACTATGGCATGCAGTCTGCCACTAGCACATGTAGTAGGCCACATCTCCACTACATGCAAACACTAACTACACCACTAACTCCATGACTTAGTTCACTAACTATCTAACTCATGCACCAACATACGTACATACCCAACACAAATAACATGAGTCAAGATTAGTTCCAACAGCCCATCCATGCCGCCCCTTGCTCTAGCCCCATGCTCCTCCATCCCTCCCCATGCTCCTACTCCTTGCCGTCAGCTCATCACGTCGCCACCGCCACCAGCTCCCCCACTGCATGCGCCTCCCTCCATTCCTTCCCCCACTGCCGCGCCTCACCCATGCCGCTGCATTCTCCTTCCCCTTGTGCTGCTCCTAGTGCTCCCTTCTTCCCCTTCCTCCCCTCCTCTCCATCCATTCCCAACCAAACTGAAGCAAGCACCACCGAGCTCCTCCATTTCTGTCCACAACCATGAGCTCCCCAAACTGGCAGTGAGCTCCATTTCTTTTCTCCAAGATTCGGCAGTGAGCTCCACCTCCCTCATGCTCCCTCTCCGATGATCGCTTTACCACACCAACCGCATCGCAGCGTGCCCCTCGGCTTCCTCTTCCATCTCCCCGAATTCACCCCACTCTCTTGCTTTCGTTTCTCCGCAATCGAAGTTTTGCCGTCGCCAGCCGAAGTGCCTTCCGTCATCAATTTTGGTGCCATCGTTGATTCCTCAGTGACGTCATCATTGCCATTAGCTTCGCCTCACAACGTTCTACATCGTACTCCCTTCCTTTCACCCAAAGCACCTTGGCTCGCCGGCGCCACTATTCCCCGTGTGTCTTTTTGCACGCCGCCGCTGCGCCAGACCTCCGCCGGTGATTCCACCACCACCATTGGGTCCGTCTCACTCCCGAGATTCTATTTTGGTAGCTCGCCAACTGCCCCTCCCTTTCCCTCGCCGGCGCCATCATTTTGCCCGAGCTTGCACTATTCACATGTGCATTTTCTCTCTCCACAACTTCTATATTTCATGTGAAGTCAAACTTTCGGATATTCGTTCTCCTTCATACGTGTGTAGATTTTGGTGTTCATGAAGAATTCCTGGAACTGTCTGCCGAAGACATTCAAACCTTCAACGAAGGCAAGGCGTAGACCTTTGATCATATTGAACCCATTTTATAAAATTATATTGTTTTATATCAACATGCATTGCTAAGTTTATAATAAATGCTTTTGGAAATAGTTAAACTCCTAATTGTCATTATGCCTCCTTGTATAATTGCTATTGACATGTACCCTTGAATGACATAAATCCTTGGACACCATAGGATGGTTAATTATTAGTTGGACAATATTGTAATACCAACATGGGTGCGTATTATGTTTAGTCATGCTTAGTGATGATGGGATTCATGATCACATACTCAAAGAATGATTGAATTTGACTAAATGATATATGGAATTGTGGTGGAGCCACTGTTATTAAAAAGATGTTGTGCTATGGCAAGGGTTGTCATTTGGACGGGTTGAACCAAAAATGATTTCATGCTTAGGTGAATGATCGTGCAGTAAAGGGGGCACAGGAAGCACATTTGGGATGAGGATGTTTCACCTAAGTAGTCACTAAGGACTTAACTTTGTGCGCCATTGATCTGGGCCATACCGTGTAACCACAAGTCCATTTATGGGGTGGACTAGGCCAACTAATTAGCAATGCTTTGAGTCAGTTCTGTTTGGGTTGATAAGTGACGCAAGAGGGGGCCAGTACGGCGAATCCTTAGCGAGCATAACCGAGTCAAAATAGAGCTTTGTAAAAGCCTTGTGATAATCACTTAGTTGCACACCTCAGAAGTGTGTTAAACGGACAGTATAAGATGATTATCTCTTGTAGGTCAAGTTGTACAACCTTTTGTAGAGTGTAAAACTATTCGAATAGCCGTGTCCCCGGTTATGGACAATTCCTAGTGATTTCATACGAAGGGTAGATTTTCATAAAATGTTAGAATGGTTTGGTTGGGAAGTGATCTGGATGTTGGTTGATGGTTGGGAAGTGAACGGGGTGTTCACTAGTTATTTTAAAGAAACTTGATTACTTATATATTAATATTTTAAATTGTGCTTTTAAATCTACTGACTATATTTACTATCAATACTGCTTTCTGCAAAATAGCCGTAAAGCTATCCTTGCTAAGCCTCGCATGAATACTATTTGCATACATTTTCGTACGACTTGCTGAGTACTTTAAAGTACTCACGGCTTTGCGCCATTGTTGAATAGTCACAGAGGAAGAACCAGGGAATACAGAGATTTTTGATGAATACCTTGAAGACTGTGCGAACTAGGATGCGTTCTCCACTCGATTGCATGTGGGCATGTCGGATGGCTACCATGAGTCTGTTTATTTCTACTGCAAGTTTACTCTGTTATCTTTAGCCCTGCGTGGCAAATTCTGTAAAACTTGACCATAAGGTCCTTTTCCTACTAAGTAATATTAATTTGTCTGCTTCATTAGCTATCTTGTTGTATGGATATGATTTCATCGATGTTGCAACTGTGTGAGCTAGCTACTGATCATGGGACTAGTTCAGAATACACAGAGGGTCCCGGAGTTGCATATCCGGAGTCCCGACAGTTGCACTTAACTAACAGGGTGAGAAAATATTTAGATTGAGATAAGTGGAAAAAATTGTGATATGGTAGAGTTGTGTGCGCTTGGGAAAATATGAATGGTGGTAACTAGTAGTAGTTTGGCAGTCTCGCCTTGGTGAATTAAGAACTTAACTTTGTGCGCCATTGAATTGAGCCATAACTATTCAACCATATGCCTAGTATGGAACATGCCTAACTTAGTAAGCTACAGAGTTTTGACATTGATTACTTAGGCATGTAGGTTAAGCTGTGTGCTAGGGTGGAGGTGTGATTCTATCTCTGTGGTGAGTCACATTTATGAGTGGATCATCGTACCCAGGTCCAACAGTGTGCGATAGGCCAACAACCTTTATGGTGGTTTGTTGCTAGTAGTATGCACAACGGGAGGGTCAATTGTTGATATGAAGTTTTCGAAAGGTTTGGTTATGATTGGTGCTAGCTACATTAGCTATATCGTGTGGGTAAAGTGTACAACCTTTGCACAGTGTTAATCAATCTATTCGAACAGCCTCGTCCACAGTTATGGATATGCTTGGGGATTTCACATAATTGGTAGATTTTCATAAAATAATTGGGAGGCACAACTGTGTGAATTAACTCATAGAGTTGTGTGGAAGAAATTGATTATGCTACGTGATCTTTGTGAAAACACTTGTTAAATTATGATTGTTTATTAGTCTTAAATTACACTTTCAATCTATTATTCATATTCAAATGCAAGTATTGCTTTTGCAAAATAACCATAAAAGCCATTTCCTTTGAAATAGGGTAACGTAGAATCTAAACATATTGTGTAGCAGGACAACACAGGGTGGCTAGAAAAGGGAACATAGGGCAAAGACCAAACAATCATTACATCCCGATGCAGCACGCGAGGGATAGAGGCCTCTAGTATGTGGCCTACCACACCGCCGTGCCACTGACGGCGCACGCCCCATCCAAGCAGGCCTCTCGAAGCCATATACAGCAAGAAAGAGTGAGAAGGCAAACCGACCTAATCCATGAGTCATTTCAATCTATATAGACAAACGAAAACAACAAAGAATATGGACCGACCACCTCTGCCAACGGCAGACACCGATGGTCGAGGCATTTCCATGATTATAAGTTCATAACCCTAGCGCTCATTCCCATTATGGGCACAGTAGATCTACTAATTCTTCTATTCAACTCAGTGAGAAGGCTCTTGAACTAAGAAATAGACCTAGTAGCTAAAAGCGGGCAGCTTGAGCTATTGCAAGAATGGGGTTCACTGATATTCACGGTATAGTAGATGCTCTCACACGTATAGTCATACTCAATTCAATGATATTATTTGTTTCTAAAGGGAATGTTGTATAATTTCGCACTGTCGGTTTTGTCCAATCATTAATAACTTGATTATTTTTAGATACAATAATAGTATAGACAGCTGCAGTCTATAGCAACTCTCCATGCCACCTGTAGACAGCACTAAAGATAGCTCATATAATGGTACAGACAGCTACTATCTTTTTAGTTGTCTTTATAGAACACACAATCTTTTAATACTTTTTTTGTTTCTCGTGATACAGTCGACTACAGAATTGTAGACATCATCTTTCTCTCTCTTCATTTTCTTTTATCCACGTCAGTAAAAATCCAACATGGCAACGACTATAGATGGCTGACATAAGCCCATTGTACATGCTCTAAGGGTATCTCCAATAGTGCATTTATTGTCGTCTCTTAGTTATGCCACGTCAACAAAATCCTACATGGAGGGTAAAGTGATGAACCCTAAGGTTCTATTTGTTGGCCCGATCTTTCGATGAGAACGATAAGTCCGGTAGGCGTCGCTCAACCCTGACGATCCTGGCTACGAACACGCAAGGCTCGAGACCACGCAATCGCTGAACTGATTGACTAGTCGTTATCAACCGTGCACGAATACCCGGTTGACCTGACCACGAAGGTCGATTCCTGCATACACCGAAGAAGCACGCAAGAACAAGATAAAGCAATCTGAAATTGCAAATAAAGATTGAAATATTTGATAAATTGGGATTTTGAAGCGGTATTCAGGGTTGGTCTAGCCGACACAAGCCAATACACGAAGTTGCGTTTTAGCTAACTTTTGACTCAACAAAATCCAAGGAAAACTAAAGGGGTGCGGCCTCCTTAAATAGGGAACGAGGAGCCACAAAACTAACGAACTAGCGAGGCGGTAACCACGCCCCCGGGTGGGCCGCCGGCAGATGGGCCAAGTTCAGTATGATTACAAAGCCCAGTTTGGCCCAAACAAGTGATATGACGCCTTCTTTTGATGATTGCGATCAGTTCAGAAGGAGTTTGGAGGTGAGGCCGGATCCGTTGGAAAGAGGGCAAAATTATCTTTCCATCAAGTACTCGTGGATCTCCAACGGACGTCGTATGTGAAAGTTATGGGCGTTTGAAGTCAGTGCTGTCAGGCTGATTCTGGAGGCCGAACTGGATTCCAAAACGGGTCCTGCTCAAACTGCTTGTTTGTCTTGGACCAAAAGTGACATGGTGCTGCACATATAGATATTCCATCATTAGGTAGCATCATATAGTTCATATAATATAAAGACACTCCTAAAAACGAGCTCACCTGATAAGTTAAGTGAAACGTACGAGCTCTTGTACTTGGAACGGCAAGCATAGCAAATATGGTTGTATCCATAGGAGTCATGTCCTCATCATAAAGGGGGAGGAGGGAGAGCATAGGTCGTCTCTTCTTGAAAAGACTATCGTGCACGCGAAACAAGACATGATACATTAATCTACTCTAGTTGACATGTAGGCTCATTTTAAAGGAAAATTATAAAATATAAATATTGGAGAGTGTGCTAGAGACTATCTATTGAAAATGTTGTCTCTAAAGATGATGTAGCATATATTAAAGACAATGTTATCTCTAATACTGGAGATACCCAAAAGCCACAAATAGGAAGGCAGTGGGGCCGCTAACAAGAGGATTCAACATGAGCATATACCCAGATGACGAAGCTGGCGGCAAATCAGTGAAATAACTCTTTATTTCTTAGATACTAGAAACCCTTGCGCGCGTTGCCGCGCCGAATCGAAGCTGGACGAGTAGGACTAGGATTACGATGCCGTGAGTAATAAAAGTTATCTAGACGGTGGTGATAGACCTGATTATGAAAGATAATGATAAGTATGCTAACTATAACAAAATTTATCTATGTAGATAACCATGGCTATGCTAACAACAACAAAATTTGTTTATGTGTACAATAAGTCGCTGGCTGGCTATCACTTGCTCTATTAGGCTGCGAAAGATGGTGTAGGTAAGACAACAATACGGGTACAAACTGTTACGGATAGGATGTATAGTTGTAGTAAATGTGACCCAATCCAAGATAAATTATGGTAGCTGAATAAAAAAAATATACCAAAGCAGGTAGAGCAGACGCTCTATACTAAGATGAGTGTAGTTAAGTATTGTTTGTCGAAGATTCTGAAAGGGCAGCATGTTGGTGTTGCGGTAGAGTTGATAGGATAGGAAATACACACATTAAGATTACACAATATTAAGCAAAGCAGACTATATGCTTTGATCTAGCCAGGTAGACGACAAGCAAAATACACGTGCTTCATGCGACAAGCAAAACAGCCGGTTGATATGATGATCTGTTAGGAAAAGAAAACACCAATCAGCTGGAAAAACATGTATATAGATGGGGCACTGGATAATCTGTATTGGAAAAATTATTAGAACTATAATGTAATGCTAAATATTGTATACCTATTTTTCATTTTTTCTTTTGACTGCCAAGGCATTTTTTGGCTGTATCCAGTGGACTCTGTGGCCTGGAAAGTAGATGTGGGATGTAAGAAAGGTATACACACAGGGCCTGCATATGGTAGCAAGCTTTTTTTTTCCCAGTGAATTGTTCGATATTATCGGGAAACAACTTGTAAAGAAAGCGTTTATTTGAAGTTTATGTACAGTACAAGCTGTTGAGCCACGACAACTGTTATAGAGTATGTGATAAAGAGTTGGTGTATAGAACATATTGATGTTCTGATTGTGCACAAAAAAGTCTGATGATTGATAGTGTTCGGAGCACCGGCTATATAGCAGTGTGTAGAGACTTATTTCATGTTAATGGTACACAGGAAAGGAATGTAAGAGGGAAGCTCTTGTAGATGTCCAACCCTGTAGAGATGACTGGATGGTGGATCCTAAATGATACAATTTGTAAGTGATAATCTTTTGTTGCTGCTAGGAAAATAAAATCTATAATGGGGTAGCACAAAATCTGGGGTAGTACAAAGTAGAAGAGTGTAGAGAGGTGGGTCCATAATACAACTGTGGGTATGGAAAAGGTGCCAAAAAAATCTATAGATGAGTATAGCTGTTTTGAAAGGATCTCTGTGTGCTTTTACTGGCAGCTAGCTGTGCTAATCTGTGACCCTGAGTACAGTTAGAGAGGACAACATGGTCATTTAAATGGCTTGTAAGTGAGATAGAAGAGCATGCGAATAGACAGGAATAATAAACTGTAAGGGAGTATAAATAGTGCTGCTTGCGGGATGCTACCTGTTCTGAAGAGCGTCAGGTGGGCTGTCTCTGTCTCCTGATGAAGTCCTTTTTTTCGAGGGGGCATCATGCTAGATGTTTTATAAGTGAGTGATGATTAGACAAGAGATGATCTGAGTGTTGTTTTTCGAACTGTGGATATATGTAGAAGCTGGTAACGGTAAAACTCATTGTTTTTTTGGTGCGGTAACTTAACAGAACAAGTTTTTTTAGATATATGGATATGGTGCATAGCCATGAAATTGCTGTGCTGTGAGTAATGAAGCATGAGAGGAAAACACAGGGTTATTGCTTACTTTAGTAGAACCAGATGCTGCATCGAAAAGTCTCTTGCGAGCGAAAGTAGGCGTGGCACCTACATCCTTTGTACTGCGAACAAAACACAGCTGGTGTAATAGGTCAGCTATAGGGGTATGGTTGTCAACTATTGGACCAGTTACATAAGGAGAGCATTATAGGAGCTATACCTCTCATGGATTTCTATTCCAGTGTCACATATCAGCTGTGGATGAGGCGGTGTGTGCTGCAGTTTCTAAACATGCATTTAAAGTCAGGTTGTAAGAGGCGTAGAACAAGGCAGGTAAGAATAGCAGCCTATTAACAGGTCAGCTAAATTGTTACGATTGACAGGTGATCTATATTTACCAACTGAAAATTACTATGTGCAGTTCCTGTATTTGTTTGTAGACTGGAAGTTGGCTATCTAGTATGACGCTATCTGAACCTGTAGTATTTTGACAAAGGTCATTTCTAGAATGAGAAGCAACAATGGGTAGGTAGAGCAGGGCATCTAACCTTCACATCACCAACGTATTATGAATAGAATAAAGTTAAGCATCTAACTGCTACGACTGATAGGCGTTGTAAAGCTGCCAACTGGAAATTACTATGTGTAGTTCCTGTATCTGTTTGTAGACTGGAAATTGGCTATATAGTATGACGCTATTTGAGCCTGTAGTCTTTTGACAAAGGTTATGTCTAGAATGAGAAGCAATAGCGGGTAGGTAGAGCAGATTATCAAACCTTTACATCATCAATGTATTATGAATAGAATAAAGTAAAGCGTCTAAATGTAAAGCAGTGTATATGAGGTATTATAAAATTGCTGTAAGAATAAAAGGAGTGGGAGTATTTTGGTACCTCTATAGAATAACTTGTCTGCAGATTAGAAGGGGTAGCATGAGACGAAGATGCTATAGGGTCTAATAGAGCAGGAATGCGTGGAATTGCAGACTGTCTACCTAATGAGACTATGATACGGTTCACTTGGTAAGATTTTCTAGGGTCTTGGAAGCTTTTTCAGTGATGGTAACATGCCATGTGAATTTCTTGCTTACAACCTGTGCTATATCTGGGGGAATATCATCTCCTCCATGGTTCGCTCTAAGCATTGCACCGACCTGCTTCCCAACTACCTGCTGGCCAATATCCCCGAATAACATAAATTCTGCACTTGCTGTTCCATCAGTCCCGATTACACATAGCTTGTATCTGCGCATGTACCGATTAAAAACAAGGTATGTAAGATATCAATAGAGATAAAGACCGGCATACAATAGTAACATATTAGTAACCTTGGTTTGGCGGCTCTACAAAGGCAAGATGAGCATCTATAGGAGCCGCCTTCTGGATTTGATTTTCTGCTGCATTTGTTACATGAGAAGAACCACCAACTTTGACCAGGGGCAAGCTTACTAATAGTGACAGTGCATCTTAGGCCACCTCGCTATGTGTGCACATTAGAGAAGCGTTAATAGTTTGACTAATAAAGATGTATCCAAAGCGTGGGGTTGATAAGGAGGGAAAAATACTTTACCGGGAAATCGTAAGGATTGATCTCAATTAATTCGTCTAATGTTTTTTCTTCAGTTTGCTTCGCAATAGGATTAATAGGTGGAACACGATTGCGTAGAACGACGTGCGATATCGGTTGGAATTGCACGATCATACTGGAATATGTAAAAGGATTATTGTGTTTTCATATATGTAAACCGAGTTATAATGTGAGTATACCAAAAAAAACCGCGAATCTATAGATATTCACCTAGATTCGATGGTCGTAGCTTCAGTGATATCTGGAGAAATGTACCAACGGCATGCTGTGTTCCCAGTGAGGCCCTCTTCATCTACAATAAGTAGATAACAAAAAGAACATAAATATGGCCGGCGTACAACAACCGAAACTAAAAAAATGATTGCATGAGTTGGCTACAACACGAGTGTTATGTAATTAAGGAGCATAAAACAGTAAGGCGGTCTATAGTATGCACTAAAATGAGGGCTATCTGTAAGAAAAGATCATTTTTTTGGAAACACTAACATGTGTGCTTTCATTTTCTAAATGTAAAGAGTGACTATAGAACCTCTTTGATCAGAAATATCAAAACCGTAAATGAGGGCTGTTTGTAAGAACGTATCATTCTTTTGGAAACACTAATATGACAGTTTTTTTAAAAAAAAATGTAAACAATGGCTATAGTAACTCTCTGATTCGAAATTTGTATGACGCAAATCCACACAGACAATGTGTAAGAGCCAGCTAAGAAAATCCAGAGATGAGAGTAAAGGAAGCACGGACTAAGAAGGAAAATAGGCAGAAAAAGTTTATAGCTATCTGGTAAAATTTGGAGGAACGTATTTTGCATTTTTTATTATATGAAATTTATACATTGATTAAGCATCCTCTCTAATAGAGGCTAGACAAGCAGCAACTGTATAGCCATTTGAGGCTTTCTATAGTGCAACTGCACATAGAGATGTAAAATAAGTAGGGAATGAACAGGTAAATATTTTTAAAGAAAGGGAAGTGTTCTTCCTTTTTTGTGATATGAAATTTATATATTGACAAAGCATCCTCTCTAACAGAGGGTAGATAAGCAGTAATTGTATAGTTATTTGAGGCTTTCTACACTGCTACTGCACATAGAAATGTAAAATATGTAGGAAACGAACATATAAACATTTTTTAAGAAAGGGAACCTACAACCATATCTTTTCATAAGCACTCCCACAAAGAGAATTACAACAGGTTTTGTCTGGCCTGTTTTAAGAACTGAATCGGCATCAAATTCAGGCGCGCGCTGTCCCCAAAGCGTGAGTTTGACTTCATTATTGCTATAGACAAATGAAGCTTGTATATGAGAACAGGAATTGAATAATATAGAACAAGTAGCAGCAAATGGGAAATAAATGTGTTAAAAAAGCGGTAATAGTGATTACGCACGTCGCATTCCTGAGGACAATTTCTCTTTTCTGTGAAGGAATACTTTGATTTGCGCTTTGTACAGAAGCGACATTTTAAACAGAGATAACAGCACCTACTACATCTGTGAACATGAAATGGAATATGTAAGTAATATGTTTTAAAATGACAGGCTTCATATAAAGGCATGGTAGGAAAGGAAAAGATATAAACAGGTTTCTGTCTAGTAGCTAACCAAGAAAAGATCTATCTTCACCAACACAGTGCGCCAAGTCAGCAAATGGAGTAAGCTTGTACGTGTATATCGGGAAATTGGCAGTGGTGCTGATTGGCTCTTCTATTTTAGTGTAGTAGGTAAGCTCAATCATATACTCACGATCGATAGATCGGAATTTCCGCTTGTTAGAAGATACCAAGAATCGACTAAGAGTGTAGATCTGCCCTTCTTGTAGTTGCGCTTTTTTAGCCTCGACATAGTCTGCAGGTACCTCAGCGTACATAGCACCTCCCTGAAATAGAGGATTGGGAAATTATGCACATTACGAAGATAATATATGAAAGAACGGAAAATATAGATCAATGTGAATTGTAAAAGCACACATTACCTGTTCATCGATCAAGACGAGATCAAGGTGCTGAATACTACCACCCTCAACATTACCACGGTACTCCCATAAGCGGGAAACCCTAACACAAATCTTCCAGTGCTTGCTAGTTGGGTTAATGTCTGCTAGCATACTATACGCCATCTGCACGTATAAGCGAAGAGATGTAATTAATAGAGAGTGTAGAGCGGTATAACGCGGAATGTATGTAGTAATATGAATAAGACCATTGGAATGGGTGAAGCAGCATGTGACCAGGGCAGATCATAAGGGCTGTATATATAGAATAGCAGCTTATGCAGAGAATCATGTACTATATGTGGCAAAGATATGGGTGTCAATACATAATCAAAAGCAGCTATTGGCTTTTATTTCTACATATCTGTGGAACTAAGTAGCAGCGAGTTCTGCGGAGGCTGACAGGACGGAATAGTAAAGCAAATATTGCACAAAGATAGATAAATCTCGTCCCTTGGCAAGAGCAAATTGGGGACTATGTGTAGAGAGTGCATAACAGACTGTATAAATTAGATTCGTAGTTAGCACGGTATGAACAGGCACATAGTAGGACGTACGTCATACGGACTGCAGCACTTCATGGTAAACAATATTTTTTGTGCTGCATCCACATGAACCATCATCATTTTCGATGAGAATTTTAAGCCCATCCGCTGACGTAACTCTTGAAACAGCAACATATAATTGTCCATGAGTAAAAACAGGTTTTCTAAGGTAAATTCCAACAACGTCAAGTGTTTGTCCCTGGCTTTTATTAATGGTCACCGCATAACAAACTTTAATCGGGAACTGTCAGCGTTGTAGTACGAAAGGCCATTTTGCATTTCTAGTTGTTAAAGTTATACGAGGGATGTAGACACATCTGCCGGCTGCAGAGCCAGTCATGATAATAGCCTCAACAACAAAATTAGCAAGCTTTGAAACGACAAGTCGGGTACCGTTGCATAGACCAGCACGCTGATCTATATTTCTTAGAAGCATGATAGGCGCACCTATTTTGAGGAACAATCTATGTGTAGGGAAGTTGTTTGCAGCAATAGAATTCAATAGTTCTACAAGGTAAAGAAGATCAGCCTCGTTCGTTGTGTCTGCGGATTTCGAAATTGTATCACAGCTAAGATATTCTTTCACGTCACCAGGCATTCTCGTTAAAATAAAGGCATTTATCTCGTCAGCAACTTCATTAGTCGGCAATAGTATTGCTCGAGTACGTAAGTAAGTTTGGTCAAGGTAACTATTATGGAAATCTAGGTATACTGCATTAAATATAGCTTCGATTTTATCACCTTCTGTTATAATAAGGTTTCTATCAGGTATGTCTATCAAGGTAGGCTCAGTCTCGTTTGGATGAGTTGTAACAAGCAAACGGCCATCACCAAGATCTAGAATCCATTGGTTGAATATAGCAGCCGCATTCTTTTGTGATAAGTCTCCACCTCAGAAAGATAGCCGCATATTAATGTTTAGTGGTAGGGTCTCAACAAATTTCCATAGAGGCGAATTTGTGATTGAAGCGTTGACTATTTGAGCTCTGGTTCCTCCTTCAATAACAGGCAAAATCTGCCTAAGATCACCTCCAAGCACCAAAACTTTGCCGCCAAATGGAGTGTTATAGGCAAGGGGATTGTTTAGAGCTAAAATGTCACATAATGTGCGATCCAATGTTTCGAAGCATTTCCTATGAGCCATAAGAGCCTCATCCCAGATAATCAAGGATGCAGATACAATTAATTGAGCTAACATAGTTCCTCTTTTAATATCGCAGACACTTGCCTCGTCAATATCAAGAGGGATCTTAAAACGAGAATGCGCGGTCCTACCTGCTGGTAACAGCAATGAAGCAACCCCTGAAGAAGCAACTGTTAGGACGATCAATTTAGCGGACCTTAAATAGCATGCAAGCGTATTCCATAAGTATGTCTTGCCTGTGCCACCACATCCCGATACAAAAAAAGCCAGTTTATTTTATGCGACCGTGAAACTATGCAATCGAAAGCATGTTTTTGATCAGGATTAAGTTTCGCACACAGATCGTGAGACTCATTAGTCAGGCTATCAATATCGTATGATGTTTCATCGTCTATAACACTATCTATACAAATTGGATCGGCACGTGTACTTCTGCTAGGCAAACAAAAATCAGATATTTTGGCTCCACTTTTTGCCAATAGAGTAGCAAGCTCGTCTAACGAAAAATCTCTAAGATCGAAAGGAGGCATCTTGTCACGAAGGATCATGCAAAGATTGCATAAGCGGTATTGGAAGTCTTCTGACATATCTAGCCAGTTTTTTTCAAAAAAAACTACGCTCATCGTTCATATCACAGAAAATTAACATCGTGACAAACAAATGCCTAAGTTGGTAAGCCATGCCCCATGTGGAAGCCTCCTGAAATGCGTGTTGCCACTCGCTATCGTCACCCAATAAGCCACGTGCTACACACGTGCCTTTAAACGTATCATGGGTAATGCCTTGGAATGTACGGAGATGCTCATAGCTTTGTGCGCCTTTAACCACCATAAGAAGCATTCTAAGGAAATATCGTTCGCCAGCCGATGGATGGACAAAGTATAGTCGGCCTATCTTTGCTCCACCGCGCCTCTTTTTCCAAGATCGAGTACTATCATCCCAACACCATTTAGATGGGAATTCGCAATAGGTTAAATTCCGTCCTTCAGAATAAGCTCTATTTGTAGCAAACCATTCAGTGAGCGTGGTCTTTCTAAGGAAAGTATTGGAAACAACACGTGTTAGGTTAGCATTAGGATTCACCGAAATATTGTTCATATTAGGAAGGTGCACGACCAGGCGTTCTAGAAGGGTAATGTCTATGGATATCAAAGCCCAGGGTTCTCCAGACCGCATCTTGCTCGCATATGTAACGACAATCAAGGTATACTTTAACCTCGTTTATAGACGAGGTGTTGGAGTCATATGGAGCATCCTCTCCCTTAGAAAGCTTTGTTAGATATATCTTAGCAGAGTCCTGTCCTTTGGTGACATATTTGAAGAGGTATTTTAGAACTTTGGTTTTGTTGCACCATTCTACGTTAATATGCGCACAATATTTCTTTAAGAAAAACATGTTGTATGGTACGACCCATCTGTTGTCTAGGTGTACATTTCCTTTCATGACAAAACGGCCATTGTTAGGTCTCTTGTAAACAGCGAAACCGTCTTTATCAATTGATGTCTCACTCTGAAATGACTTTGGGTAAAATTTTGAGCAAGACCCTTCTTTCATGCATGGGCACCTCTCGTTGAGAGGACCGCATGGACCATGCATCATATGCTCGCAAACCAAGGCATATCCCAAAAGGTTAGTTTCAAGATCGGGGATCTCAGCATTGATAAAAGAATCGATAAGCGAAGCCATTGGTTCGGAAGTGTCAGCAGATAGCCAAACGATTATATGAGCGTGTGGCAGGCCACGCTTTTGAAATTCGATGGCATGAAGCACTAGTAGAAACAACAAAATAGGAGTTAGGCATGCACATGTAAAGGCTAAAAGGATCTAGCTCTGTATAAACGGAAAGGACAAGGAATTCGTAGCTAGAGTGGGCAAGAACGTACATGCATCAATGGGCCCAAAAGCAGTGCCATCCTTGATATCTGTTAGCATTTCTTCCAATTTCATATTGTATATTGTATCAACAATATCAGGTCTATCGGTAGCACGTTGTCCAGGCTCAAACCGCAATGCATCGTAAATCTCAGTCCATTTAGGATTACATGTGAAAGTAATGAATAGATCGGGTGGACCATGGACGCGACATATTGCAATAGCATCATGATAATTCTGGATCATGTATCGATGACCACCAGTGTAGCTCGCAAGCAAGACAACACGCTTGCCAACATCGCTACCATCTATAGATCCGTTTGCAACAGCATCGGCTATACCTTGTAAACTTTCAACACGTATTTCGTCCTGGTGATCTAAAATATACTGGAGCCTACACTCCTCAATACAGGCTCGAGCATCAACTTTTATTTGTGAAGACAAGCGGCCACATTTCAGGTAAGGATTTGGTTGGTGCTTCCTATAATGGAAACAGTAGCGGAAATAGTCTTGCATCGTCATTTTTTGGCGTGTATGCGGTGTGTCATGGGGCGCACCAATATACGGCACGTCAACTTGGAATCCACATTCACCATACGAGAATAGGAGTGGGTGCTGCCTAGCCATGAAGGCAGGATGCAAAGGAGATATTCGCTATAGGCCATCAGATTTATTATGAACGATTATATCTCGCTTGTATGTTTCCACCGAAAAATCACCAACAACTAACAACGCCAACTCGTCACAGCTGGGCAGGTTATATTGAATTGGATCACCTGGCCTGGCTCTTATTATTCTTATACCCAAAGAGGCACCACCCGATTCCTATAAACGGTCTCTTGCGAGGTGAAATTGTCGAACCAAAGGGTTATGTTCGTTAAGCATGTGCATGAGACCAGAAACTATCAGAGGATCTAAATCACCTTCCATATTTTCAGCAGAGTCCAACGCACGTATTCTATTGTTAACCTCATTATCAGTATCATATATGTATAGCTCAATAAACTTTGGATTACCATCGGTAGGGGGAACCAATGAGCCTATACGATGATGCACTTGGCCATTAACCCGGAAAACATGTGGGCCTCCACCTCTATTAATGGAGCGGTCTATGTTAGCGCCCATAGACGTGAATGCAAAAAGACAGTTGTACTATCTTATGTTACGAAGAAATTTTTTGCAGCGAGCATCTCCATCGAATTTTAGTAGATCTTTTAGAAATGGTGGAGGTTGTCTAAAAGGGGGGATGTAGATTCTACCTCCTTTGCAACAGGTGTTATACACAAACCTTTGTCTTCGAAGAGAAGAATCTCTCTTTGTTCTTTCACGGTACCAGAAAACCGCTAAGCAATGAGAGCATTCATACTCAGGAGGGCCGTAGTATGATCTACCTGGGTACGCAGCTGTGTATGGGCACATGAAAGAAAAGCAAGTAAGAAGCAAGGGGTGTACAATAGAGTGGGACTATAATGGTAAGGAGACAACAGGAAATTGTAAGAGGTAAAAGGAGAAGGAATGTTGCCAGTGATAAGAACCAGTAGTAAACAAGGAGGAAAAGAACGGGGATGACAACAGGATATTGTAAGAGGTAAAAGGAGAAGGAATGTTGCCAGTGATAAGTACCAGCAGTAAATAGGGAGGAAAAGAACGGGGATGTACACAGTAGATGAAGAAAATACCTTTTAGGGCTTCAATGTATTCTTAAGGGAGATGATCCCAAGAAGGTGTTAGGATATGATCAGTCCAGGGATCTAGCCCTATAATATCGGGGAAGAAGGGGAAGAATAAACCAATACAGATCAGCAAAACATTACTCTAAAAGCGCAGCCAATCGCTTGTAAGGCAAAATAGGAAACAGCCTAAATAAGTAGCTATCTAATTTGAAAGTTGACACGAAGCAGGCAAACAAAGCACCTGATCGAATCATCCGACGATGGGAGAGGACTCTCCGATGTTTTTCCCTATTGTACCGGGCATCATCAGCAGGGACAAGAGCTAAGAATGAAGGACCTAAAGTAAGTGCAAGAGCCGAGAATCACGGGGCCTAAAGCAAGAGAAGTTAAGAGCTAATAAAATGGGAGCGAAGAGTTAAGCAAAGCCCAAAGGACGGGCAAGAAGCAAAGTTGAATAAGACAACAATAAGCGAGCATAAGCGATGCCGAATTAGCCTCTGAAGAAGATAGGGCTGAACGAAGATGAAGCAAAGGCGACCGAGGATCATCTATACAAGTCGTGTGTCTTTGTAGCCACAGCGATGAACGAGGAAAAACCGCATAAGCAAGCATCACGAACATCGAAGCGTATCTGGTAGGAACCACATATAAGCAAGTGAGGCGCATTGCGCGAGTACACCGAAGGGAAAAACACCGATAAAACAAGCGCGATCGACAAGTCTGGAATGTTACGTGTAAATAGTAGTAAAAAGCATAATAGGAACTGGACGGTCCACCACACAGTAACCAAGGAAATTACAATATTTTGCATAGACAGACGGTGAGAAGATATAAGCACACAAAGGGACGAATAACAGATAGAGCGTGCGCTAGATGACACCGGAGACCGATGCACACGTAGCCCAACTACGGCGAGCACACGCCTTAGGAGAACAGTAATGTAGCATCGTACCATAGCAACATACATTTGACAATAACCAATAAAAAATTTGTTAACAAGCTAACACGCTAAGCGACATAGCAATGATTCTGAACAAGGGAGCATCGCCATCGGTGCAGTGGCAGTGACATACATTGTGGACTTTATCACACAGGTTATGGACCATAATATAGCCAGAGCCCACAACACACAAGGATCAAGCATAACAACCTGCTACGAAGTATATAGCAACATAAAACCGTCGTAAAGGACGTGGACAAACCTTAAGCGGTCAAAGGCAGAACCAAGAGCGAAGAAGATGAACAATTAGTAGACGACAACAAGCGGATAAGGCGTCAACCTATGCACAGGGTCTGGGATATACATCAATCGAAGAAAGCAATGATAAACACAATGATAACAAAACACAATCGGTCGCGAGCATAGGCAGCATCAATAAACACCAAGATCGAAATATAGCTACACGGAGCCTAACACGCGGTCAACAAATCGAGCCAAGACAAAAAAAACAGACAAACAAACGTGAATAGGTGCAAAAACAAAAACTGGAAAAAGAATACAAACATAGAAACGAAATGAGAGCCAACAACAAATAAGACAAGTAGGTACATAGCGGTAGGAAAATCGAGCACAATGGCACATGGATGAGCGTGGAAAAAGCTAAAATTTGTATATGTAGCATGGCAATGGCGTAAACAAAGACAAACCTCAACAGTATCCATCCATCTCGACCAAAGACAGGGCATGGTAAGACAACGTATAAACAAAGCTAGCTATCCGAACACGGTGCATAAACTCAGAAAAAAACCTTGGTGAAGTTAGACACGGTTTAAGGAAAAAGCAAGACAGCACTAAAGAGCAAGAACTGGAAAGATGCAAGGAACCGCAACGCTGACGGCAGAGGACGAACTGCAAAGAGATGATGCAAACTAAGCAGCGGACGGAGTGAGGAGGCAAGCGAACAGGGCACAAGAAACGGCCCTGCAATGAGGCATATATAATGAGGCAGGAGCAATGAATCGAGCCCCCTGCAATGAGGCATACAAAGATGCAGGAGCAATGAACCGAGCCCCCCCAACGAGGCATACAAAGAGGTAGGAGCAATGAACCGAGCCTAACAGACGCTGTGCTAGGTGACAGAAACGACGGTAAACAGAGGGGGTTATCAACGGACGCTGTGCTAGGTGACAGAAACGACGGTAAACAAAGGGGGTTATCAATGGCGTACAAGAACCATAGCACCAACTACAGAGGAGGATTGTTGCAATCATTCCCGAGCACATTGATACACGAGATCCAAGAGCTGAGAACAAAGCATAGCTCTGATCGAACGGCACGAAACAGGCAACCAAAGACGAACAATAACCAGAGCAACGAACAGAAAAGCAATCGGCAGTTTCAAGCACACCGCAAGAACATAAGCAGGGGGTTATTAGAAGGACTGCGGCACCGAGCACCAACGAAATCTCTAATCTAGAGTACATCACAAGAACGCAAGCAATCCGACTAAGTATGAGATAGGTCACCGAAAAGACGAAGAACATGCGGGCCATCAATCGCGCGTACGAATGTATCGAGCTCTCGAGATAGGGCAAATGTTACCAGAAAGAAGCCACAGCAACCGGTAGCACTTCCATCCGACCTCAATCCACAACCAGTCTCATTCTCTACGAAAAAATCAACAAATAAGCCTCATCAGTAAACGCATCGAGCTCTAAATCTTAATAATTGGATCAATAGAAAGGAGAAAAGAGCACGAGCAGCTTGCTGTGGTAAGCTCCAGGGACATCAATCTGTGCAAATCCGGTGCTAGCGACGAGCATACGAGGAGGGGTCAACGACGGTGCCGTGCCGAGCCGGCAGCAGAAACCGAACCCAATGCCGAAAATAAGCCTCATCAGTAAATACATCGAGCTCTAAATCTTAATAACCGAATCAATAGAAAGGGGGAAAAGAGCATGAGCAGGTTGCTGCGGTAAGCTTCAGGGGCGCCAATCTGTGCAGATCCGGCGCCAGCAGCTAGCATACGAGGAGGGGCCAATGACGGCGCCGCGTTGAGCCGGCAGCAGAAACCGAACCCAAGGCCAAATCGCAGCAGGGACGACCGGCGGCGGCGCGGCCTGAAGACATCGCCGGTGGCGAGCCTGGCAGCAGCGGCGCGGAGCCGGAGCAGGTTTCAAGGGCTGGCTAGTCGAGGCGCAGCCAAGAGGAGGCGAGGGCGAGGGCCAAGAGAGGGCGCAGGCGGCGCGGAGCCACGAGCAGGTTCCGGCGGCGCTAGGCTAGCTGAGGCGCGGCCAAGAGGAGGGGGCGAGGGGCGCAGGGGCCAAGAGAGAGCGACCGGAGGCCAGGCTACGGAATGGGGAGAAGCGCCGGCGGAAGGAACTCGGTGACCTAATGGAGCGGAGCTGGGGGGAGAGACGGCGGCAGCAGGATTTGGGTGACCTAATGGAGATGCGGCCTAGAGAAGAGCTACAAGCCCGGAGGGGACGAAAACCGCAGGAAGATCAAACGCAACACGGGGCGAGGCGGGGATCCGACGGCCCACAGAATCGTGCCGACGTGGACAACCTGGTTGGGCTCAGAGTCCGTAAGGATTTACATAGAAAGATTACCGGATATATTATAATGATGGGTTTAGCGCTATTCAGCCTATTCTGGCCATGTCCACACTAACTTTTCCACAGGACATGCAAGCACACGTGCATGCTCGCCAGACGGATGCAGAGAGAAGCAAGGAAGGACCAGTCACCTGTTTATACTCCGACGAAGGTGCTTCGTTGCCGTTGCTACTGTTTGTATCTCTGCCTTCCACAGGCCATCCAGAGGGCTTCGGACGGTGGTTGAACTTGCTATTCATCCCGTACGTGCAGCTCCCGAACTTCTCGTAGTAGGCGCAGTCGGCCTCCCCTGGCAGCCATAGGTATTCCGGCTCTGCCGGTGCCTCCTCCTGCTTCTGCTGCATCTCGCCGGCAGGGTCGGGCCGTCCAGAGGGCTTCGGAGGGTGGTTGAACTCGCAGTTCATCCCGTTTTTGCAGCTCCCGAACTTCACGTAGTAGAAGCAGTCGAGCACCTCGCTGCGCCGCGGGTACTCGTCCTTTTCCGCTGCCTGCTCCTGCTTCTTGCCGGAAGAGGGCTCCGGGTTCGGAGGGTCATCTGGACGCGCCGAATTGGCGAATTGCATCGAGAGTGATGAGACGGAATCGTCAGACGAGGGCGTGATTGGGGAGGCGCGGTGTTTGGCTTCGGAGTTCCCCATCGGATTGTGGAGGAGGCCGGTGTTGATGGCGAGAGAGAAGACACACTCCATAGACACATCCCCCGACACGAGCAAATGAAAAGAAATGTAGAAAGAAAAAGTACGAACAGTGCCTTTTTCCAAAAGCCATGCCCCCAAACTTTCTGGTTCCTTAACGCAGAGGGTCAGCTAGTGCTGCCCAGCGGGCCGATATTTCACTCTCCCCTAACAGTATCACACTGGGAAAAATATTTCGGTTTGTATTTTTTTCGGTTGGCAGCGAAATGGCCGAAATGAATTTCGTTCAAACGGTTTGATTAAATTTGAATTTTAATATCTCAATATTTCAAAAAAAAAAAAAAATCGAAGCTGGGGAGCCTACGATTCAAACCTAGGTCATCAGGACAAAATGGATAGGGCATACCACTGGATTATCTTCATCTTTGTGGGTTATTATATTAACTGCTTTTACTTTCTTAAACTCTCAAAATTCAAACAAAACGAAAAAATTTGAACGAAACAATTTTCTTTTGAAGCTAAAATTGTGAACCGTAGTATCACATCGATAAGCTAGAGCAATGTTGTATGCATTGACGCCCACCCGTCCTTATTACCGCTAGGATTTTTAAGATGGATGTTCAAAGTTACCAAAATATTGATCAATATAGAACATGAAGATGCACAATAGTAATAATCGAAGTACTAATTGTTTGTACTAGAGATAACATCTCAATTCTCAAATATTTCGAAGAAATTACAAAATAATTAAGAAAATTACAATTTAACTCGACGGTGCTTCATGTCTTGGAAGCGAGATATGACGTCATTGTCCTTAACTTGCAGAAAAAAAAATTCTCGCTCAAGAAATGTGACAAAACAGTCATTCAAGTATTGCTCACCCATTCTATTTCTTAGCTTATTCTTCACATACTTCATTGAAGAAAATACTCACTCAACACTAGCAGTTGCTACGGCAAGAATTAGCACCAATTTGAGAAGCTTGTAAATAATTTTATAATGGAGGTTCTTCTTTGTTTTAACAAGCACAATTGATAGCTCAACAAGCTTTTCACTTTTCTAAACCTTTCATCTCTATTATATCAAGAATGAAGTGTGTTAGTTGAAAGGGAAGATGCATCAATTATGTGCTTGATAAATCTTTAGGATAAAACCGAGCAAGCCTAACCAAGTTTAACTTGTCATAGGCAGTGAATGAATCAACAGGATTGAATGAAGACATGCAAAGAAGCAAATCCGTGTTTACCTCATCAAACATGTCATTAAGCTCTCGAAGTTGTCTATCAATGACACTTAAAAACATTTCAACATGGAAGCGATGGAGATTCTTGATTTTTTTGAAGAACCTTTTGGATCTTGCAACCGGCTTATAGAAACCATCCATTTTAGCAACTTTGATGCCATGCTTCACACAAAAGGAAGTGACATCATTAAGAAAAGTTTCCTATCCATCATCCTCCCGCAATAACTGCAATTGAGTCTTTGTCAAGTAAATGAGAACAATTGCATTAACGATATCTTGATCCCTCTTTTGCAAAGCATTGTTTAAGTCATATGTGTACCAAAATATGGTTAGCAACAAGTTTGCCATGAACACAAACTCAAATGACTCAAATGATGTCAACATAGTTTGAGATTGTATAGCCTCCGTGCTTGAAGTGTGATCTTCTCTAATCTTTATAAGAACTCGTTGGATTGAAGTATACGAAAAGATGACATGCATAACAATTTTATAGTAGGATCCCCAACGAGTATCACACGGCCTACCTAGGCCCATCTCTTGATTCAAACCTTGGCTAGTTTTAATGTCACCCAATTCTAATGCCTCTAAAATCTGCTGAGCTTGAGTGACTCGAAGCATTTGTATCTTTTTACATGACATCCTTAAAGCATTCAACAAATATGCAAGTTGATGAAAGAACCAAACACAATCACTATTCTCCTTAGGAATAGCAACAAGAGTTAACTAGAGTTGATGGGAAAAGCAATGAATATAATAAGCAGAAGGAAACTCATCCATAATTAGTTTCTTTAGACCATTAACTTGACCCTTCATGTTACTAGCTCCATCAAATCCCTACCCACAGACCCATGTCAAGCTCAATGAATGATCCATAAGCAAAGACTCAATTGTTGTTTTAAGTGTCAAAGCGGTAGTGTTTTCAACATGGACAACGGCAAGAAACCTCTCAACAACTCTTCCTTGTTTATCAACATAACGTAAACAAAGAGCCAATTATTCCTGTTGGTACACATCACTAGATTCATCAACAAGTATTGCAAAATAATCATCACCAAGGTCATATATGACTAGCCTAGTTGTTTCTTTGGCAGAAGAGTTGATGAGATCTTTTTGTATCTTATGAGAAGTCATTCGACTAGTCTCTGGAGCATTTTTTAGAACGACCTTGTTAACTTCTTCAAAATTTTCTACCAACCAATTTAAAAGCTCAAGAAAATTTCCTTTAATTTGTGAGTCTTCACCTTCGTCATGTCCACGGCAAACCAACCCTTGACGCAAAAGAAACCTCTTTAGGTTTAATGAAGAAATCATATTTCTCATTAGCTTCATTGTGGGCAATATTAATATCACCAACATGTTTGTCAAATCTATCTTTATGATTCCAATTTCTAAATCCTCAATTCATACAACTATCTCCACCAGCATAATTAGCTTTATCATTGAACAAATAACATATGAAGCAAAAAAACAGCATCTCGTTCCACACTATACCCAAGCCAATTATATTGGTCAAACCAACTAGCTAAGAAGTGACGCATACCTCCAATATTTCTTTTTGGAAAATCATGAGCTCGTGATTGGCACAGCCCCAATGCAATGTATCCCCTTCTCACGACATCTTGTTCATTGACATCATAGCTTGTGATGGGAATTTTGTCAGGACCTCGGATCTCTAAATCCGATGTCAGACCCCCGGGTGTGGAATACCCGAAGATCTTATGTGTATATTGTGCTAGTCCCAGGATTAAAGGCTAGTACACACATTCACATCGTTTGGCATCATTTCCATACCATCACATACTATAGTAAAGCAAAAGGTGTAGTCTACTTAAGCCATTACAACAGTTATTACAATAACGGCCGACCAGCCAAATAAAAGCAGTCATCAGAGAAAAGTAAATAGCAGCGGAAGGCATAGTAATAGTAGCAAAAGTCCAACGGCATGTCCATCCGATTCCGCAGGCAACCGACAATGAAACAAGGCCTAAGTAGACCCGTCACTGAATCCCTCGGTGCCAGGTGCAAGGAACTCGTCGTCTGGCATCGGCTCATCTGCAAATTCTAAACCAACAACAATAGCAAGATTGAGTACTTGTGTACTCAGGAATACTTGTAGTGTATCACAAAAATCATATGAGATGCAAGACTGTAAAATGTGTGGCTCTACTCTACAAGTTCTTTTGCTCAAAGCCAGGTTTATTTGTAATATTCATAAGTAATAATTTGCAATGGAATTTGAAAAAGCAGTTTAAGAAAAAGTAAGTACAAGACAGTAAGTAAAGTAACTAAACAAGTAACAACAACACCCACAACCCTAATCGGTTGTAAGCAACAATATAATCAGGTTCTGCCATAGAAATGGCACTAACAAATTCATGTTCAACCATAGAAATGGCAGTCCTGCTATAGACATAGCAATCCCAGTCATAGGAATGACATTTCTGCTTTAGACATAGCAACACAGCCATAGAAATGGCAGTTAACTCAACAAATGAAAAACACCATGTCATTACCTCGATCATTTCTGACAAATCAGTTTTAAAAAACAAAGCTACCACCATACCAGCCACACTAAGCATGGTCATGACCACGAGCGCAGCTATTCGAATAGTTTATCACTCTGTAGAGGTGTACAACTTAACCCATAGTACGTGGTATTCCATTGCCTAGAATATCTCTATATCGCCATCACTTTGCCAAGGTAAGCAACCTAGAGTTTGCGATGCAGTCTTTACATTATCTAGTCCTAACCTTGCACTAGCCCTGCAAATCATTATCCCCATCCGTCGAGAAAATAATAATAATAATAAAGATAATGATAAAAGTACACATCGAATGAGGAGCCTCACTCACACGGATAGAAACCCGTTGAGTGAGTCCCTCACTTCGCTTGGATAGAAACCCGTCGAAGTGAGGCATCCGCAATTGTGTCGACATACCAGTCTTTCGGCAATGCGCACACTACTTCTGCCTATTGTCATGCAAGGCTAAGATTTTGATGTCCTTAATTGACTACCTTAATTGACTACGGTAGAGAACTCTACCCTATCTACTAGTGAGTTACAATCCTCACTCTTTTAGGTTACAATATAACTGCCCGTGTCTAAAAACTGGAGTTTTCATTTTGTTTTTATACAAAATAACAGAGGTATTTCCTCTGGACCATTTTCAAAATAATCCCAAATTCTCAAATTATCATATTGTCCTTTTATCAAATTTTTGGAAAATCTAACTCTCTAATTGCATTTGTGCGATAATCGCACACATAAATTCCCAAATGACATTACATATTGCCTAACCTATATTCTCAAGGCTACAATAGCATGTAATCAATATTTCAAGGAGGCATATGCAACAAGTAGGATTTACAACTACCTATTTTCCCAAACATAGCAATTTCATACAACATACACGCATGCATAATAGGATTTGCAAAAAACAAAGTACAATAATTAAAATACTAGGATCAACATGATCAAAGGGGGTGCTTGCCTTGCTCTTGGTGTTCTAGAGATATGGTAGATTGATCATCGCAAAAATAACCCGAATAATTGATATCTAAAAAGAGCGGGAAACGAATTAAATAACACTCAACAAATTAAACAGTAACAAAAAAAATACTTTTACATATTTAGGTAGATTATTATTTTAGACCAATTTAGAGACAAATTTTATTCAATTTGGAGTTCTGTAGCAAAAGTTATTAAGGTTTCAATTCCAATCGGTTTGATAAATCAGTTTAAAAGAAAAATATGTTTTCTAATGGAGAAAACATATTCTCACATCGGTTCTAACAGGGTTTATGCCTTCCCGAAAGGAAAACGTATTCTTGTTACAACTGAAAGCGTATTTTCCATTTTTCATTTGATTTCTGGTTAAACTGACACGTGGGGCCCACTTGTTAGTGAAAGGGTCCACGAGCATAGTGTATAGACCGATGGTCTATACACGCGGCGCACGGGTCCACGAGTGGTTTCACTATGCACTTAAGCCATGGGGCCCGCATGTCATAGACTCATTCCCACCACATCCTTCCTTTTCATCACAAATGGTTTTGTAAAAATGAAAGCTATATCGAGCAAGTTCTCAACACCGCTCTTGACCATGAGCACGGCTATCTTGATAGTTTTCTTACTTTGCAGAGTTCTCACACTTTACCCACAAGAGGTAATCATCTTGATATATACACACATTTCCTTAGACATGTGAATCAAGGGGAGATTACCACAAGGCTTTTACAATGCTCAACCTCGACGCACTCCATCCGCTACACTAAGATTTCCACCGCCCGGAGCCACGCTCCCAGGAGGCCCCCTCTTGTGTCGTGCGGTTCCCGTGGCTTCGTTCTCCCCCGACTATCCACCCGCATTCCACCCAACGGCGGAGCCACGCCTAGGTGAGCAAATTAGTTGGCCAGATCATACCCATTATAGACTTGTGGTTGTACTATTTTTGCATGAGTGGTCATTCCAAGATTCGATCCTTAATTGACTCGGGTGGTACATCCACATACCAACATTCTCTTGTGCCCCCAGCACCAGCCACTCTCTCCAGCCACCCGAGTCGAAAACAGTTTTTCAGGTTTTTCCTTTGTTTTGAAAATATTCTTTAGTCCAACATACCAGCCAGGCTCCCAGCCTCGACTGCCCCAAA
This sequence comes from Phyllostachys edulis, assembly GCA_036346405.1. NCBI lineage: Eukaryota > Viridiplantae > Streptophyta > Magnoliopsida > Poales > Poaceae > Phyllostachys > Phyllostachys edulis. The sequence continues at coordinate 9,835,378 of CM070552.1, forward strand.
TCACTTTCAAAGAGTTTTTAATGATTGTGGTCGGGAAGTTTAATGCCCGCATGACATTGTATCTAAGCAAGGCTAAGCATGACACTTAGATATAGACTTATTAACTAGTAAGTTAACCATTAAATCTAGAGTGACAAAGGATAATGTCCAAGTTCAAGGATGGGAAGTTTATACACAATTATTGTTAAGGCATTAACTATAAGCTAGACCAATATAGTTGAATAAAATATAGCAATGCAATTTCATAATTTAAAGCAACATAATTTGCAAAAGGTAGGTGCAATATGATCAAAGTGTTGACTCGCCTTGGTCGGGGTTTTGTTGATCTTATACTGGATCAACCGGAGGATCTTCAGTCGCTTCAGCTTCTATGTACGCAAGAATAACCAGAAGTCAAATAAACCCCGAGAAACTCAATTTGAAATCAACAATCAAATGAACTCAAATAAATCCAAATACATTCAATGAAAGGGAACACTTTGAAAGGAAACACCCATATTTGACGACAATTTGGAGAGTCTCAGACCAAGGGTCTTAGACTAGGTTGGCCGAAGGTATAGACGAGTATGATCAAAACACAGTGGTTGAGTTGTGTGCTCAAAGCACCGTGGTCGAACGGTGTGGTCAAACCACAGTGGTCGAATGATCGATCAAAACTCAGTAGTTGAACTGAGTGGTCAAAACATCGTGGTCGAACCACAGTGGTCGGACTGTGTGGTCGTGGAAGTGCTACGACCAGGGAAGGTTGTGGAGGTGTTACGACCAGGGGAAGGTCGTGGAAGTGCTACGACCAGGGAAGGTCGTGAAGGTGTTACAACCAGGGGGAGGTCGTGGAGGTGTTATGACCCAGGGAGGTCGTGGACGTGTTACGACCTGGGGAGGTTGTGGAGGTGTTACGACCAGGGGGAGGTCATGGAGGTACTATGACCTGGGGAGGTTGTGGACGTGTTACGACCTGGGGGAGGTCGTGGAGGTGCTACAACCAGGGGAGGTTGTGGGCTGTGATGACACAGGGAGGTCGTGGAAGGGCTCGACCGGGGAGGTCGTGGAAGAAGCTGTGACTAGGGGAGGTCGTCGAAGTGTTAGGACCTGGGGAGGTTGCGGAAGTGTTATGACCTGGGGAGGTCATGGAGGTGTTACGACCAAGGGAAGGTCATGGAGGGACTGGTCAAAGGAATCTTTGACCTCCGGAGTTCTTCTGTCCAATACTTGGGAGTAGATCCTCGATAACTTTCTCTGAAAGGAGATCTGACTAGATGTGGTCGAGAGGAGGTTTTACCGTGCGTAGTTGAAGGAGTTTCAACTACATGGTCGTAGAAGGCTTAACTGTGCATAGTCGAATGAGAGAAGTATTCGACTACACAACAATGGTTGAAAGAAGCAAAGGTTCGACTGCTTTGACGTGATTGAATGAGCCAGTGAAAGAGCCAGAGAAAGAACCAGAGAAACATTGGAGAAGGAACAGGGTAGCTCGAACAAGGAGGAGCATCTGAGCCACTAGGAATGTACCGGTACGGAGCTGGGGAACAGGCTAGCCGGAGCTGGGCTGACGATGGTGGACTGCGACAGTGAGAGAAACTCCGCGCTGTAGTAGTGGCTTGAGGAAGGAGAGTAGTCTTCGATCTTTAGGGTAGCTCCATGGAAGTGTCTTGAGGTATTCTGGCCGGACGGGAGGAAGTACGAGGCCAAAGGCGACCCCGATGCGTGTCAACGGTGAAGGTGATGGTGTGGCGGCGCTCGGCGGCGAGCGCTTGAGCTGGCCCGAGCTCGAGTTCACTTGGGGAGGAAGAAAGTGGGGCTAACCTTTGGAATGGCGAAGGAAGGCAATAAGGGGCTTGGAGCAACTATGTATAGGCACTTTGGCACAGCCCGACAAGGAGAAATGGTTGGTGTTGTTGACGGAGTGGGCAGCATAGTGCAGATGTTGTGATGGTTTGAGTGACGGGGAGTAATGGCTGATTGATAGCTTTCACCAGAGAACCCCTCCTGGTCGCACTTGGTGCCCGGAAGAGAGAGAGAGAGACGCTGCCATGATCTACAGTCAGGGGTCTGGCTGCACTGGGCTTGATCAGCCGCTAGTCGTATGAACAGTAAAACGAGGGGAAGAATAGGCTAGCATCTCTCAGAGTTGGTTATATAATATTTGGGTTCCCAGACTTCAGAGTTCCCTAATCTAGTGCTATTTACTCCGGTAAGAAAATATGATGCAGTCCAAATAAGACTTGAAATGGCAATCAAGACGCGCAACAATAGTCATCACATAAAAAGTTTTAAAAATCCCATATTTTTGCCTTTATGAATTTTTGGGCTGTTACACTCAAACTCACATATAGCATTGATCACATGCATACAACAGTCATACATTCATAGTTCAAAAGACATACATCGTAATAGTTCAAGTCTACAACTATTACAAGTGGCCGACCGGCCAAATTCAAATAAGATCATAAGGTAACAGCGGAAGCAATGTAAATAAACCAAAAGTCCAGCATGGTATGCCCCATAACCTCCCCGCGCGGCTCAGCTCCGCGCCTTCGTTTGGAACCGCCCAATTTGCATTGGACGGCCCGATCTTATGGAACATTTGGCTAGTCCGAACATCCCATCCTTTTTGAGCCATTCGATCTGAATCAGACGACTCTGTTACACTGTTCCCTTCCCTTTGCCCTTTTGACCTCCTTCCCTTCAGGACCTCGTGGTCTATTTGTAAAGACGACCTTTGCGGGATTTCCTTAGGACCTCTTTGTCCTCCCGACCTCTGGTCTTTTTGTAAAGACCACCCTTGTGGGCCAAGACCTTCCTGTCTGCAGGACCTCTTTATCCTTTGGACCTCCTTGTCTGTTGGACCTCTTCGTCTTTCAGACCTCCTCAAAGATCTCCCTTGATCTCGTAGGAGCTCCCTGACTAGCGGACCTCCTCTATGGTTTTTGCGAAGACCACCCTTTGTGGTCTCTTTGCGAAGACCACCCCTTGTGGTCTTTTTTCAAAGACCACCCCTGCAGGTCACGACCTCCCCTTGGGCCGTCACCACTCCTCTTTGACCAGACTGTTTTTCAAGTTGACTGGTTCCACTTGACAGTCTTACTTACCCTCATCCTTATCCGCACCTAAGCCTTTATGCATTTAATGCCATTTGAGCCGTATAAAATGTAGTCACTTACGTGGCCCTTTGCTTTCTCTCCTTATCTCCTCACCTCACAGCATATCTTGTCCTTTTTACCCTCTCCTTTCACCAGCTGGCCTTATTTTGTCCTGTTCTCTCTAGCCAGCTGGCCATACCTTGTCTTGTCCTTCAACTACCTTTGACCCATGTGTCGCTGAGTCTCAGTGACACTTTCCTCCTCTTTCTTCATCGGCTATTAATAGCCTAAATAGTCCTTCCTCACCCTTGGCCACATACACTTCCCTCACTCTTGCCCAGCTTTCTCCTTGCTTGGAGTCTCACCTAGAAGGCAACTAGAAATCACACCATCACCTCCTTGTCGCCAAGAAGACCACTGGAGGTTGCACCGCCACCTCGTCGCTGAAAGAGCTCGCCGAAGCACCAGTGCCACCTTTAATCGTTGCCACTATCTCTTGACCTCCTCTTTTACCTCCCTCTTGGCCTTGGTAAGTTCCCTCATGCCTTGTTCTTTCTTCAATTCCTACGACCCCACTATGTAGTCGTATCTTTCCTAGGACCTCCTCATGAGGATCTCCTTAGGACCTCCCTGGTCTTTTTGCAAAGATGACCCCCTCGGTCCCTATGCAAAGACGACCCTCTTGGGTTCTTCTCTGGACCTTTCCCTTTCAAAGACCTCCCATGACCTCCTCGGGACATCCCCCTCAGGACGTCCCTTGAGCCTCTCAGGACCTCCCTTCTAGTCTTTTGCAAAGACCACCTGCTTTGATCTTTTGCAAAGACCACTTTCTCGGTCTTTGCTAGTCTCTTTGCAAAAGACCACCCTTTCCCGTGGGCCTCCCCTTAATTACCCGTAGGACCTCCTCCTGAGAGCCCTTTTCTAGTACTTCTAGTTCTGTTCTTTGCTATTTGTTTCTGTTCGGTTTGTTTGGAGTTCCTTTGGATCTTATTTGGTTGTTATTTGATTCGATCTACTTTGCTTTGTTCTCATGTAGATTGCGACTCTTTGGGGAGCTTGAGTTCTCCCAGTTAGTTCCTCAAGCTTTCAAGCGAGGCAAGTTACACTCCTGATCATGTTGCACCTAATATCTCAAATTATTTAAGTTTTGTTTCAAAAATTACTGCATGCTTATTTTAATTCAAGTATTTCAACCCCTGCTTTAATTTTGTAGTTACTCCTAATTCCTTTGTACAACCAATCATGATTATTGAATTGATCGCCCCTTATCACCATAGTAAAAGCTAGTTGGTACATTAGTATGAACTAGCATGCATTGCAAAACTTGAGGCTTAGTCATGCTTATACCAAAATCTTGATTTGGGAGTTTTACTGCCAAAAGACCAATGTTGTCTAAATATTTTAATCTATGACATTGGATTGTCGTGGTAGTTTGCAAAATGACTTTGAAAAGCAAAGAAAAGGAAAATTGGTTTAGACTTGGGCGAATTGATTGTTTGGATGGGTGCAGGTTCATGCATGGGATCGATCCATTTCTATGGACGAGGCCCAGGGTTTGTGGAAGTCGCCCAAGTCAGTTGAGGACCGGCCTTTGAGCGTTCCTTTGCTATGCCTATGATGGGCTATGCCTCACTGTGCAACCACATGTCCTGAGTATGGGGAGGGGACCTAGCTGATTAATTCGCAGAGTTCCATTGCTGCTGATCCTGTTGGTACGTGGGAGGTCTTTCATGGCCGTTATTTTTGACAAAGTCTTTCATGACTATTGTTCCCACTTGGCGCAAGAGGAGCCCCCCTGAACCCTGTTGGGTTTCTATCCATAGGGGGGAGCAAAACCTTAGCAAGGGTGGACTGTGGTGGAATGATGCATTGTAAAGGCCTTGTGGTGATCCCTTAGTCGCACACCTTCGGAAGTGTGTGAGCGGACAGTACAAGCGGATCATCTCATGTGGGTAAAGTGTACAACCTCTACAGAGTATAAATCTATTCAAATAGCCGTGTCCACGGTCATGGACATGCTAGCAAAGCCACTCAAAGTTAGATTTTGGCTTTGGTTTCCAAAAGATTTTATTAAACTGTTTTGGATCTCTATCCAAATGGGTTTTTGGGCGGGGAGCCTTGTGACAGGAGGGTATCCTTCACCACCTTGTGATGAATGTTATCCAAACTGTAAAATTGATTTGAGAAAATGAGTTTTAGTTATTAATAACTACCTTGGAACTTAGTAGTTGTATTTTAATAAAACATGGCTTTATGCAAATCAACCATATTATGCCTTCCTTTGAGGTATCCATTTATGCATGTCATTCTGTTAGTTGACGGGTGTAACTTGCAAGCACGGTTGTTGTGCTCACTCTTGCTTGATTATGTTTTTGAGCAGGGAAAGAAAGCTTGAGGTGAGCTGTGTAGTGGACCAAGAGGTCCTGATTGACTAGGATGTGCCCTCCAGCTGATTGCCTGTGGTGTATCGGGTGGCCTATATGTGTATCTTCCGCTGTGTTTTGGTTGCCAGCTTGTAAGCCTCCCTTGTAAACAACTTTGTTGATATTAATAAAGTTCTTGTTGAAGTATGCTACCACTTTTGTATGATGTGAAGAGCTAGCTATTAATTCTTGGGACTAGCTTGGTTCACACTGAGGATTTGGGACCTCACCAGGCCCCACGACCTCCTCAGGCTTGGTCTCTCGACCTCCCCCGAGCTAGGTCGTGGCACTTGGGGACATCCCGTGCCTCACGACCTCCCTAAGACCTCTCAGGTGATCTTGAAAGACCTCCCGAGTGGTCTGATGGATCCCTTGGGTGGTTCAGGAGGTCCCCTTGAGCGATCCTCCGGGACCTCCTGGGAGGTCCCGGTGGGCTTTCTAGATGGTCTTGGAGGACCCCTCAGGTGACCGCAGGTCGGGTCGTTACAAACATGCATGGCTAATTGTATAAAAATGGTTTGGGAAATAGCTAGATACCTACTCGACAGCATGACTCCTTGAATCCTTGTGTTTGACATGTTGACATGTACCCTTGGACACCTTAGGTTGGGTAATCTTAGTTGAACATCTTTGAGATACCAACATGGGTGTGTATATTGCTTAGACCTGCTTTAGTTATACAATGTCTCTCGATCACGTGACCCAATGTTGATGAATTTGACTTAATGATATATGGAATTGTGGCACGGCCACTATTGTTAAAAGATGTTGTGTCATGGCTAGGGTGGTTATTTGGCTGGGTTGAACCCAAAAATATTTTATACTCGGGCGAGCGATCGTGTAGTAAAGGGGGTGCAGGAAGTACATTGGGATGTGGATGTCTCGCCTGAGTAATCCCTGAGGACTTAACCTTGCAAACCATTGATCTAGGTCATACCGTGCAACCACAAGTTCATTTATGGGGTGGACTTGGCCAATTAATTAGCAATGCTTTGAGTTGGTTCTGTTTAGGTTGGAAATGGCGCAAGAGGGGGCCAGGAAGGCGAATCCTTAGCGAGCAAAACTGAGTCAAAGCGGAGCTTTGTATGGGCCTTGTCATGTGCTCTAGACTGCTTACCTAAGGAAGTGAGCAGGGGCATCGACGGGTGCCCAACCAACTAGAGAATTCATGTCTTGTGGGTAAAGCTGTACAACCTCTGCAGAGTGTAAAACTATTCGAATAGCCGTGTCCCCGTTTATGGACAATGCCTGGTGATTTCGCGCAAGGGGTAGATTTTTCTCAAAATGTGGTCATGGTTGGTTCCGAGTGCTCCAAGAAGTGAACAGGGTGTTCACGAATGGTCTAGGAAGTGGATAGGGTGTCCACGAGTTGTTTTAAAGAAAACTTGATTACTTATGTATTAGTCTTTCAACTTGTGCTTTGCAATCCACTTATTGTATTTCCAGTAAATATTGCTTTCTGCAAAGTAACCATAAAGCTATCCTTGTTGAGCCTTGCACGAATACTATTTGCATACATTTCCCTACGGCTTGCTGAGTACATTCAAAGTACTCATGGCTTTATGCCCTCTGGTTGATCAGCAGCTGAAGAGGACCCAGGGAGCTCCGACCTCTTTGAAGAGGAGGTCTTCAAAGACGTCTCGTGCTAGGAGACGTCCTCCACTCAGTTGCTTGTGGGCATGTCGAATGGCTTCTACGTGTTATTTTTTTTTCACTGTGAGCTCTCTTATTGTAAGCCCTGCGTGGCAGCTCTGTAACAACCTTGACCATAAGGTCTTTTGCTTCTATTAATGTTAATTTGTCTACTTCTTCTATAGTTTGTTGAATGGTTTTGATCACATCGATGTTGTAACTGTGCGGACTAGCTACTGATCATGGGACTAGTCCAGAATGCACAGAGGGTCTCGGGGGTTGTCTACCCGGGGTGCCGACAGATTCTTATCTGAACACTTCTTTGATCAGTATTTCATAAAACAGGATTTGCTATTTAACTGATCTTCTTACTAGCCTAGAATTTCAATTTACTAAATATATTGCTCACTTGACTAATTAGCTTATTAACTATTTGTATTAAAGAGTTATTAACCTAATACCAAATCAAACTTTCATCTACACTCCTTCCCTATTCAATTTGCAACTAATAGAAAGCATTTAAGAATTGGAAGGCTACTATCTAAACTTCTCTCAAATTTCAACATTTAGTTTTGCTAATTCATTAGAGTTGTCTAAATAACAGTTACAAGGTTTAATGTCCTATTGTATTTTCGGTTTTTCATCAAAACACTCTTACATTCATAAATCGACAATGTAACCTTACATTATGAGGTGCTTACTAAATCGCAACAGAAACTTCTTGTCAAAACAAGTTTTAATTTGCTAATTACATCTTTGAGTGACACAAGTATTAGTCAACATGTTTGTTCTTAACTCCCTACAGGTGGGTTCCAGTTTTTAGTGATAGTGGTTCATGCACAGAGACACAGAGAGGGCTGTCGTAGGGGAGGTCCTGGGCGGCTCGGGCTGAAATGGGCAGCATCATCGCCGGCGGTTGGAAGCGATGGCGGTGGCCGTTGTTGGCAAAAATGGAATGCCCAGGTGACAAGTGTAATACCCCATTCAATCTTTAGAATTATAATTGAACTTCAAACCTTTTTATCAGGATATAAAATGGAATTTTAGAATTTCTCTAGAAGAGAGATAAAATCTTGGGCCAAGGGCCCATAGCCTTAGCCCATTAGGGGTAGCCAAAAACCTTAGGGGTTACTGTAGCAAGTTTGTGCTACAGTACCACCACCGCTACAGTGCCCCCTCCACCCTTGCTGTTGTCCAAGAAGGAGGGAGGGAGAAGAACCCTTCGGGTGCCGCCGGCCATTGGGGAAGGAGAAGGAGAGGAAGGAAGAGAGGAAGAGGAAGAGATAGAAGAAGAGAGTACTTCACGAGGACTTCAGCGACGTCCAGCATTGGTTTCGTGGGTAATTTCATATTCCCCATTAGATTTAGTAGACCTTTCTTATGCGATTCATCGTCAATAGTTATTTTGTAACTGCTGTTGTAGATCGATTGTCTCTGCTGTTCTGTTTACGCACATAACTGAGTTAGTTCAAGCAGATCCAATGTTTAGTGTCTCCTAGACTTATGTGGGATTTCGCGTGGGCTTTCCAGAAAGTATTAATTTGTAATTTTTGGATGGATAATGAATAAGTTATGATTTTTGCAAGTTGGGCTGCTTATTTAGTCTCAGGATTCGAGCAGCGAACGTAGTTCTATGAATTAAGGTTTGTAGATGGGCGAATTTGGTCAGTTAGTCTCCATGAGTTATGTAGATATCTTTATGATGATTCCAGGAAGATAAAGTTCATAATTTTTGGACATTTAGAACGAAAGACATGAATTTTTGAAGTTAATGTTGTACTCTGTCATTCTGTTATGGACAATAGAGAAAGACTTGGCTGTTTGCAACCTTTGTTGCATAGTGGGGATAATTGTGATAAATTTATTGAGAAAGATAGTTTTCTGTAGTTTCTAGAGAGTCTTAGAACAATGGGTTTGGATGTACCAAATAAAAGTTAAAAAATTCCCAAGTTAGTAGTACCGAAGATGAGTCTTAGAACAATGGGTTTGAATGTACCAAATAAAAGTTACAAAATTCCCAAGTTAGTAGTACCGAAGATGACAGAACGGTCTTCGGGAGTAAAAACAAAGGCTTAGATGAGATAATTCGATCTCTCGGTCACCTGAGAAGTTGTAGCTATGCTTGTGAAGATTCCAGAAAATTTGGATTCATAACCTTTGGAGTTTCGACTCAAAAGTTATGGATTTTCCTTTGATAGTTGTCTGTTTGGACAGATTGGGATTTGGGAGTGTATCGGTTAAGTTTCGAATTGCGGTTAGGAGCGATTGATTTCAATTTGTTCCATTGCTATGCTGTGCGCTTTTGAACGATATACTTAGTATAATTTACAGTTGCCAGATGGTGGTGAGCACCGGGGCTAGAGCCTTCCCATCATCATCATCCTTCTCATGGTTGAGGCAAGTGCAATCTGAATTGTCTTGATTGTTTAATCATTCAAAGTGATTGTTGCTTATGGTATGGCTAAAATTCTATGAATTTCAAATAATTCCAGTATTATATGAATCTTTCGTGGTGGATATTCCATGCTTCGTTGAGAGTATGTTTTCAATTCAATGTATTCATTCATTCATGTTTCACCCACAGGGGTGGGTAGTGAAGTCCCATCATTCCAATATGGGAAAATAAGACCTGTCATTCCAATACGGGCAAATTGGATCCCCGTTTGAATGATTCTTCATACGGGCCTTGGATCCTCGCATTTTGGATAATACGGGCTTGGGTGAACACCGACGGGTGCTCACCAGCTATATCGGTATAAGCAGAAGAGAAAAGCATGCATTTTCATTCTTGCATAAGATTTCTGCCGTGTTACTTATGTATTCAAATATTGTGAATGACATATTCTTGTTCTAGCATTTTCCATATTATTCTGTTGTACTTGCTGAGTCGTGGACTCACTCTTGCTAGTGTTTATTTATTTTAGGTAAACACTGAAGACGGCATGCTTTGGGAGGGAGTAGTCACATGGATAACTTCACTCATTTCACATATTTCACTTTAATTAATGAACTTGCTATTATCATTCAGTTGATAATTTTAGAATTGTAATAATTGGTGTCCTAGTGGTTGCTATTGTCCGTCGTTATGTTTTGGATGATCTAGTTAATGCTTTATGCTCATTAGATGTATTCTTCATAGTAATGCTCTTGAATGGATTATTATGATCGTACAATTAGAGCTTTGTTATGTTGCTGAAATTTAGAATAAATTTTATAATCGTCCTCTTATGTGTTGGACTTTAACTGTCAGTAGTTGATAGAATGTTGAAATTAAAATGTATTGTTGATTTGTATTAGAGTTTTAGGTAACATTTTGGCTTTCGCATAGCTAGGGTGTTACAGTATCAGAGCGGGCGTTAGGTCCGTGGTAATTGAATTGTTAAAATGACACACTGTGCACAGTAAGATGGGAATGGGTCAGGCATTGCATTTACGTTTTTGTTATATAGCTTTGATCAGTGCTGTTATGAATTACTAATGAATGCTTATGATTTGATTATTACATTAGTTATGTGTGGTAATAGTTGAAGTTGAGAAGTTGAGGTCGTGGCCGTGGCCCTGGGCTTTACCAGGTTACACCACCAATCATGGTATGGAAATAGAGGAGTAGTTACCCTGACTACCCTAATTATAGGTGTTGAGGGTGAATTCCTTTAGAAAAGTTGTTCTCTTCTTGAGCTTGATTTAGGCCAATTCTGGTTACAGTTGCTGTTGATGAATTTTCTTGAGTTAGTGCTTACAATATAGCTAGTGAAGTTTTCATTGGTCTTCCTTGGTCCATAAAGCGATTACTTGATCTCCTGAATGCTGATCTATTGTTGCTTGTGTGATAGTCGGTTAACAGCACGATTGATCTTTTCATGGGAGGTCTGCTCTTCTTATTGGAAAATATGAATCATTTATTCACTTGGTATTCTGGATACTGAAAGTTTCCTGTTGCAAGTTCTTTAACATGTGAAAACTTTGGCTTTTGTGTTTCTTTTGGGATTATTTCAAGTGTTGAAATTTAATGCCCTTTGTTCTAAAAAGAATTAAAATCCTTCTGTGATGTCTTGTTATGTTTAAGCGAGAGATGGTAAATATAGAAGTTCGTTGTTAAGGTATGAGTTATCAAGTCGGATCTGTGGCGTGTGCATGATTGGTCTTAACCCAGATCATTGGAATTGAAGTTGATTAATTTGATGTTGTCAAAGAGTAATTACTTGATGGATAGTGACTAAGAATATGTCCACACTTAAATGGATTCAGAAGGGTTATTAAAGGTATAGAACATTGGTGAACTAGTTTGATCACTATGGGTGATAAATTTGGTAAGCTTTTGGGTAGATTGGATTTACGGGTCTCAACGTGTCAGTCTAACCCTTTGGAATGATTAAGTCTAAAAGGTGTTAGATTATTGTCATAATGGCTATTAATCTTAGGGTTATCTTTTATGGATATGTATTGATCATATGTAATTGCTAGGTGCAATTATTATGTATCAAAGTATGGTGTTGAACATTCCTAAGAGGTGAACTGATGGGATGTAATTGGAATCTATATTTACATGATGGTGGAGTGGTAGGATAATAGTATGTTTTGATGAAAATGTTGTTTATTAAAAATTCTTTAGGTTGCTAAACCTGTTGAATTACTTGATCTCAATGGATTAATTTAAATTGTGTAGGTAGGGAGAGGTAAGGATGTATTTGCCTGTTGTCTTAGTGGATAATAATCTGGAAGTTTTATTTAATTTGCTGCTTGATGATCTTATATTTGCTAGTGGGGATGCAAATAAAGAAAGGATCATAAATTCTTCCATGACTGAATAATCATTAAATGTTTAGGATGATCGCTAGATTGGATTGGCGTGTACTAAATTGATGTTGAGCATTGCTAATAGGTTAATGATTGGAATTTAAGGGTGATCTATATATGTGTGTTTTACGAGGATAACACAGGCGGCATGCCCTGCTAAAAGATGGTTTACTTGATAGTGAGGATTTGTGCATTAGATATTCTCTTGACTAAGTTGAGTATTGCAACTTTGTTAGAAATATATATATATATATATATATATATATATATATATATATATATGAAATAAGTTAATGTGTTTCTTTTGGAAAGGTTGATGATGGGATAGTAAGGTATGATGGTTCATGCTAGGAGTGCATTATATGATGTTAGAAAGATTAATAGTATATGGTTGCGAGAGAGATGTCGATTCCTTTAAGAGGAGAATAATCTGGCTATTTTTTGTGATATCCCGTAAATGAAAATATTTCAAGTTTTGCGGTTGTGATCATTTGGATCTCATGATTTATTTGGTAGTTGAAATCGTTCCGAGCGAAATGACTGTTGAAATATTTTATTGGTTTCTAAGTAGTTCTGGTGGTTTGGTCTTAAGAACTTATCTTGTTCGAGCTGGCAAAGTGTTGCTGTAGCCAAAGGATTATTTTCTGTGTTAAAGAAAAGAGTGTAGTAAGAGTATTTGAGGATTGGAGTCAAGTTTTGTAACTTGCGGTTTAATTGACACGTACCTAAACTTTCTGCTTTTTTCGCACAAGAATTGTCGAGTTTCAATAGCAATGTCTTATTCTTATTGGCTGAGTTTTGCTATTCTCTTTTTGAGGAGCATGTGCCCTCAACTGTGATCTCATCTTTTGTATTCTAAGATCATCACTTTTGGAATATTTATTTTGGTCTCGTGCTCACTGCGAGGAGTAACGCTTTCCTGTGTGCCGAAACTTATCCTTGTTCGTCTTTTCTTTTTGGGGAAGGATCAACATATTTGAGTTGCAAAGTATTATAAAGCGTAATCTGGCAACTGTTTGGTGGTGGTTAAGTAAATGTAGTGGTGAGATTTTGGTACCAATGTAATATCCCGAAACGCGTTAGAGAGAAAAAACGAGAAGGATTAGTTGGGTTTTCTGAAAATTACTCTCGTGGGGACCTTTGCGTAATTTGAGACAAAGGGATATGTGAAAACGGGATGTTTTGAAAAAAATTTAGAGATGAGTTGTTTTTCTGGAAACGGTTCATACATGAGGAGTTGAATTGGATCGTGCCGTGGTAAAAGGAGATGTGGGGCGAGGAGGATCCAAAAACCAGAGAAAAAAACCCTAGCCGCCGCACTGTTTCTTTTCTTGTGCGCGGTCGCTAAGATTACCTTCGACGATCGCCAGCGCTTCCATCGCTTTTCACCAGTGGTCATTGTCTCCTCACGCCAGCCGTCACCTTCTCGCGCACTAGCGCCGCCCGCCCTCGTGCATGGAGTCGGCCAACCACCGGTTCGCTTTCGGTGCGCCAGCACTGCTGCTTTCATGCGCGCCGCGTGGAATCCATCGCCGATGCACCGCCCTCGCTTCTTTGCCGTGGCGATTATTAACGCGTGGCGCCCGATCTTTGGTGCCGGCGATCTCGCCAAAAACTCCTACCGCGATCTAGTTAGTGCGGCCGAATTGATTACTACCGACTGCGTGCATGCTAGCAAAGCACGACTAGATTCCTAGTTGCATCTTGCTTTGTATGCATGTATCAAGCTTGGAACAGTAGGAGAGAAAGGGCAGCGCAAGAAAAGTGGAGAAGAGAGAGGAAGAACCAAGGGAAAGGAAGAGAACAGGAAAGTAAGAGAAGAGAAAAATTAGGAGGAAGAAGTCGGGACCTGGTTTTTCCGTCGTGTGGTAACGATCTGATTTTCTCTCTTTGTTTTGTTAATTTAATTAGAGATTAGAATCGAGATTAGAGAGGGATTTTAGATTTGTCTAATCGGGGGAAAAACCGATTATTAGATCTGTTTAGTCTGCTATTTTGTTGTATGATTAATTCGAGTACCTTAATGGCGAATTTTGAAAATGGTATCTACTAGTTAATTGTAGATAATTTTGTTAACTTTTTGTAGAATATTTAATCATATAGATCGGACGATTAAATTTCGAGTTACGAATTTTGTAAGCCTGCTGTATAGGGAGTTGTTGTCTTTTAGCATCATCTTGGTAGACTGTAGATAAAATTAGTAAAGAAGCTAATTAGGATTTTTGATTTACATGAAAAGTGTAGATAATTGTCTAAGGATTCTAGAGAGTCCAAGAACACGAATTTTGGTTGGGTAGAACAGAAGTTATGATAATAGTAAACCTGCTGTCCAAAAGATAACAGAACTATCTTCGAGTAAAGAAACGGGGTTGAAAACGGTGGAATCAGAGTTTTATCACAATTAAGAAAATGTAGGTGGTTTTGTGAGGATTCCAGAAAGTCTTGGATGGCCGAATTTGGAGTTCATATGATTAAGTTAGAGACGTTTTACTACTAGGACAACAGGTAGTGCATCCGGTACATTTGGATTAAATCGGTTGGTTTGGCGTAATAATGCGAGATCGATTAGTGTGATGGGTTGGTGCTGTGATGATGTGATTTTAATGATGTTTTTGAGTGTGTGTTATTACTTGCTTGTTTAGGGACTATGGCCTCATGCGTCGTGCCACAATTTCGTCATCCGGCTTCGAAAGGCTAAGAGGCAAGTACATGGTAGAGTGGTGAACAACGGGTTGTTCGCCACTATCATTGATATTATTTATCATGCTATTTATTATGCTTTCGTTAAGCTTATTCTTATATATGATATTGATGACATAAAGTGTCACGGGCGGGGATCTTGTTCATAGTGTCTTGTTCATCACAAGCCCACTGATGCATTAGTAGTTGGAGATAAAGATAAGAATAGTTAGTTTCCTTATTAGTTGGGTTTACTTCCTTAGAGATGTATTCCATCTAATAGAGATAAGTTTTCATATAAATAGAGATTGTTTCTTAGAGGTCAAGTCGAGTCGTCCCTATAAAAGGGATAGCATGTATCCATTATCAAGCAAGCAAGAAAGAAGAATTAATCTAGTCTCCCTCTCATGGTTCTATCATCCCAGTCTATAGTCTAATCTTCCACCCCCACCAAGCCGACGCCGCCCGGCCTTCTTCGTGGCGGTGTTTACCCCCTATGATCTAAGGATCATTACATTTGGTATCAGAGCAGTCGATCCCTTCCCACGGCTTCTGCTACCATGGTTATGGCGACAGATCAGACCATCAGACCTGCCGTCGAGTCGTTGGCTATGATAAAGGCTAACGCCAACAAGATGGCCATGAGTACCAACGACAACGACAAGAAGATCGCGGCCATCTTCCTCGACATGCATGCTACTTTAGAGAAGATGATTGCAGATCAGAAGGAGAAGAAGGCGCAACAAGAGGCGGCGGTGTTGTTTCAATGACCCGCGGCCTGTCGAACTGTCGCGGACATTGTCGCATCTGTTGTGGCAGCCAGCTCTGCCGGCACTGCCGCAACGAGCCAAAACCTTTAACGGTCTTGCCCGTCTTGTCGCGAAATTGCCGAGCATGTCGTGGCCCGACCGAGGTGCGCCATGGCTACTGCATGACGTTGCCGAGTTGCTACCATGTCTACCACAAGAATCGGTGAGTTTGTGCATAACCGCACATGGAAACAACGATTTCCAGGACTTATGTAGTCATCGCAACCTCTAAATCAACATGGGGTCTCCTAAGGCTTGACCATGGCGCCACCACAGCTCGAGGACGAGTGTCATGCGAGGAGGAAGTAGTTGTCACGGGCAGGATATCTGTTTCACCGTGTCTTTCATTCATCTAAGCCCACGGTGCATTAGTAGTTGGAGATAAAGATAAGAATAGTTAGTTTCCTTATTAGTTGGGTTTACTTCCTTAGAGATGTATTCCATCTAATAGAGATAAGTTTTCATATAAATAGAGATTGTTTCTTAGAGGTCAAGTCGAGTCGTCCCTATAAAAGGGATAGCATGTATCCATTATCAAGCAAGCAAGAAAGAAGAATTAATCTAGTCTCCCTCTCATGGTTCTATCATCCCAGTCTATAGTCTAATCTTCCACCCCACCAAGCCGACGCCGCCCGGCCTTCTTCGTGGCGGTGTTTACCCCCTATGATCTAAGGATCATTACATAAAGTGAATGAGATTACGATATGGAGTTAATGAGAATGAGATATTGAGATAATGAGATGAATTATGTTGATAAATAATTAAAGATGTTGCATCATTTACATTCATCATGATAGGAGTTGCACGAGCCAGGTCGGTGAGAAAGTTATGTAACTATTCCGGTAAAGTCGGTGAGAAAGATACATGACTAGTCCGGAGTGCTCTACATAAAATCCTACTTCGGTGGGGACTTCACTGGAGTGAAGAATAGAGTGTTGCATCATTTACATTCATCATGACAGGAGTTGCACGAGCCAGGTCGGTGAGAAAGTTATGTAACTATTCCGGTGAAGTCGGTGAGAAAGATACATGACTAGTCCGGAGTGCTCTACATAAAATCCTACTTCGGTGGGGACTTCACTGGAGTGAAGAATAGAGTGTGTCATCAACGGATCAACACTCCGCTATACCGGTATCAGCTGATGAGATGCATATGAGCATGAGCATGTTGATGCATTCGCATAAATGAGTAAATTGTTAAGATGTGCACATTTACCTATATAGAATATGGCTTGATTGTTTGAGTATGAGAATGGCATTAAATAGATAGATGATGATGATAACCTTGATTATGGTTGATAAATTGTTGTTTATGGCTTTATTATGTATTTGCTGAATCTTGGACTCATTCTTGCTCTATTGTTGTTTTTAGGTGATCATTGATGATGTTTCATTCGGGAAGGGCTAGCGCACTTGGAAACACAACCTACACCCAATTATTTGATTCATTGGACATGAGAAATTTTCATTATAACCTGATGAATTATATTTAGGACATGATGGTGTTGAGTAACCTTAGATGATAGGTTGGAGTTGAATATTCAATCAATAGACTTTATTCGATTAGTTTTGTGTTGTTCGTGAATTAGTATCTTGCTATGCTTCCTAGAGATCAATTAACTATAATTGTTATATCTTTATACTTGTTTTCATGTGACCCGTGGATGGGTTTTATCGTTTAGATGCTTGCTGTAATTTATTATAAAATGATGTTAAAATTGATAGTTAGTGTAGTTAGTGGCATTCTGGGCTCCGTGTTGGGCCGGAGTGTTACAACCAAGCTATTGGAGGAGTAATAGAAGATAAATCGGTTTTGATCTATAACTCTTGGAGAAAATTTGATTCAAATAGAATGATTGTCGCTGAAGTAAAACTGATTGGTGTTATGATTAAGTAGAACCTGTGGTAAAGTGTAATCTCAGAACCTTAGTTCATGTTGAAATATTAGGATCGTTGAAAGTATGAAAATCTTGATCAAGTTATAAAGTGTCGTGATTAGGTTGTATTGCGAGGTTGTGTATGTGATTCATGATGATGTGATTTGATGAGACTGGGATTACAAAGTAATTTAATCGTTATGGTAATTAATGGGATAGAAGGAAAGGTTGAGTTAATGTCAAGAATGACTCAGTCTTATTGAGTAATCCTCTCAGAGTTATAATCTTTGTAGATGTAATTTGGTCAGGAAAATGTTTCCATGATGATGTTAATGAGCGAGTATGACGTCCGTTTAGTACTCCGAGTCGTACTCCACTTCCAATATACCACTTAAACAAAGATATTATACTTCTTTATCACTTTCAAGTATACTTAAATACCAATAATAAGATACTCCCATGTGACTTGATTGAAAACAATTCTTTGGAGCCCTTTATTTTTATTATATACCATTTTCATATAAAAAAAAGTGTATATACAAATTTTGCTATAAAAAGTGGATTTTAATGAATTTTTTTTATGAAACTCACTTTGGAATATCTTTTATATATATATATAGAGAGAGACACACACACTCAGACTTCCACTAAACTGAAATCAAACAAAATGGGAACACGACACGCCACCACGCCGAGTTCCTCTCATAAAGCGACTTCGGACGTGGCGTCGGATGCTGATTGGAAGGAAACTAAGAATGCTAGTCTCATGCAAATCCTTTTTAATCAAGATCTTTCCATCAACAACTCCGATCCACGATCTGTTTGAACCAGAAGATTCCTAACATCCTTATCTTGTCTTCCAGATATGTGATCACCTACGTAGCCTAGTGGTAGAGCACAAGACTAGTGGTTAAGCACAAGACTAGTGGTAGAGAGTTCAAGATCACTCTCCCCCCTTTTAAATCAATGATAAACATTTCTTGTTTCTTTTTATATATGCCAGAGCTAGCCCTAGTGAATCAAAGGCACTCCTTTTCGGATAGTAAAAGCAACTAGGATGAAAGCACGTCAGTGTTTCAGTTTGTAAAGGATATATACATATTGTTGGGGATGTATATATATGCTATTCCTTACTTAGTGGGGAAGCACACGGGAGATCGCTGTAGATGGAATTGGCAGCTGCGCATGGCGGTTCTCTGGATGCTTCTTTACGAAACCACTAGTTCAATACCTATGCGTTGCTACGGATTAAGAACAACATATGATAAACTCTAGAAGTTTAGAACCACAAACCTTTTGCATTTCTACCCAACAGTTTTTGTCTCAATATTATATTTCCGGTACATTCAATGTCCGTGCATTGCTATGGATAAAAAGAATCATATTACCCCACCGAGCAGCCATTCATGGGCTCAGTCAACATGTCACTGTCGGGAGCTCTATTACAGTTAAATGCGCACCTCTGTTGTGATTCCCAAAGCATGCGCATCCTTGACCCTGCACCCTTGCTTGCATTGGCATTCTTCGTCGCTCCCTCACGGACAAATCGGTCTTCTTTGGATCCATATCTTTGTGAGCAAACACCATAATACTATAGTTGCTCCACAATACTTAGGTTATAGCTGCAAGTTGGAAAAACAGGATTTATAGAATAAAATTTTGTATTTAAATTTGTTATGCAAATAACCATGATAGCCATGAATTGAATATGATAATATGCTCAAGGAACAAGCCTAATTAATCTATGGTATCGATATTAATATCCACATTAACATCTCCATTTAGTAGGTGGCAACGTCTGAGTTGCTCCTCAGTGAATTAGAAATTTTTGGAAAGAGAATATTCCATCTACATTATTGCCGAATCTCAACCATCATTATTGGCTAGTATGTTTCCTAGGTCGCCCACATGTTGCTCATTGTCAAATGGTGCTCCATGGGACTTATTATGAGGATTAAAATGGGTCCTATTAAGCGAAGATATTTCATTAGCACAACATAAAATTTGCACATACCTGACTTTTCCTTGTTTAGAACTTAATCGTGATCTTTAGAACATGGTATTTGCAAGAAGTACAAGGTCTCTTGATCAAGTTCAATATGTAGATAGCTTGAATAAAAAAAAGATAAGATGCCCATTTAAAAAAAGCAAGGCACTACATAAAGAAGACGACTCTGAGATCAAGAGTCAAAATGCATTGAAAAAATAATCTCCTAAGAACATACTCCTTTGCCCCATCTATTAGGAATCTAGTAGACTAATATGAAGAGGACGATGTGATGAGTCAATTAGAAGATGTTTCAAAAAGCAAATGATTATTAGAAGGAATGCAGACAATTCCACATTGAAAATTATTTCCCGACCAACATTGAACTTGCACTATGCTTTGCAAGTTTATTTGCAATCTGATTAAAGTGATTATTGCCCGTTCCATCAACGATTCTTTGAAGTAGTTCCATTTGTCGTCATAGGTTTAGTTTTCCATTGGCAAGACAAAAGCATCGTCAGACCATTGTTGGGGGCATAGCAATTTATGTAGTACCCACATATCTATAGAAACAAAAAAACACACATGGCACTTGTCTACCAACTAAACCTGCCATTTTGGTCATTCCTCATTTGTTAACAAAATTATAATACCAGGAAATCCTTTCCTCGTATGCGTGTTTGGATCAGTAGATAGATGAGCTTTATTTCCAAGTACCGGACATTCATCTCAACTATGTTCGCTAATCAACTCAACTTAAAAGGTGTACAAAAAAGAAACACTTGAAAGAACTACACCACCAATGTCACTGAATACACTGAAGATGATGATACTATTTTCAAATACACAAGCATTTAATGAATGGTAAATAGATGAAAGTTGATGATATCACCATTGCTGAGCAAGATCACGATTGTACAGTGCTTCATATGCCTTGCCACGTAAGAAACATATAGCTGATTTGATCTGGCAAGCACGAATCACAATAATAAGCGATCATCATACCACTTACTCAAAGCGAGTGAGAGAGAGAGGCACGCGCGCGCACACACACACACACACATAGAGTTATCACACATTGATCTCGTGATCTTTGGTATCCTTATCAAAATAGAGGTCACTGCCATAATCCTAATCAAGAACATTTCCATGCTCATCTACTTTGGCATCCCTGAGCATCATCAAACACTGATGCCATTCTTTCAACTCCTCTCGACCAATGAAAAAACCTGTGAAGCGATGCAGCATATGAAAAGATCAAAGATAAAAACTTGTTGCTAAGTTAACAAACTAAAATAACCTAGAAATAGACAAATCAAAAGCCTTCAGCTTTCGATAATAGACGATAAAGTATTGTATATAAATCATAAATCAGACAATTTTGTACTACATCACAAACTTTGTATATGCTTCACAGTTCCATTGTTAGGAGAAATACATCAAACTGCACCACTAATTTCATGCAGGTCTTTTGATCCTTTCCCCCATAAGGAATTTAGACTTTTATTTTAAGTAGCAGGGAGATTGATCAAATAAGAAGTCAAAAACACATAAATAATTTATTAATACAAATTCTCTTTTTTTCTAGCAATCCAAAGCAGGAAGCATGCAATCTGCTCAATCAAAAGCTCAAATCAAATCAGCTAATCAGAACTGAGCTCAAGCACCCAATATGTTTGATGGAATACTAAAGCAAAAAAAAAAGTCAGTAACACACCAACATCTATTTCAGGTCCATGATAGTTTAATTTTCTAAGTTATGCTAAGGTTCTGGAGTCTAGACCAATAGAATCAGCACAATTAGTTACACTACCAAAATAGAAATAGGAATATAGAGATTGAAATGCTTGGAAAAATAGAACGGCAGTTTGTACCTTGGAAAGAGCATACATATTCCTCAACTTTGATGCTGAAAAAGATAACTGCATTAGAGGAAGATAGCAACATGTCTGCATAGGAGATTCAAATTGACATCCACAATCTACTAATTGAGAACATGTTGGCATCCAATGCCCACATAGATCCAATTTATGCTACAATATCGCTGGCTGGCACAGATAGGACTTCAAATTCACACAAGTCTCCAAGCATATATGATCATCGGGCATGCATTAAAATACTAAGAAACAATTCTAAGTTCCCAACAGAACATGTTTGGTCAAAGCCAATTTCATTACGCATCTCCACTAATTGCTAACAATGAATGTATAATTATTTAAAAGTAGTAAAACCCACACGAGATGGAAGATATTGTCCAAACAGAACAAAATGTCCATACAAAAACATTCCTTTGTAACTTACCTTCATTGTATTTATGTTTGTACTTCCAGTTGCATGCAACGAGGACCCACGAGCCAAATACAATGCCATTTCTTCTTTTGACTTCACCTCAGCCTCTGTGACACCAGCAAGGGTAATGCCGCCATTCGCAGTCTCTCGAGTCTGAATTGGCACTCTGGAAGGAGTTGCTACTTTGGCAAGAGACTCTGAATCAAGTTTGAGAGCAGCATGCCTTGCATCGAGCAAATCAAAGACTTCCTCCTTGAATATCTTTGTAAGACCAGGAGGTTTTTGGTCATGATATTTGATGATAAACACATTGACAATAAGGAAGACTTAGTCTTGGTGTTTTAAGATGCATACATTGTCTCTGGAACTTGTTTGTGCTCTTCAACTGACTTGCATTTGAGTTCTGTTAGTTTCTGTTGAAAATCAGTTCTTGTCAGGATTATCGGTAGTACCGGCTTTGTACATGCGGAACTACCGAAGTGCGGTATGACCGCGGGTGTGCAGCGGTAGTACCGCAGGTCTTGTTTTCGAACGTGTTTTAGCTCGAACCATTAGATCCTGATCTGGAGCGTCCACGTGGCAAAAAGGGCTTTGTTCTGAAGTTTTTGAGCTTTTTCGTGTTGCGGTAATACCGGCGTTGTTTTCACGGAACTACCGCTTTGCGATAGTACCGTGAGTAGTTTACAGTAGTACCGCAAGTCATTTTCTCTGGTGTGTTTTGCTCGGTTCGTTAGATCTTGATCTAACGGCTGATATTGAAATGAATGTTCGGACCGTCCGAACGTCTCAAGGATTGTGAGCCCTTGATCTAAAATCCAACGGCTGATATTGTTGTGAACGTTCGGACTTTGAACAGTAAATCCAACGGCTGTGAAGCATGGTCCGATCGACATCGCATCTAGGCTGTTTGCGTGCTTTAAGGTTCGTAACACTTTTACCATACATTCATACCGTTTGTGAATACGGTAGTACCGCGTGTCCGGTAGTACCGTGGTGAAAACAACGGTAGTACCGCGCTTGTTCTTGAGAGAGAAAGGTTCGGCAGTCTTGTTAAGTCAAAATTGGTAATCTTCTGCAATTGTGAAGCAAGATCGACCGCGGGACAGTAATACCGTTGATTTGAATGGCGGTAATACCGCACAAAGGTATGATCGCAAGGTTGCGGTATGGAAATTCCAAAGAGCATGTTTTTGGAAGATCTTGAGATTTCCCGATGAGCGGTAGTTCCGCAGTGTCTTGAGCGGTATGACCGCGTGTGCGGTAGTACCGGACGTACAATGGCGGTAGTACCGATTGTACTCTGGAAAGTTGCCGCTTTGGGGTTTTGACTTAGGGTTTGTTAAATTCGTGAGTCTTGCAGGTTGCATGATAGTGTTTATGGGTGTGTGTAAGCTAATGGATGGTCAAGTTGGAGAACTTATGCCAAGATTTGGTTTCTTTGGTCTTTGCATGTGCAGGTTGAGCGTGAAGGCAACTATTGTCGTGACGAGGAGGACTCGGACTAGGATTGGGGAGATCTAAGGTCTTGGTGGTCGTGGATGTTGCGAGATGTTTGAGCTTGCGCTGGAGCATGTGGAGATCAAGGGGTGCGCGCTGGAAGCTACGGGATGGAGTCCTGGAGGCTTGCGGCGTGGTTGTTTTGGAAAGGGTGACAGATTTGGAAGGAATTCCAAATCTGGACGTTTTTGAGATAGAGTCCGTGTCGGTGTCGTGTTGGACATGGATAGGACTCTAGGGTATAAATAGAGGAGGGTTAGGAGCTAACCTGTGAGCTGTGTGAATCTGTTGAGATAGTTTTGGCCGTAGCTTTTGCTGTTCGGTTGTGTTGCTGTTTTGCTACAGCGTTTTGGTGAAACTTTGAGAGGTCTTCCGAGGAAGATTGTGAGGGATGCTTGAAGGGCACCTTGTAGCCACGAATCAAAGTCAGTGAGCAATACAATTTAGATTGATTCAATATTGTCTCCGGAGTTTCGTTTTGTTCTGCTGTGTTTTGATAGTGTCTTGAGAAGTTCTTCTAGAGGTCTTTTGAAGACATCTAGAGAGGTTTTTTTGAGGTGATCTCAAAGAAGCTTTCAGAAAGGTTTAGCAATAAGGTTTCAGCTGAAATTATGGAAGGACAAATCATTGCAAATCATTCACCCCCCCCCCCCTCTGATTGTGCCATACGATCCTACAATCTTAAATGTGCATCAACAGACCAAGAAATGACAACAAGTATAATGGTTGTTCGAACCAATAAAATAAATGCTATTGGCTCTTGTAACTCAATGAAGGATACCCTAATCAACAACTCTGTATCATCCTTCATGGCATCAACTTTTCTGAATATTGTCGCAATCGGTGCAGCTGAGGACCTCCGGCGTGATGAGCGGCTGGATGTTGACGGCCACCTTGATGCTATTCTTCTGTTTGTGCGGTGCAGCCTTCGAGCCCTCCATCGGAACCCTAACCACGAATCCCCCAAACTGATCAGATTAGTACTCGAAAAACCCCCAAAAATCGCCCAAAAAAGCAGAAAAAATCACCTCAAACCGGCGGATCTGGCCGGATCGGGGGGAAAGCTGATTATTAACAGGGGAAAAATTAATGGGGCCGCATAGGATGCTGAGGATGAGGCCACAAACCACCGCGATGACCCACATGAGGGTGGTCCTCAGCTTGCGCTTGGTGGAGAGGATAGAGGTGGGCTCAAGGATTGGGCCTGCCTCGCGCTCTCCTCCCACCTCGTCGTCCCCATCCTCTACATTGTGGCATCATGTAATAACCCAAAAATTCATAAAGGCAAAAATACGGGATTTTTAAAAACTTTTTGTATAATGTCTGTTGTTGTTCCGTTCACTTGCATTTTTGGGAGTTACTTGAGTGCCTTTCTCCTTTTCTGCTATCCTGATTTTGTCTATTATCGTGTAAGAGTTCCTTAAAGCTAAAATCAGAATTTTAGCAAGTCTAAAATTCTGTTGCTCTATCTTTCCCCATTTCTTTCTAGCCTTCCTTCCTTCTTCCTACTAAGCACTGTTGGTCTAGTTCAGTCTGGCCCAATAAGCTCCCGTGCATTCCCTCTCCCGTCCTTCCCAGCTGAGCTAGTGCTCGTGCCAATGCTCCCTCTCCTATTCCTCTGACCAGCACCTGGTCCAATCATTGCAGTCGGACCTCCCTAACTGGAGACTAGGGCAGCCATGCCCCTCTCACCCGTGCGTTGCATGCACCAAGAGGGAGCTCCAACACGGTGTGGTCCGACAAGCCAGTAATGGCAGTCATCTAGGATGTCATTCAACTGCCCTATGCTGCCCATACCGTCCACTGCACCAACCACTCCTCGTCGGTTGTGCCAAGGTGCATGTACATATGTTGCTTCAAGCCCTTATTGCTCTCTTTTGCCATTCCGGAGCTAGCCTCATTTTCTTCCTCCTCCAAGAATGCTTGAGCTCCAATCGGGCTCAAGTACTTGTCTGTAACGTCCCGTTTATCCTAGAGTTTTTGCCAGATTTCAAAACCAAAAAGGAACCATTCGGTTTATTTGCTTCCTCAAGCTTAACTTAAAATTTTGGGAAATATCGGAGGTTAACTTGACTTAACCAAACTTCAACTAAGTCCAGTTGGTTGTTGCTCCCTGTTGGTTGAAGTTCTTTGGTGTTCTTTGGCTTTTGTTTTCCTTTCTTCTTTTTGCTCTATGTGCTCTTAGGCCTAGTCTCTCCTTTCTAGGACCTCTTTTGTGTCTAGACCTCTCTCTCTCGGTCTAGACCTCCCTTGTGTTGAACCTCCCCTTGTCCAAGACCTCTTTGTAGGTCTAAGACCTCCCCTTTTGGGTCTTAGACTAGCTTGAGTTTGTGTTTCAAACCTTTTTGTTTTCTGAGGGTCAAGGTTGAGTGGTTTTCCTCTCTTTGGACCACCCTCTTATTTGACCTCCTCTCCTTGTTCTTCTCTTTAGATATCCCTTGAGTTTATCCTTTGGACCTTTTTCCTTGGACCTCCTCATTTTGAAATATCCTCCCTTGGATCTCCTCTTTTGAATCTCCTCTGTTGGACATCCCTTGTATTCGTTTGGACCTCTCTCGCGTCCGTTCAAGCCTTCCGCTTAATCCAGACCACAACCGCCTTTGTACCGTTTGATTTGTATTGGACGGCTTGATCTTGTTGGCACGTTCAGCCAGTCCGAACGTCTCACCCCTTTTTGAGTCATCCGATCTATGTGGGACGGACCAATCACTTTGCTCCGTCCAACCGAGATCTGATGGACTCAACCTTCCCCACATTTTTCCCTCTTTCGTCCACCTCTCTTGTTTAGATCTTGACCATTGAGACCACCCCTTGTGGTCAGAACTTCCCCTCTTTTGTCATTTAGCCGTGACCTCCCCTTGTGGATCTGACCGTCGGGACCTCCCCTTGTAGATCTTGACCGTCAGGACCCCTCCTTTGAGTCTTCTTTGCTTTGGACCTCTCCATGGTCTTTTTGCAAAGACCACCCTTGCGAGTTAAGACCTCTTCTTTGAGGTCAAGACCTGTGGTCGTTTGTGAAGACCTCCTTTGCGGGTTAAGGCCTCCCCCTTTGGGGTCAGTCCGGCTCACTTTCTCAATTCCTTCGCCTCTAAAGCCTTAAGTGCATTTAATGCTTGTTGCATCACATTAAATGCGGTCACTTACATGGTCACTTGCGTGGCACCTTAATCTCCCTCCTTGTTCCCTTCTTTTCGAGCACATCCTGTTCTGGCTGTCCTCCTCCAGATCGGTCGTGACACTTGCCCTGACTCCTATCTACCTTTGACCCGTATGTCTGTGAGTCTCTTTGTGGCTCTCTCTTTCACTCTCTTTCATTTCCGACTATAAAAATAGCCTAAGGGAGCCTTCTTTCATTATTCCTAGCCTCTTGGCCTAAGTTTTCTTCACGCTTGAAGCTTCACCAAGAAGAGCCCGAGGAAGCTATGGGAGTTGCCCTTATCGCCAAGAAGGATCTTTTGGAGCCTACGTCATCGACTTGCTACCTCAATAGTTCGCCGGAGCGCCATGCCAACCTTGACCACAGTAGCTGTCCCTCTAATCTCCTCCTTTTTCCATCTCTTTCTTGGTTTTGGTGAGTTTCCTTGTGCCTAATCTTTTCTTGTTCATACGACCACTTTGTATGATTGTATTCTTCTCACAACTACGTTATGTGGTCATGTTCTTTTTACGACCACATGGAATAGTCGTGTCTTTCTCAAGACCTCCACCTCGGGATCCCCTTAGGATCTCCTTTGGCAAAGACCACCTTCATGGCCTTTGTCGGCTCTTTTGCAAAGACCACCCTAGTGGTCCTCGCTAGTCTTTTTGCAAAGACCACCCTCCCGCTCATGGCCGCCTCCTGGTCTTTTTGCAAAGACCACCGTCTCGTCCATGATCGCCTCTCAACCATGTCTTAGTCTTTTTGAAAGACCACCCTCTTTCGGGTTGGACCTCTCCTCTCGCTGAGACCTCCTGCTTTCTAGTTTTTGGTTGAGATTTGCTTAAGTTTTTTTGAGTCCTTTAAGTTCTTTTGTCGAGAGTTGTCTTGTTTATTTGGTTCTTTACGTACGTGTAGATCCCGAGTTCGAGGAGGAGTACTTGGACCCGGCAGTCTCTACCGAAGGCTCACCCCTACTCAACGAAGGCAAGTCGCAGACCTTTGATCATGTTGAACCCAGCATTTCAAAAATATGTTGTTTTACATTATCATGCATGGATACTTTTATAAGAAATGTTTTGGGCAGTAGCTATATCCCACTTGATAATTATGCCTCCTTGGATGATTGAACTCAACATGTTGACATGATTCCCTTGGACACCTTAGAATGGGTAATTTTAGTTGGTATTGCTTGATATTTCCAACATGGGACCGTATGTTTATGCTTAGCCCTGCTTTAGAACCGTGGGTCTTGAAAATCATGCTTCATCATTAATAATCTTGACTAATTGAACTATGGAACTATGGTTGGTGCCACTATTGAGTAGCTATGGTGCTGATTCTGCAGCTGTGTTGATTGTGGTGCGATGCCGCTCTTGTTAAAATTTGTTGTGCCAAGACCAGGATGGTCTTTGGCCAGGTTGAACCTAAAATGTTTTCACACTCAAGCAAGTGATCGAGCAGTAAAGGGGGTGCCATGCACACACTGGGATGAGGTTGTCTTGCCTGACTGGATTAAGGACTTAACTTTGTGTTCTGTTGATCCGGGTATTACCGTGCAACCACAAGACCATTTTATGGGGGTGGTCTGGGCAAAATAATTAGCAATAAGCTGGCTTGGTTCTGTTGTGGTGGAGCATGCTAATTTGCTGGTGCAAGAGAGGACACCCATTAACCCGGTAGGGGGGATCTGCGAAACCTTAGCGGGCAGCTCCGAGCCAGTTGAAAGCTTTGTAAAGGTCTTGCCGCGCTCTCTAGACTGCTCACCTTCGGAAGTGAGTAAGGGTTCCAACAGGAACCCGACCCACTAGAGAGATTGTGGATTGTGGGTAAAGTTGTACACCTCTGCAGAAGGAAATCCAGTATCAAGTTTGCTACTGCTACGGCAAGGAAGGGCACCTCGTCAAGCATTGCCCCTTGCGCGCATCTTTGGTACCACAAGCAACCTCAACATTGGAAGACAGAACAAAAGAACCTAAGGCATCCCACCAGTAGGAAATCATTTGCTCAAACCGTGAAGGTAAGGATTGTTTGTAGACATCCTTGACATATGTAGTCCAACAGCAGTGTGTAGCTGAACAAGCCACCTCCAATCAAGCCAAGAAAGAAAGGACCAAGGATTCATCTACCAGGCCATCCTAAGAATCAAAGGAACTGAGTTTCAACAGGATCAGTCCTGTGGCACCCAATCTAGGAATCACCGGCCGTCAACAGGACAGCGGTCACAAGAGGAAGATGGTAGAGCAAGAGCAAGACTTTCCAAAGAACTCCAAGACTCGGGTAATGCAACCCCAACCCGACCTAGCGACAGTAATGACCACACTCATTCCTTCAGGATCAGTACTTCGACCACCAATACAGATGTCTCTCAACAACAGCGATAGTCAATCCCAACAAAACAAGACATCAAGGGCAAAAGTTCAGTGCTTCAGTTGTCAGGATATGTGACATTATGCCAACTGATGCCCTAAAAGATATCCAGCTCTCACCCCGGACAGCATTCCAGAAGCCACCCTAATTGCAACAATAACACCAGCTGCAGGGAGAAAGAACAACAAAAGGATCATGTCACAATTACCAAAGTATAGGAGATTGGGGTTGCCAATGCCCCAAGATAAGGCAGTGAGTCACCTAGTCAGCTCCAGCACCACCAAGTTACCTGTTCAAGGCCAGTCCCAGAAGAAGTCATCTCATGCTGCAAGTGTCACGTGCTTCCTTT
The DNA here is from genome assembly GCA_036346405.1 of Phyllostachys edulis. Lineage (NCBI taxonomy): Eukaryota > Viridiplantae > Streptophyta > Magnoliopsida > Poales > Poaceae > Phyllostachys > Phyllostachys edulis. The sequence goes on from CM070552.1 coordinate 9,864,303, forward strand.
ACCGAGAGTTCGGACATTACGCCAATAAATGTCCGAAGAAGCAGCAGACAGTGAAGCTAACCATCAAGCAACAAATCCAGTTGAAGACTCCTTGCAGCCCACCTCTTCTCTCTAGCCTCTCCGAATCTCGGGGTCGAGATTCCCTTAAGGGGGGTAGGTTTGTAACACCCTGGTTTTCTGAGCTTTTTGAAAATTTTCAAAATAAAAAGAACCATTTGGTTTTGATGAGATTTCAAAGCTTAACTTGAGATTTTCAGAATTTGAGTGTTTAAAATGACTAAATCAAACTTCAACTAATCCTAAAGCTTGGTTTATTTTGAGTTGTTCGAGCTCTGGAGTAGTCTCTCCCTTTCTCTGTAGGTTCTGCTCTCCCCTTGCCCAGCTCTTGTGCCCAGACCCTTCTCCCTCCATTCTGTTTGGACATTCTCTTATGTCTAGACCTCCCCTGCGCCTAGACCTCTCTTGTGGTATAAACCACCTTTTTCGTTTAGACCTCCTCTTTGTTGGTTTGAATCTCTTTTCGGGTTTTAAGCCTTCTTTTGATCTAAACCACCTTCTCTGTTTAGACCTCCTTGTGGCCTAGACCTCCTTCTCCATTTGAATCTTCCCTTGGTTTTGACCTCCCCTTTGGGTCACGACCACCCCCGAGGTGTTCTAAGCTCGGGTTTGTGTTTCAAATGCCCTTTGAAATCTGAGATTCAAATATGGGTTGAATTTCCCCTTCATTTGAACCTCCTCTTGTCCATTTGAATTTCCTTGTACTCATTTGGACCTCCCCGTGTTCATTGGACCTCCTTGTGTCCCTCTGAACCTCCCTCGCGTCCATTCGGACCTCCCGCTTGTTCCATACCTTCATCTCTTGTGGACCGTCTGATCCATGTTGGACGGCCTGATCTTGTTGGCACATTCGGCTGGTCCGAACATCCTCATCGCTTTGCTCCGTCCGATGGTAATCTGGCAGCCCTGCTCCTCCGCGCCTTTCCTCTCTGTTGCTCCATCTCCCTTTGGCTCCATCTTGACCGTTGAGACCTCCCCTATGTTGGTCTTGACCGTCGAGATCTTCTTTGGTTCCATCTTGACCATTGAGAGCTCCCTTGTGTTGGTCTTGACCGTCGAGATCTCCTTTGATTCCATCTTGACCGTTTGGACCTCACCTGTGTTGGTCTTGACCGTCGAGATCTCCTTTGAGTTCATCCTGATCGTTAAGACCTCCTTTGGACCACTTTCTGTGGATCTCCCCTGTTGGATCCCTCTCCCTTTGAAACCCCTCCGTCTGGACCTCCCTTTGTTTGGATATGATGGTCCAGACCTCGCTTCGTTTGGATCTGATGGTCCAGACCTCCCTTCGTTTGGATCTGATGGACCAGACCTCCGCGCCTTCGTTTGAAACCATCCGATCTGTATCAGACGACCCGATCTTGTTGGCACGTTCGGCTGATCCGAACGTCCCATCCCTTTTGAGACCTCCTTTGATCCCATCTGACCGTCAGGACCTCTCTCTGAGTTGACATGACCGTCAGGACCTCCCTTGAGTTGATCTTGACCTTGAGGTCCTCTCTTGATCCTTTTGCAAAGACCACCTTTGCGGGTCAGACCACCCTTGTGGTCTAGACCTCGTGATCTTTTTGCAAAGACCACCCTTGTGGTCTTTTTGTGAAGACCACCCTCCTGGTCATGACCACCACTTGTGGTCAGGACCTCCCTTTGGAGTCACGACCTCCTCTCTTTTGTCCTTTAGCTGCGACCTCCCCTTGAGGCCGCGACCTCCCCTCTTTTGTCGTATTGCCACGGCCTCCCTTTGAGGCCGCGACCTCCTCTCTTTTGTTGTTTTGCCACGACCTCCCCTTGAGGCCGCGACTTCCTACCTTTTGTCGTTTTACCATGACCTCCTTTGGTCGGGACCTCGTTGGGGTCTTTTTGTAAAGACCACCCTTCCCGGTCTCTTTGCAAAAACCACCTCCTGGCTCTTGTGCAAAAACCACCTTTGTGGTCACGACCTCCCTTGGGTCACGACCACTCCCCTAGTGGGACCACCTTCTCAGGTCCTCTACTCCTTTCCTTCTTACTCTCGTTGTATCTCATTGCCACGAGTGCCTTGCGATAAATCTTTCTTTGAGCACATTAAATGTTGTCTTTTCCCTTGTACCCCTTTTGCCTCTGTCGTCGCCTCCTTTACCTGCTCCTATCTTTTTCTCCACTTACTTTTGGGACACGCGTGTGCCTTGAAACTCACAGAAGCTCTGGCTATAAATAGCTTGAGTAGCCCTCCTTTCCCACTTAGCTCTCCAACTCTTTTCCATCTTGCTCAGTGCTTGAAGCTTCGCCAAGTAGTCCGTTGAGGCAGTGACTTCGCCTCCTCATCGACAAGCAGTTCGTCAAAGCACCGCGCCGTCCTCAACCGCCGTCGCCAAGCCCTCGACGTCCTCCCTCTCCTCTTCTATCTCCCTCTCAGCCTTGGTGAGTACCTCCGTATCCTTTTTGCATTCCTTGCATGACTATGTTGCGTAGTCGTGTTTGTCTTACGACCACGCAGCATAGTTGTGTCCTTTGTTGAACCTCCTCCTTTGGATCTCCCGAGGATCGCCTCTTTGCAAAGATGACCGTCTTGGTCTTTTTGCAAAGATGACCCTCTGAGGACCTCCTAAGGATCTCTTCCTCAAAGACCTCCTTGACCTCCTCGGGACATCTTCCTCAGGATGTCCCTTGAGCTCCTCAAGACCTCCCCTGGCAAAGACCACCCTCTCGGTCTTTGCTGGTCTTTTTGCAAAGACCACCCTCTCTTGAGGATTTCCCCAACTCATTGGACCTCCCTTCAACCTCTTGGACCTCCTCCTGACAGCCCTCTCTTAGTTCATCTTGTTCTATTCTTTGCTATTTGGGTTTGTTTGAAGTTTATTTGGATCTTATTTGGCTGTTATTTGATTCTGCTTTGTTTTGTTCTCGTTTAGATCGTGTCGTCTCTGGGGAGCCTGAGATCTCCCAGTAGTTCCTCAAGCTTTCAAGTCAGGCAAGTTACACTCTTGATCATGTTGCACCCAGTATCTCAAATTATTTAAGTTCTATTTTAAAATTACTGCATGCTTATTTACGCTAAGTATTTCAATACTTGTTTTAAAGTCATAGCTATGCCGAATCCTTTGTATGGCCCATTTTGATATTGATTCCACTCTGTTGTCACCCTAGTTAAAATCTGGTTGATGCAATAGTGTGAACCAGGATCTCTTGAAAAATGTATGCTTAGTTATGCTTAGACCAAAATCTTGTTTTGGGAGTTTTACTGCCAAAAGACCAATGTTGTCTAAAATGTTTTAATCCATGACATTGGGTTGTCATGGTAGTTTGCAAATATTTTCAAAATTAAAGGAAAAGGAAAATGGTTTAGACTTGGGCGAATTGGTTGTTCGGATGGGTGCATGTTCATGCACGGGATCGATCCATTTCTATGGACGAGGCCCAGGGTTTAGTGGAAGCCGCCCAAGTCAGTTATGGACCGGTCTTCGAGTGTATTTTGCCATGCCACATTGTGCAACCACATGTCCAGGGTGGGGTGGACCTAGCTAATTAATTTGCAGAGTTCCATCGCGGTTGATCCTGTTGGTACGTGGGAGGTCTTTCATGGCCGTTCTTTTTGACTAAGTCTTTCATGACTATTGTTCCCACCTGGCGCAAGAGGGGGCCCTTGATCTCTACGGGTTTCTATTTGTAGGGTGGGGCAAAACCTTAGCGAGGGTGGACTACGGTGGAATGATGCTTTGTAAAGGCCTTGTCATGAGCTCTAGACCACTTAACTTCGGAAGTGAGTGGTGGCATTGCCAGTCGCCAAACAAACTAGAGAAATCATGTCATGTGGGTAAAGTTGTACACCTCTGCAGAGTGAAAATCTATTCGAATAGCCGTGTTCGCGGTTAAGGACATGCTGGCAAAGCTGCTCCAAGTTAGATGTTGGTTTTGGTTTTAAAAAGGACTTTTGATAAATTGGTTTTGGATCTCTATCCAATCGAGTTCTGGCGGGGAGCCTTGTGACAGGAGGGTATCCTTCACCACTTGTTGATGAATGTTATCCAACTGAAAACTGAAATTTAGAAAATGAATTTTAATTATTGTTATATGCCTTGGAACTTAGTACTTGTATTTGAAATAAACTTGGCCTTATGCAAATCAACCATATTATGCCTTCCTTTGAGATATCCATTTATGCATGTCATTACATTATTTGTGGTGTAACTTGCGAGGACGGTTGTTGTGCTCACTCTTGCTTGATATTCTTATTGAGCAGAAAGAGAAAGCTTGAGGAGGTCTTCGCAGTGGACCTAGAGGTCCTGGCCGATTAGGATGCGCCCTCTAGCCGATTGCCTGTGGTGTATCGGGTGGTCTACTTATTTACCTTCCTCTGTATTTTGTTTGCTGGCTTGTAAGCCTCCTCTTTGTAATCAACTCTGTTGTTAATAAATATTGCATTTAATGTATGTTACCACTGTTGTATGCTGTGAAGAGCTAGCCGTTGATCCTTGGAACTAGCTCGGTTCACACAGAGGACCATGGGGTGATCCCTGACCACCACGACCACCCTCGGGTCTGGTCGTGGGAGGTCTTTGGGGAGATCCCAGCCCTCCACGACCTCCCTCGGGACTGGTCGTGGGAGGACCTAGGTCACCTCAGGTCTCACGACCTCCTTAGGATTGGTCTCTCGACCTCTCTTGGGTTGGGTCGTGGCACTTGGAATCATCTCATGGCTGTCTCGAGCTCACCTTGGAGACATCTGGGTGGTCTTGAAGGACCTTCTGAGAGGTCTTGGAGGACCTCTGGGTGGTCTTAAGAGACCTCCCCGGGAGACCTCAGGTCGGGGCGTTACACTCTGGTCGATGGGGCTTACAGACATGTGGGCCTGGTCGATTAGAGAGTCTCCCACGCCATATTTAAAGATAGAGCCTAGTCACTCTGTTGAGTTGTCATTAGATATGTTTGTTATCCTTCGAAGTGCTTTTGTTGGTTTGAATGCATTTGGATTTATTGGAATTCTTTTGGTTATTTTCAGTCGTTCTGAAGTTCAATCGTATTATGCGTAATTAGCATCCGAAGATATCATAGAACAGCAACCCCAACAAGGACAAGATTGCCATAACACTATACATGATGATTATCAATACATTGAGTGAGATTATTACCAGGATATCGAGAAAGGCGAATATCAGGATATAGAGCTTTATCAGAACATTGACCAAGGTGAGTCAACACTTTGACCATACTGTACCTACCTTTTGCAAATTATGTTGCTTCAAATTAAGAAATTGCATTGCTATGTTTTATCAAACTAAATTGTTCTAGCTCATAGTTAATGCCTTAATAGTAATTATGTATAAACTCCCTACCCTTGAACTTGGACACTATCCTTTGTCACCCTAGACTTAATGAATTACATACTAGTTGATAGCTCTGTATCTAAGTGTCATGCTTAGCCTTACTTAGATACATTATCATGTGGGCATTAAGTTACCCGACCACAATTCTTAAAAACTTTGGAAAATGATTTGGGCAATAAGGCTGGGAGCCTGGCCAGTACGTTGAAGTAAATGGTTATTTTCCAAAACAAACAAAACCTAAAAATTGTTTTCAACTGGGACGGCTGGAAAGAGTGGCTGGTGCTGGGGGCACGAGAGGATGTTTGTATGTGGATGCCCCGCCCTGGTCAATTAAGGACCGAATCTTGTGATGACCTCTCATGCAAAAACAGTGCAACCACAAGTCTATAATGGGTACGACCTGGCCGACTAATTTTCTCGCCTCGGCGTAGATCCGCCGTTGGGTTGATTGCGGGTGGATAGCCAGGGGAGAACGAAGCCACAAGAACCACATTGGCACAACAGGGGGCCTCCCGGAGAACCTCGGGAGTGGGCTCAGGGTGGTGGAAAGTTAGTGTAGCGGACGGAGTGCGTTGAGGACGAGCATTGTAAAGGCCTTGTGGTAATCTCCCCTTGATTCGCATGTCCAAGGAAACGTGTGAATATATCAAGGTGATTACCTCTTGTGGGTAAAGTGTGCGAACTCTACAGAGTAAAAAAACTATCTAGATAGCCGTGCTCACAGTCAAGAGATGTGCTGAGAACTTGCTTAATATAGCTTTCGTTTTTATAAAACCATTTGTGCTGGAAAAGAAAGATGGGGTGGGACCCCAGGGATTTGAGAAAGGCCTAGTCGGGGACTAGTGGTAATTACGGGAATACTCGAGCATTGAGTGGATGGAGCCACTCAATGGTATAGGAGGTGGGACCTCCACTAGTACTTTACAAATGAAAACTCATTTATGAAAACAAATTTGTTAAAAATGCTAAGTCTCAGGATTTTCTACTACTCCTCTATTTCAAATTTGGCTTTGTGCAAATAAAATAAACCTAAAGCTTCCCTTGACTAGCACTGCATCTATACAACTGCATTATGTGTTGGCTCGTGAGTACGGTTGTGTACTCAGGCTCTGCCATTTTAATCTTTTCAGACCCATATGATTGAGACCCCTGTGACCACTACTACGCAGAGGTTGAATCGGATGGCGTGGAAGAAGATGAAGCTTAGGCCAGGACCTCCAGTCGCTTGCCTATGTGCAGAGTGAATGGATCCACTACGACTTGTTACATACGCCCTTGTCTTTGTTTTTGTATCCGGCTTTTGTAAGATCTACGCCTTGTGGCTCTTTTGTAAAACAATTGGTTGTTTGGCACGATATATATATATATATATATATATATATATATATATATATATATATATATATATGGGTTTTGCACTATTCTTACGAGCAGTACTCGCACCAAGCACGATCTACACTGTGCGTGGTCATATCTCCCACGACCGGGTGCGGTCTCCAGGACCTCCTCTTGGACCTCCTCCGAGACTTCTCTAGGACCTCCTCATTTGGACCTCCTTTGAGACCTCCCCTTGGACCTCCTCTGAGACCTCTCCAGGACCTCCCCTTGGACCTCCTCTGAGACATCTCAAGACCTCCTCTTGGACCTCTTCTGAGATATCTCCAGGACCTCCCCTTGGACCTTCTCTGAGATATCTCAAGACTTCCTCTTAGACTTTCCCCGATACCTTTCTAAGACATCTTCAGGATTTCCTAAGATCTCCCAAGACCTCCAGGATCTCCGTAGGACCACCCTGGACTTCCCTTGACCTACAGGATCTCCCTAGGAACTCCCTTGACCTCTAGGACCTCCTTTGACTCTCAGGACCCCCTAGGATCTCCCAGGATCTCCACATGAACTACAGGACCTCCTTCGGATCTTCTAGGACCTCCGTAGGATCTCCAAGACCTCCTAAGATGTCCTAGGACCCCCCTAAGATCTCCCCAGGACCTCCAAAGATCTCCCAGGACCTCCTCATGAGCTATAGGACCTCCCTTGACTCCTTAGGACCTCCTTATTACCTCCTCTCAGGACCTCCCCTCAGGATCTCCTCAAGACCTCCTTCGACTTCTCAGAACTTACTCAGGACCACCCTAGGACCAGTACTCGAAGGGAACAGTGACTAGCAGAAGTAGAACTCTAGGACCTCTTCAAGATCACTTCAGGACATCCTCAGGATCTATTTTCCCGAACCTTCTCAGAACTTCCCTTTAGGACCTCCCTAGGACCTCCTTTGACCTCTACAGGACTACCCCGGATCTCCACGGGACCACTACAGGACTTCTACAGGACCTTCTCAAGACCTCCCCAAGATCTCCTCGGGACAACTCCAAGACCCCCTCGAGACTTCTTTAGAACTTCTCCAGGACCTGCAGGACCACCCCATGACCTCCCTAGAACTTCTCTACAACCACCCCAGGACCTCCTCTACAACCAAGTGTGGTCGTAGACTTAAACCGACGTCCCCTACACGACACGGCCACAACTATCAGCCATTACCTAGTCATAGGCCGGCCTTGGGCTGACTATGTGTGCAGATCAAGACTGAGGAACAAGAAGGACATGGATAGTTAGGAGTACTGATCAAGACTAAGGGACAAGAAGGCTACATGGATAGCTATGAGTGTTGAATAAGACTGAAGATCAAGAAGACCAAGAACTAGGTCGTGAGCCCACAGTCGATTCTTTGGTAGGCATATCGTGAGGATTCCACACGCCTACTTTAGCACTTATTCATTCTTGACTCTCTGAGAATATTTGGACTATTCGACCATTCCGCAAGACAAAAGCCCTAGGTATATTTGTGCTTTGTTTATTATTATGTAATAATTGAATAATTTCGGGATATGTATTTGAATCAACAATGTAACTGTGTATGTCAGCTACTGATGTAGGGAATGACACAACCATACACAGTGGAACCCAAGTTCCAAATTTGGGGTCCGACACATAAGAACTCTGTGGCACAAATCTATGGCGGCGGGTGGGCCGACCTGGGCCATGGGCTCGATGGGGGAAATGAGGGTGCCAGTGGCGTCGACGAGGATGGCCTTGTGTGTGATGTCACCATAGATGGCCCTCCGGTAGTCATAGTACTCCCGCACCCCCATCGGCTCCCTCTGCTGTGGCCGTCCCAAGCCAACGCCTCTCGCCGCGACCCGCGAGTGTCGGTTGGAGCCCCGCCGTCGAGGCTGAGCAAATCCACGCCACCACCATCGCCTCAATGATGTTTACTCCTTATCTCCTTCCATGCTAATAGTCATGTTTACTCCTTTAAGGAGGCTGCGACGCCTGGTTTACGCTGCGGCGGCATGGCGTGAGTCTCCTCTCTCCCCACCGCCCAGCCAGACTTCACACCGAAGCTACTCGTCGCCCTCATGTATCCACGAACTCTACAATTAAACCCAAAAACCTGAATCACACACCACCACCCTATCAAGAGAGGAACCAACCAAACTGCTCAGACACCTCGAGGACTTACGAATGAGGGAGAAGGAGTCAGAGGGGGGAAAGGACAGCTCATCGGGCTTCTTGTCGGTGAAGGTGGAATCCTCCCTGCGCCTTACCCGACCAGTTTGGGACGCTTCTCCAGCCAGGCATCCTCAACCTCCACCTCTGCCTCCTCCTCGTTGTACTCCTCGTCCTCCTCTGGAAGAGGGAGTCCAGCGTCGTTGGGTGTAGGGAAGAGGATGGGGGTGCAGCTGCAAGGGGAAGGAGAGTGTGCGTCATGGGGAGCGGTTGGGGAAGAGAAGAGAAGGTGGGCGAAGCGGGCGAAGGGCGCGGTTGGAGGGGAGGAGGAAGGCTTCGAGCGGCAACGTGGGAGAGGGAGGAAGAGAGCGAAGGAGCAAGCCGGGGCCGACGGCAGCAATAGTGGCGCGGGCAAAGTGGAGGAGGTCTTGTGGTCTTGGTGCAGATCTGGCGAGAACGCAGGAGGAAGAGAGCGGGAGTTGAGCGAGCAGTGGCGGTGGTGAGGAGGTGGGCGGCGACAGTTGGAGGGGAAGGCGGTGGATGTTTGTGCGAGGGGAATGGGGTAGCGTAGAAAAATTGAGGAGAAATCAATTTTAATCGTACGTGGCTGGTGTCGGATGGTTGCTCCCCACGCTAGTTGATCTGGTTCATTGGTGATTCGAGCATCGATTGGGTGGACGAGAAAGCTGGTGGGAGGACGGACGACCACCAATTGCTTCTTTTAAGTAATAGAGATATGTATAGGGAACTCCCGAACTAAGTCGCAAGTGGAAAATGCAAATTCTTTGTCGGTGATAGACAAGCGGATGACCATGTATTATTGTTTTAAGATGGGTGTAACGCGAGAAAAGATCGTTGGGCGAGGCCCAACCAATGCATCGAGCACTGCTGTATTTGCAGCGTACAACTTGGAGAATGATCCGGTAGCGTGCACCACGAGAAAGGCAAGGCGGATCACCGCGCAAGCCTATCGAAGATCAACAATTGATGCTCGTTGGTCAATCCGGTAGGAAACACGGTGAAGAGTCTCTCGTCCTATCCAATTCTGTTTAGCCCAAGTAAGCCGATCAATCATGTACATGGCGATCGCAATTTCTTGTACGCAATGGGCCTATGCATCGATCTTCTGACCTTTTCACATAAATTGCTATGGTTGTTGTTCTTGTTCTATTCTTACTGACCTTTTCTCATAAATTGCTATGGAGTGCAGGCACAGGATAATCACGAAGAATTCAGATGCGACCATGCAAATGCAACCGACAAGCGAGATAGGAGTACCATAGAATATTAACTTAGTCCACTATCTCGTAGGTAATTGTGCGAGGTTATCGTAACGGTCGATTAGGATATCGCGCGACCATAACACGAAATGTGGAGATATGTATATACAACCATCACATGACAATCGGTGGTGTCTACCTATGTATCGTGGGGACATAAAGCACGGGATGCTATAAAAGGCTACTATAAACATCGAGAGCACCTATCGATTAGGGTGAAGTATGTATTATGCCAAGATCGCAAGCTTTGTCCAGAGGCAAGCGATTATCGAACTGCGTCTAACAAAAGCGACCACCATTAGGTATGAGAGCGTGGCGTCATGGTGCGGTAGTAAAAGCTATACACAAAAACAATGACATTTATCGAGACTCAACGCGTACGAACAAACAACACCGCACACCTGAAATTATTTTTGGTGCCGCTCTGAATACTTCGTAGCATTTTGTTTTCTTCTCCATTAAGCACAAAGGTACTCCCTCCATTTTTAAATACATGACGTTTGATCAAGCGTGCAGTCAAACTTATCTAACTTTGACTAATAATATATGAAAAACTATTTAGATTGATCATGAGTGAATAGTATCATTAGATTTGTCATGATAAATATTTTCATAATATAATATTTTTGTAATTTTTACTAAAAAATCATATGAAAAATAATGGTCAAAGTTATATAAGTTTAACTACACGCTTGGTCAAACGTCATGGATTTAAAACGGAGTGATGTGATTACATGCTAAGCACAAAGGTACCTCATTACATGCTAAGCACAAAAGTGGCGATTACATGCCGTAGTCAAGGCACACATGGAAAACCATCGGTAAGGAAAGGCTACAGATGGAAATAGTGTACGCTATCAATTCCGGGACAAAGGAAAGGAAATAAGCAAAGCCATCAAATCGAGATTTCAACCCCGACAACAGAAGGAAATAAGTAATGAAGGAAATTCTAAACAAATCAATCACTCAATCAATCCCACAGTTTATTTGTTCTCTGCCAATCAAAGTCCAACGTTCTTTCTTTGTTTCCAAAAACAAATCACACGTGAACAAGCAAATTCGGCCAGCACATACACCAGATTAGTTTAACAAATCACCCCCTAATCTTGTGGCTCCTTCTTGAGTTGGACCAAACCAATTTTGGCTCGCAACTCCAGGAACTTGACGCGCCCCAGTGGTTTTGTAAGAATGTCAGCGAGTTGACCATCTATGCTGATGTACTCGACCTCGATCTTCTCTTCTTCAACACATTCACGAATAAAATGATAACGAGTGTCAATGTGCTTACTTCGATCGTGGAAGACGAGGTTCTTGCAAAGGGAGATCGCCAACTTGTTGTCCACCTTGAGACTTAGATGGCTGGCCTCCTTGTTCATTAGGTCGCTGAGCAAGTGTCCAAGCCAAATACCTTGACACACCGCGGTGGTGGCTGCGATGTACTCGGCCTCGCATGAGGATAAGGCCACCACCTTCTGTTTCCGCGACTGCCAACTGATCGGGCTTCGACCAAGAAAAAATAGTACCCTCATAGTGCTTTTACGATCATCCACATCTCCCGCCATGTTGGAGTCGCTGTACCTCGTCAACTATAGCTCCCTGCTTGCTTCTTGCATAGAAGCAACTGTAGTTGAGTGTCCCGGCAATATATCAAAGCACGTGCTTCACTGCTCCAAGATGTTCGGTGGTAGTTGCCTCTATGAACCTGCTGATGTAACCCATAGCATAGGAGATATCCGGCCTTGTATGAACCAAGTACCGAAGACTCCCCACGATACCTCGATAGTGGGTGGCGTCTATAGGAGAACTGCCGCTAGTCTTGCTCAGTTTGAGCCGTGCCTCAATCGGCACCTGGCACGGATTGCAGCCCACCATGCCCCTCTTCTCCAGGATCCTAAGCGCATAGGAAGCCTGGTTCAATGTGATGCCGCCGTTGTCCTGGTGCACCTCGATTGTGTGATAGTAGCTGAGCAATCCCAGATCACTCATCGTGAACACTTTCATCATCTCCTCCTTGAACTTGGTGATCTCTAGCAAATGTGAACCGGTGATGGTGAGATCGTCCACGTATACACCCACAAGTAGATGTGATGAACTAGCTCCTCATGTGTACATAGCGTGCTCCAACGGGCTTTGCTCGAACCCAAGGGACTGCATGCTGCTATTGAGTTTGGCGTTCCACGCCCTTGGTGCCTGACGGAGACTGTAGAAGGCCTTCCGAAGTTTGACCACCTTGTGCTCGTTATTGTCGTCGACGAAGCCCGACGGTTGCGTGACATACACCTCCTCCTCGAGCTCACCGTTGAGGAACACTGATTTGACATCATGTGGTGCACCTGCCAGCCCTTTTGCGCCGCAAGTGCAACCAGTAGGCGCACGGACTCCACCCAGGAGACATGCGCAAAGACTTCCTCGAAGTCAACACCTTGTCATTGCACGTACCCTTTAGCGACGAGGCACGCCTTGTGCTTCACCACGGCTCCTTGTGAGTCCTTCTTGACCTTGTACACCCACTTGAGGTTGATGGGATGATGGCCAGCTAGTAGATCGCACAGCTTCCACATGCTGTTCTCTTCAATAGACCTCATCTCCTCCAACATAGCTTGGCGCCAGCACTTGTGCTGCTCAGCTTCAGCAAATTTCGTGGGGTCCTCTATGCCCAGAAGACACAGCCTGCAGTCCTTGACTGAGACCTCGTCGGTGGTGTCATAGAGGTCCGCTATGGTGCGGTACCAGCGCGACGCATCATCAGATGGCTGTGACGCGTCAGTGGGAGGTGAGGCAAGCGTCGACGACCCTAGGATGGGTGTTCCAGCCGTGTCACCCCCATGCTCCAGTGCATCAGCTTGTTCGTCACCTGTCACGGGAAGAAAAATGTGTTCCACGGAGAAAATTTCACTGGGAGCGGTCAGTGGATCATTAGCTCCAGGTGTGCCCCAATCCCACTTTGCCTATTCGTCGAACACCACATCACGCGACACGTGAACGCGATTGCCCACGAGATCATAGACCCGGTATTCCTTGGACCCTGGTTCATAGCCGAAGAAGACCATGGGTACGCTTCTGTCGTCAAGTTTCTTTAGGTTCGGCTTCACCACCTTCAGATGCGCCACACACCCAAACGTGTGGAAATAATGCACATTCGGGCGCCTCCCGTACCACGCCTCATAAGGCGTCTTGCCGTGCACACTCCGTGTCGGTGCACAGTTGAGGAGGTAGACTGCCATTGTGACAGCCTCGCCCCAAAACCTTCCTGGCACGCCTTTCACGTTCAACAGGCTGTGCGCCATGCCGACCACTGTCTGGTTTTGGCACTCAACGACACCGTTCTGCTGAGGTGAGTACGATGCCATGAACTGCCACTTGACGTCGAGGTTCGCGTAGTGCTCGTCAAATTCCGTGGACGTGAACTCACCGCCGCGATCAGTGCGCAGCGCCCGCAGCTTTCGCGTGGCCTCTAGTTCAGTGTGGGTCTGGAAGCTCTTGATGGCTGTGGGCACCTCATCTTTTGACGTTAGGAGCATCAGCCACATGTATCGGCTGAAATCCAACAGGAGCAGAAATCCGCTTCCCTCCTGGTGTCACCGACATGACTGGTCTGCACAAGTCACAGTGCACCAGCTCGAGTTGATCTTGGGTGCAGTAGTGTGCCTCTTGCAGGAATGGAGCACGTTGTTGTTTCTCGACCAGGCAAGCATCACAGACTCGATCCACTTGATCGATTTGTGGCAACCCACGAACCATCTCGTCGCACGCGAGACGTCGCAGGGACTGAAAGTTCAGATGGCCGTAGCGCGCATGCCAGCACCACACATCTTCACCGCAGCTTGCCGCCAGACACACAGGCTATGCCAAAACCAGATCAAGCACATACATACAGTTTTTTGAGCATTTTACCTTGGGTCGCAATTGCTGCTGCTGATCATGAAGCCACAGTGTGCCGTTCTCGATCAACATCTGATAGTCGTTCTCGTCAAGCTGTCCGATGCTGATGATATTGCTCCATAATAGTCATATGTAGTGCACCCCGGTGAGCGCGCGATGCTCCTTGGTGTGGCACGTGAACGACACAGTCCCATGCCTACATATGTCGACGACGGACTTGTCGCCAAACTTCACGATCCCCTTTACGCCGACGTCCAGTTCGGCAAACGCAGCCTTGCACTCGGACATGTGATTGGATGCACCCCTATCTAGGTACCAGGCGCCGTCATGCTTGTTCTCCTCCCAGCCAAGGTGCACTTGCACGTGCACCTCGTCCAACGCAATGTCAGTGGGCGCACCACGCGTGACCTTCATCAGCGTGCACACCTAGGTCATCAACAGCGTTGGCTCGTTGTCCTTAGCCTGAATGCGATGTGCCTGCTCGTTGGGCTCTCACCGTGGCTCGCGGCATTCTTGAGTGAAGTGCCCAAGATTTCCACAGTTGAAACACTTGAGCTTGGACTTGTTGCGGCCGCCGTCGGACCCAGCGCTCTCCTTGCTGTCACGGGCAGCACCTTGCCCGCCTTGCTTGCCGTGGCCATGCCATTGCTTGTTGCCATTCCTAGCGCCGCCCGAAGAGGAGTCGCCTTGCTCCCGCTTCTTCTTGTCCACCGGCCACTCCTCCTCAATGAGGAGAAGACGGCCACTAGTCTTGCGGCCATCGCCATTGGTCGCCTCGTCCGCATCAAACCTCTCCTCCGCAGACTTGAGCCGGCCCACCAGCTCTTCCACGGACAGGGTCCGCAGGTCGATCAGCTTCTCGATGGATATCGCCACCTGCGTGAACTTTGGAGGAACGACGCGGAGGAGCTTCTTGACTACCTTGACATCCTCCAAGGTTTTGCCGAGCGTGCGGATGTTGTTGACAAGGCTGGTCAACCACATGGCAAAGTCATCTACAGGCTCGTTGTTCTTCATGTGAATTCTATTGAATTCCTTGAGCAAGGCCTGTACCTTCGCTTCCTGGACACGTTCCACGCCCATGCGCATGGTTTTGATGGTGCCCGAGCCTGTTTGGCGCTGTCCTTCACCGCCAGTGTCACCAGCATCTCCGGCGGCACCTCCTGGAGTATGGCCGCTAGTGCCGCTCGGTCAACCCGGTACTCGGTATCTCCTAGTTCAATCGCCTCCCAGACTCTCTGAGCTTGCATGTTGACCCTCATCAGGAGAGCCCACTCGATGTAGTTCGTGCGTGTGAGGGTCGGGTAGCGCACCGTCACCGACGCCTCCCTGATCTGGTGCACCACCATGTTCCGGCCTTCGTTGCCGGCGCCGTTGCGGCCACTGCCATCTACAGGGGCTCACGGTGTGTTAGGGGACTCCGATCGTGTGCTCCCAGACATCGTCGCCGCTCTGATACCAGTTGTCAGCACTCAACGCATACACGAACAAACAAAACACGCACACCTGAGATTATTTTTTTGGTGCCGCGCTGAATACTTCGCAGCTTTTCGTTTTCTTCTCTTCTTTATTTAAGCACAAAGGTAACTAATTACATGCCGGCAGTCAAGGCACACAAGGAAAACCATTAAACCACCAGTAAAGAAAGGCTGTTGTTTCGCTGTTCTCTGCCGATCAAAGTCCAACGTTCTTGCTTTGTTTCCAAAAACAAATCACACGTGAACAAGGAAGTTCGGCCAGCACATACACAAGATTAGTTCAACAGCATTGGCATGGCAGGCATCATCAGCACGGCCTACAAAATATCGAGGTAAAGTCAATGCAGGGAGCAGCAGCCATGTGACATCTGTAAAGGAAATACGTCTGGAACAGCCTATATGATAGGAATTGACCGGATTTACCGTGCAGTGATGGGCTTGCCTTCGTCATCTTTGAACAGCTTCTTAGCAGTCTTGGAAATGCCTCCAGAGGAGTAGCGTCTGTAAGCACAATAGAACGATATTAATCGGAATTATCCATATAGCATTTCGTGTGGGCAGCTATTTGGTAGTGGAGAGCAGTCAAATTTTTTGACTGAATAGAGAGCAGTAAATTAAAGCCGAACCGTACCTTTTAGAGGCGGTATGTGGAGCAACACCTTCAATTTCCAGTGGGGTTGTCTTTTGAATTGCGAGGCATTTTTCGGGCTGCAAGGGAGTCAGCTGCTGTGACAGACAGATAGGTGGAATCAGCGAATGATAAGAGTTCTGTAGCAAGGTTCCGCTGATGGTAAAAGCAGGGTGTTCATCCCTTTTCAAAAAAAAAAAAAAAAGTTCCGCTAGGAGGTTCCATATACGATTCTGATACATGTTTGAGGCTTGGGTTTATAGGCTTAGCGTCTTGCTGAGTAGCCACTTGTTGCTCAGTGTGATTTATGGGAGGCATCTATAACAACAAACATATAGGGAGAACGATGAAAGTAGATAGACGATCAGGATGTTACGTGCGGTAACAATTATAGGATAGTATCTGTATTCACATGACAACAGCAGAGAGCTCACCAAGGAAACGGAGGAGGCCATCATCATACTGGGACAGGGAATGGGGATGCCTTCCTGTGCCGCGGTGAAATCAATAGGTTTAGCAGGCATGATCTGCAGTGTGGTGCTTTCCACGGGCATACCTTGCTGGTGGAGCTTGGTGACGGCTGGACTAATAATATTCCCTATGTTTTCAACCATGGGTATATCCGAGGTTTGCTGATGATCTGAAAGGGCTTCCTGGGAAGACGAAGAAGTGCCTGAAGAACCAATGCCTGCATCATGTGTTGCTGGGAGCATTGGACGATCTGGATGTATCCTGCTCACTTGGAAGGAAATATTATGTCTCTCAAATGATCCACGCGAGACAGTTGCTTCTAGGACATAGGTTCTTCCAAAAAGTGTTGTTATCTCGCTGGGAACAGATGTAGACGATGCATGTGTTGCACCAACAAGTACGACAGCTGGTTTTCCCACGAGTTCTGTGGCGATGTCCCCACAAAAAATGAACTCAACAATAGATTTACCATCGGTTGCTTCAAGAGCCAGCTTATATCTAACAGCAGAGATAGTCAATGCGGACAGCTATAGTTGGGTACTAAGATGGTATGTACGACAGCAAGATACAGAGAAATCTGGGATACCTAGGTTCAGCAGTCTTGTTTGGGCATTTCGTGCATTTGTAGCTATCTCCGGGTGCAATCGACTTCCTTATGCAGGTTCCACAGGATAGATACCACCATTTGTCATCTGCAGCCAAACCCTTGATTGTGGCCTCACACACGTATCTCTGGTTCTGCAGAAATAAGAGCAGAGTGAATGATAATGCATGGCATGAAGAACGCAGGTCGTAAATATGGTTTCAGACAGAGTAACAATGGAAATACCAAGATATCACGTGGGTTCAAAAGCGCTAATTTAGATATAGTTGTCTCGGTTGCATCAGCCTGCTGTGCAACATGGGTCCCAACGCCAATCCGTTGTATCTCATATCTGGTCCGGGCTATCCTGGAGGAGAATGTAACAGAAAAATATGATAGTTCACACACTGATATAACACTGCATGGAGCAAATTTTCTCATGGAAACACTCGTGTGACTTGCCTGTTTTGGAAAGCGACAATGTCTGGATTCCAAACATTGATGTACTGCTTGCACCCATAGCTAGCAGATAGGCTGAGTTTACCTTTAGGCAGACAGGAAAGCAGGGGAAAAAAAAGAGCAAATCGTTGCATGTCCATGCCATATCTATAGCCATTTTGTAAGCAGCATAAGTAATGACTAAGAGCTGTAGCATATACCTTTATGGAGCTTAAATGTGCAGCCTGCAAAAATAGCAACAATACGTGTCTGAGCATCAAAGTTCTGTGCGTCTGCTTCCCAAAGGGCCAAGGTGGCGTTATCCCTGCAGCAACAATAAACCAGAAAAAAACATTACACCACTGAAAATACACGTACAAAAGACCTTTGATTGCCTGATCCAAAATTGATGAACGCCGGAAAACCTGAACGTGTTTGACATATATGATTTATGTATACGAAATTTGTTGTACGATAATAGCATGTATGTTCTAGTAACCAGGTTGGAGTGATATGAATGTTATGTAGAATGGAAGTCTCCATAGGGAAAAACCAAAAGCATTATATCTGATAAGCGAACAAACCTCCCATCGTTCAGCCTGATCTGCCGCCATGGTATGAGCTGACCTTTTGATTTAACCATCGCAACCTCTCCTATGAATGTGATAAGTCCAATGACATCTAGAACAATGTCAACAGAAAATAAAATATCATGGAAATGTAATAGGGTGGAAAACAGGATAGAGCAAAACGAAGGAATGCTCCTGTGGCGATGAATTGAAGTGAAGGACGAAAGTAGTATCTATAACAACCTGCAAGGCATGTCTTGTCATCCAGCCGTCCGAGAATTTCCCGGAATGTACGCAGCTTGTATGCAAACATCGGAAATCGCTGTGGAACAGGATGAACCTCTCTCACTTTGGTGCACCTTGTGAATCTTGCCTGGAGGTAATTATCAACTGCACGGTACTGGTCCTTTGCCTCAGTCACCTCAAAGTGTTCAATATAGTAGACATGGTCGTCCACGATGGTGTCAGCGAAATGATCCACCTGTGCTCTTGGTATATAGCCTTCCATTGTACTGCCCTGCGAAAGCAAGAGGTGACATGGGGTTAAAGGTAGCAGCGCACAAAATGTCTATGCTCTAGTTTGGATAAATATAGTAACAGGAATTACTTTGCTGTATTCCCTAACAGAGAAGCTAGGCAAAATGCAGGATTAACTGAGTAAATATGGAAATCATGCTGCATCAGCACAGCCAAAATGTCTATAAGCATGCAATGCATGCACACTACACCATGGCACAGTATTAAGGGCAATAATCTGCCGGGAAAAAATTAGGTGAGAGGCAAATTATGTGCCGGCAATGTTGAAAATATTACGGGTCTTATTATCTGCCGGCAATAACTATTATGTAGAGCAACTTATCTGCCGGGAATATTTTTATTTTAGCTACAACATATCTGCCCTAGAAAAAGTAAACTAGGTCAACATAACTGCCGAGAAAAATTTTGGGCGGGAGGTGAAAAAAATAATCATGTAAATTAATTATTGAACCCATGACTTCATATCTACCGGATAAAATTGGAGCAAAAGCCATATAAAGAGGTATCTGCCGGCAAATAAAGAACACATCGCCGATCGAAAACCCTAGCGCCAAACGACGAACGAAGCGGCGCGAAACGAAAACGTATAGCGCGAAACGAAAACGTAGCCGCGCCATCCTCTCTCTCTCTCTACCTTATCTCTTCCGATCCGGTCTTCCCCACTCAACCCCCCTGCCGTCCCAAACACCACCCGAGCGCGTAGCTTTCTCCTCTTCCCTCCTGCCCGGCCGGCGGCCGCCACCCTCTCCGCGCCTCCCCTCCTCCCCGGCCGCCACCCTCACCAGCGCCGCCCTTCCTCTCCGCGCCGCCCCCTTCCTCCCCGCGCCTCCCCTCCTCCCCGGCCGCCACAGTGCCACCCCCTTCCGCCACCCTCCCAGCGCCGCCCTTCCTCCCCGCGCCTCCCCTCCTCCTCGGCCGCCACCCTCCCGCGCCTCCCCTCCTCCCGCGCCTCCTCCTCCCGGCCGCCACCCTCCCGCGCCTCCCCTCCTCCCGCCTCCCCTCCTCCCGGCCGCCACCCTCCCGCGCCTCCCCTCCTCTCCGGCCGCCACCCTCCCCGCGCCTCCCCTCCTCCTCGGCATCTTACTGTGTTCAAATTTGTGTGTAGGGTTTCCTATACTAAATTCCTTTGCATCTGCATCGGTTCCACCCACTAACGTGAGCAACCAAGGCTCTGGTGGAAACTCAGATGATTCAAGATGTTGCCCAGGATGTCTAGGCAGGAATTCAATTGCCAATGCTGCAGCTGCAGTTGGTCCTGCTGTTGTGAACATTTCTTCTACGCAAGGTGAGAACCAAACTGTCAGTGGAAATCATCAAACCTTTTACCAGTTCACTAGCTACATGTAGTAAACTTGTTGAATTATTTCTGTAGATACTCATGGATGGGTGCTAGAGAAGAGCATTGGATCGGGAACTATAATAGATCCAGATGGGACGATATTGACATGT
This sequence comes from Phyllostachys edulis, assembly GCA_036346405.1. Classification (NCBI taxonomy): domain Eukaryota; kingdom Viridiplantae; phylum Streptophyta; class Magnoliopsida; order Poales; family Poaceae; genus Phyllostachys; species Phyllostachys edulis. The sequence continues at coordinate 9,884,485 of CM070552.1, forward strand.
GCCCATGTTGTTGTAGATTTTCAAAGCACGAAAGCAGTTCTAAGGGGAAAGGTTGTTAAGTTGGCACTAGCTTCTGTGTTCATCTTGAGTTATCCGTTACTTGCTGACAGTGTGACTTACCTCTGACAAATGAAATCAATATGATGCATGAATTTGGAATTATTGAAGTTCTTAAACAACCACATCTCCATATTTGGCGCAGCCTTGGAACTATTAGTATTGCTATATATGTTATCTGTTCCCTGATTCATATAAGTCAATGATGCTTGTTAAATTTTGAATACACTTTAATGGGTTATTATATCTCCAGGGAATACTCTTAGAGGGAAGAGCCAACAGATAATTTCTGATAATATATTTCATTTTATCCTTAGAAAAAATGTCACATGAGAAACTACCCTCATGTCATACAGTGGAAGCTTTAAAATGTAAGCTTTTATGCACTATTTTCTTTCTTCACAAATTAGGACAGACGTGACAAATTGTAATTTGACTGAGGTTCAAATTTGTCTCTTGACTTTATAATTGGATTAACTGAGTGTCCTTGCTCGTTTACCATTGTTTCAAGACAGAGACTGTCCAACAATAGTCTATAGCCTTAGTCCTAGGGTTAAAGTTCTAAATTTTAGTATAGGGCAAAATATGACACCAAGCCATGGTATAGTGGACAATTCTGTACTTCTTTCTCACAAATTATCATATCGTAGCTGTGCTTAAGATAGATTAATTACAGTTCTATCTTCTTTCTTATTATTAATATTGTTCTGCCAGCATTTTGTTTGATCCAGGTGATAGTTTTCATGTTTGTTTACTTCCTCATTTTGTCTCAGAAAGGGTGAAATTCTAACAGGTTAGTGTGACTTTACAAGATGGACGTGAATTTGAAGGCGTTGTTCTCAATTCTGATCGCCACTCTGATATCGCTGTTGTGAAGATTAAATCTAAGACCCCTTTACCAGCTGCGAGACTTGGATCATCATGTAAACTTCGACCAGGTGATTGGGTTGTTGCTTTGGGCTGCCCACTTTCTCTTCAAAACACAGTTACAGCTGGTATTGTAAGGTTAATATCTCCCTAAAGGCAGAACTAATTTTTCTCTTTAATTTTATTCTCATCAGTTGTCCATCATTAAAACTTCTAGTTGGCTTGTCATTTCTAACCTTGCTATTTGTTTTATTGACTTTAATATTCCACCTCCACCCCATTTTCTTGTAGTTGTGTTGACCGGAAAAGTAGTGATCTGGGTCTTGGAGGAGTATAAAGGGAGTATCTGCAAACAGATTGCGCTATCAATCAGGCAAAACATTTTCTGTTTTTGTTCCTAAGCATTATTTTAGTATGCATGTTTCTTGAACTTGAATACTCTAGATTTTTTTATAACGCAGTGCTTATTCCATTTTACTGTCTTGTTGGTTATCACCAAACCATCATTTTTTTCCTGAGAAAATGCAGAATATATGCAGTATTTTAATTAGATTGAATAAACATAAAATAGGAGTTTCCCATGTGTCCCCTGACAATGAGGAACATACACCAAACAGCTCTGAGCAAAACATTAAAGATTACACAACAAGCAAAAACAAAACAAAAAAACAAAAGTAGCAGCTGAAGCTAACAATCTATTGTGCATCTTCTTCTTTTACAAGTTCACAAAAATCAACTTTCTACTCTGATCCATTGTTCACAGAATGGGAACCATATGTGTCATCACCTTTATATATATACAGAAGAAGGGGTCAATTTGCAAATAATCAATTAATTTTCCCCCATTGTTCTTATGTCAGTGCTTGTATTTAGCAAGCAATTTGGTACCCTTGCCTCTCGGCTACCAAAATTAATCACTACCATCATACTTTATGTTACTGCTTTCTTCTTGGACTAATGCTGAATAACAATAAGTTTTTTTTGTTCTTCTTTTTCATTGACTCATACTTGCCAAGGCAGGCTCGTGTGTACCTAATACAAGCATATGTTCTTCAATTTCTTGTTGCTTCTACACGTCCTTCGCTTTGTTCTATTATAAGCAGCCTTTTTATCATCCATTGCCAAATATTTGACCACATTAGTCGTCAACCTGTGAACTACAAAAAATAATATATTTTTATGCATGGTTGCTACTGAAGCGATTGTGCATTGTCTTTGCTTCCTTACCCACTCTTTACATTAACAGCACAGGATCTATGTACTTCCTAATTCCATTTGCTACAGGTTATGTCTGATCTACAAGCATCAAAGGGCGGTTCTATGCTAGGAGACTTGGTATATATGTTTGGTTCGAGTTTATTTTGCTAACTGTTCTAGCTCTTTTATATAAAGCACAATGTCATTACTTAACATACTCATTTTGTAATATACTCAGCTTACAAACAGCACATGATATAGCCACTCCGCTCAAAGAGACTCTTCGATGTAGCAGCAGCCTACTGATCAAAGTTCTTGCCATTCCTATGTTTGCCTATAAAATATTTAGGTTGTTACCCACTTGAAGATAGGTCTAATTGAATCGTACAACTTACTTGCGGAATGTTGATATACAGATCAAAAATCCTACCAAAGAACATGCTTCTCATGGTGTTACTGATGAAATCGATCCCACTGGAGGAAAAAAGCGCAAGATAAATTGGTAAGCAAATTTATCAGGCTATACATTACTTCAATCGATATTCACACTCTATGCCATTTCTAACTAATATGTGTACCTTTTGAGCTTACTCCATGCTAGCTGGATATTATTTTTTCTCAATCAGTGTACCAGAAAAGGTCAGTAAGCTATTGAATACTATCATTTCAACCACAAATCCTGAGCTGTTGGCCAGCAAGGCAACAGTGGATAAGAATACATTATGTCATTTGAGAAAAAAATGACTTAACATACAAATATAAAGTGTAGATTGATCACCATAAGAGCCCTTTCTTAAGCCTAAATCAGAGATATTAGCATGGCCAAAATACGCCACTCAGAATCGTTTTCAAACAACCCTTTCTTAAGCCTAAATCACGAATATTAGCATAACCAACATACTCCAGTCAGAATCGTTTTCAAACAGCAGTGTAATGCTTTTATGAAGTATATAATCTAGCTATTTTTTTCACAGGATAGATGATAGCGCATATCCTTAACTCAGAACCATTTTGAAACAACAGTAGAGTACTTTTATCGAGTACATATTGTACCAGTTTTGTTGACAGATTACATAGTTACGCATATCAATAGGTTATAACCTGTTTTATGAATTAGCTTCACAGAGACATTGATGCAGTTATGCTTCTACATGTGCAGAATACCTACAGCCTACTGCGTACAAAATTATACACCATTAGTTCATCAGTTTGTTTGGATAATATCTTACCTATGCAACGCTCTGTGCCATTTCTAACTAATATGTGTGACTTTTGACCTTACTCCATGCTACCTGGGTGTTACCTTTTCTCATCCAGTATACCAAAAAAGCTCAATACACTTTATTGGGTGCTGTCATTTGAGCCACATAGCCTGGGCTGTTGGCCAGCAACGTGACACTAGATAAGAATACATTATGTCATTTGAGAAATAAAAAATGACTGAACATAAAAATATAGAGTATAGATTGATCAGCATAGGTGGCCTTTGTTAAATATAAATGACAGATATTAACATGGCCAAAATACGCCGCTCAGGATCGTTTTCAAACAACAGTACAATGCTTTTATGAACTACATATTGTGCCTACTCTTTTCACAGAATAGATGGTAACAACTTATTTGGACAATATCTTATCTTCACATATCAGAATGTTCCGTATCAGTACAAATATTCCTTTCTAGCCTTAATAAGCATAAAGCACCAAGACAATACAACCTACAACAGCTGTCTATACTCTGTTCATGCAGAGTATGTTCTAATTATATTCGTTCTACAATCAATATAGACTACGTGTTAAGATTAATAGTCTTTTCTCACATTAAAATCTCACTTGTCGTTCTTTTTCTGCAGATCGACTCACAGTTCATCAACAACTGACTGATAGATACGAGATTCGGTATGCCCGTTTGCTTATCCATGTTTACCTCCTCCAATCTATTATATGTAATAATTCTCTTCACATTTACTGTATAACAGGAATGTTGCCCTTCTGATTCAGCTGCAAATCAACTACCAACTATCCCCTACTATACGAGGCCGCTTTTGTAACTACTCGACAGCTACATTCCTAGTTTGCGTAACTACTCGACAGCTACATTCCCAGTTTTTTTTGTAGCCCATTATTTTTATGAATGCATACAGTCTACACTATGCAATAGATGTAAATGCATTTCATTTGGCCATCCGTGGCCTGCGTATACTAGTGAAACATCATTTTAGTACTTTGTTGAAATTTGAGCAATTGCGATATATTACGTTAACTGTTTAATCCCATTCATGACTTATTGACTTGATAGTCCCATGATTTACTTTTGCTTGAAACTCTCTACCAAGGTACGATCTGCTAAGATTATGAGGCGGTGTGGGAATGCATTATCTGAAATCGATGCTCTTTTTTTTTATTTCAAAATGCTTGATCTAACTGCCGGAAAAACAACAATCAAGGGCCGTCTAGCTGCCGGAAAACAACCATCAAGGCGCTCTAGCTGCTTTGGGAAAATAGCAATCAAGGGCCGTCTAGCTGCCGGGAAAAGCGACAATCAAGGGTTGTCTAGCTGCCGGCAATACATATAATCGCCGGCAATACTATAATCGCCGGAAAAAGCTATCTGCGGTGAAAAGCTAATCGCCGGGAAAATCTACTTTTCTAGGCGGTTAATCGCCGAATACACATATCTGCCGGCAATTGTTTTTCGGCGACACTTTACCGGCGAGCCATAAGTGCCGGGAAAAGTAATTGCCGGCAGATAAATTGCCTTTTGAATGCGCTTTTTCGGCGGTTGCATTGCCCTTAATAGTGTGCCATGGTGTAGTGGCGGTTTATATATAGTGTAGATCGGTCATTGCGGTTTGTTAATGTTGTCGACAAATGGAATTATCGGTGATGGATAGGAAAAACAAGACATAATGGAAAAAGGTTATGGCCATAACACTTATATCCACGTAAAAAAGTAAACAAAAGAGTGACTTTGTTCATCGAGCATCACAAAGTTCTTTACGGTTATCCTCTGTAAATTTTTGGGGTCACGCGTTTCCCATAGCCGTGTTATCTGACCAGGACTCGCCAGTGTTGTCTCTCTTGTGAGATGTCGGCAAGCATAGAGTAGGCCATCTGCAACACAATAATTTTTAGCGACAAGTTATGCATAAGTCAAGGAAATAGGAAGGAAAAGAGATGCCAGGAGTTTTATCAGAAACATTTTTCAAGTACTTGTAATGCCCTAAAATTTAGGTTTTCAAAAAAATCTTTTGAGTAGTTTAGGTCCCTGAAAAATTTCACCAATCTTCCTTGATTTAATAAAGCTTAATTGGAAATTTATAAAACTAAAACTATTTAATTTGACTAATATAAACATCAATTAAATGAAAAACAGTGTTGGTTGGATTCCTTGTGTTCCAAGGAATTTTCCTGTATTTTCTTGCATTTTTTCTGAATTTATTTACTATTTATTTGAGCTCCTTTGGATTTTCAGCTTTTCTTTAATTCGAAAATCAAATTCCTAATTCTGAAAGTGTTCGTGAGCCAAATCCTTCTGGCCCATTTCCCTTGTCGCTTCCCTCCGGCCCACCTAAACCCCAGTCCAGCCTAGCTAGACCCTAGCCGTCTTCTTCGTCAGGGGCCACCTGCCGGCGCCACACCGCCACCGTTGCCCTTGCCCTTGCGCCACTCAGACTACTCCTCTGCGCCGTTCTCGGTGTCCGCGTCCCACCCACATCGCAACGCCCACGCTAGATCCCATCCCATGTGGATTTTGTCCACGACAGACCAAGCCTATGACATGTGGTGTGAGGACCTCTCTCGGGTTGCACCAGGAGGGATCTCCCAAGACCTCCCAGGAGGTTCGACAGGACCGCCTGGAGGTCCGGGAGGTCTTTCAAGACCACTCGAGGAGGTCTTCCAGAGCCGCCAGGTGGTCTCCAGGACCTCCCCAGGAGGACTTGAGGTCCACCCGAGGTCCTCCGAGACCACCCGAAGGTCCCGATCTCTGTGCACCATGAGCTAGTCCTCGGATCGATAAGCTAGCTTCATGCAGACTTACATTGGTGACATCACAACCATACAACAAGTACAAAAGATGAAGCAGACAAATTAATATTATTAACAAAAGATCTTATGGTCAAGCTTGTTTACAGAGGTGCCACGCAGGGCTAACCGCAAAAGGAAAACCTGCATCTGAAATAAAAACACGTGAAGGCCAATCAACAAGCCCACAAGCTACTGAGTGGAGGACGTCTCCTAGCGCAAAGTCTTCAAAAGAGGACCCCATCAAAGGGCACAAGACTTCCTGAATCTCCTTCCTCTGCTGATTAAAACAGAGGGCACAAGCCATGAATACTTTGAATGTACTCAGCAAGCCGTGGGGAAAATGTATGCAAGTAATATTTATACACGGCTTGACAATTGAGAGTTGTAAGGTTAGTTTACAGAAAGCAATATTTATTGGAAATACACTTAATAGATTGCAAGGCATAAGTTGAAAGATAATTCATAAGTACATTTGTTTTTCAAAGGAGGTCGTGAGCACCAGCTCACTCCCAAGACCACTCCCGAAGACCTGGTCGCACCCTACAACTAGGACCACTCCCAAGGGCACCAACCAAGACCTCTTTGGAGCACCCACTCCAGAGAACTACAAGACCACCCTAGAGCTCCAAGACCACCCCAGAGCACCCACTCTAGAGCTCCCTGGACCACTCTAGGGCTCACAAGACCTCTTTTTGAAAGTCTACCCCTCGTTCGAAATCTCCAGGCGTGTCCATAACGGAGGACGCGGCTATTCGAATAGATTTAATCAGAGAGGTGCACAACTTTACCCACAAGAGGCGCCGCTGATATTTCACACGTTACCTTGGACATGTGAATCAAGTAGAGACTACCACCGGCTTTACAAAGGTCCGTTCAGACTCAGTGCGCTCGCTAAGGATTAGCCTAAATCGAGCCCCTCTTGCGCCATTCTCAACCATAACAGAACCGAATCAGAACATCCCTAATTATTACACCCGGTCCACCCCATAATGGACATGTGGTTGCGTGGCATGGCCCAGATCTATAGCTCACAAGGTTAAGTCCTTAGTTGGCTGCTCAAGCGAGACTGTCCACAACCCAGTGTGACTCCAGAGCACCAACCCCGGAGCACCCACTACTCACTTCATGCCTTCTCGCCCGAGCATAAAACGGTTTTGTGTTCAAACCAGCCCAAGGACCACCTAGTCCGGGCACACATCTTTTTAACAGCAGTGGCGTTGCCACGATTAAATAGCTCATTAGTCAAGATTATCATTATTGGGTTCAACCCGGCCAGAGGACCACCCAGTCCTTAACACAACAAAGTTTTAGTTAAAGCGACAACAAATGTTGTGGCCTCACACAGGGCCACACTTCATTTTAATCAGCTACACCGCCGCTATTACACAAGCCAAAACCGGTGCGCTAGGGGTAAGCTAATAGTGATGATACTTGGTGAGACCAATGTCTACTAAAGCATGACTAAGCAAACACGATATCCATGTTGGTAAACAAGAATGTCCAACTAAGAATACCCATGCTACGGCTTTAAAAAGGGAACATGTCAACATGTTGATTGCAAAGTAATCAAGGAGGCATAAAGACAAGTAGGTAATTAACTAAGCCCAAAACCATTTTTATACAACTAGCAATGCAAGTTTAATAAAACGAAATACTTTTGCAGAAATAGGTTCAAGATGATCAAAGGTCCCACGACTTGCCTTCGGCGACGGGCTGCTGGTCTTCTGAGAAGGTTGCTGGATCCTCGAGTTCTTCCGCGAAACCGGAATCTACACGTTCGCAAAGAAAGCAAATGAATAAAGCAACTCCAAATAAAAACCGAAAAGAACTTAACTAGAACCAATACAAAAGAGATCCACTGGAAGGGAGGTCCAACAAGGGGGAGGTTCAACCAGAGGAGCCAAGAGAGCTCTCCAGAACAAAGAGATACGAGGGAGGTTTGAGTGAAGAACAAGGAGGCGTGGTCGCCTGGGTAATCTATTTAAAGGAAGAGGAGAATAGGAGCACCATCAAAAGGAAGTGTCCAGATTCAAGGTGTTGGGGGCAAAGACACCTTTGCCAGATGGTGCGAAAAAGGACTAGAGCAAGTAAGGAGGTGACAGAATGGTCAAAAGTGGTGGCAAGAAAGATTTAATGCGATAGACTTTTGCAATGGCAATGATGTGGCAAGAGGTAGAAAAGATCGACAGGATCGACAAGTGGGGTCACCAAAAACCCTCATGGAGGAGGTCCTACGGGAGTCAAAAGAGGTCCTGGAGAGGTCAAGGGAGAAGGTCGAAGGGGAGGTCACGGCCGCAAGGGTGGTCTTTACAAAAAGACCAAAGGACGTGACCCCAAGGGGCGGTCTGACCGCAAAGGTGGTCTTTGCAAAAAGACTAGTCGCGACCAACAGGGAGGTCGTGACTTAAGAGGGAGGTTGTGACCAACGGGATGTCACAGCAAAGCGACATAAGAGGAGGTCGCGGCCTCAAGAGGAGGTCGCGACAAATGACAAAAAGGGGAGGACGCGGCAAATGACAAAAAGGGGAGGTCGCCGCAAACGACAAAAAGGGGAGGTCGAGGCCTCAATGGGAGGTCGCGGCCTCAAGGGGAGGTCACGGCAAACGACAAAAAGAGGAGGTCGCGGCCTCAAGGGGAGGTGCTGACCACAAGGAGTGGTCATGACCGGGAGGGTGGTCTTTGCAAAAAGACCAACAGATCCTGAGGACGAGGAGGTCCCGAAGAACCAAACAAAGGCAAGGCAGAACGTCCGATGAATCAAAGGGTCCACAGGGAAGTGGAACGTTCGGACCAGCCGAACCTACATCTCGATCGGCTCATCCAAAAAGGATCGGACAGTCCTTGAGTGAGTAGAGCGTGAGGCTGGTTCGGACCATGCGAAGGCAAAGGGAGGCCCGAACCCAAAAAGGAGATCCAACGGAGGAGAACCAAAGGAGGAGGTTCTGAATGGTCAAGATCAAACGAGGGGAGGTCCTGACGGTCAGATCAAAGCCAAGGGAGGTCCTAACGGTCAGATTGAAACAAGAGGAGGTCTCAACGGCCAAGATGAAATCAAAGGAGGTCTCGACGGTCAAGACCAACACAAAGGAGGTCTCAACGGCCAAGATGAAGCCAAAAGAGATCTTGACGGTCAAGATCAGCACAGAGGAGGTCTCAACGGCCAAGATGAAGCCAAGAGAGATCTCGACGGTCAAGACCAGCACAGAGGAGGTCTCAACGGCTAAGATGAAGCCAAAAGAGATCTCGACGGTTAAGACCAGCACAAAGGAGGTCTCAACGGCCAAGATGAAGCCAAAAGAGATCTCGACGGTCAAGACCAAAGACAGAGGAGGTCTCAACGGCCAAGATGAAGCCAAAAGAGATCTCGACGGTCAAGACCAACACAGAGGAGGTCTCAACGGTTAGGATCAAAACAAAGGGAGGTCCGGACAGAGGGGCATGTCCAAACCAGAGAAACCGATCAAGAGAAAAGTCTAAACCAGAAAAGAGATCTGAACCGCAGATAGATGTCTAAACCTCAGAGGTTTAAACCGCAAGGGGAAAGTTTAAAGAAGGTCCTGATCCCCAAGGGTGATCTGGACCAGGAGGGTGGTCTTTACAAAAGACCCCAAGGGTGACCAACAGGGTGGTCTGAGCAAAAGGGGAGGTCATGACCACAAGATGTGGTCTCGACCAAAAGGGGTGGTCTTCGCAAAAGACCAGAAGAGGTGGGCTTTGCAAAAGACCACGAGGAGATCCAAGGGAGGAGATCCAGAGGGCAAGGAGAGGCGCGGCTAAGCGGAGCTGACCGATACATAACGGGCGGTACAAAAGAGAGAAGGGCGCGGGCAGCGACAAAACGAAAGAGGAGATCTGGACAGAGAGGAATTCCAAAGGCAAAGGGAAGGTCCGATAGGACACAAGAAAGAGGAGAACAACACCAGAGACCAAGCAACACAAAAGGAGCCAACTTTGGATTAGTTGAAGTTTAATTTAGTCATTTTAAAACACTCAAATTCTGAAAATCTCAGATTAAGCTTTGAACTCTCATCAAAACCAAATGGTTCTTTTTATTTTGAATTTTTTTTTCCAAAAACCTCAGGAAAAATGGGACGTTACATGTGGACCCACATGTCAGTGCAATATCCTATAAACCCGTGAGCCATAGACCTATGGACCAAAATCCATGAACCCGGTCTATAGACCGTGGGTCTCACTTGTCAGTCTCTATTTTCGGGATTTTCTTTTAATTCCTAAATTTACTGCTGACGCAATAATTCGGAATTTCCTTTAGAAAGAAAGTTCCAAAAAATCTGAAATAGTGCTTTCTCTCTCTTTTCTCAGATTTAAATCTTCCGAGAGCCTCTTCTTCCTCATACGAACTGATTGAGCTCTACCTTCCTGTGATTTTTATTTAATTTTTGGAGTTTATTTGTTGCCTTGTTTTGTATTTATTTGTGTTTTTGCTTTCGTTTGCGAGTAGACGTTGATACTTCAGGATCTTTAGAGGAAGGAGTTGATCAAGCTCAAGACTAGTGCCAAGACTTGTTTCAAGGCATGTTGTACCTTTGACCATGTTGAACCCAGTTTTCCAAAATTATTTTGATTCAAATTATTGCATGTTATTTCAACTATTTAATTCTTTGGGATTTGCTATACACCTACTTGATTATATCTACCTTGCTTATTGTATTAACATGATCTTTCGTCATCCTAACTTGGTTAATTATTAGTTGGTATTATCATAACACCAACGTGGGTTGGTTAGATACAATTAGTATACTTAGCCATGCAACGGGTTATTGATATCATTTTGAGTTGCAAATTTAAACTTGACTAAGTGTTTATGCAACATCTTTGTGGAAAGATTGTGTGTTGTATGTTGTCACTCGTTAATAGCATATGTTGCACTTAACGCACAGGGTGAGAAAAGATTTAGACCGAGGCAAGTGGAAAAAATTGTGATATGGTAGAGTTGTGTGCGTTTAGAAAAATATGAATGGTAGTAACTAGTAGTAGTTTGGTAGTCTTGCCTTGGTGAATTAAGAACCTAACTTTATGCGCTATTGAATTGAGCCATAACTATACAACTATATGCCCGGTATGGGACATGCCTAACTTAGCAAGCTACATAGTCTTAACATTGATTTCGGTATGTAGGTTAGACTGTGGCGGTGGAGGTGTGATTCTATTTCTGTGGTGAGTCACATTTATGAGCGGATCACCGTACCCAGGTCCAATGGTGTGAGACGGGCTAACAACCTTTGTGGTGGTTTGCTGCCAGTAGTATGCACAATGTGTGTGTGTGGGGGGGGGGTGTCAATTGTTGAAATAAAGTTTTCGAAAGGTTTGCTTATGATTGTTGCTAGCTACATTAGTTATATCATGTGGTTAAAGTGCACAACCTTTGCATAGTGCTAATCAATCTATTCGAACAGCCTCGTCCGTGGTCATGGACATACTCGGGGATTTCACACGAAGGGTAGATTTTCATAAAATAATTAGGAGGGACAACTGTGTGAATTAACTCGTAGAGTTGTGTGGAAGAAATTGATTATGCTACGTGATCTTTGTGAAAATACATGTTAAATTATTATTGTTTATTAGTCTTAAATTACGCTTTCAATCTATTATTTGTATTCAAATGCAAGTATTGCTTTTGCGAAATAACCATAGAAGTCATTTCCTTTGAAATAGGGTAACGTAAAATCTTCTACATATTGTGCAGCAGGACAACACAGGACGGCTAGAAAAGGGAACGCAAGGCAAGACCAAACAATCATTACATCCCGATGCAGCACGTGAGGGATAGAGGCCTCTAGTATGTGGCCTACCACGCCGCCGCGCCACTGACGGTGCACGGCCCGTCCAAGCAGGCCTCTCGAAGCCATATACAGCAAGAATATGGACCGACCACCTCTGCCAACGGCAGACACCGATGGTCGAGGCATTTCCACGATTATAAGTTCATAACCCTAGCGCTCATTCCCAATATGAGCGGAGCAGATCTACTAATTCTTCTATTCCGCTTAGTGAGAAGGCTCTTGAACTAAGAAATAAACCTAGTAGCTAAAAGCGGGCATCCTGAGCTATTGCAAGAATAGGGTTCACTGATATTTGCAGTATAGTAGATGCTATCACACGTATAGTCATACTCAATTCAATGATATTATTTGTTTCTATAGGGGATGTTGTATAATTTCGCACTGTCGGTTTTGTCCGATCATTAATAACTTGATTATTTTTAGACACACAAAAGCACCCTGGAACAACAAAGCTGAAAGAAATGAAGATACGTGGCACACAACCATGTAAAAGCACATAACGTTGGAACATACAAAGAAAAAAGAGGGGCTCACGGCTCACCTCGCCACAGCGGTGAAATTGGCCCACGCACGGCAAAAGAGTAATCACGGGCAACAAGAGGATTCAACATGAGCATACACCCGGATGACGAAGCTGGCAGCAAATCAGTGAAAGGTGAAGGCGTTCATCCAGAAAACAGGGAGCAAGCAGAGACACAATCCTGCAAAAGCGAAGGGAAAAAACACGGAGGGCGGTGGCAACGCGGCTAATCTCAGTTGCGGGCGGAGCGTGGAAGGCAGGTGAAAGAGCGAACGCTTTCCTCGCAAGCTCCGTCCAGTCCAGCCCAATCCAGTCGGCCTCGGTCTAGATACCCCGCACTGATACACGCGTCATCCGGCGATTCTCGCAAGCTCCGTCCAGCCCTGCCCTGCCCTGCCCAGCCCAGCCCAGCCCAGCCCAATGGGCCTGGGTCTAAATCTCCCGCACTGACACTAATACACACGTCATCCGGCGATTGGCCTAAAATTGGCTGGAAGCGGTGCTCGTGCGACGATTTCTACCCCCATGATAGTTCTATTATTAAAGAAGGGGCCATATACTGGAAAAAGAGCGTAGAATAATTTAGTTTGTTAACAGCTGTTTAATCATCTTTGTGTATTCAAAATGGAAAAATAAATTGTCACGTGGCTTCAAGAAATTTTTTTTAAAAAAAAGAGTACAAAGTTGTAAACAGTAAAATTGTCAGGATCAACCTCTTAAACCTTACGGTCAAGCTGATTCTGAACTTCTTCAGAGCTTCAGTTTCTTCAGAAATACAGAACACGAAAGTACAGAAACACAAAGAGAGTTGAAACGATTGAACTCTGAAATCTCAATTTGCGTTGTATCTAAATCGATACAACTTTTCTGTTTTCATTACTATATATATGGAGGTTTCTCAAACCGAGTTTTACAGATCAAGATACAAAACGGACTAAGAATCCGAGCCTGAACCTGAGTGGTAAAACTGGATGAGCTACAAACCAAAACTGAAAAGAAGACAGACTCAAACCTGCAGAATCAACTCTGAAACTGAGTTGCAAATCTGAACTAACAAAAGACCAAAACACAAAACTAAAACAAATAGATAACAAGTTTAATCTAACAAAAATAACTCTTTATTTATTAGATATTACCGGATATATTATAACGATGGGTTTAGCTATTCAGCCTATTCTGCCCATGTCCACACTAACTGTTCCACAGGACATGCAAGCCCACGTGCATGCTGCATAGACGTCTAGACGATGCAGAGAGAGAAGCAAGGCAGGACCAGTCACCTGTTTATACTCCGACGAAGGTGCTTCGTTGCCGTTGCTACTGTTTGTATCTCTGCCTTCCACAGGCCATCCAGAGGGCTTCGGACGGTGGTTGAACTTGCAATTCATCCCGTACTTGCAGCTCCCGAACTTCACGTAGTAGGCGCAGTCGGGCTCCCCGGGCCGCCATCGGTATTCCGGCTCTGCCGGTGCCTCCTCCTGCTTCTGCTGCATCTCGCCGGCAGGGTCGGGCCGTCCAGAGGGCTTCGGAGGGTGGTTGAACTCGCAGTTCATCCCGTACTTGCAGCTCCCGAACTTCACGTAGTAGGCGCAGTTGAGCAGCCCGCTGCGCCGCGGGTACTCGTCCTTTTCCGCTGCCTGCTCCTGCTTCTTGCCGGAAGAGGGCTCCGGGTTCGGAGGGTCATCTGGACGCGCCGACTTGGCGAATTGCATCGAGAGCGATGAGACGGAATCGTCAGACGAGGGCGTGATTGGGGAGGCGCGGTGTTTGGCTTCGGAGTTCCCCATCGGATTGGGGAGGAGGCCGGTGTTGATGGCGAGAGAGAAGACACATCCCCCGACACGAGCAAATGAAAAGAAATGGAGAAAGAAAAAGTACGAACAGTGCCTTTTAGCAAAAGCCATGCCCCCAAACTTTCTGGTTCCTTAACGCAGAGGGTCAGCTTCCTGCTCTCCATGCTAGTGCTGCCCAGCGGGTCGATATTTCACTCTCCCCTAACAGTATCACACTGGAAAAAATATTTCGGTTTGTATTTTTTTCGGTTGGCAGCGAAATGGCCGAAATGAATTTCGTTCAAACGGTTTGATTAAATTTGAATTTTAATATCTCAATATTTCAAAAAAAAAAGACTCGAAGCTGGGGAGCCTAGGATTTAAACCTAGGTCATCAGGACAAAACGGATAGGGCATACCACTGGGTTATCTTTATCTTTGTGGGTTATTAACTGCTTTTACTTTCTTAAACTCTCAAAATTCAAACAAAACGAAAAAATTTGAACGAAACAATTTTCTTTCGAAGCTAAAATTGTGAACCGTATCCTTATTACCGCTAGGATTTTCATGATGGATGTTCGAAGTTACCAAAATATTGATCAATATAGAACATGAAGATGCACAATAGTAATAATCGAAGTACTAATTGTTTGAACTAGAGATAACATCTCAATTCTCAAATATTTTGAAGAAATTACAAAATAATTAAGAAAATTACAATTTAACTCGACGGTGCTTCATGTCTTAGAAGTGAGATATGACATCATTGTCCTTAACTTGCGAAAAAAAATTCTCGCTCAAAAAATGTGACAAAACAGTCATTCAAGTATTGCTCACCCATTCTATTTCTTAGCTTATTCTTCACATACTTCATTGAAGAAAATACTCACTCAACACTAGCAATTGCCACGGCAAGAATTAGCACCAATTTGAGAAGCTTGTAAATAATTTTATAATGGAGGTTCTTCTTTGTTTTAACAAGCACAATTGATAGCTCAAAGAAGATTGTTCACTTTTCTAAACCTTTCATCTCTACGATATCAAGAATGAAGTGTGTAAGTTGAAAGGAAGATGCATCAATTATGTGCTTGATAAATATTTAGGATAAAAGCGAGCAAGCCTAACCAAGTTTTCCTTGTCATAGGCAAAGTGAATGAATCAACAGGATTGAATGAAGACATGCAAAGAAGCAAATCCGTGTTTACCTCATCAAACATGTCATTAAGCTCTCGAAGTTGTCTATCAATGACACTTAAAAATATTTCAATATGGAAGCGATGGAGATTCTTGATTTTTTTGAAGAACCTTTTGGATCTTGCAACCGGCTTATAGAAACCATCCATTTTAGCAACTTTGATGCCATGCTTCACACAAAAGGAAGTGACATCATTAAGAAAAGTTTCCTATCCATCATCCTCCCGCAATAACTGCAATTGAGTCTTTGTCAAGTGAATGAGAACAATTGCATTAACGATATCTTGATCCCTCTTTTGCAAAGCATTGTTTAAGTCATATGTGTACCCAAATATGGTTAGCAACAAGTTTGCCATGAACACATACTCAAATGACTCAAATGATGTCAACATAGTTTGAGATTGTATAGCCTCCGCTTAAAGTGTGATCTTCTAATCTTTATAAGAATTCGCTTGATTGAAGGATACAAAAGATGACATGCATAACAATTTTATAGTGGGATCCCCAACTAGTATCACACGGCCTACCTAGGCCCATCTCTTGATTCAAACCTTGGCTAGTTTTAATGTCACCCAATTATGATGCCTCTAAAATCACGAGCTTGAGCGACTCAAGCATTTGTATCTTTTACAAGACATCCCTAAAACATTCAACAAATATGCAAGTTGATGAAAGAACCAAATACAATCACTATTCTCCTTAGGAATAGCAACAAGAGTTAACTAGAGTTGATGGGAAAAGCAATGAATATAATAAGCGTATGAAACTCATCCATAATTAGTTTCTTTAGACCATTAACTTAACCCTTCATGTTACTAGCTCCATCAAATCCCTACCCACGGACCCGTGTCAAGCTCAATGAATGATCCATAAGCAAAGACTCAATTGTTGTTTTAAGTGTCAAAGTGGTAGTGTTTTCAACATGGACAACGGCAAGAAACCTCTCAACAACTCTTCCTTGTTTATCAACATAACGTAAACAAAGAGCCAATTATTCCTGTTGGTACACATCACTAGATTCATCAACAAGTATTGCAAAATAATCATCACCAAGGTCATATATGACTAGCCTAGTGGTTTCTTTGGCACAAGAGTTGATGAGATCTTTTTGTATCTTTTGAGAAGTCATTCGACTAGTCTCTGGAGCATTTTTTAGAATGACCTTGTTAACTTCTTCAAAATTTTCTACCAACCAATTTAAAAGCTCAAGAAAATTTCCTTTATTTTGTGAGTGTTCACCTTCATCATGTCCACGGCAAACCAACCCTTGACGCAAAAGAAACCTCTTTAGGTTCAATGAAGAAATCATATTTCTCATTAGCATATTGTGGGCACTATTAATACCACCAACATGTTTGTTAAATCTATCTTTATGATTCCAATTTCTAAATCCTCAATTCATACAACTATCTCCACCAAAGATAATTAGCTTTATCATTGAACAAATAACATATGAAGCAAAAAGCAGATCTCGCTCCACACTATAATCAAGCCAATTATATTGGTCAAACCAACTAGCTAAGAAGTGACGCATACCTCCAATATTTCTTTTTGGAAAATCATGAGCTCGTGATTGGCACAACCCCAATGCAATGTATCCCCTTCTCACGACATCTTGTTCATTGACATCATAGCTGTGATGGGAATTTCATCAGACCTCGGATCTCTAAATCCAATGTCGACTTCGGTGTGGAATACTTCAAGATCTTATGTGTATACTGTGCTAGTCCCAGGATTAAAGGCTAGTACACACATTCACATCGTTTGGCATCATTTCCATACCATCACATACTATAGTAAAGCAAAAGGTGTAGTCTACTTAAGCCATTACAACAGTTATTACAACAACGGCCGACTAGCCAAATAAAAGCAGTCATCAGAGAAAAGTAAATAGCAGCGGAAGGCATAGTAATAGTAGCAAAAGTCCAACGGCATGCCCATCCGATCCCGCAGGCAACTGACAATGAAACAAGGCCTAAGTAGACCCGTCACTGAATCCCTCGGTGCCAGGTGCAAGGAACTCGTCGTCTGGCATCGGCTCATCTACAAATTCTAAACCAACAACAATAGCAAGATTGAGTACTTGTGTACTTAGGAATACTTGTAGTGTATCACAAAAATCATATGAGATGCAAGATCACAAATGTGTGGCTCTACTCTACAAGTTCTTTTGCTCAAAGCCGTGTTTATTTGTAATATTCATAAGTAATAATTTGCAAATGAAATTTGAAAGAGTAGTTTAAGAAAAAAGTAAGTACAAGACAAGAAGTAAAGTAACTAAACAAGTAACAACAACACCCACAACCCTAATCGGTTGTAAGCAACAATATAATCAAGTTACGCCATAGAAATGGCAACACAAATTCATGTTCAACCATAGAAATGGCAGTCCGCTATAGACATAGCAATCCCAATATAGGAATGACATTTCTGCTATAGACATAGCAACACAGCCATAGAAATGGCAGTTAACTCAACAAATGAAAAACACCATGTCATTACCCCGATCATTTCTGACAAATCAGTTTTGAAAAACAAAGCTACCACCATACCAGCTGCACTAAGCATGGTCATGACCATGAAGCGCAGCGACTATTCAATAGTTTATCACTCAGAGAGGTGTACAACTTAACCCATAGTACGTAGTATTCCAGCTTGCCTAGAATATCTCTATATCGCCGCCACTCGCCAAGGTAAGCAACCTAGAGTTTGTGATGCGCTCTTTACATTATCTAGTCCTAACCTTGCACTAGCCCTGCAAATCATTATCCCCATCCGTCGAGAAAATAATAATAATAATGAAGATAATGATAAAAGTACACATCGAACGAGGAGCCTCACTCACATGGATAGAAACCCGTTGAATGAGTCCCTCACTTTGCCTCGATAGAAACCCGTCAAGTGAGGCATCCGCATTGTGTCTCAAGATACCGCCTTTTCGGCAATGTGTGCACTACTTACGCCATCGTCATGCAAGGCTAAGATTTTGATAACTTAGTTAGCTACGGCTACCCCATCCTAGCACATACGGTTGTACGATTAGGTCTTAGTCCCAGATTTGCTAGCTTCATCCTTAATTGACTACAAAGTAGAACTCTACCCTATCTACTAGTGAGTTACAATCCTCACTCTTTTAGGTTACAATATAACCGCCGTGTCTAAAAACTGAGTTTACCCATTTTATGCACCTCTCTAGGCAAGAAACCAAGTTGGACCGAATCGCTTGTGGCATTAAACATGGTTACTGACACAAGAATAGAAAGGGTAGCAAATATGTCATTTTGCACATGGACCATGAAACACAAAGCACTTCCGGATGTGCGTTCATGCCAAAAATATATAAAAAAAACCTAGCTCTTGTCGATTTGCTCTATGTTGCCACTCCAAATGGCTACTGAGATATTTAACATTGTTTGGCTAATGACAGGGATCCTATCGTCACTCCAAATAGCGACATAAGCCCATTTTTGCAATTTTATTAAACGGGTATTTATTTCTGTAATTATATTTTAAAAAGGTATTATTTTAAAAAAAATTCTATGTCAGTCTCCTTTGTGCTGTGCTACACGCCTACACTATTTTATTACTTTATCTCGCTCCCTTAGGCTTTTCCCTATCACCATAAAGTTTTTGGCTATTCTACTCACGTGGTCCATGGATCTACATCAAGGCTGACCCATGCAAGTGCAACTCAAAAGGAATCTTTCAAGGGTTGTTAGGTGACTACGGCCTATGTTAGGTTATGCAAAGATGCTTGACCATTCAAACCTTGCCGCTAATTCTTGCAAAGATCCACAATAGGATAGGCATATACAAGGGCAAAAATCTAATTGTATAGTCCATTGAATTCTAATTAATGACCAAAGGAGATGGTTAGAGGCAACATAAACAAATGGAAGTTAGTTTAAGCTTGATACAACAAAGCCTAGGTTTGGAGCCATGAGCTCCAAAGACATGGAGTCCCTCAATGGGCAAAGGTAATTGAGATGCCTTCCAAGGATACTTGTTCTAATCTCGAGGGTACATGTGCCGGTCCATGCCGGTTGGATTTTTCCCGAATACTCATCGGGATAATGATAGATAACATAATCTTAAGTGCAAAACGTGCTTACTAACCTAGCAACAAACCGGGCTTGAGTAGGTTGGGTCCAAATCCTTTGGAACAATGGTAAGATTATACGGTACCAAAATTGACAGTGGTAGGTGACGGCTAGTCGCAATTGTTTAGATGCAAAAGATACCGAGAGACAAAAACACCAGCTTTTATCAGTCACCTACAAAGGGAAAAGGTTTGATTAGTGTGCATAAAGGACTTCTAGGAACATCACACATCAACAGTAGATTCATCAACATCAGAGACCACAAAGGTGCAACTCAATTGAAAATTGTGAGGTTACAACTTACATACAACTCAGCAAAAAATTATAGCAATTTTGTGGAGCCACCAAAGAAGATGTGATGCACAGTACACACTAATCAACATTGATGGATCTAGATTCTAGAGGGGCAATGTTAGGCAATTGCAGATTTAAATAACAATTAAGTGGAAGGCAAAAAGATACATGGTTGATCCTAACAGGATGGATGTGTAGTTAAGATGATACTCTGCCAGTAGCTCTATTGGGCAGATATGTCTCTTTCCTTTTCTCCCTCTTTTTAATCATCTCCATAGACTGATACACATCACATGTGTAACATCCCAAATTTAAGTCTGTGCTTCAAATGTAAGAAAATGAGTAGAAATTAAAACTTTTCTTGCATCTTGAAGTCCTTGAACAATTCTGTAATTCTTGTAAAGGAATTATGGAAATCAAAAATCAAAATCCTCAATTGACTGAAGTCAAAAACCTCCTTGGTGAAAATCTTGTGTCAAACCCTTGTAAATATTTTTCCTGAATTCTAGGGATGCTTGGTAGCACCTCTGAATTATTTCATAATTTTTAGAAATTATTTGATAATTTTTGGAGGCAAGTCAAACCAGTCAAAACCTTGGTCAAACCCTAGAAATAACCTTCTAAAATTTCTTGAGAAAAATGCATTGTATACAAATCTCTGGAAATTTTATTCAAGGTTTATCTTAGAGTCAACAACCTCCATTTAAAGTTTCAGGATTTTTGGAGTTGTCTTGCTCCCTCTAAAAATCCCCCAAAGTTTCTAGTTTAAAATTCAAACCCTAGCCTAATGCTTTTGAGTTCCAGTCGGGCTCGAACCTAAACCCAACTCTTGGTCCAGCCCAACCCACTTGTTGCACCGAGTCAGTCACTAGTGGTGCGTGCCTGTGGACCATTGGATCTTCATCTAGCAGTCAAGATCTTTGGCTCAAGTCTCGGTTTGGCTCGACCACTTCAGCACTTTAGGCCGAACCACCTTGAGTCCCTGTCACTGTCGTGTGGGCCGCTGTGGGAGAGCTGTTTTTCCCCCTACCTCTGGTCGAGCCCGTCCTTGTGCATGCGCCATGGCAGTGGAGTGTGGCAGAGCCAGGTCACCTCTCAACAACTCTTTGCTGCCACCATTTAATGCTTGCAGTGCTTTAGACCCCTTTAGTCGCCCTCCTCTGCAAACCATCCTCTCTATCATCCTGGCCAAGCCATGAACCGAGCCATGGGCTAGGTCCACCATGGTTGCTTCCATTGCTCAAGCCAGTGCCCCTTCGGCTATATAAAGCTCTCAGCTCACTTCGTTAGCTTCCTTTACACACTTTCTCTCACTAGCCCTCTACTTGTGAGCTCAATCCACCCGAAGCTCTCAGCTGCCATTGATGCCCCTCGGAGCTCCTCGGTGCAAGCTCAGCTCCAGTGGCTTTTCTTCCTCCCTCTCTGCTTCGGTTTGTGTCTCTTACCCCCTGGAACAAAACCCCTAACTTGATTATAGTCTGCTTTCACAGGAGCAGCTCAATTTTGGGGATTGGTTCTTGTCGATGAAGGAGCACCCCTTCTTCCGTCCGCCAGAAGAGGCTCCTCCTTCAATTCTTTGCTCTGGGAGCACCCTTGAGCTATATGGTATCCATTTTGATGATGCGTCCTTGCTCATTTCGCTCAGGCTGCCTTGTCCTCGTCATCTTCTCCACTACCGGCAAGCATCTCCGCCGCCAAATCAACTCCGGCCGCCTCGGGGTCTCCTCTATGCTCAGGTGCCCCTCTAGTAACCCCTAGGAGCTATGGCACCCACTCAAGTGAACCGTTGCGGAGCTTTTCTTTGTTTTCGGTTTTGGCCGTGGAGGTCACCGCCGCTCTTTTCCGGCTCGTCGCCGTTCTGGGCCGCCGCCGCCGCTGGGAATGCCACCATCGTGTGTGCAACACTACTGCGGTTCCATTTTGGCCTTTGGCCAGCGCCGGTGTGGTTCCTATCGCCGGCGACAAGCCGGTGAAGGCACTGGACCTTTTGTCGGACGTGTAAGCAACGTGCCGAGCATCATTAGGACAAAGATCTGGTTTTAAATGAGCTAATCGTTGGTTAGAAGGTGTTATGAGGGCTTAGCCATTAATGGCTCGCGTTAATGGAACCCCCGTGCCACTTACTGGTGGGCCCTCGCCTTTTATAACCCCCCGTGCGCTTTTAAACCTGCGCATGGTCGCCGTCGCTGACTGGTGGGCCCGGCTCATTAACCCTCTCGGGCGCTGTAGTGCTATCCTTAGGGCTAAGAGTCGGTCATTAATTCTAATCATCATCAATCATTAGGTTAGCATTTAATTGCTGTCCTAGCCGACCCCTAATCAGTCACTTACGTGTGGGCCACGGCCAATCTTTTTTCCCGCCGCTTAAACACTCGCGTGGCCCACTTCGTGACGATGGGCCCGCAGCTTTTAAACGCAGGGCGCAGCGCCAAGCGACCACGTGTCTCTAAGTCGCTGACAGTGGGCCCCGCGTGTCAGCATGTCCTGTTCACATCGCGATCGTCCCGATCATTATCAGCCGTCCATCACTTGATCAACGGCTGAGATCAAGTAAACGTTCGGACCGTCTAAACGCCACCTTGATCTCAGCCGCTCATCTCAAAATCAACGGCTAGGGTTCATTGGGCAGTTCGGACCATGAACAGTCCCCGATGAATCTCGGCTGTCCATTTAGATCTTATCGGTAAGTTGCCGTTTTAAAAAATGCCGCACTGTGTGGGCCGTGCGTGTGGGTCGTTGGATCGGCAATCGACGGTCCACGTGCGTCCACGTCTTTTCTCTTCGGTAAAGGTTTTGTTAATTCCCGAAAGCTTTATTTCACAACTAGAAAATGCAATAAACTTTGAAAATGTATAACTAATTCATATTAATTCATTTTCGTTGAAATAAATTTTGATAATTCTGTTTTGAGCTAAACCTTAATCTAAAAATAGTTTTAAGCTCATTTTAACTCCAGAAAAATATGTTAATAGATTAATCCATGTTTAGGCTTTATTTGCTATATTAAAAATTCATTTAGCTTGTAAAATGCATAACTATTTCTCAGTATATCCTTTTTGAGTGATTCCAACTTTGTTGGTTTCCTCTATTAATGAACTTGCTGTTAAAATTGGTTTTAGGCATGTTACTGTTTTCAAAAAGTTTACTTATGCATTTATCTTTTGCTCATTTTCATGTCTTTGAAAAATTATAGAAAGTGCATCATAGCTCCAAATGAGATGAATCCTATTGGGTTGTTCATCTTGGGAGGTGCTTGATTTACTGTAAAAGTTTCAAATGCACCACCTTTCTAGAAATTTTTGCTAAACAATTTAATTAGGATGAATAGTAACATATTGGAATTTCCAGGCTGAGCAGTTTTGTTTTGCTTATAACTTTTGCATTAAGAATCCAAATCAATTGATTCTTATTGCTAAATTCATCTAACATCTTGCTCTACCTTCTGTAACAATTTCAAAGTTTTTCGCTGAAGTTGGTTTTTGCGTCTTTTCGGTGTTCTTCGTTCTTATCGGTTCTTTTCGTTCTTTTCGCTAGGTTCCGACAAGTGCATCGATCTTGAGAGTGTTCCTCGACAGCAGATTGATTAACTCCAGCAAGGCAAGTAGTTTGATCATATCCATTATGTCCCATTACTTTAAAGTCTAATATATTGTTTAACTTGTATGTATGCATTGTTATTTTGTTGTTAAATGATATCGATTAGTGATCCTATAGATGCATATTCTGTAGGTAAATGTTCATTCTCTACTACTAAGCCTAGGATTATCTTGCTGTGATTTAGAGTTCGTTGGATGGACTCTTATCACTTAGTAGCTACGTTGGATAGTGCTTAGAAATGCTTAGATAACGGTAGAAATGGGTGGTCATCGACTTAGTCGATGATCTTGATCACACAAAGGAAATTATTACTCCATTATGTCCAGCACTTCTGCTTTGTTATTTTGTAAAGTTAAAAACTGAAAATGAAAAAATTGATTTGGACTTGGGCACAATGGATGTTGGCGTGATTATCGGGTGTGACTGGAATGGTGCCTAAGTCAACAAGGACCGAACATCTTGTTACACTAAACCAAGCAATTTTGTGTGCTAACCATGCGAGAGGGATATGGGACCTCTCTTGACTTAGTACTTTGGCGTGTATTGGCTCCGGGTGGTAGGTGGGCGTGTGTGTGTTGTGTGAAAAAGAAACTGGTGTCAAGGTGTGGGTGAGTGGGAGTGGAGTCCATCTAGGTTCTCCACACCGAAGGGCATTGTAGATGTCCGGCTGGCTTTGCCCTAAATGGGTAATTGACCCCCGGCTTTACAATGTTGCCGACTCAACGTATGGATTTCTATTTCATACGTGCGACTCGTAGTTAATGCACAATATTGGAAACGTCTCGTAGGACTTAGCCGTGCCAGCATACCTAAGGTAGTGTGCTTCATTATGTGGCAAAAAGGCGGTCTAGTGTGTGGGTACATTGGTACACCCCTGCAGGGTTAAAACTATTTGAATAGCCTCGTCCTAGGTTATGGACACGCTTGGGGAGGTCTTCCAAGAGTTAGACTACAACCTTTAATTAAAATTTGATATGGGTGGTATGAATGGGTAATTCATGCTATTGTTGTGGTGACTATTGGGTTAGTCACTTCCAAAATGGTTGTTGTCATCTATCTATTGTTATTATGTTGTTGTCTCGTTGTTACTTGCAAATTAAAAATGAATTGCAAAACTGCTTTGAATCTATTTAATTATTGCAAATGAAAACTTGCTTTATGCTAAAATGAGCCTAAAGCCTTCCACTTAAATAAAGCTTGCATGTAGCTATCTATAGTTCTGTTATACTACACGTCAGTCTTGCGAGTACATTTTTGTACTCATTTTCTTTGCTTAATAACTTTGTTGCAGAGGAAGAAGGTGAGCCCCATGGGCTTCACTATTGTGAGATGTGCTTCGGGTTCGACGACTAGCTTGGCGGTTCGGTTAGTTGCCTTGTGGGTAAAGGCACACTATTGGCTTTTGTTTATGGCCATCTTATGGCACTTTGCTTCCGCTGTTTACTTAGTAGTTTGGGTATTGTTATTTGGCCTGTTGGCCTCTCTTTTGTAATAACTCTTTCTATTATTTTTAACTTCAGGTTTGTTGTTGTGCTTATGTTCTATGTGTTTGAATGGAATTGATACATGCTTTTGTAAAGAGGTGTGTGTACTGCATTTTTGGGAAGTACATATATCTCGAGGCTTGGTTTATTTGATTTGTGATGCTAGGACCAAGTGGATGGTTAAGCATTACAAGCCGAATAGATCGGGGTCTCACAACATGGTGCTGACAAGGTTGCAACTTGCAACTTAGATTTGTTTTGAAAGATGGTCTGCCTACTTTTGGGGCATCGGAGAACAAAACAGCTTGATTTGTTGATAACCGGAAAATAAACTTTAATTCAGGAAAGTCTTTTCACAGGGGAAGTAAAGGCTAAAGTGGCTAACCCTAGATCCATTTGGACCCTAACAGTTGGGCGAACAAGCTATATATGTAGAAACATGGCTCTTTGGATTGCTCCTCTTGGGTAATATAGTTCGGACAATTTGGTTATCCCGAATAGTTATGCAATTTCTCTTAACAGAGGAATCATGCAAATTTCTTCTCATGAAGAATACATCACCTGCTACAAAAATAAACATAAGGAAGCTCAATTCCACTTTGCACCAAAGAGTAGCTTAGCCTTTGAACTTAGTAATATTAGCTTCGCATAAGGTTGGTCTTGTATCTCGTAAACAAAATCAAATTATGTACATCAATAATCGAGGTAAAGTGGGGATCAGAACACAATAGTTGTTCTACTTGCATTATTCCCATCAGAGCATACAAAAGATAGAAACGTAAAAAGGTTAGCTGTACACCTTGTTGCTAAAGGAATTCAAAGATGCAGAGCAACGGCAATATCATTTCTACAGTGGTTGTAAAACACCAACTAATTGAATGAGGAATGTGGACCGGAAGAACTGCAGAAAAGGTAGGAAACTACAAATTTGGTCACAAGGAATAACTAAAATAGATGCATAATGGAAATGGTGTAATCGAGCTTACCATCGATAAATTGAAAGAGCACTTGCGTGCCAAAATTTCTCTAGGGTCTAAAGTCCGATTGATAACAAGATTTTATCCAAGAATTCTTTCCCTGAAAATAAGCATGGACACTATGCGCTTAGCACTTAGCGTGCTCATGGAGAATGATAAGATGAACAGAGTAGCAACAGACCTCTTATTTCTTATATTGGCATGGATAAATAGTCTCGCCATCGTCACCATGTCAAATTGAAGGTTTGTTTTAAAAGAGGTGCATACCGCCAATAGAAGGTTAAAGATCTAAGCAGACTTATGCTATGTTGAAATTCAAAAGCAAAACAAACACGACTAACTTTGGATGCATATGATATGTTAGCAACTCGAGCAATTGAAGGAATGATCAAAATTATCAGACAGAGACACGTAAGAAGGTTCTATGTTGTTGGATGAATGAAAGAGTATACCTTATCAACACAAATCGACAAGCTTTCCTACACCAAGTCCGAACTTTCAGACCTTCCATCCGCAACCTACGACCTTCAGATTGTTGTTTTCAGATGCTATAAATAGAAGAACAGATTATGTCCTTTATTAATTGATTTTTCACCCCTCCAACTAAATCTTTCCCTAGCTCCATGTCATCCTGCCATGATTTAAATAGATTGAGAAACACAACATAGATTTTATGGTAATCGAAAACGGCAATACAAGTTGTAATGTTCACTCACGTAATCCTTCCGACAAGCATCTTTCTCACCATTTGTAGCATGCATTTTCCCCACCTTTGCTTTTGTTGTTTCAGATTTCTTCATTGCATTTCTCACCATTTGCAAGATTGAGAAACACAACATAGATTTCATTGCATTTCAAAGCCGCCGCCTCCTCATCACCACCGACCACGCCACACCCCTCAGCCAAGACCTCCGGCGCCTCCACGATCCTCAGACTGGTTGGCCCCCGGCCACTTGGCTCATGCACCACCACCGCATCCACTCTTGCTTTCCCCAGCTCAGCTCCCTCTTGGCCTTCCTCCTGGGCCACGGTTCTGGCTCTCCTCTCCTACTCCGGCTCGACCGGCGTGGCCTCCGACCCTCAGCCCATGCCTCCGCTCGGGCCTCTCGGCCTGCTCCCTTCTAGCACCGCACCCGGTCGCACCTGCTGTCCCCCCTATTCTCTCTTGCTGCACAGGAGGGGAGGAGGGAGCAACGGGAGGAGGGGCACAGCTGCACAGGAGGTAAGAGAGTGGAGGAAGGGTAAGAGACGAGGGGGAGAGGAGGTTGCGTGCAGGCAGATGGATGGAGCGGTGGGGCTTGGAGAAGAAAAGGGATGAATTGGAGGAGCTCACCTTGGAGCTCCAGATCTAGCTGGGGGAGAGGCCGGCAGGCTGCGAGAGCCGACGGTGATAAAGCGTGGGGAGGAGAGAGAGCGAGAGGAGAGAGAGGGAGGATGATAGGGAGGAGAGGTGGTGGTTAAGAGGAACACGATGAAGTAGGGAGTCGTGCACGAAATTTTTGGATCGCTGGTAGAGCAGTGGGGTGGGGCGATTCCTTCGAGCGAGGTCAGGAGGCGTGGGGACGATGCCCTACCAAGTGAGTAAACTCCAAATTATATTAGTTAAGATAACAGAGGTATCTGCTCTGGACCATTTTCAAAATAATCCCAAATTCTCAAATTATCATATTGTCCTTTTATCAAATTTTTGGAAAATCTAACTCTCTAATTGCATTTGTGCGATAATCGCACACATAAATTCCCAAATGACATTACATATTGCCTAACCTATATTCATAAGGCTACAACAAAGATGGAATCAATATTTCAAGGAGGCATATGCAACAAGTAGGATTTACAACTACCTATTTTCCCAAACATAGCAATTTCATACAACATACACGCATGCATAATAGGATTTGCAAAAAACAAAGTACAATAATTAAAATACTGGGATCAACATGATCAAAGGGGGTGCTTGCCTTGCTCTTGGTGTTCTGGAGATATGGTAGATTGATCGTCGCCAAAACAACCCGAATAATTGATATCTAAAAAGAGCTGAAACGAATTAAATAACACTCAACAAATTAAATAAAGAACCAAAAAAATACTTTTACATATTTTGGTAGATTATGATTTTAGACCAATTTAGAGACAAATTTTATTCAATTTGGAGTTTTGTAGCAAAAGTTATTAAGGTTTCAATTCCAATCAGTTTGATAAATTAGTTTAAAAGAAAAATACGTTTTCTAACGGAGAAAACATATTCTCGCATCGGTTCTAACAGGGTTTACGCCTTCCCGGAAGGAAAACGTATTCTTGTTACAACTGAAAGCGTATTTTCCATTTTTCATTTGATTTCCGATTAAACTGACACGTGGGGCCCACTTGTTAGTGAAAGGGTCCACGAGCACAGTATATAGACCGATGGTCTATACACGCGGTGCACAGGTCCATGAGTGGTTTCACTATGCACTTAAGCTGTGGGGCCCGCATATCATAGACTCATTAGGAAATAACATTTTGATTTAAATTAATGACTTGGTCCCACACATCAGTGATTCATTAGACTAACTAAATAGTTAAAGGTTTAATTAACCCTAATGGCCATGGTTAGGCACGCTTATGATGAGCTACAAGGTTCGTCATCGCTAGTGTCATGGCGCATGCGCTGAAATGTGGGGACCCCTGTTATTTCCGTAAGACCAAGGCATTCCTACCTTATGGAGATAACTCGGTCTCCTGTGAATGGATTCCAACTTAACTCCATCTAAGCGAGAGGCTTGATCGAAACTAGAGCCCCGACGATCATGCGCTACCGCACCTCATGAAAGCACTACATGATAATCGGTTCTCCAATAGTCCAAGCACTACACTTAGTGAGTTAAATTTGAAGCCACGGACAGCGAGCATGAGATCATGTTGGCTCCCAAGATCAGCGGCCAACATGCCTCAATGTCAGACCCCAAATTTGGAATTTAGAATCTACTGTGTCAAACTGTGCTATTCCTCGGATCAATAGATAGCACACACAGATATATTCTTGGACCATTCCCATAACCATGTAAGCTCAAAGGCACTCTATGGTCGTCCATAGTTACGACCATACTTGGTCAAAAAAGGAAATCTGGGGAGGTCTTGAAGAGGTCTGGAAGGTCCTAGAGAGGTCCTGAAGAAGTCCTGAGGAGGTCCTGGAGTAGTCCCGAGGAGATCCTGGGGAGGTCTTGTAGAGGTCCTGAAGGTCCCAGAGAGGTTCTGAGGAGGTACTGGAGTTGTCCCGAGGAGATCCTAGGGAGGTCTTGAAGAGGTCCTGAGAAAGTCCTGTAGTGGTCTTGTGGAGATCTGGAGTGGTCCTGAAGAGGTTGAGGGAGGTCCTAAAGGGAGGTCCCGAGGAGGTCCGGGAAGGAGATCCTGAGGAGGTCCTAAAGAGGTCCTGAAGGGAGGTCCGGGAGGGAGATCCTGAGGAGGCCCTGAAGGGAGGTCCTGAGGAGGCCCTAAAGGGATGTCCCAAGGAGGTCCTGGAGGGAGGTCCTAAGGAGGTCCTGGAGGAAGGTCCTGAGGAGTGGTCCTGGAGAGATTCTGAGGACGTCCCGAGGAGGTTCTAGAGAGG
Source organism: Phyllostachys edulis (assembly GCA_036346405.1). Classification (NCBI taxonomy): domain Eukaryota; kingdom Viridiplantae; phylum Streptophyta; class Magnoliopsida; order Poales; family Poaceae; genus Phyllostachys; species Phyllostachys edulis. The sequence goes on from CM070552.1 coordinate 9,913,965, forward strand.
TTCCGAGGAGGACCTCGAGAGGTTCCGGGGAGGTCCTGGGGAGTGGTCCTGGAGATCACACCCAGTCATAGGTGGTATGACTACACTTAGTGTAGATAGTGTTTGGGGTGAATAGTGCTCGTAGGGAAAGTGATCGTATGAACAATTGAGCAATACAAGCCCGCAACATAACATATACATTTATACATATCAGGCCGTGCGGCCAATTATTTTACAAAAGAGCCACGAAACATAAATCTTACAAAAGTCAGAGTACAGAAACAAAGAAAAGTGCGAAAGCAAAACAAGTCGTAGTGGATCCATTCACTCTGCCCACAAGCAAGCGACTGGGGGTCCCAGCCTAAGCTTCATCATATTCACCATCTTCTGGTTCAACCTCTGAGTGGTAGTGGTAGTAGTAGGGGTCTTGATCGCATGGGTCTGAAAGATTATATTGGACGAGCCTGAGTACACAACCGTACTCCCGAGCCAACACACAATGCAGTCATATAGATTCAGGGCTACTCAAGGGAAGTTCTAGAGTTCTTTTATTTGCACAAAGCCAAGTTTGAACTAGATAAGTAGTAGAAAATCCTGAGACTTAGCATTTTTAACAATCTATTTTCATAAATGAATTGAGTGGCTCCATCCACCCAATGCTCGGGTTATCCCGTATTTACCACTGGTCCCCGACCAAGCTTTCTCAAATCCCTGGGGTCCCACCCCATCCTTCCTTTTCATCACAAATGGTTTTGTAAAAATGAAAGCTATATCGAGCAAGTTCTCAAAGACCGCTCTTGACCATGAGCACGGCTATCTAAATAGTTTTCTTACTTTGCGAGTTCGCACACTTTACCCACAAGAGGTAATCGCCTTGATATATACACACATTTCTTAGACATGTGAATCAAGGGAGATTACCACAAGGCTTTTACAATGCTCAACCTCGATGCACTCCATCCGCTACACTAAGATTTCCACCACCTGAGCCACGCCTCCCAGAGGCCCCTCTTGTGCCGGTCGGTTCCCGTGGCTTGCTTCTCCCCGATTGTCCACCAAGATTCCACCTAACTATGAGCCACGCCTAGGCGAGCAAATTAGTTGGCTGTGTCGCACCCATTATAGACTTGTGGTTGCACTATTTTTGCATGAGAGGTCATTCCAAGATTCGATCCTTAATTGACTCAGGTGGTACATCCACGTACCAACATTCTCTCGTGCCCCCAGCACCAGCCACTCTCTCCAACCACCCGAGTCGAAAACAGTTTTTCAGGTTTTTCCTTTGTTTTAAAAATATTCTTTAGTCCAACATACCAGCGAGGCTTCCAGCCTCGACTACCCCAAATCACTTTCAAAGAGTTTTTAATGATCGTGGTCGGGAAGTTTAATGCCCGCATGACATTGTATCTAAGTAAGGCTAAGCATGACACTTAGATATAGACTTATTAACTAGTAAGTTAACCATTAAATCTAGGGTGACAAAGGATAATGTCCAAGTTCAAGGATGGGAAGTTTATACACAATTATTGTTAAGGCATTAACTATAAGCGAGACCAATATAGTTGGATAAAATATAGCAATGCAATTTCATAATTTAAAGCAACATAATTTGCAAAAGGTAGGTGCAATATGATCAAAGTGTTGACTCGCCTTGGTCGGGGTTGATCAACTGGAGGATCTTCAGTCGCTTCAGCTTCTATATACGCAAGAATAACCAGAAGTCTAATAAACCCCGAGAAACTCAATTTGAAATCAACAATCAAATGAACTCAAATAAATCCAAATACATTCAATGAAAGGGAACACTTTGAAAGGAAACACCCATATTTGACGACAATTTGGAGAGTCTTAGACCAAGGGTCTTAGACTAGGTTGGCCAAAGGTATAGACGAGTATGATCAAAACACAATGGTTGAGCTGTGTGCTCAAAGCACCGTGGTCGAACAGTGTGGTCAAACCATAGTGGTCGAATGATCGATCAAAACTCAGTAGTTGAACTGAGTGGTCAAAACACCGTGGTCGAACCACAGTGGTCGGACTGTGTGGTCGTGAAAGTGCTACGACCAGGGAAGGTCATGGAGGTGTTACGACCAGGGGAAGGTCGTGGAAGTGTTATGACTTGGGAGGTCGTGAAGGTGTTACGACTGTGGGAGGTCGGGAGGTGTTATGACCCGGGAGGTCGTGGGCGTGCACGACACTGGGAGGTCGTGGAGGTGTTACGACTGGGGAGGTCATGGAGGTACTATGACCTGGGGAGGTCGTGGACGTGTTACGACTTAGGGGAGGTCGTGGAGGTGCTACAACCAGGGGAGGTCGTGGAACTGTGATGACCTGGGGAGGTCGTGGAATGGCTACGACTAGGGAGGTCGTCGAAATGTTAGGACCTGGGGAGGTTGCGGAAGCGTTATGACCTGGGGAGGTCATGGAGGTGTTACGACCAGGGGGAGGTCGTGGAGGGACTGGTCAAAGGAATCTTTGATCTCCGGAGTTCTTCTGTCCAATACTTGGGAGTAGATCCTCTGATAACTTTCTACAGAAAGGAGATACGACTAGATGTGGTCAGAGGAGGTTTCGGCTGTGCGTAGTCAAAGGAGTTTCAACTACGTGGTCGTAGAAGGCTTAACCATGCATAGTTGAATGAGAGAAGTATTCGACTACACAACAGTGGTCGAAAGAAGCAAAGGTTCGACTGCTTTGACGCGATCGAATGAGCCAGTGAAAGAGCCAGAGAAAGAACCAGAGAAACATTGGAGAAGGAACAGGGTAGCTCGAACAAGGACGAGCATCTGAGCCACTAGGAACGTACCGGTACGGAGCTGGGGAAACGGGCTAGCCGAAGCTGGGCTGACGACGGTGGACCACGATAGCGAGAGAAACTCCGCGCTGCAGTAGTGGCTTGAGGAAGGAGAGTAGTCTTCGATCTTCAGGGTAGTTCCATGGAAGCAGGTAGATGGTCTTTCAAGGGGGTCTTGAGGTATTCTGGCCGGAGGGGAGGAAGTACGAGGCCAAAGGCGACCCCGATGTGTGTCAACGGCGAAGGCGGTGGTGTGGCCTTCGGCCAAAGTGAGCGCTTGAGACCGACCGAGCTCGAGTTCACTTGGGGAGGAAGAAAGTGGGGCTAGCAATCGAATGGTGAAGAAAGGCAATAAGGGCTTGGAGCAACTATGTATAGGCACTTTGGCACAGCCCGACAAGGAGGAATGGTTGGTGTTGTTGACGGAGTGGGCAGCATAGTGCAGATATTGTGATGGTTTGAGTGATGGGGAGTAATGGCCGATTGATAGCTTTCACCAGAGCACCTCTCCTGGTTGCACTTGGTGCCTGGAAGAGAGAGAGACGCAGCTGCCCTGATCTATAGTCAGGGTCTGGCTGCACCGGGCTTGATCAGCCGCTAGTCGTATGAATAGTAAAATGAGGGGAAGAATAGGCTAGCATCCCTCAGAGTTGGTTATATAATATTTGGGTTCCTAGACTTCAGAGTTCCTTGATCTAGTGCTATTTACTCTGGTAAGAATATATGACGTAGTCCAAATAAGACTTAAAATGGCAATCAAGACACGCAACAATAGTCATCACATAAAAAGTTTTAAAAATCCAATATTTTTGCCTTTATGAATTTTTGGGCTGTTACACACAAACTCACATATAGCATTGATCACATCCATATAACAGTCATACATTCATAGTTCAAAAGACAAACATCGTAATAGATTGAATGTTCAAAAGACATACATCATAATAGTTCAAGTCTACAATTATTACAAGTGGCCGACCGACCAAATTCAAATAAGATCATACGGTAATAGCGGAAGCAATGTAAATAAACCAAAAGTCCAGCATGGTATGCCCCATAACCTCCCCACGCGGCTCAGCTCTGCGCCTTCGTTTGGAACCACCCAATTTGCATTGGACAGCCCGATCTTATGGCACATTCGGCTAGTCCGAACGTCCCATCCTTTTTGAGCCATCCGATCTGAATCAGACGGCTCTGTTACACTTTTCCCTTCCCTTTGCCCTTTTGACCTCCTTCCTTTCAGGACCTCATGGTCTATTTGTAAAGACCACCTTTGTGGGATTTCCTCAGGACCTCTTTGTCCTCCCGACCTCTAGTCTTTTTTGTAAAGACCACCCTTGTGGGCCAAGACCTCCCTGTCTGCAGGACCTCTTTATCCTTTGGACCTCCTTGTCCGCTGGACCTCTTCGCCTTCGCACCTCCTTAAAGATCTCCTTGATCTCGTGAGGAGCTCCCGACCAATGGGACCTCCTCTATGGTTTTTATGAAGACCACCCTCTGTGGTCTCTTTGCGAAGACCACCCCTTGTGGTCTTTTTTCAAAGACCACCCCTGTAGGTCACGACCTCCCCTTGGGCCTTGACCACTCCTCTTTGACCAGACTATTTTCCAAGTTGACTGGTTCCACTTGATAGTCTTGCTTACCCTCATCCTTATTCGCCACCTAAGCTTTTGTGCATTTAATGCCATTTGAGTCAGATAAAATGCAATCACTTACGTGGCCCTTTGCTTTCTCCTTATCTCCTCACCTCACAAAGATATCTTGTCCTTTTACCCTCTCCTTTCACCAAATGGCCTTGTTTTGTCTTGTTCTTCTAGCCACCGGCCATACCTTGTCTTGTCCTTCAACTACCTTTGACCCATGTGTCGCCGAGTCTCAAGTGACACTTTCCTCCTCTTTCTTCACCACTATTAATAGCCTAAACAATCCTTCCTCACCCTTGGCCACATACACTTCCTCGCTCTTGCCCAAATTTTCTCCTTGCTTGGAGTCTCACCTAGAAGGCAATCGAAATCACACCATCACCTCCTCGCTGCCAAGAAGACCACTGGAGGTTGTGCCGCCACCTCGCCGCCGAATGAGCTCACCGGAGCACCAGCGCCAACTTTAATCATTGCCACTATCTCTTGACCTCCTCTTTTACCTCCCTCTTGGCCTTGGTAAGTTCCCTCATGCCTTGTTCTTTCTTCAATTCCTACGACCCCACTGTGTAGTCGTATCTTTCCTAGGACCTCCTCCTGAGGATCTCCTCAAGACCTCCCTCGTCTTTTTGCAAAGATGACCCCTCGGTCCCTTTGCAAAGACGACCCTCTTGGGTTCTTCTCTGGATCTTTCCCTTTCAAAGACCTCCCATTACCTCCTCGGGACATCCCCCTCAGGACATCCCTTGAGCCTCTCAGGACCTCCTTTCGGTCTTTTGCAAAGACCACCTGCTTTGATCTTTTGCAAATACCACCCTCTCGGTCTTTGCTTGGTTTCTTTTGCAAAGACCACCCTTTCCGTGGGCCTCCTTACACAGAGGACCTCCTCCCGAGAGCCCTTTTCCAAGATTTATAGTTCGTTCTTTGCTATTTGTTTCTGTTCGGTTTGTTTGGAGTTCCTTTGAATCTTATTTGGTTGTTATTTGATTCGATTTGCTTTGCTTTGTTCTCATGTAGATTGCGACTCTTTGGGGAGCTAGAGTTCTCCAGCTTAGTTCCTCAAGCTTTCAAGCCGTGCAAGTTACACTCCTGATCATGTTGCACCCAATATCTCAAATTATTTAAGTTCTGTTTCAAAAATTACTACATGCTTATTTTAATTCAAGTATTTCAACCCCTACTTTAACTTTGTAGTTACTCCTAATTCCTTTGTACAACCAATCTTGATTATTGAATTGATCGCCCCTTGTCACCGTAGTAAAAGCTAGTTGGTACATTAGTATGAACTAGCATGCATTGCAAAACTTGAGGCTTAGTCATGCTTAGACCAAAATCTTGATTTGGGAGTTTTACTGCCAAAAGATCAATGTTGTCTAAATATTTTAATCCATGACATTGGATTGTCGTGGTAGTCTGCAAAATGACTTTGAAAAGCAAAGAAAAGGAAAATTGGTTTAGACTTGGACGAATTGATTGTTTGGATGGGTGCAGGTTCATGCACGGGATCGATCCATTTCTATGGATGAGGCCCAGGGTTTGTGGAAGTCACCCAAGTCAATTGAGGACTGGCCTTTGAGCGTTCCTTTGCTATGCCTATAATGGGCTATGCCTCATTGTGCAGCCACATGTCCTGAGTATGGGGAGGGGACCTGGCCGATTAATTCGCAGAGTTCCATCGCTGTTGATCCTGTTGGTACGTGGGAGGTCTTTCATGGCCATTCTTTTTGACAAAGTCTTTCATGACTATTGTTCCCACTTGGCGCAAGAGGAGCCCCCCTGAACCCTGTTGGGTTTCTATCCACAAGGGGGGAGCGAAACCTTAGCGAGTGTGGACTGTGGTGGAATGATGCATTGTAAAGGCCTTGTGGTGATCCCTTAGTTGCACACCTTCGAAAGTGTGTGAGTGGACAGTACAAGCGGATCATCTCATGTGGGTAAAGTGTACAACCTCTGCAGAGTGTAAATCTATTCGAATAGCCGTGTCCACGGTCATGGACATGCTAGCAAAACCACTCAAAGTTAGATTTTGGTTTTGCTTTCCAAAAGATTTTATTAAACTGTTTTGGATCTCTATCCAAATGGGTTTTTGGGTGGGGGAGCCTTGTGACAGGAGGGTATCCTTCACCACCTTGTGATGAATGTTATCCAAACTCAGAAAATTGATTTGAGAAAATGAGTTTTAGTTATTAATAACTACCTTGGAACTTAGTAGTTGTATTTTAATGAAACATGGCTTTATGCAAATCAACCATATTATGCCTTCCTTTGAGGTATCCATTTATGCATGTCATTCTATTAGTTGACGGGTGTAACTTGCAAGCACGGTTGTTGTGCTCACTCTTGCTTGATTATGTTTTTGAGCAGGGAAAGAAAGCTTGAGGTGAGTCATGCAAAGGACCAAGAGGTCCTAATCGACTAGGATGCGCCCTCCACCATTGCACGTGGCGACGGTGGCCTATATGTGTATCTTCCATGGTGTTTTGCTGTCAGCTTGTAAGCCTCCCTTGTAAACAACTTTGTTGATATTAATAAAGTTCTCGTTGAAGTATGTTACCAATTTTGTATGATGTGAAGAGCTAGCTATTAATCCTTGGGACTAGCTTGGTTCACACTGAGGATTTGGGACCTCACCAGGCCCCACGACCTCCTCAGGCTTGGTCTCTCAACCTCCCCCGAGCTAGGTCGTGGCACTTGGGGACATCCTGTGCCTCACGACCTCCCTAAGAGGTGATCTTGAAAGACCTCCCGAGTGGTCTGATGGATCCCTTGGGTGGTCCAAGAGGTCCCTTGAGCGATCCTCGCTGACCTCCCGGGAGGTCCTGGGCTTTCCAGTGGTCTTGGAGGACCCCTCGGGTGACCCTGTGTCGGGTCGTTACAAACATGCATGGCTAATTGTATAAAAATGGTTTGGGAAATAGCTAAATACCTACTTGACAGTATGACTCCTTGAATCCTTGTGTTTGACATGTTGACATGTACCCTTGGACACCTTAGGTTGGGTAATCTTAGTTGAACATCTTTGAGATACCAACATGGGTGCGATATTGCTTAGACTCGCTTTAGTTATACGATGTCTCTCGATCACGTGACTCAATGTTGATGAATTTGACTTAATGATATATGGAATTGTGGCACGGCCACTATTGTTAAAAGATGTTGTGTCATGGCTAGGGTGGTTATTTGGCTGGGTTGAACCCAAAAAAATTTCATACTCGAGCGAGTGATCGTGTAGTAAAGGGGGTGCAGGAAGTACATTGGGATGTGGATGTCTCGCCTGAGTAATCCCTAAGGATTTAACCTTGCAAACCATTGATCTGGGCCATACCGTGCAACCACAAGTTCATTTATGGGGTGGACCTGGCTAATTAATTAGCAATGCTTTGAGTCGGTTCTGTTTGGGTTGGACATGGTGCAGGAGGGGGCCAGGAAGGCTAATCCTTAGTGAGCAAAACCGAGTCAAGCGAGCTTTGTAAGGGCCTTGTCATGTGCTCTAGATCGCTACCTAAGGAAGTGAGCAGGGCATCAACGGGTGCCCAACCAACTAGAGAATTCGTGTCTTGTGGGTAAAGCTGTACAACATCTGCAGAGTGTAAAACTATTCGAATAGCCGTGTCCCCAGTTATAGACAATGCCTGGTGATTTCGATCAAGGGGTAGATTTTTCTCAAAATGTGGTCATGGTTGGTTCCGAGTGCTCCAAGAAGTGAACAGGGTGTTCACGAATGGTCTGGGAAGTGGACAGGGTGTCCACGAGTTGTTTCAAAGAAAACTTGATTACTTATGTATTAGTCTTTCAACTTGTGCTTTGCAATCCACTTATTGTATTTCCAGTAAATATTGCTTTCTGCAAAGTAACCATAAAGCTATCCTTGTTGAGCCTTGCACTAATACTATTTGCATACATTTCCCTTTACTTGTTGAGTACATTCAAAGTACTCATGGCTTTATGCCCTCCGTTGATCGGCGGTGAAGAGGACCAAGGAGCTCCGACCTCTTTGAAGAGGAGGTCTTCAAGACGCCTCTTGCTAGGAGACGCCCTCCACTCAGCTGCTTGTGGGCATGTCAATGGCTTCCACGTGTTATTTTGTTTTTCCGCACAGGAGCTCTCTTGTTGTAAGCCTCGCGTGGCAGCTCTGTAACAACCTTGACCATAAGGTCTTTTGCTTCTATTAATGTTAATTTGTCTGCTTCTTCTATAGTTTGTTGAATGGTTTTGATCACATCGATGTTGTAACTGTGCGGACTAGCTACTGATCATGGGACTAGTCCAGAATGCACAGAGGGTCTCGGGGGTTGTCTACCCGGGGTGCCAACATATTCTTATCTGAACACTTCTTTGATCATTATTTCATAAAACATGATTTGCTATATAACTGATCTTCTTACTAGCCTAAAATTTCAATTTGCTACATATATTGCTCACTTGAGTAATTAGCTTATTAACTATTTGTATTAAAGAGTTATTAACCTACTACCAAATCAAACTTTCATCTACACTCCTTCCCTATTCAATTTGCAACTAACAGAAAGCATTTAAGAACTAGAAGGCTACTATCTAAACTTCTCTCAAATTTTAACATTCAGTTTTGCTAATTCATTAGAGTGGTCTAAATAACAGTTACCAGGTTTAATGTCCTATTGTCTTGTTAGGTTTTTCATCAAAACACTCTTCTGTTCATAAATCGACAAGAGAACCTTCTGTTATGAGGTGCTTACTAAATCTGGCAACAGAAACTTATTGTCAAAACAAGTTTTAATTTGCTAATTACATCTTTGAGTGACACAAGTATTAGACAACATGTTTGTTCTTAACACCCTACAGGTGGGTTCCAATTTTTAGTGACAGTGGTTCATGCACAGAGACACAGAGAGGGTTGTCGCAGGGGAGGTCCAGGGCGGCTCAGGCTGAAATGGGCAACACCCATCGCGGGCGGTTGGGAGCGTTGGCGGCGGCCGTTGTCGGCAAAAATGGAATGCCCGGGTGACAAGGAGGCTAGGGGAGGTCTTGGTGTGGCCGGAGACACACTAGAGCGGGCACACGACGGCAAGCGGTGGCCGACCCTGAGAATGGAAGGTGGCCACGGCGCTCATGTGGAGTTGCGACCAAAATGATGAGAGCATGAGCACTAGGGAGGTCAGTGGCTCTCACCGGAGTGGTTGCCGAGGTGAGCCGGCGACGGTGGCTCGGTGCGGCGTGGCCGGTTCAACGTGACGGGAGCCCTAGGGAAAACGAGAGAGAAAGTGAGTGCTAAGAGGAGGTAAAGGGTGACTAGAGGGTACTCCCGTGTGGAGGAATTGAAGGGAGGGTCGCCGGAGTTGAAGTGCGGTGGAGGCAGATTCAGCTGGAGCCGAAGAAGAAGCCGAGTGCACGGGCTCAAGTGGCTTCAATCCCAATATTGACTTGGGGGAATGCCTCCTTGTGGCTTGGACGCACCGTGACGCGGTCGCCCATGGATGGAGTTCATCGGAGCAGCCAGAGAGCTCGGAGGCGGCTCGGCTCTCAGCATTCGGATCATGGCTCAACTAGAGCTTGGAGAGAAAGGGAAATGGAGTGGCAGCAGTGGTAGACCGAGCTCGGGGCTCCCTGTTTATAGGTGAAAGGGCGGAGGAAGCATGGCATCGACGTGGGCGACAAGTGCAACGGCGCTGGAGCGTGGCATGCATGCAGCTCGGCCAGAGGCTTGTGGCGAGTGGCTCTGCACCGGATGGGCAAGGGTCGAAATCATGCAAGGCATGTGAAACCGAGGGGCAAGGCCGTGGTGTGGTAGGGTGCAACAAGGCCAGCGTAATATGCGTGGGCGAAGGCTGAGGGCAAGAGGCGTTGTGGAGATGAAAGACTACCCGTGGGACCGGGTGGTCAGTTGGAGAACAAAAGGAATTAGTTTCCTAGATTTTTCAGAAAAATCCTGAGCTTTAGATAATTATTTGACCAAGAAATATAGCTCTAAAAATTATGAAAATTTAGGGTAGCCTTCTGATATGATGTAGATTTTTCACAATTTGTTTTAGAATTTTAGGTGCTCTCCATAATTCTCTAGAATTATGTTAAGCTTCTCCTATTTGCATGTATTGTTATGATTTTATTTGAGAAAAGTTTGTGAAAACATGTTTTATTTATTTTCCCATTTGTTTTATAGAATCATTATACCAAGTTTGGATTTTTGTTTATCCTATTATGTTTCAACTTATTTTGATCCTTAATAAATTTTGTAAAGCTAGAATTTGATTCTCAAATTCTTTTTATTAGACAAAAAGTCTTTCAAATAAATCCAGAAAACAAATGTCAATAAAATCCATCAAAAGTTTTAAAAGTTCACATTTTATATTTTGAAAATAAGCCCAAATTTCGGTCATTATGACCTACCCCCCTTACAGAGAATCTCGTCCCCGAGATTTAGGTAGAATGGACGGTAAGGAGATGGGACGGGGAGGAATGATGAAGTAGTGCGAGATGCTGACGTGTTTATCGTTGCTTCATCGGCTCTTGTCACTGCGAGAACCCGAATGGCTTGAAAGCTTGGTTGTCGCAGTTGGGGTTTTTCCAAGTGCATCTTTTAGTTGACTGAATGGAGCTGTGGCTTGATGTGGCAGAGGTGTCTTTTAAATCAAGAAAGGAAAGGTTAAACAAAGCAATGGAAAGAAAAATTGTGTCAGCATCACCATGTTACTTGTCAGGATCTCTCAGCTTCATCTTTGAAGGAAATCAAGACAACAGATGGTGCATTTCGTTTAGAGTTGAAAGAGACATTGCTCTTTCCTTGTCGAGTGACGGCAGCCTTCTCTTGAAGCCGTGAGGAAGAAAGCTCACATGGGAGTAGGTTAAGGATACGTAAAAGACTTCACAAGGTAGAGAAATAGGTGAATTTGGCTCTAAGGCGGTCTTCTTGTTCTCACATATCTTTGTCTTCGGTGTGGTTGCTCCACTGGATTCCTCAACATTTTGATCGCACAGCTATGGGTGTGTTGCGAGGCTTCATCTAGAGGTTGAATCGGATGTTCTCGATAATAAAGATATGGTTGGAGATCAATGTTCTCCAACTGAATGAATTCGGTGGGAGTTCGAAAACGTAGCTCGAGATGTGATACATGGAAGACGTTTTGCACATCCGAAAGTTAAGGTGGCAACTTTGATTGGTATGCTACCTCGCCTTTCCTGGCGAGAATCTGGTATGGACTGATATACCGAAGTGCCAGCTTCCCATGGATTGGGAAAGGGCGGATACCTCGTAGTGGTGAGACTTTGAGATAAGAAATTGTTTACTTCAAAATTTAGATCTTAGCGGCATGTATCCAACCATTAGTGTCGAGAGGGTCAACTACTGAAGCAAAGGTCGGTGGCAGAGTTCGCATAAACTCGCCCATACGAAATGATGGTTGTTTGGTAACAGCTTCGTTTCCTCCGGCAACAGTGCCGATGTCACAGTATTCTGTACCAATTGTAGGAAGGTGTTGGTCCGTCACCCTTGCTCGATCATGGCAAGCACTTGTGCCGTGATGGGTGGCGGGGCAATACTTCCAATTCTTCGGTAGACGTTGGCTGAGGTTGCTCAGCTGGCATCGTTGAAGTAAAAGGATGCTATGGGCTAGGTTGCGAAGACGTAGGAACTTCGCTTTGCTGATGTGATCTCAAGGTAGCACTTGTCGCCATGAGCTAACTAACGAGCACGCTACGTATCCTGATTTTTATGCTAAGATGAGAGAGAATAAGCATGAGTTAAGTGGGTCAGCAAGAATTATCATCCCAAATAATTTAACTAATCTAAACTGAAAATATGTATATTTTTAAACTTCAAGGGCAGCACACATGAATTTTAACCTAAAGGTCAAATTTTACATGGCACATATGCCCGATATTTTTACATTACAAAAGAGGCAACTAAACCAACATAAGTAGTAACTTATATCCAGATTATAGCAATATTATACCTAAGTTATTTCTACAATTTGAGAATAAGGAAAGTCTGGTGAACATGTAATAAGAGACATAGATAAGAAATGATATTAGACAAGACAAGAATTTCAGCACAAGTTTTACCCATTCGCTAGTTTATTTAGCTAATCCCTAAGGCTCAATTTCAGGGTATTTTACCCCTTGGTCTTCACATACTATTAGACCTTTGTAATAGCAAACAATTTAACTCCAAATGAAGTAGGGGAGGTCATAAAGGATATTACATCACATAAATTTCAGCAAGTACATGTTCTAAAATTTTGAGGAAAGGTACATCCGAAGCAGCATCTTGTAGCTTGATGTAGAATCTTCGAAAGAACTTTGGGTAGGATGTTTTAAAGACTTTTTGAAAACATTTTTAGCTTAGTTTTAAGGTCCTAAAAGTTGATTACACACTGTTATTTTCAGAGAGCATCCCATCTCTCAAAACTAAAGCTATTTTGAACCACATGAGAGGAGATGATCAAA